>CM057449.1:1462537500-1463737500 GCA_016271365.2 Neoceratodus forsteri
CCTGCCAGAGGAAGTGGTGGGTGCTGAAACAATCACGGGATTTAAGAATGCATGGGATAGACATAAAGGAATTCTGGAGGTCAGGGGTAAGGGGCAACAGACTTCTAGGAAACCATAAACTAACATAGAAACATAGAAACATAGAAGTTGACGGCAGATAAGGACCGCAAGGCCCATCCAGTCTGCCCATTTCTTTTTCTACCTTATAAATGTGCCATCGGCCTTTTCTCTGTCAGTGGCCTATCTATTCATAGTCATTTGTATTGCTCCCTATGCCTATCCCATGCCTGTTTGAAGCCCTGCACTGTATTCATAGCCACCACTTCTTGTGGTAAGCCATTCCATGCATCCACCACCCTTTCTGTGAAAAGAATTTCACATTCCCCTTAATCGGCCTCTAATCTCATGCTGTGTCCTCTTGTCCTGCTATTTTTCTTATATTTAAACATGTTAGACTCTTTCACCTTGTTTATGCCCTTAAGGTGTTTGAATGCCTCTATCATATCACCTCTCTCCTCCTTTGCTCAAGGGTATACATATTGAGCTCCGTTAATCTGTCCTCATATGTCTTCTGATGCAGTCCCTGCACCATTTTGTTGCCCTCTCTGGACTGCCTCAATTTGGTTAATGTCCTTGTGAAGGTGTGGCTCCAATACTGCACGCAGTACTCCAGATGGGGCCTAACCAGTGTCTTGTACAGAGGATTATTACCTCCTCTTACGACTTGTGATACCCCTACATCACACCCTAACACCCCCTAGCCTTACCTACTGCTTTAGAGGTCTGCTTGATGATTTTAGGTCATCAGTGATGATGATGCCCAAGTCTCTTTCTTCCTTTGTGACTGCTAGCAACTCCCTCCCAGCCTATAGGTGGCTTCAGGGTTTCTCTTCCTATGTGCATGATTTTGCACTTTTGCATTAAATCCCAGTTGCCACTCTTCTGACCATTCTGCTAGTTTATCCAGATCTCTTCTCATTCTGCCCACCCCATCTGGATCATCTACTCTGTTGCAGATCTTGGTGTCATCTGCAAACAGACAAGCCTTACCCTCTAGTCCATCTGCGAGGTCACTAATGAAGATGTTGAAGAGGACTGGCCCCAGGACTGATCCCTGAGGTACCCCACTTGTGACTTGCATCTCTTCTGACTGTATACCATTTACCACCACTCTCTTACAACTTACAAGCTCAAATGGGCAGACTGGGTGTGCCACAGGCCCTTATCTGCCGACACTGTCTATGTATCTACTGTATGCATCTATAAATGTGTACTGGTGCACTGTGGTTTCTCTAACATAAAACTGTGGTAACTAAAGTATAGAAATCTATAATTTTAGCAAATTAATAGATGCTTTAATGTCTATTTTTTAACACTTATAAATGGTTTATTTATTCACATTTTTTTAACTATGTTCTCATAGATATAATTTATTTAAAACTTTGTAGTCATTGAGGAGGTAACAGACAACAGAACATTCCAAAGCTACTGAAGCTACTGCAGTTATAAATAAACTGAGGTGTGAATATAAAGGGTCTTGGAAGTTATCCAAAGCACCAGAGAATGATTGCCACAACTACTGTAACATAAAGGACAAAGATTGTAAGAAGAACACAGAACCACACCGACTGAGGCAAAGAAATACTCTGATAGAAATAAGGAATAAGTAAAGTAACGAATATATTCAGAAATTAACACATGTAGCACTATTAAGTTTAGAGAATCTGTATTTGCTGGCTATTTATATAAGCAAGTGGCTATCTACTGTATATGGCAGCTAAGCCTTTATAGTAACACTGCTAAAGTGATAATTTTTTAGATAAGGAATTCTATCTCACTGATAACTTACTCACTATCTTTGAAACAGCACAGATTTCTTTTTCTTTTTTTGTGTATTCTATTTTTGCTCCCAACTCAGCCCAGGCATCCTTCCGGAGTGCTCGCTCGACGAGACCTCTACTCCCTGCCTGAACCCTACATCTTTAGATGGACTTCCCCAACCACCCAGGCAGATCTATCCCCCAGATCACCTCCAGGGGTGGGTCCACCCTCCTGTGGCAGCCTATCTATAATTAGAGAGGCCTTACCTGGGCGTCAGGTCAGCCATGGAGTCCTCCGAATAGATGGGCCAGCGGTGGGATGTGGGCCTGTCCCTGGAGCCCCCTTCATCTCCACAGTGCTATGGCAGAGGGTTTTCCATTAGGTTATCTCCCTGGAGTGCAGCTGTGCAATGACGTCAGCATGCAAGCACCACAGACATCCGCGACACTCCTCCTTTCTACCTCTGCCTTAAGCTTGTGTGGTGCCTCTGGTTTCCACCAGGGGCCACCACAGTACCTGGCAAACCCTGGATCCCTCCCAGAGAGAGAAGAGGAGAGCAGTCCTCTGGATGCTCACTCCTCTCTCTCCCCTGCCGACCCCTGGTGCCCGAGCTCATTCCTGAACTTGGGTCACTGGCGTGGCGCAAGGTAAGATGACCAGTGCCTCAGTCCTCAGCACCACTGGGCCAGCCCAGATTTATTTTTCTTGAATCAGGATATTTTGATTATATTTATTATAATTGTTTATCTATATTTCAGCTGTTAACTTCAACCTAAGTTTTTACTAATCACGTTACTATGGTAACTACAAGGGAACAGGTTCTTTCAAGGAATGGAGTGGACCCAGACCCTTTGCCTGTTGAAATGAATATTTAAGAGGCTAAGCACTGTAACAACGATAATAAAAATAATAAGGAGGATAATTTAAAGAAATGGCAAACAAGGGAAACGGGGGAAAAAGGTAAAGGAAAACTAGAAGGAATAGAGATGGAAAACAGTAATGTTAAAAAAGATTTGAAACTGAAGAAAAAAGTTAAGAGAAGTAGGATGAACTAGAGTGGGTACTCAAATAAAAATCAAATTAGAATATTTTCCTTACTAGTTCAAAATAAGCCAACATCTTTATTTACTGAGAAGACTGGTACAGGGGCTGATACTAGGCTTAAATGTGGTGAAGCTTCATTTAGCAATGTTTATTTAATGTCTACTCTTAACATGCAGGTTTTTTTGCCCTGTGCTGAAGAGGAGTTTGTGTACAACCCCAAATATATTTGAAACTCTGTTATCCAATAATGAGGAAATCCTTGATTATAAGAATGGGGAATGCAATGGGGAAAACAGCCATCTGAGGTCTGACACCTGGAAATGTGGCAAAGGGGTCCACCTGGAAAATTAGTAGGGGATGGCCCAAGAAAACACACCTATATCAGTATTTCAGTTCATTTTGATACTCTAGCTCTGTGCTTGCATCATACATTTATAGGCCCATAATACACAATATTAATAGAAAATAGATAACACCACATATTCACAGAGTTTATGTGTTGGCCAAGTACTCAACAAAGTGGGCCCACCTAGAAATATCCAGGTAACCAGGTGAGCAAGTCCGACTCTACCGAAACCCTGCACAGTGGATGTGGCATGTACACATACGGGCGCATGTGCGGCGGTGTCGCAGAGGAACAGGGGGTGGACACACCCACTGATGTGCATCACACTCAGGTCGCACAGTGACATGGTGACATAGGCACATAGGAAGGGCCACCAGGCAACAGCCAATGGTGAACACTGGACAACACCAACACTCAACCATGGCCACATGCACAAGTGACACATGGCTATTGGTGAGTGTTGTGGCAACACCACACCCAGTGTCTGCTGCATGACCGCCATGGCTGCCCACCACTACCATGTGCATGGCACAGTCTGCAAAGGGCAGGGATATGCCCTGTTCTGCACACAGGTGGTAGCTATGGCCATACCAATATTCTTTAGTGGCACATCTGGGCACAACACAATAACATACAGGAAACCCAACCCAATAAAGTGGCATAGAATGAGGGCACATCACTGGAGCAATGTGAGCCATGTAGTATGTGAGGGTGATATGGGGAATGTCCTCTGGATGACAGCAGCATGCTGTGAAAGTATGGTGGACAGCACAGGTGGCATGGGGAGCTGTACAGGAGCACACACATGATGGTGACCACACAACAGGGGGACACGCTGCACTGGGTGCACCATGTGCATGGGTTTGTTGTGTAAACTGTGCATGTGGTGGTCTGTGTATGTGTTCTGACACACTGGACAATGCAGAGACCCCAGTGGCTGGCAGCAGTGCAGAATCAGGCAACAGCAAACCACTGCCACCACATGTGTGAGATGCAACCATTGCATGGACGTGCCCAAACCACATGCCATGGACCATAATGGGCCATGCAGTTCCCCCATGACCCCAACACCTACACATCCATGGGCAGGTGTGTACATGGCCCCAGCACAGTTTACATGTAGCAAGAATGGGACACATAGTGTGGCCCATGGTCTACGCAATGTGCCTGCACACACCATGTGCAGTGGAGCCCTGCAGGTGATGTCAGTCCAACACAGACATGGGCTTCACAGCTGCATTGGATGTGCCATTTGGTACAGGTCTAAGCAACCATGTGCATAGCACCAGTAGCATGATAGTACCCATGGGCCACCATGGTGGACAACAGGGGATGAAAGGCTATGATGTACAGGGTGGATGCACCCCACGTGTGTGTGCAGGGTGCATATGCATATGTTGTAAAAATGGCAATAGTGGGTGACACACAGTGTCTTTGCTGGACACAATGGGCATGGCACTCTCAAAAACACATGCATACTCATGTGATGATCCTTGTGGTGACACCCTGGTCACGCTGCACTGGCTGTCCCCATGCGTCCACACCTGGTCATGCCTGTGGGCATCCCTCCAGAAACATTGCATGGCCTCCCTGTCTGCAATGGAAATGCAATGACAAAGGCCGAATCAGAGCCATGCTGTACCACACATGTCTCCCAGTACACCCATATACAATGCATCATTGTGAACATCTACTGGACACCCATGAGAGAAAGTATGAACTCCCACCTGTGGATTGCATACTGTGTACCACTGCAGAGGCACAATATAGGGCTATACACTGCCCCCCTCAATACCATCAGAATACATACAGTACAATGCACAGTGCTGGTACATGTTGTTAGCAGGTGTACCATGTTAAGCATACAACACGCTACACAGGTCCCCTGGCCGTGTGCCATGCATGCATAATACATAGCTGGTATCCTGTGGACCACAGCCCATGTGGACTGTTGATATAGCTGTCGGTCAGAAAAGGGAGCACCACCATAAAGTGGCATGGGCAACCAATGCACAGGACAGACACCAGCCCCAGTGAGCGTCCTTGTGCAGTCTGCAATGGATACCCATGTCTGCACAGTGACATCCCCATGCATGTCCCACACTGGACTGCATGACATATATGTACGTGGCCATGTGCCTCCACAGTTAGGCCACAGCAACTGGACAACACTGTTCATGAGCACTGTCATGGCCATGTACCTACAGAGATGGTATACACCCAATCATTGGAATGCCAGGGATGGACGCAGGCCTGCATAGCTGTGGCAGGAGGGCCGCCCACATGCCCCATGACACTCGATGGCCACCATTGCCATGACAGACACCTGCATGAGTATGGCTACGTACGTCCACCGTGTCATGTCAGGGTGGGACATAGCACAGCGGGCCTGTGCCTGTCACCACTGTGATCCCCGACCTGCAGCACATAATATGGCATGGATACATGGATGCATTGACAATGCCACTATGACAGTCCTGGGAATGGTTGCAGGCCACACCATGGACACCATTTGGACACATACATCATCTGGGAACCTGCAAACCCTGTCACTGTGCCATGGCAAATGGCACATGGAATCACATAGATGCACAATGTACACCCACCCTGACACACTGTGCTTTGCCATGCTGCATGTAAACACACCCCGGCATGCATGACCACATGGTGGACTGTGCTGCACAGGGACATGTGGTGTTTTGCAGGGGGACTGTCGTGCAAGGGCATGCTGGGACACACCAGATCCATGCACCATGTCCTGTCACGTGGCCTGTGGCAGATGGTCAGACACATGCATGGGCACATATGGACATCAGGGGCATGTGAATATCATGTGATGTCACATTGCAGAGCAGCCATGCCACACATCTCCTTGATTGCAAATTGTGCCATGTCCATGGTTGACACAGGTGTACTGCACAGGTCTTGTGGCCTGTACACCGTCTCCCATTGTGTGCCCTACATCTGAAGGCACCTTACCCTGACTGGATGACTGTCTGCAGGTACTGTGTGGCAACCTGTCAGCCTCTGTCGACAGGAGGTACCCTCAGTGGAATGGACATGGGAATATACCACTGAACACATCTACCATGTAGTGGGTGGGCCCAGTCAGTGCCGTCCACAGCAGACCATTATGCAGCATAGTGTACCACATCCATTGACAGATACAGATGGCATGCCACCATCCACACTGGTAAGTGCTGGGAACAGTCACTCCCCTGGCATATACTGACATTCATCTTGCCACACATTCACGTGGTGTACATATTTGAGTGTGGCACCATGCCCTGCTCCACCATGGCACGTAGGCAGTCAAAGAATGCCCTGTCCCTCCTGCTGAGGTCCCCAAACTGGTGGTGGCACTGCTCCACCATGTGGGGGATGCCAGTACACCTGGTGAGGCATCTGGCAATGTCTTCCCATACTGCAGACCCGGTCCTATCCAGCTTCTCTTCTCCAAACAGCTGGCCCTCAATGGGGGCCGCCAGGTCCACGAGGTTTGCCAGTTCCACCTCCTCCCACCTCTGGGATCACTGGCTCTGTGTCATCCTTCATGTGGTATGCATCATTTTGATTCTGCAGCTGCTGGTCTATTACTCTGGCCATGTTCTGGCAGGCCTGTCTCACACATACATAGTGTGATAGGACATACATGGTTAGTCACGTGCTGCTGGTGTTTATGGCATGACATTGCATGATAGGGTTTGACAGGCGCAATACTGGACTTGCACAGTTGTATTTTGCCATGTAGCAAACTAAGGTCATGCCGTATGCTAACACACATGTGCAGCAACCGCGCAACACCATCTTGTGATGGGTGCACGCTGCCACGACTGCAGCCACCCATGCCGTGTATTGCAATGCCCATGTGTGGCAGACGCCTGTTGCTCATCACCAACAAGCATTTGCATCTGCATGATCCAACACTGCTGTCATCATTGAATTGTGCCATGCATGTCCTGCACAGTGCAGTGACATATGGCATCTATCGCGCTGATGCCTGGGTATTTGTGCCATGGTGTTCAGTGGAGCAAACGGATATGCGCAATAACAAACCAATTGTGTGGCTCGCCTCTTTGCTATATTTAGCCAGGATATGCAAATAGCCTTATTGCACAGTCTGTGCCCAGTCTGCACATTTGCCTCTCATTACTGGAATGTATTCAGGTCATTTGCATGCACATTACCATAAATTCAGGCCTGCACCACCACTCTGAACAGGTGACCGTGAGGTACTGCAGCCTTGAAGGTAGGATATTTGCCAGAATTCTGTGTCTGTACATGCTCTGTGCAGGGTGCTTTCTTTACATGCCAATGTTGCAACTGGGCCTGTCTCTGTCTGTTTGTTCCACAAGTACCAGTATGGCATCAGACAGACAGAGGCATCCAAACTTTATGAAGGACGAGCTGAAGGCCCTCACTGAGACCTATGTGCTCAGGGAGGATCTCCTCAGTCGGAGGTGTGGGACACCACAGGAGCAGGAACAAGGCTGGAAGGAGGTGGCAGAGGCCATGAATGTCCAGGGGGACTACAACTACACTCCCCAGGAGTGCATTAAGCTGAACAGTAGCCTCCAGGTGTGATGCAAGGTCCTACTGGCCCAAGCCTGTGCTTCCCCTCTTGCAACCAGTGGTGGACCCTCCACAGCCCCTTTCATAACGCTGCTGGAGGAACTTGTGGCCACCACCTTCAGCCAGGTGTCTGTGGAAGGAGTACCCATTGAAGACTTTGATACAGGTGGTTGGCCATCACTGCACTGTGAGTATGTGAGTTGTGTGTCATGTCTGATCCTGCATGTGGTGTCCTCTGACTGTGTGCATCATTTTATCCATTATGTGTAACACTGTGTGGCTACAAAACAGAGTCCACTGTATGAGTGTGCATACCACTACATCTGTGTGCACCCTAGCATGTAAGGCATGTGCCCCGCTCACAATGTCATGCCTGTGTGTGGCTTCACCTGCACTCCTGGCACATGCATGAGCACCTACCTGTGTATGTTACGGTACTGTTGCCATGGACATGCATCCCTAACCATGCTCTCCCCTTTTGTTTCCACAGCACCATCACATCTTGGGACAGGTGGTGGTCCACAGGTACAGCTGCAGTGTAGCCCCATACCTGTGGCCACAGCAATGACCAGTGTGGTGCCCACTGCTGTGGGGCCACACACACAGGAGGGGTCAGATGCTGATGATGATTAGACCGACTCTCTCTGTTTGCTGAGGCACTTCTTACTGCTCTGGATGTGCTCACCTCAGACACTGACAATGATAACACCACTCATATCGACAGTGTCATCCCTGACACCGCCCACCCATGTGGCCTGGACTGATACCCCACACACTGCACATCACCAGCAGCCATCCAGGTCAGCCTGCAGTGGTGCAGCCAATGGGCATTGTTGCCCAGTGACAGGGAACCAGTGACCAGCCACAGCCTGACCAGCTGTGTGTTCAGGCATCCCCGGCACACATTGTTGATGCACATACCTCATCCCCACATCCCCAGCGGCCACCCGTGGGGAAGACACCTCCTACCCACTGGATTGGCAGTCTCCTCCAGCTCAACAACATATTGCTCTGGACAATGAGCTGTCGGAACACACAAGGCTACTGAGAACCTCCGTGAAGAGCTGGGAGGCATTCCATGATTCTCTGCAGGGGTTGTGGTCACATTCACCTTCATGAGGAGTGGGCTACTGTCTACCATGCTGAGCTCATAGGGGCTTTTCACCTGTTATGCACTGACATTACTGCATGCTTCTGCAGTGTAGCAGTGGCTATACGGGAGAGCACTGCAGTACTGGCAGTATATGGACATCATACCATATGCTGCACAGCTCACAGCAACCCCAGCACTCCTAATCAACATGCATCATCTGCAGTTCTCCTAACACCCCATCCCCTGCCCTCAGACCCCCACCCAACCCCGGCTATGGTGTTCATTTCTCAACACCCACCCCAACACATAGCCATTCATGGTCATGTGTATGTACCCCCTCAGAGGTGGATGCCTCACCCCATGTGGCCCAGGGTTCCCCATTGGAGTTGTCTGTGCCTGTGGCATGCGACCATGTATGTGTCCATGAGAACCACACATTCACACCCTTATGGACCATCAGTGTTGCTTCCAGGCCACGTGTGGGGCTTCTTCTGCCCTGTATTGCCTACATTTGTGTGATGTCCACACCCTGTGACCACACTGCCCCACCTATCCACCCCTGTGGCATTGTCACCCTGTATGGATGGCATCTGGGACATGGATGTGGGCTATGGTGTTGTGGGACTGTCATGGGCATGATGAGTTCACTGGTGGCTTACCACTGTGGGTATGTGCCAGTGGTCTAACTCTGACCAATGCCATTCCAATACCAGTACCTCTGTGCGTCCTTGGCAATGTTGTCCCACCTGTGGACATGTGTGCATGTGACTGCCACAAACCTGTCTGCACATCACAATGGGGCAGCCTGTTCATACTCAAAATCACAATGGGGCACACCGTGCACCCACATAGTGACAGTGAACTACAACTCGGTGGGGGCCCTTAGTTTTTCTACCCTACCCTCATTTATTGCACATCTACTTTTATTTTTGCCACGCGTGAGTGGCTGTGAATATTTGTTTGGAGCTCTTTTATTGTATTTGTGCCGATCGCGACCCAGAAGTGCTCTACAGGTCACACCTGGCTACCTAATTGCACCCTGCGATGAATGCAGGAGTTTAGTTCTATCCCAGGCCAGTGGTTGTTGTTAGGGATTGTACTTCGCCTCACTAAACTGTCAGATTTGCACATATACACCTTAATGGTATTGATCCTGTGAGCCCTGTGACCATAACGGAGCAGGAAGAGGGGCTGTAGTTTTCTGTCTCTGACAGTGAACTACAACTCGACTGGGGACCTTAGTTTTTCTACCTTACCCTCGTTTACTGCACATCTACTTTTATTTTTGCCATGCATGAGTGGCTGTGCGTATTTATTTTAAGTTTGGAGCACTTTTATTGTATTTGTGCTGATCATGACCCAGAAGTGCTTTACAGGTCATGCCTGGCTACTTAATTGCGCCCTGCAGAGAGCAGGGTGAGCGCATGTCGTCGCCCGCGAAGATGTGCTCAAAGACGCGCACATCTAGCACATGTTTAGCGTGTTTGTCAGTTGGCGTTCGTGATAACAGGATTATACATCTCTACGGACCACCTCCAGGTACAGTGTACGCCGATCCTCACTATTACCTTTGCCAGTTGTGTATTCAATAACAGTTTTAACTTATGTACCAAGCTATCACTAATATGGAGCCACAATTCTCAATTCTATCTAAATCTGGCAACATAAGTCTGGCATCTGTTTCCTCTACTATTATGACCCTGGATGGGGACATAGGCATTAAATGCCAGACATGTTGTATGTACCAACTGGTTCAATCAACACTTAATTCAAGTAATGGCTTTATTTGTATTAAATGCACTGATAATAAACAATTACATGATGAAATTTCACTGTTTTCGGTTAGACTGCAGCAACTGGAAGAGAGTCAAACAAATATGTGCAAACTTTTCCAAGCTCTATGTAGTCCTCCTCCTTCAACTAAGCTTATTAGCAATATGACATCTTTCTCCTCATCCTTTTGCCCACCTCCGTATCCTCCCCCTAATAAAGAAGTATGTCACCCCAACCCTATTATTAACAGTCTAGTAGCTACTAACACTGCCAGTGAGGAAACCATCACAAGCAATCTTAAACTCAAAAAGAGGGGTAGAGAGGATGATTTAGAAGGCACTGAGCTAAATGATGATTGGACATTAGTATCCTGTTCTAGGGTATGTAAAAAGGGGCGTAAAGCTGAGAATTTTAGTCTCCCAATTGATAATTCCTATTCAGTACTCTCCAATCTGCCAGATAGTGACAACACAAATGATACCCTAATTGAGCTTGTGTCAACCATTAGTCAGTGTCACTGAGCCCCCTATTATTGCCCTTATTGACCTGGGTCCTCAGCTATCTCATAGTGAACCAATTAGTTCATCCAGAAATTCCAACTGTAGGTCCAATTCCCACCCTTCTGAACCTGGGAATACCGCTACAGTAATGGATACTTCCGATCCTTGTTCCTAGAATTATGTTCGCTAAGTCTTTGTTCTTGGTGACTCTATTATTAAACATCTAGATAGGGTAATTTGTAATTCAGATAAATCATCAAGAACATGTTCCAGGTTTAGGGGAGCCAAAGTTTCTGATATTTCTAGAATGGTCAATGATATTCTCCCCAAATGCAGGTCATAATCCACTTATTATTACACACGCAGGCCCTAATGACCTGAATCGAACTAGGCCCTTACAGATAAGAAAAGATTTTGTGGCCTTAAATAACTTACTTACTGAGAAAGGCTGTACTGTGTGCTTTCACGAAATCCTTCCTGTGCCTAGAGTGACACACAGTATGACCTGCTTAATTAGGGAAACAAATGAATGGCTAAGGAAATGGTGCCTTCAACAAGATATTTGCTGTAACCCACATTGGGAAAACTTTAATGGCAGGGATTCTCTCTTCAGTTGGGACAGTTTGCACCTGAGCAAGAGAGGAAGTGACCTGTTGGGCAGAACAATTGTTTCTGTCATCAACAAACATTTAAACTAAACAGCTTGGGGGAGAAAAGGACTATTCTTTATTCTCTTAACTGAAAAGAGAAAACCAGTAATGGGAAAACCTGCAATTTATTGTCTTTTAATGCAAGATCCCTTAACTCACTTAAAATGGCCGAACTTATAGCAAAATGTACCTTACTTGATCTTAATATTATTGCTGTCACCAAGACTTGGTGGGACTCTTCTTCAGCTTGGTCTGGGCATATCCCCAAATATAAACTCTATCATAAAGATAGAATCGATTGGAAAGGTGGGGGTCTGTGTCTTTATGTTAGGGAGGACGTTGTCTCCCACGAAATTTCATTTCAAACTCAAACTGAATCACTTTGGATATCTATCCAATTGAAGGATCACCCAAAATTAAAAATAGGGGTTTGCTATTGACCACCTTTAGCCAACATTCAGGTATCTCAGATTTATTAAATATAATCATGGATATATCTCTCAAGGATGATATTCTCATTTAGGTGACTTTAATATGCCCAGAATTAACTGGAATTTCTGTACAGGCAATAACAATCACGAAAATCTATTTTTGAATTCAATTGTCGATCTGGGTCTGGATCAATTAGTCAATCAACCAACTTGAGGTAATAATACATTGGGCCTAGTAATATCTAATGAGGGTTTTAAAGTCTCTGATATAAACATCATGGCCCCTACTGGCAACAGTGAACATTGCTTTATATGTTCCCAGGAATACTAACAACATCAAATATAAGGATTACAACAAAGCTAATTTTATACAGATTAATTCAGAAATAAACAACATTAACTGGACAGAAATGTTTAGTGGCAAAAATGTTAATAAAGCATATGAATGTCTGACCAACATTATACACCAACTTGAAGATTCCTACATCCCCTTAAAATTAAAATATAATAATAAAGGTAAAGTTTCTGTCTAGTACAACAAAACCATTGATAAACAAATAAAAACTAAGGAGCGATTATTTAAGAAACTAAAAAAAAGATCCTAGCTTATCCCTGAGACTTAGATATAAAACTGCCTTATCTACATTAAAAAAGTTAATTAAAACTGCTAGGCTTAAATTTGAATTCAACTTAGCTCACTCTAAATCTAATCAGAAATCTCTGTATTCTTACATTAATGGTAACAAGGGGAGTAATATACAAATAGGTCCACTTTGTCACAACGGGCTCACTATGTTATCTAATCAGGAGATGGCAGACCACTTTAACAGATATTTCTGTTACGTTTTGATCTACCTATCCCTCCCACTACTCCAATCACTAGAAACAATTCCCCAATTCCCCTTTTCGATCTTACTGAAATTAAGAAAGTGCTATTATGTGTTAAAATATCCATTAGTCCAGGTCCTGATAACATCAATGCTATATTTCTATTAGAAACATTAAACTCTATTGCAATCCCTCTTCAAATTCTATTTAATAAATCTTTACTTGAAAATGAAATACCTGATGTTTGGTGTGAAGCCATTGTAACACCCATCTTCAAGAAGGGGAACAAGTCTAATGTTCAGAACTCTGGACCGATTAGTTTGACCTCTATTTTAGGAAAAGTAATGGAACATTTAATTAACTCTAGATTGGAGATTATAATTGAAGACATTTATATTTCTGACACTTCACAATATGGTTTTAAGTCTGGCCACTCATGCACAACCAATCTTATATCTTTCTATCACAAGATAGGCAGGTTACTGGATAACAATACACCTGCTGATGTATTATAGTTTGATTTCAGTAAGGCCTTTGATCATGTGTCACATTCTCTGTTGATCAATAAACTTCCTAATTTGAGAATTCCTTCACTTTTGGTTAGCTGGATATCCCAATGGTTATTCAATCATACCCAGTTTGTTAGAATAAATGGGGCATATTCCTTTTCTGGCAGGGATACAAGTGGAGTCCCGCAGAGCTCGGTGCTGGGGCCTGTCCTTTTCAATCTTTTTATCCTTGATATGGGTATTATTTCTAATAACTACCTTTCTAAATTTACTGATGATGCAAAACTTGGAGGTAGAGTTGATACCCCAGCTAATATTCAACTCCTTGAGCAAAATCTGTTCTCCATCGAGCAATGGGCCAACAAAAACTCAATGTCTTTTAATGTTGATAAATGCAAGGTTTTACACTTTGGTGGGAATAATACATCTGATAAATACTACTTAAATAACCAGGAACTTCAATCTTCTATTTGTGAAAGGGATCTTGGTATTATGATCAATATTAAGCTGTCATCCAGTGACCACTGCAGTAAAGTAGTTAGAACATCTAATATAATTCCGAGACAGATCAATAAAACCTTCATCAGTAAATCTGAGCACTGTTTAGTGCCATTGTACAGATATTATGTCAGACCTCATTTGGATTACGGTTCTCCCTTCTGGAGTCCTTACCTTAAAACTGATATAAATGGTCTTGAGCAGGTTCAAAGGAGGCTTACTAAATCTATCCCCAGACTAAGCAATAAATGTTATGATATCAGACTCAGGGAAACAAATCTCCATCCATTATTTATGAGAAAGCAAAGGGGAGATTTGTTACTTATGCACAAACTAGTTCATAATCCTAGGCTGCTCAAGACATGTGGGCTAACATTAGCAAACAAGAGAATTGTAGGAAGACTTCATGCTAAGCAGTTAAATGTTGACTGGGCCAATACTAAAAAATATGATAACTTTTTCAACATAAGAGCAACAAAATGTTGGAATTTCTTGCCACAGTCAATTGTGGACACAGCTAGCTTCAATTTCTTTAAATCCAATCTTGATTCTTGGCTAATTGCACAATAATTTGTATAATATCCCACTGTTGTGGGAGGACAATCTCGATGGGCCTTGTGCCTCCTTTTGCCCTATACTACCCAGTAAACATATACGGTGCCTGTGTGCATGATGACACTGCCACAGCTGCAAGTGTTATTCACCTTTGGGTCTGAAATGTTCTTGCACAATGGTATCCCTGTGCCGTGTCCTCTCAGGGCCATTCTTGAGTCCCTCCGGTCTTGACCTAGATGCTCACCATCATCTGGTGGCTCCACGTCCTCCACACTGTCAATGTCCAGGACCTGGACAACTATTCCACAGTCAATGGGCATGTTGTGTAGCATAAAACAGGCCAGGAAAATGCCACAAGGCCTTGTCCAGGCTATACTGTAGGGCACCACTGGACCTGTCCAGGCATCAGAAGCACATCCAGCATGACAAACACAGACTCCATGATGTTACATGTGTGCATCATTGCACCACTCTTCTGCATCAGACATGGGCTGCAGTATTGAAGTGAGCATCAATGGCTGGAGGAGGTATGTGCTGTCTCCTGTGTGGGGGAAGGTGACATGTTAGTATACAGTACACATCCATGACATTCTGCCCACCACACAGACCTGTTACATCTGGTTGGTCTCATCTGCACATTTCCCCACACACAGTGTCACTATTGTATAATCCTACCCTCCTCTTTCTGGCCCATTCCCTGCTGTTGCATTTCCACTGTCACTGCCACTGCAGCCTGCATGCCATTTGGTCTGTGGGGAACAGCACAACCCAGGCATGGATGTGCCCCACGGCACTGTCCCCTTCCAATGCATCACAATGCACTTCCCCTCCCACATTGTCACAGGCCCCTACTGGCTGGCACCACCCCTATGATCTGTACCTATTGTACACTGTCACATGTTCTCTCTCCCATGGCAGCATTACACATTTGTTTGGTGTGTGTCCTATTCTAGTCCCATCTCTGCCACCATCCCCATCCCATGTGTCACATGGCTGTCTGCCATTGCAGAAGCCCCTTCCTACTGTGTTGCACCTGTACAGACAGCATCACTGCACCATGATACCATGTGGGAGCCTTGTTTGTGGCTGTTTTCCACTCACTCACTCACTCACTCACAAGATGATCACTGGGTATCTCCCCAGACTCGAACTGGCAGCACAGGGGTGACTGGTGCCAGCTGTATGCATTGTGTGCACTCCCAGGGTGGTGGGCACAGACATGTGTGATGCACCCTGTGACATCCCTCACCACCTGGCAGCTTATTGAGTAGTACCCCTTCATGTTCACATATACTTCCTTGTCTCCTCCAGGTGATGCTCTGATGGCCACATGGGTGCAGCCCCTAGGATGCCCGGTAGGCATGTAGCCCTGTAAAAGCACTGCATTGTTGCTGTCCGCTTTTGCTGGTGTGCTAGGGAATGGAATGAACTCACTAGCATGGGGCAGCAGAGTAGTGAGGAATTGTGTGAGGAGATGAGATGTGTCTGACTGGGTGATGCTGGTGGTGTCACCCACTGATATCTGGAAGGTACTTATGGCAAGCAGGCACAGCACACCTGTGACCTTAGTCTCCACTGACATAGCATGACTTCTCTGTCTGGGTGCCTGGAACTCATCATGGAGCAGCTCACAGAGCTGTCTTAGAATTGCCATGTTGAGCCAGTACCAGCTCACAATGTGTATGTGTCACTGATCTATTTGAATGCAACATGGGGTGGTTACTATCTCTGTGGGCCATACCGCCTATGGGCCCTTCCTCTGCCACCTTACTGTTCCCTATGTCTCCTCACATCAGCCATTACTGCAGCCATGTGGAATACATTCCCAGACATTGTTTCTCCAGTGCAGTGGCCTACCTCTGGGTGGCTGGCCAATTTAGAGCAGCACCTTTTATTCCTAATTTTGCATGGCCCAGTTTTGGGTTGTGCAGCACATGCGCCACTCATTTTGGCTGAATATACACATGCGTGGTATATGCCGGTGCCCGCCCCATTTTTCTGTGCAGCATACATTATATCTGCACAATCGTGCATTCCAACTTGTGCAACGCAGTTCCCACTTTTTAATATCGTGCCACCATGCATTTTCTAGGATGCACCATTCATCTCTATTTTGTGCCACGCATCTCCTTTGAATATGTGGGCCACTGAACATAAAGTTGGAGCTAGGATGCAGCCTTGTCTAACATCAATATTTGTTGGTAATTGTTTTGAAAGCTGATTCCCAGTGCCCACTCTAATCTGTGCAAACATTTCTATATAGAGATTTCTAATTGAATTTATTAAAATCGGACATACGGTATACCCCATTCATACATTACTGCCCACAAAGTCTTCCTGTTAATAGTGTTGAAAGCCAAGGAGAAATTAATAAAGTCAGTACATAATTTCTGATGATGAAGCCTCACATATTTCTCAAGTAAATGATGAAAAATAAAGCAATTGTCTAATGTTGAATGATTCTCCCGAAATCCAGCCTGTAAAAGAGATAAATCTCCCAAGCTCTGTATATCCACTTTTAATCTGCCCAATAAAATTCTAGAGAAAATCTTCTCAATAATATCTATCAAACTAATGGTCCTGTAATTACTGGGGTCTTTTTTGTCTCCTTTTTTATGCACTGGGATAATCACAGAGCCTTGCCATGACTAAGGAATGTAATTTTCTTGTATACGTTTATTAAAAAAATATGTCAGTATATCTGTCCATTCATCAGCCATACAGGCGTAAATCTCCACTGATATTCTATCAGGGCCAGGGGCCTTGTTCAGTTTTGCATGATAAATAGACACTAATACTTCCTGGCTGGTAATTGGGCTGAAGTTAGCTTTCAATATACTGGGACTCATGAGTATCCTGGAACAACATATTGTATGATCGTATAAAATTTTGGTAAAATACTGCACCCAAGTATCAGAGGGTACATAATTCTCAATTTCCAATAGTCCACCATTAAAACCTTGGGCAACTAAAGATCAGAAAAGCTTCTGATTATTCTCCAATATAGCTACAAGCATTCACTCCTATATTGTGTTTTATAAAACTCTTTCTTTTTATAGCTGAGGGAGATTTTATATTCTTTTCTTGCATCCTTTAATATTAGTCCATTAATCGTATTTGCTCTTTCTTTATAATCTCTAGGAACAGCTACACATTTTTTTCCGATTTCTACACTCCGCATCAAACCAACTTGAGCAAGAAAAAAATGTATTCTTATAAGTTTTCTCAATTTACAAATCTCCTTGTAACATTTGAAATAACTCCTGCAGCTCCTTATCAAGTCAAGTCATGGTTAATTCCTAGTTGTATAACTTACATATTTGGCCAAAAATAAGGCAATCTGACTATTTACATCCTGTTCCAGGGATTCTGTCCAAATTAGTTTTTTGTTATATCTAATTTCCAGTGTCTCCTGAGCTTTCCCTAGTGTATTCAGTTGTTTATCTGATTCTGACTTACTCCCATATATTATTAATGGGAAATTATTGCTTTCTGTTGTTGCTTGTATTATTGAGTTCTGCAGAATTCCGGGGGCCCTCCCCAGTCTGCAAAATCCAGTACAGTGAAACCCTTACATGATATGAAAGTAGGCCATCCCTCTTTTTTCACTACAAAATCTCCCATTAAGTGGATACATTGCATTATATTTAATTAATTCTAGTAGTTGCTGCTAATTTTGATCTATTTTAGGACCCATTGAGGTTTGTTTAATCTATCCACTGATGGATACATCCAGTTCAGGATTGTGTTTTCATATAGACCATCGTACATGCCTATTCTTGCATTAAAGTCCCTTACCAATAACAGAAAATCCTCTGGATATTTTATTACCAGGGTTTGAACCATGTTGTTTAAATTTATCCAGATATTTTTGGAAAAGAATTTAGATTTTGTGGGGGTAATACGGCAAGATAGCACTATCAATGCAAATTAGACTCCCTTTATCCTAATACCAAGGAAAAAGCAATCTTCCTTAGTTTTGTAAATGCCTTCATAGACTCCTAATTCAATATGAGTTATTAAGACCCATGCTCTTCTACCAGAATTTAATAATTTTAAACCAGGTCTATAGAAACTAATGTAGCCATATTCAATAATGTCTGTTGGTTCATGCCATGACATCTGATTTTTTTTTTAAAGGTGAGCCAATCCAAATATTTTGTTGGGGAGTTATAACCAGCAATATTCCAGGAAATCAAGGTAATATCATAACTTAACAGGTCTTCCAGAAAATATGAACTTTCAGATTCTATTATATTGTATTTTGGGGCTTCAAACCTTGACAGGATTGATTCGGTCATTCATTTTATCCGGCCAAAGTCATAAATGTATTATGTAAAGAAATCTGATCATAAGTCTCATAAACTACTGATGGTTGACTAATATTTTTTGTTTGTTGTATTGCCTCTGTATTGGCAATATTCTGATTGTTTCCTTTAAGATTTATCTGAGTTTCAATGGCTGCCATATCTACTTCATATAGCCCCATTTCATCAAGAATATTAATTTTCTCTACAACCCTATTTGTTATTTCAGCATTTTTAAATAGGATGTCCACTTGTCCATCCCCTCTCAAATTTTTGTGACAGAAAACTACCACAATACAATTTCTACCTAACCTGCAAAATACTGCTAAAATATTTACAGATAGCTCAAGATAATTTAAAGTCTGTTTCTTTATAATCTTTCTGAAACCCAAAATTAGTAAGTGCAACAGGGTCATAAATGATTTTCTTGTCTCCAGGATTTACCAAACATTTACTGTTATCAGTTGGTTCTAGTTTTAAATTCCACTTGTTCAATAAAAATCAGTTTCTCCATAAATAATTAGTAATTCTTGTATGAGTACAGTAAATGTCTACACATTCAACATACAGTAGCTGTTTCATTCTCATTAATTCTAATAACTTCCACAATATCATTTTCCTCAACTTGTAACTCCAAGTCAATTTTTAAAGTCATGGAAAATAGTTTGTTTGAGGGATTGAGATGTCGCCTCTCCCCCTTTTTTGAAACCAACAGTCCTTAAATATGGTTCTTTACCAGTCCTGCTACCTGAGAACTCCTTAGTCTTATTATTCATATCAGTTCCATATCCTTCATTAATGTGAGTGGACACTGGCCTTTCTTAAGACTTACACTGGACCCTTTGTCATTCTCATGTCTTCTATTCTACTAATGAATGGGGACTGCAACATCATTTTTCGATGGTTCACTATAATTTTGTTTATTCTCATTTATTCCTGTTTCTGAGGGTTTCTTAGAATTATTTCTAATGATCAAACCCCTTTCCCCAACGTTATTCTTACTTTTAGCCTGAGAAGCTTTTCAAATTTTCTTGGGAGTATTTGGGATTATTAATGGTGAGAAATCAGGTCTGCCATTCATCACAGACTCCTCCATTTCTACTAAAGAAATAGAGGAAGATTCTTTAGGCGGTTGGATGCTGTTCAAAATTCTTAACACGTCATTCATCCATGCCCCATTAATAGCAATATTTTCCTTTAGGGTGTCAATCTCATTTCTTACTGCAATTACTGTAATTGTTCCAGTAACATCAAGGTTGCTGTGTATTGATTTTTCATAACTGTGATAATGTCCTGACTAAGATAAGATGGATAATATTTATTTTTATTTATTTATTTATTGAGTAAGATCGGAATTACAATCCTTTGAGTCATAGACTCTTTTGCAAAGGCTCCACATCAGGTTACAGGGGGTGTAGGGTAGACAAATACAGTAAAGACGTACAAGAACAGGCAGTATTTACAGTTTCAGTACTAACTCAGCAATGTTTGCAAAATCTCCACATTGGTTACAGGGGGTGGAGGGTAAACAGAGTACAGTTAGGACTAACATTGACAGGCAGAATTAAAAGTTACAGTACTGATGGAGCAGTCCAGGCTAGAATTAGCAGGTGAGGTAATTAGGTATGAATCTTAAACAGCAGGAGAGGTAATTTGGTAGCAATCCTGTGGTCCCTAGGCAGACGTGAGCAGGATGCCATTACGTAGGGTCTAGGTAGACCCTGTGTCAGGAGAAGTGGAGGATTAGGGAGAGTGGGCAGAATTAGCCACAATCACATTTAGCACTCACCTTTAGGTGGGTTTTAAGGCCTGATTTGAATAGTGAGATGCTATGGGACTGAGAGAGAGGAGGGGGTAGTGAGTTAAGCCAGAGAGGAGCACGGTACCGGAAAGATCTTTGCCCTAGTGCTGTTCTACAGAGGGGAACCTGCAATGGTGGGTGTGCTGCGAGTCTTGTGTTGTGCCTGATGGGGGCTGCACTGATAATGGGGAGTAGTCCGATGGGGGCAAGCTGAAGGTGTATCTTTTTTGCGAGAATGCAGCTGTGGTATTTTAGTCTTTGATGGAAGTTTAGCCAACCAGTCAGAGTATAAAGATTGCAGGTGTGGGTTAGTCTGTCACTGCCTGTAACTAGGCGGCAGGCTTTATTCAGAGCAGTGTTTATACTGCTCAGCATGGAGGGGTCAGCAGAGCCGTATATAACTATCCCATAGTCAATTAGGGAGAGGATGGAGGAGATGACTGCAAGTTGCATGGCCTGTGCAGGTAGGCAGTGCTTGAGTCTGTAGAGGATGCCCACTCTAGTGTTGACAGCGGAGGAGAGAAGATGGGTGTGGCTGTTAATACATCATTATTCTCTTTATTCTGCTTTAAGTGAGTAGTATCAGTGGCACACTTTTCCCTCAACTGATATCAGTTGACTGCTCCCACTCTGGGATTTTACCTTTGACACCATGCATAGTCTCCTTTTTTTGCAAGTTATCCAGTTCTTTCAGACCTTGAATAGTATTTTGTAGGTCTGTAACCACTTCCCTCAGTCTTGTATTAGTACTGAAATTCAAGTTACTGATCTCCTTGGATATATCCCCAATGCTGTTATTAGAGTTTAGCAGAGAACCAGTGACAGATGGTAATACTGAATCACTTTGTAGAGTTGCATGGCACAACTACAACCAGGCTTGGACTGGAGTACTTTGTAGAGAGGCTTGATCATTCTGTCCAGTATTCAATTTGTCAGATCTCAGTTGTGCAATGCAGACATGCCCACTGACACTGTGTTTGGCCTTTGTATTGTCCACCACCATACACAGTGTGTGACAGCCTGTTGTGTCACCCTGTGAGCTAGCTGTATCCAGTGACAGGTGTTGACCTCATGATACCCTCTAAGTGGTGGGGATATGGGCATGCATCTTGTTCACGTATGGGCTCCTCTGCACCATGTGGTCCATGCATAGGTGTGGCCCTGTGGTGCTACACATTTTTCTATTGGGTGTGGTTTGTGATTTTGGCATACCTCCATTGTACAACATGGCTGGTGACTGAGGACATGCACATGCCCATGCCCTATTGCCATGGCCCTGCCTCTGTCCCTGTCCACTGCATGTCAAGTGGACCAGTGCAGAGCTGTTCCCCCATGGCTGTGTGCCATACACCATTATTCAGCTGGCATGCTGGTGCCATTGTCCACTCCTGCATGTTCATCTGTATGGCTGTCCCCAGGCCCGGCAGACTATGGGTGTTGACATGAGCTGTGGGGGTGGTGTTGTTGTGTCCACACCTGTGCACACCTGTGCATGTTGCCTATCCTTGCTTGCATTTGAAGGCCACCGTGGACAGTCAGAGATGTCTGTGGTTGTGCTTCCTGCACACCTGTGCCAAGGGTCAGATACCTGTGGCCATCACACACATGCATCTGTGATTGGACTGTGTGCCATGGTGGAGGCTCCTGTGCATCTGTCACACAGCCATATGCCTCTCCACAACATTGCACTGTGCCATGATGTCTGCATGTCCTGCACTGCCATTGTCTGCTGCTATGCCTGCAGCCCAAGTGCTGTGCTTCATGGCACACATGTCCATGGCACATCAGTGCTCAATGTTGCATGTGGCACTGTGGCAGTGTCTGTGCATGGCACATTATGAATACACAGCTGCACATCGCCACCATTGTTGAGGGGGCAGGACTATCTCTGCATACATGACGATCATTGGCATTGCTGATGGATTGTGTTTTTCTTTGTATTCCCATAGGATATGTCCAACCAGGGAGATGTGGTGCCCAGGGATGGAGCCAGCAGGCAGGGCCACCATGGAGGAGGGGAGCAGTGTGGACCCAGCAGCTGCTGCACAACATCCTCCTTCAGCAGGGAGCCATGCTGAGGGCCATATGGGTGATTGGCTGGGTCATATCGACGATCGGTGTACATCTTGGTGCCCTGCACCACAACGGGTGCAGAGCCATGTTCCTGTTAGGCCATAGGTGTATCAAGCACCTGGTGTTTGGCACCATGCCCCTACCCACTCCACACTCCTACCCAGGTCCCTTTCCTTTGTAAATAGTTGTGCCCCACCACCCTTGTCCACCTTTTCACCCCCATGCCTTCTCTGTTTATAGTTGTATATTGTAGTTTTACTAATGTTGTTGCCAGTTATGTTATTTATCTGGCATTGTGCCTGCCCTGCATTTTATTTTTCCTGCTGTTTGTTTTTTCCTATTTTTTTTCTGCTATTCTTAAATATATGTATTGGAATATTTTACATGGCTGTGTACAGTGTGTTTTTCCATAGGAATTTTTGCAAGGTGTTTGGCACATGTGCCACTCATCCACATGTCCACAGGTGCACAGCTGTGTGCAGGCCTTTGCATCACCCACCACTCCCTGTCCCTGGGGGGCACACACTGTGTGTGTCCCTGTGTTCTTCTACAGTGGGGGAATTCAAGAATGCATGGCACAGACATAAGACAATTCTGGTGGGGTGTAAGAGGAAGTAGGCTGTTGGTTTACTAGGATCTGCAGCTTATTCAATAGGTAAGGAAATGGGCAGACTGGGTGGGTCAAGTGATCCTTATCTGCCATCAAAGTCCATATTTCTATGTACACAGGTTGCATGGTGTTCCTGTTACACATCCACCCTTATGGGGTCTATGTGATAATGGCAAATGCCTACAGGTGATCACCATCATGGCTCAGTCAGAGTGCCGAAGACATTTTTGGCACTCTGACAACCCCAGCGCACCAGCACAATGGCACCAGGACATATTTTTACTGCTTTCTGTGGGGGGCTGCACAGAATGACAATGAATATCCCTCACCCTCTCAAGGGGGTTTATCTCGAGCACCCCTACTCTAAACATTCTCAACTCTAGGGGGTTGCATGTCAGGTGAAAGCAGTAAAATAAAAAGGTTTGGGCCAGTTCCAATAAAATTGCACCAGCGCCCAGACCCGAACCCGCTACCTCAGCCACCCCAACCACTAGCCAATCCCTGACACCATGATGCAGCTTGACTGGCAACTGCAGCACCACTCCCTACAGCCTCTCTACCCCATCCCAGCCCATGCTCGCTCCCACCCCCCCACGCATGTACGTATAGTGACATCCTGTCACCCAGTTCACCCACCACCTCTTCCGGTCGCCCCACCTTTCTGTCACCGTGAGTGGATTGTGCCAGGAAGGTGTCACCATAATGGATGTGCCCATCCTCATGCACCCACTTCATGGGTTACCATCCTTATGATCCATCCTGCTGATTCCCTGTGGTGGCACTGTGATGTACTGTGGGGGTGCAGTATGCACCCCTGTGTGCCCATGTGCTTGTGTCCTACATTGTCATCAGCCATGTCATGGTGTCAATGTGGGCCCCATGTGTGGCCTCTGGCTAAATGCCATTGTGGGGGTGTGCTGGTGTCACACTGGGCCATTCATCACACTGGCATGTCTGCAGCAGTGTCATTCTGCATCAGCCTTCAGCACCATCCATTGGTCACAGACATTGCTGTGATCCCCTATCCATGGCTGTGTGTGTGTGTGTGTCAGCCCGGGGCAGTGTGCATTGCTTTTCACATGCCTGGCCATGTCTGTATGGTGCATAGTGCTGGCCACTCACTGGCCTTGCATCAGGCCCTTTTGCCCACTGTGGTGTGCCACTGTACCTCCCCGGTCCCCTGGGCTGCTGCACTGTTGTGCCACTGCCGTTCTGCCATGAACCCATGCAGTGTGCTCCAGCCACTGTTTGTGTAACAGTCCCTG
Source organism: Neoceratodus forsteri (assembly GCA_016271365.2). Classification (NCBI taxonomy): domain Eukaryota; kingdom Metazoa; phylum Chordata; order Ceratodontiformes; family Ceratodontidae; genus Neoceratodus; species Neoceratodus forsteri. The sequence goes on from CM057449.1 coordinate 1,462,562,177, forward strand.
CTTTTTGCATGCTGTTCCTCCATAGTCAGACATGGCCTGCTGCGCCACACATCTTTGGTTGTGAGATTGTACATGCTTGGGTAGAGATGCAGCAAATTTAAATTCCACCAGCAAAGTGCCCGTCAAGTGGGCACTTTGCATTGCCACTCCGCTATGCAGAGTGGGCAATGCAAAATGCTAACTTCGCCTTGCCATTACCACTGTGAGTTAAGGTGGAATGCTTATGTGAAGTTAAGTGAAGTCGTTGTTTTAACTGGACTTTGTGTTACTCATTATAATTCTAAGTGATCCACTTCACATTCCAGAATTGGCAGCCCCCACACACATCACATGGCTTACAGTACTGCAAGTCAGATGCTCTTTAGCCAGGCAGGAAGGAAGTGCCTTGCCAAGGATATAGTTTCACTTTCTCCTGTACAGACAGAGAGAGAGAGAAATGTGTTGTGAGACAGCCCGTGAGACTTGGAGATCAGAGAAAGGAGGAGATTTAAACTTTGAATTAGACCCAACAGCTCTTTTAAAAGCTACATTTTTTTGTCTTTTCTGTGCTCTTTTTTACTTAATTTGTTCTTTCTGTAAATTTATTTTTTCTTACCGTTATAAGTAGTTTTTTGTGTGTGACTGTGTATGTGTGACAATGTGAGTGTTTTCTATCGAGTCGAGTAGTCGTTGCTCAGACTGAGGGAATGCAGTAGGAATGATGGACCAGGGTGAGTGAATGTCTGGGGCAGGGGCAGTTCTGGGAGAGTGTGGTAGGCATCACACTGTGCGCATGTGTGTGTGGGGCATGGCCGCCAGTTCCTGTTGGACCGATCTAAAATTTTGAGTGGTCCCTTCCCCCCAGAAGCAGGACCAGCACCTCCTCCTGAGGCAGTTGAACCACCATGTCCAGCACCAGCTCCAGCACCAGGTCCTCAGGAGCAGGATGTGCCTGTGCCCCTGGGCCCAGGTGTGGATCCCATTCCCATTGAGCACCATGACCAGCAAGCTGCCAGTGCATCTGGCCTACCCCTGCCTGTGCCTGACCCTCACTGTACCTCTGTTGTTTTGGAGTTTTTTGACTGTATTGGGGGCAGCAGCATGGTCAGGTGCCACCTATGTCAGGTGGAGGTATGCCGTGGTCCCCAGAGGACTCACCTGGAGACTGGGGGCCAGAGCACCCATATGCTGAACCACCACCAGTTGGAGTTGCAGACTGTCACAGAATGGGCCAGACCTGCACCTGCTGGCCCTTCTGTGGCAGAGGGTGCAGCTGTGTGTGGTGGCAGCCCTAAGAAGAGGAGGGCCAGAGCAGCATCTGCTGCTCCACCAGCACCCCCACCACCACCACCAGCAGCTGAGCCTGTAGAACATGTGGACCCCAGAGAAATGCCTGTAATGCAGGCTGACCTGGCAGTTCTCTGGAGTGCTGTCGAGGAGAACAATGAGAGGGTGAGTGCTGTCCAGCAGCAGTTGGATCGCATAGAGGGACATCAGTTACAGATTATGCCCAAGCTGGAACTGCTGCTGGAGCACCAGGGGATCCCACGTTAGTTTTTTTTCTCACGCCATGTGCCCCCTCACACCTTCCCTGCTGTGTTATAAAATGTATTCCTCCACCACTTTTTTGTTGTCTTCTGTATGCGTGACACTTTGTATTCTGCCCACCTTACTTCTGTTAAGTGTGTGTGTGTGTGTGTGTGTGTGTGTGCTGTTTTGGTGCATCATTAATGTTTACTTTCTGTTGTGGAGTGTTTGTGGAAAAGCAGGTCTGAGCAGTGCAAGTATACTGTGCTAAACTGCATGTGTGCAGTCAGTCTTCTTTCCTATGTGTCTGTGTATGTACTGCAGACACTGTCCAGCTTCTTACAAACATATATATGCTGATTGCTGTCTGACTTGTTGCTGTGTTTATGGTGTAAAGAATAAAGATAAGAATATATAACATATATTTCATTTGTTATGAGATCATAGCAACAAAAAATCATGCTTTTCAACAAACCGTATCTAACAGACATGAAGTATTGCTGATACACCCAAAATATTTCATGGTATACAGACATTATAAAGTCAGAAAATATGTAAGGTCCAGTTCACTGCCACCACACTGTACTACCACATTCCTTCTTTTCATTATTTGTTCTGGAATATGTCTTTCGAGTTTAGACTGGCAGTGTCAGTTTTGGTGTAAGTTGATGTACACCATAACATGACACGGCACCAGTGGTAGCACAGTGTGGTGGCAGTGGACTGCAGGACCTGTTATATATTCCGACTTAAAAATATATGTACACCAGAAAATATTTTGGATGCCTCAGCAATATTTTATGTCTGTTGGGTATAGTTTGTTTAAAAGCATGATTTTTTTGTGCTATTATCTCCGCAAAGTCATGTGTGCACTGTGTGAGTGATTGAGGCGCACACTGACCAAGACCTCTGAAAGCATATCATATCATTTTGTCTGCTGCTGTTGATTGTACAAATAAAACATAAAATATATATTCTTATCTTTATTCTTTATACCATAAACACTGCAACAAGTCAGTATATATATATTGTGTGTATATATATATATATATGTTTGCAAGAAGCTGGACAGTGTCTGCACACACAGGAAAGAAGACGGACTGCACACATGTAGTTTAGCACAGTATAATTGCACTGCTCAGTCCTACTTTTTGGCAAACACTTTACGACAGCATGACAGAAAGTAAACATTATGGAGGCTCCAAAAATATTTACCAGACTCACCAGAATTCCCAGTCCCAAAATGCAACTGTCTTGTGTCCAGAAAATTCCCCATTACTGATGAAGTGAAATTGTAGTGTAGCAAGAATTGCAAAGTCTCCCAGAATTAATGGAGCACTCAGTCATGCGTACAGTACTCACATAGAGTCCCCAGAATTTTCTGCATCCCCAAAATGCAACTGTCTTGTGTCCAGAAAATTCCCCAGTGCTGACAAAGTGAAATTGTAGCATAACAAGAATTGCAAAGTCTCCCAGAATTAATGGCGCAGTCACTTATGCATGCAGTGCTCACACAGAGTCCCCAGAATTTTTCTGCATCCCCAAAATGCAACTGTCTTGTGTACAGAAAATTCCCCAGTGCTGACAAAGTGAAATTGTAGTGTAATATTGCAAAGTCTCCCAGAATTAATGGCGCACTCAGTCATGTGCACAGTACTCTCACACAGTGTCTAGAATTTTTCTGCATCCCCAAAATGCAGCTGTCTTGTGTCCAGAAAATTCCCTAGTGCTGACAAAGTGAAATTGTAGCGTAACAAGAATTGCAGTCTCCCAGAATTAATGGAGCACTCAGTCATGCGTGCAGTACTCACACAGAGTCTCCAGAATTTTTCTGCATCCCCAAAATGCAACTGCCTTGTGTTCAGAAAATTACCCAGTGCTGACAAAGTGAAATTGTAGCATAACAAGAATTGCAAAGTTTCCCAGAATTAATGACTCACTCAGTCATGCGTGCACTACTCACACAGAGTCTCCAGAATTTTTCTGCATCCCCAAAATGCAACTGTCTTGTGTCCAGAAAATTACCCAGTGTTGACAAAGTGAAACTGTAGCATAACAAGAATTGCAAAGTCTCCCAGAATTAATGACACAGTCACTCATGTGTGCAGTGGTCACACAAAGTCCCCAGAATTTTTCTGCATCCCCAAAATGCAACTGTCTTGTGTAATGCTGCTGTGAGTATTGATCTTACTGTGATGCTGATGTCATGATGCACAGTGTCTTGCAAAACCATGTGAAGGAGGGATAACATGACATGAATGACCATTCAGTGTTCCATCACAAATAATGATAGTGAGAGAACTGTTGCTTGTCCAAAGTGTGCTGCTATGTGATCACCTAAACCGGATGGAAGGGTGCCCTTTGTGTGTACACTAATAGTAGCCTTGGTGAGTTGAGATATATATATATATATATATATATGTGTGTGTGTATTTTCTAGGTGGGGGTTGACATATATACAAGTACTCATTGTATTGTTTTGTATCACAGGTCACACACTGTTGGTGTGCACATTCCCATGCTTGATGAGAAATTTTGGTGTTGGAATTGGAAATGGAATACTCTCAAGCCAATGAAGGTAAGTATATTTTTTGGGGGGGGCATATTTGCAAGTAGGTCTCATTAATGGTTTATTATTTGGTTACTTCTTCTCAGATGTTACCTGCATCCTTCTCCAGTCCGATAATGATGGTCATGGTCATCCTCGATTCAAAGGACTTCTGCTTGTTGCATGTCTGCCTCAGCCCGGGGGTGGGGGCATGATGTTGAAGAAGTTCTTTGGATAAGGCAACTATGACACCACAAAGCATCTGGAAGTTTCCTAAAAAAAATAAATGAAGGATTTATTACAACTTGATTGCAGCAGTAAGACATTATGTTTAAGCCGTGACTGTTCCACCACCAGTATCTAGATTAACACAGATATCAAGCTGTCCCACTGCAATCATCAGATCACAATTTAAATACCAGGCTGTAACAAATACATTGTGTCAGTGTCCCTGTGTCTCAACTCAAGTTACATTTTAAAACCACATCTTATCAAGTAACATGACCTGGGTCGAACTTTTTCAACACTGTCATGGCTGCAGCTGCAAATTTGGAATACAGTGCATGATATGTTGCAGAAATATTTTTGTGACGTACATGTCACCTAGTTTATGAATCATCAATCGGATGTTTTGCACTCTTATAAAAAAAAAAAAAAGGAACAGATGAAATAAAATTGATATACTTATCAGTATGGATTGCAAATGGATATCCCATAGGTTCCTGTCAACAGTACTGCTGCTGTACCATTGATACAGACCTTCAGCAAAGGACAGTCCTTTGTTGTTAACCTGTAAATAAACAAAATAAGTTGACTGTATGTGTTTGACCATTGCAGCTCAGAAAAGCTACACACAGCTAAAGGAAGTTGAATAGCATGAAAACCATTAGTTCACATACTCACTTTATAGTATTCATAGTAAAAAGCTTTGTGCCTGTGGCTGATGGATGTGGTCTCCTGTTTGACTCCCTCTGCCTTGGCATGATCAAGACATGTAATGGAAAACATTGTCACAATGGTGGTGGTGGTCATAGCTGAGGCACATGATGACATTCCCTCTCACATCTTCCTGCATCTGGTGGTGGTGATGGCAGTGGCTAGCATCAGTCTTATGGTGGTGGTCCAGGGGGTCACACGATGACATTCCCTATGGTGGTGGCAGTGGCTAACAGCTATCTTATGGTGGTGATCCAGGGGGGCACACAAAGTCATTCCCCCTGGTGACAGTGGCCAACAACGGTTTTATGGTGGTGGACCAGGGGGCACACATTGACATTCCCTATGATGGTAGCAGTGGCTAACAGCAGTCTTTTGGTGGTGGTCCAGGGAGGCACACAAAGTTATTCCCCTGGTGGCAATGGCTAACAGCAGTTTCATGGTGGGTGACATTCCCTATGGTGGTGGCAGTGGCTAACAGCAGTCTTATGGTGGTGGTCCGGGGGCACACAAAGTCATTCCCCCTGGTGGAAGTGGATAACAGCAGTTTCATGGTGGTGGTCCGGGGGGCACATGGTGACATTCCCTATAGTGGCACTGGCTAACAGCAGTCTTATGGTGGTGGTGGTACAGGGGCCAGGATATATTGTGCTCTGTGTTACAAATCTGATGTGACATATGGAATTTGAGTCACTCTGAGTGGGACACTGATTTAACTTTATGAAAAAAAAACATATATCATACAACAAATGTGACAGCCTTTTAACCACTTAAGTTAAAACCTGCCAACATTAATCTCATCATTATCATCCTCATAAAGAAAGCTGCCCTTACAGTCATCTATGTCTGAATTTTGACCACTGGGAAATTATTTCTCCATTGTGTCATCATCTATGTCAGTGGTAGGCCATTTCATGCTTCCAGTGCCACCAGGATGGTCCCTTTCTACAACATCAGCAGAACCATGACTATGCCGGGTACAAATACTGAGGTTGCAGTCTGAGCTGGTATGTGCCTCTCATTCATTTTTATGAATGTCAGAAAACTGACATTTGCAGGAGAGAGGTTTGTACGATAATCCCAAACTGTTGCACCCTCTGAGCTGAATACCCTTTTGACACTCACACTAGAGGGTGGGCACGTCAGGAACTTCAGTGCCACAGCAGTCAGATCTGGCTATTCACTGACCTTGACACTCCAGTATAAAAGGGGATCATCAGTGACTGACAGATGCCTGTTTTCAGACAAATATGACTCAACCATTCGCTGTGCTGCACTAAGTCCATTGGTTGATACATCATTCTGTTCTCTGGAATCATTTATGTCACAAATCCCCATTTGTGACGAAGCCTCCCAAAGTGGGTTAACACCAACCGCTTTTGATGACAGACCACTTGGAACTGCAGTCCCCTTCCCCTTACAGGATATGCTTGATACTCCTCCAGGTTCACCTTCAGCCGGATTATGCTGCTGAGGTTTGCTGACCTTGGCACGTGACTTCTGTGCCCCATGAACCAAGTGCACCAGTTGCCCACTGACATTTTTTACCTGTTCAGGCCTGTCCTCCAGTACTGAGGCAATTTCACGTTTGTATTCTGGGTCCAACATTGTTGCTATTGCAAAGTTGTCACTATGCTGAATGCTCATGATGTGACAATTCAGGTTGAATACTGTTAGCATGTGTTTCAGCAACACACTGCTAGCACTGTCTCTGGCAACATCATGGTTATGCTGTACATTCACTAAAGTCTGCCTCAGCACCTGCAGCAGTGGAATTGATTGGCTAATGGAGGCAGACTCGCCACTCACTGCCTGTGTGGCATGTTCAAAAGGCCTCAAAATTGTTATTACAGAGTCTATGAGCTGTCACTGTTCAGTCGTCGTAAACATGGGGGCCCCAGAACTGTCAAGGCTAGTGTGTATGACAAGATATTCTGAGATGGCTTTGTATTGTTCATACAACCTCTCTGCCATGTATAAAATGGAATTCCACCAGGTGACAACTTCCAGCTTCAAGCGGTGCTGTGGGAGGCTGTTTCAGATCTGCAACTGCCGAAGCTGGTCACGAGCCTTTGCAGAGCGTGAAAAGTGAGAACAGATACGGTGTGCAGCTGTCAGCATTTCCTTTATATCAGGGTGCTGCAGAAACTCCTACACCACAAGATTTAAACAGTGGGCCATGCATGGAACCCAAACAAAGCCACAATTTATGACGCAGTTCATCACATTTGACCCATTATCACTTGCTAAGAACCCAGATCTCAGGGACAGGGGGTTCAGCCACTTCTCAATTTCAGTCAGTACCAAGTCCAGCTACCATGACACTCCACCTTACTACACTGATTATTCACACTGCCAACAGCACAAACAACACCCGGCACCTGCGCCCAATGTGCAGTTATACACAGATATGAACTCCCCGCTGTTTTGCCACTTGTCCACATATCAATACTTAAATGGATGAATGGAGAAAAGGAATGTTGAAGGACATGTCTTACAGTTAGTCAGACACAGTACGGTACAACTCAGGCACAGCATGGGTTAGAAAGTATGTCCTGGATGGGACTTTCCATTTTGGACAGACACATGCAGCGAACTGCTGGAACCCAAAATTATCCACAAAGGAGAAGGACAAAAGATCTATTGTCAGCATTTCAGCTACAGCAGCATTAAGTTCATGTGACACTGTATGATTGGGTGGATACTTCAGCTTATGCACAAAAACACTCTATAACATGGGCTGACTTAAACGTTTTACATGGGGTGTGATGACAAATGGTTCTAATCTGCGAATGGCAGGGGGTGGAGTGTGGATGTGTGATGAAGATTGCTGCACAGGTGATGACGACAAACCCACAAATGCAGTTATTTTCCCAGATTTACCAACCGGAGTTGATGTACCACTTGCACTAGACATACTGCATTCACCACCACCACCACCACCAAAACTGCTACTCTCACCAGCACTGGACAACATTTCAAAATCATTATGCTCCTCCACCTCATCATGCTTGTAGTAATCCTCACTCTTATTTCATCACTACTGCACACATTTAATGTCCTACTTGATTTTACAGTCGTGGAAGGGGATAACATGTTTGTTATGGTTGATGATGAGGGTGAACGCCCCACTGTGGTATTATTAGCTGCCATCTGGTGCTGGGTCCACAGTGCCATGTGCCTGTTCTTAAGATGTGCATGCTGTCACCCTGTGCCCAGGTGGCTCCCTTTTTGCTTCGCCTCACACGCATATGGCAAACCTAGCAGATTGCAACTGACTCATCATTTGCATCTTGCAGAAAATAAAATCCCAAACAAGGGATTGTGATACTCTAGTTTTAACATGTCCCCCCGATGCTACTTATTGGACTCCATTTTTTTGAGCCATGAAGTGGGGGGGTGCTACACGATTTTTAAAGCAGGACACACTTGGACTGCAACTGACCACCACAACTACCTATCGTTATTACTGGGTCAACTTCTATCACCATCATCATCATCATCATCACCATCAACTGAAACTGGTAAATCACAACATTTTACGTGGAAGGGGTTAATGCAAACAGACTCAGACACAGTCACCTTGAATCTCTTTTTCGCTGGTTCCCAACTGGGGTCACTTACATCATCATTATATTCATCAACATCACCCACATCCACATCTCTGCTTGGATGCTGCATGTGGACTGCATGTTGCAACCACAGCAACATCATTATCATCAGATTCATCATCAACACCACCACCATCACCCGATATTTTTTCACCACACTGTGAATCACTGCATGGCAAATGCGTTACCTGAATTGCAATGAAAGAAATGTGACATTGTGTTCTATCATTGACATGATGATCAGAATCCTCATGTTCAGTTACTGGCATGTTACTGGGGAGTATGACATCATCTACACTGTCATTCACTGGCTGCTTCACACTCCACTATATTTTTGGACACGGTATATTGGTCAGAAGTGGAACTCGAGGCAACAATACTCATACCACCACCAGCAACTGCACTAACACTACCAGCTGGGACAACATCATCTCCTCCAAGTATGAGTGAAGCTACTGACTGTGCTGTAAAAAACATTGAAGGAGAAATCTTTCCTCACATCAGCAATGCACTTCTGTGTACTACCACGCCCACAGACAATCTTACCACTGGCAGCAATGCCATGGTGAGAAACAGCTTGGCTTGCACATCTCTTTGTGGGCATTTTGGGGGATCAACAAGAATATACTAAACAAATTTAGATTTTGGAACATTCACTCTAGGTGGGGGCCGGGGCCTGGGAGAAACGTTGGATGTAAAGTCAAAAAAACAACTGTGGCTTCAACAAGAGATACAGATGCAAAGTCACAACATGTTCAACAACACCTTAACTAACCAGTGGTGCTCAAGTCACAAACAATCCAATCTGGAAAAGAATACCTTCTGCCGGTGGGAGGGGGGGAGCAGTGACTGCAGATTACAGCAATGCAAAACCAAGAAAAGATACCATAACAGCAGTACAAAATCATGCAGGTGCAGTGGATAGCAGGTTCACACTGTTGCACCTGTAATTACACTGTGGCACAATAAAAGGTGTATTATGTGATGTCTCACACACACACACACACAATTTGTCTACAAGTAATGCTTAGCAAATTGAAAACTTCAGTAATATACCACATATTTTAAACAACCTGAAATTATGCACTGCTGCACCAGGTCCACACACACACAATCAGCAAAAAAAATGCCAACAATTACTGAAACTATTACTGTGTGTACATTAACACAGTCAGTTATACAAGAAAAATATAACCAAAAAACAAAGAACTCCCTATTTCTCCAACTTAAATCTACCTACACCACAGATACACCCTTCCCCCAAAGCACACTTCCACTGTCTCTCAGTACACAGACTCAATGTTGTACATTAACATTTAAAATCCACACACAAACAATAAATGCTCAATGATATGAGCACAGGAGGGTTTCCTACAAGCGATGAACTTAAGTTTGAACAAAAAAAGTTACTCAAAAAGGCTTTTTAACAGCTTTTAGAAGGTTTGAATCACAGAGAGCTCTCAGAGCAGACTGTCTCCTAGAACTTCCTACACACACTACCCTGAACTGAGGCTGTGCAGAACAATCTAGAGCCCATGTGACCTGAAATCCCATGATTCACTGAAAAATTCACCTTTGGCGCTTAAAAACAAGGCGAAGTGAGGCGAAGTACATTGTTTTCAATGTGCTTCTCCTTAAAATTGGTGGAGTAGTGGTTTGGGAGGGCAGAGTAACATGAAGTCATTGTTTTCAATGGACTTCATGTTACCCATTATAACACAAAGTACTTTGCTTCGCATTGTGGAGTACTTTGCAAATTCACCTTCATTCTGTGAATCACTTCGTGGAGCAAATTGAGGCCACTTTGCCCACTGCTATGCTTGGGCTATTTAGTCAGACATGTGAGGTCACTTTTGCTGGTGCATTTTCTGAATATCCCATTGATTTGTGCTGGCATATTTAGATGCAGGGCACATTTATTTGCATGGTTCGGCCTGACACTTTTGAATATGGGGGCCCTAAATATATAAATAAACTCTTGCCGGCACTTGGAGAATCACAGTCAGACTCACCCAAGATTAAAACATGCTATTGTCTGACATTAGCTTATGTGGGTGATGTGATGTTATTTTCATTATCTCCAAATGGGTTACAAAAAAAGCTTAACATATTGGCAGAATATTCAAAGAAGTTTGCTTTGAAAATAATTCTTCAAAAATCTAAAATCATGATATTTGGTCGAATGCATCCAAAATTTAAATGGAACATTGATTCTTCTCAGCTGGAAATACTGAAGACTTATGCTTATCTAAGACTCAACTTCTCGTGAGTATTCTCTTGTAAAACTCATTGTGATATTATGCTAAAGAAAGTTAATAACACTATTTTGAGTTTAAAAAGATTTAATCGTTTATATGGAGGTGTCTTCATTAGGCCCTTATTAAGGGCTATTGAGGCAAAATAAAATGCACAAATCTTACATGGTGTGGAAATCTGGGATCACAGAGATCTAGAACATCTGGAAAAACTAGTTATTCAAGCACTTCATACAGCACTGGTCTTTCCCAAGCCCTCCGCTGCACACTTTGTTCGGGCAGAGATGGGCCTTACAAACTTACAAGCCCTGGCAGAATCCAGACATATCAATTTCTAGGTAAGAATAACTAAACTTCCTCAACATACATTAATTGAAATGTGCCTGGATGAGAAACTCTTGTGGGAGCAGTTAGGATGTAGAATATTGCAAGGGTTATATTATCTTACAAATATGGATTCTGTTGGATTATGGGTATGTCTTACCTATTTTAAGTGCAATATTTCAAATAGTGATCAATATAAACCTTATATTAAAAAATTAATTATTGTGAAATACAGAAGCTAAGATCTAGAGGCTATTAATACTTCAAGGTTTGCAAAATAGTACAGTCTTAATGACTGCAGACATTGTTTCATTTTTATCTAGATATGCTGGAAAATCCTGTCCATAGGAAAACCTATGTAAGATATAAAACAAAATTTTTTTATTCCAGTTCCATTCACTAAAAATACCACCAACAGCTTAATCTGGTTCTGGAAGTCAGTCTACATCTGTACACATAGTTCCCTTCCCTTGCCCCCGGGTCATACCTGGAAACAAGCTGCAGCTTAGTGTGTATCTCCCGGCCACAAACCTTCAAGTAAATACATAAATAATACTTCCTCTGATCCAATGTTTTCAATGTGTTATTGTAATGGAAGAGAGAAAGAAGATTTGTACAATGTTATTTTTAAATGCCATTTCTTATATCTTTTCAAGGAATAGATGAAGCTACAATTTAAAAAACTCTCTTTACTGCTGAGGATGATTTTATTATTAAAAGAATATCGGATTTTCTTTTAACTATACAAAAAGTGAGGAGAAAAATGGTTGAACCAGAAGGAGTGATTTAGAATCTCACTATACCTGGCACTTTATTAATGTTGCTTTTATATATATTTATTGTAAAATGCTCTTGCACTTTCTTTATTTGTATTTTACCTTTTGTATTCTGTACTCTGATTGTGAGGATCTTTTTGTGAGGATCAAACAATAAAGAATAATACAATACTTCAGTATTCTATGAATTCTCTGATCTCTATCTCAGTATTCTCGCATACTTTTCTTATGTTTTTTATCCTCTAGGTGTTTGAACAGTGTACACATCAACCAAAGGGATAGCTACCTTAATGTCTGTATTACTCAATAAATTCCCAGCATTTTTTGTGGTACAGGGTGGTCTGTGTGTACCCCTCTATTATTCATAGTGTTTGTTCTTTTGGACCTCTAATGGCAATTCTGACAACAATTTTTGTCCTACTTCTGCTGCACGTGCCAATGATTGTTTACAATTGACCTGAAGGTATTAAATGTGTCACTGAAAGTGGTAATGAAGACAATTCCTTTGTTCATTTCTCCTTGGTCCCACTTATACTTCTTGGAGCAATCCATCTCTGTTAATAGAGTTTGCCCATTCTTTTGCTGCTTGTGTTCCTTGTAACTCCAGGTTTTGATTTGTCAGTGTCTGTCATTTGCTGCTGCTCTGTAATCCTCTTCTCTTGAACTGTTTATCTTGACCCTTAAAAACTGTCCACATGTAGTGGTGGGCAAAGTTGACTAACTTTGCTTTGCAGATTAATTCATGAAGTTGTCACAGTTCACAAAGTTAATCTGCCCTGTGAAGTTCTAGTTCACAGTAGAGGGCTAACTTTGAAAATGGCAAATTTGATAACTTCACCAGTGAAGTGTGGCCTACAAGCAAAGTTTGCAATGCACCATGGGATTGTAGGTGTCATGGCACTGAAATGACCTGTATGCCATGCAGAGGTGGAGCTCAGTGCAGTCTTATGAAGAGAGAGTTGGACAGAAGTCATTGCTCACAAAAAATATCTAGAGTGCCTTGTGCAGTTAGACTACTGTTGTTTGGTTGTAGTTTTGCAGATTTATTTACTTGAAAGTAGTGGAGGCAGGGGACCCTGCAGGGGAAGGAAACAACTCCTGGTGGGGGACTCCATTGTTAGGAAGGTAGAACTGGGGGAGGAAAGGGAGAGGGAGGTAAGGTGCCTGCCTGGCGTCATGGCTTGGAGGGACAGGGATCGAATCCTCAGGATTGCCGGAGCAGCTGCACAGGGGAGGGAGCTAGATGTCATTGTCCACCTAGGGACAAATGACCTGGCTAAGAAAGGGATTAGAGAAGTGCAGGAAGAGTTTGTGGAATTGGGGAGGGGCCTTAGCCAAGTAGCATGCACTGTAACCTTCTCAGAGGTGCTCTCCATCTATGGCATAGGACAGGCTAGGGTGTTCCGCACCATGGGATTCAATCAGTGGTTGAAAAACTGGTGTGGAGCTCAGGGATTTGGCTTCATTGGGGACTGGGGGTCCACCTGGAGTGATGCAAGCCTATACTGGCATGAAGGGCTGCATCTGTCCAGGAGGGGAACCAGGATCCTAGGTGATAGGTTTAAATGCTTCATTGGCAAGCATTTAAACTAGCCAAGGGGGGGCATGGAAATGAGGAAATCCTAGCCCCCAAAAATCACGGTAGTAAGTGTGGTAAACACCAACATAGGGGTGTCAATAGGGAGAAGGGCAGGGGTAAATGGAGAAAGTGACAAAGGAAAGAAGGACAGGGATGGGGCAAAAAGGAATAAGGCCATCAGGAAATGGAGGGTAATGAGTACCAATGCCCGTAGTCTGGGCAACAAGCTCCCTGAGCTGGTGGCCTTGATGGAAGAGGGATGCCTGGATATTGTAGCAGTCACAGAAACATGGTACACAGAGAACTATGGCTGGGATGTTAACATACCAGGTACATAAATATACAGGAGAGACAGGCAGGGAGAAGAGGGAGGAGTAGCTCTCATGTAAAGGAAGGATAAAAGCAACTGAACAAAAGAGTAAACAGGGAGGAGAGGAGGCACTGTGGGTCACCTTGGAGACTGAAAGGGCACCACAATCCACACAGTGGTTAGGTACAGACCCCCATGTCAGGGGAGGGAATGGACAAGGATATGATAGAAGGCATTCTTAGAATGGCAGAGAAAGGGAGATACTGATGGGAGACCTGAATATGCCAGATGTTAACTGAGCACATTTGCTGCAGCCACATCCAAGAGCAGGGCCATTCTTGATGCCCCACAGGTGGCAGGCCTCAGACAGCTAGTTTTAGAACCCACTCTTGAGGGAGCAATCTTAGACCTCGTACTCTCAAATGGGGGCAGTGAGAGGATCTCAGATCTAGAAGTGGGTTGCCTTCTGGGAACAAGTGACCATCAAACAGTGTGGTTCCCGTTAAACTCGGCTACAGCATTAAACCATACAAAAGTGAGGGTACTGGACTTCAGGAGGGCTGACTTTGGCAAGATGGGAGAGTGCCTCAGAAGAGCACTAGCAAACAGGCTAGAAGGAGGTGTGGAGCAACAATGGTGAATCATCAAAACTGCCATCACAGAGACAACAAGCCTTTGTGTGAAGCAAATAAACAAATCAAAATGAAAGAAAAATCCACTATGGTTCTCAAAAGAGGTGGCTGTGAAAGTCTGGAAGAAAAAGATAGCATTCCAGAAGTATAAGGAAACACAGAAGGAGCAAGACAGAGAGCTGTACCAGTTAAGGCAGAAGGAAGCAGGTAGGGAAGTCAGAATAGCAAAGGCCCAAACTGAGGAAAAGATAGCCAACTCGGTTAAGAAGGGGGATAAAACCTTTTCTAGGTACATCAGCAAGCGTAGAAAGACAAAGGGAGGGATAATGCGGCTGAATAGAATGAACGGTGGGTGGGCAGAGGGGGACAGTGAAAAAGCAGGGATACTGAATGAATATTTCTGCTCAGTATTCACAAAAGAGGAGGGAGAAGTGCCTAATCCAATTAACAGAAGCACTCTTGATGGGGAGGTCGATCCCAGTCCTTTCACAGAAGAAAGGGTTCTGCAAGAACTCCTAAAACTGAAGGTGGACAAAGCAATGGGGCCTGATGGAATTCACCCCAGAATTCTAAAAGAATTAAGGGGGGAACTAGTGAAACCACTGGCTACTCTTTTTAATAAATCATGGGAGAATGGTGTGGTACCCGAGGACTGGAGGAAGGCAGATGTGATTCCCCTTCACAAAAGTGGGACCAAGACAGAGTCCAGAAACTACAGACCTGTCAGTCTGACCTCTGTGGTAGGGAAAGTGATGGAGTCACTTCTGAAGGAAAGAATAGTTAAGTACCTAGAGGCCAGTGGGGCACAGGACCCAAGGCAGTATGGGTTCACAGCAGGAAGGTCATGTCAGATGAAACTAATAGATTTCTTTGACTGGGTGACCAAAGTAGTAGACCAGGGAGGGGATGTGGACATGGACTACCTAGACTTTAGCAAGGCATTTGACACAGTCCCACACAAAAGATTAATAGTCAAATTAACCAGCCTGGGAGTGGGTCCCAGGGTCCGAGGGTGAAGGCAATACTGGACCTTGTGCTCACAAACAGGGACAGTATGATGGGGTAACAGTAGGGGAGCACCTGGGAAACAGTGACCGCCAGTCATTGTGGTTTGAAATCACAGAAAGAGCAGAACCAAACCACACAAAAACACGTATCCTGGATTTTAGGGGGGCAGACTTTGGGAAAATGGGGAGATACTTGAAAGAGGCATTAAGGGAATGGGACAGGAATCAGGGTTGAGGAACAGTGGGCAGTATTTAAATGGGGATTACAAGAACAACAGAATTATGCATTAAGCAGGTCAGCAAGAGGAAAAGGAAGAGGAGACCATTATGGTTTTCCAAAGAGGTAGCAAAGAAAGTGAAAGCCAAAAGACTGCATTCAGGCAATACAAAAGACACAGGCAGAAGGGGATAGGAGAAGTACCAGGAGAAGCCAAGGAGGCAGGGAGGTCAGTAAGGAAGCCAAAGCTCAGACAGAAGAACACATTGCAAAATCAGTGGGTAGAGGGACAAAACCTTTACAGGTACATAAGTGAAAAAGAAAGACAAAGGGAGGATAGTGAGACTGAAGGGGAGGATGGGGCCACGTGGAGGATGACAACAGTAAAGCTGACATATTGAACAGGTATTTCTGCTCAGTCTTTACTGAGGAAGAGGAGGGTAATGGGTCTGAAGGAGTACAAGGGTGAGAATGGTGCAGAAATGGACACAAGTCCCTTTACACGAGAAAGGGTCCTGAAGGAACTGGAAGTATAGAGTTGATAAAGCTAAAGGGGCCAGATGGGGTGCACCCAGGGTCCTTAAAGAACTAAGAGAGGTGGTGGCTGAACCTCTGGCTATCCTGTTTAGCGATCACTGGAAACAGGGAGGTACCCAAAGACTGGAGGATAGCAGATGTAGTCCCTTATATACAAAAGTGGGAACAAAGAGGAAGCAGGAACTACAGACCAATCAGCCTCACTCGGTAGTGGGAAGATCATGGAAGCACTACTGAAGGAGAGATTGGTGGAACATCTGGTTGTCAATGGACTACAGGACCCAAGGCAGCATGGTTTCACCAGGGGAGGTCATGTCAGACCAACCTCGCTGAAATTTTTGACTGGGTGACTAGGGAGGTAGAATCAGGGAGGGCAGTGGACATGGCCTATCTGGACTTCAGCAAGGCCTTTGACACTGTGCCACATAGAAGACTATTACACAAACTGAGGAATATGGGTGTGGGCAGGACAGTAGGTGTGGTGGGTAGGTAACTGGCTGGGTGGCAGGACACAGAGGGTGGTGGTAAATGGCTGTCACTCCACAGAGGGAAGAGTGACCAGTGGGAACACAGGATCCAGTGCTGGGACCGGTCCTATTCAACATCTTCATCAGTGACATTGCACAGGACCTAGAAGGCAGAATTTCACTGTTCACTGATGACACAAAGCTCTGTAACAGAGTAGACACACCAGAGGGTGTAGACAGAATGAGAAGGGACCTGCAGAAACTTGAAGAATGGTCAGGGTTTGGCAGTTGAAATTCAATGCAAAGAAGTGCAAGATAATGCATATGGAGCACAAAACCCTGGCACAATATATCAGTTGGGGGTGAGGATATAGTGTGCACCAAGCAGGAAAGGGATCTTGGGGTTGTCATCTCTGATGACCTCAAGGTAGGGAAACAGTGTGACAAGGCAGCAGGTAAAGCAAATAGGATGCTGGGATGTATAGGCAGGGGCATCACCAGCAGGAAAAGGGAGGTCATAATTCCCTTACACAAGACACTAGTGAGGCCCCACCTGGAGTACAGTGTACAGTTCTGGAGACCATACCTACATAAGGACATAGACAGGGTAGAGAAGGTTCAGAGGAGGGCAACAAAGATGGTGCATGGATTGCATCACAAGTCCTATGAAGACAGGTTGAAGGAACTGAACATGTACTCCCTGGAGGAGAGGAGGGAGAGAGGGGATATGATAGAGACATACAAGTATCTTACAGGAGGAACAGGGTGCAGGAAAACACTATTTTTAAGCGAAAAAATGTTCCAGGACTAGAGGGCATGGGATGGTTGGAAGGAGGACGATTCAGAGGAAACATGAGAAAGAATTTCTTCACAGAACGGGTGGTGGACAAGTGGAACACCCTGCCAGAGGAAGTGGTGGAGGCTGAAACAATCACGGATTTAAGAATGCATGGGATAGACATAAAGGAATTCTGGAGGTCAGGGCAAGGAGCAACAGACTTCTAGGAAAACAAACTGAACTTACAAGCTCAAATGGGCAGACTGGGTGGGCCATAGGTCCTTATCTGCCGACACTGTCTATGTATCTATGTAGCCTTGGTAAAACATTGGCTGGACAACAGGACACAGAAGATAATTGTAAATGGAGTCCACTCTGAAGAAAGAGGGGTTACTAGTGGGGTACCGGCAGGATTCAGTATTGGGTCTAGTCCTTTTTAATGTCTTCATAAGTGACATTGCAGAGAGACTGGAAGGAAAAGTATGCCTCTTTGCAGATGACACAAAGATCTGCAACAGGGTTGATACACAAGGAGGCGTGGAAAGGATGAGAAGGGACTTGGCAAGGTTGGAGGAATGGTCAGAAGTATGGCAGCTAGGATTCAATGCAAAGAAGTGCAGAATAATGCACCTGGAAAACAAGAACCCAGGGGAAGAATACACAATGGGGGGAGGTAGTAACAACTACAAAAAAGGAAAGGGACCTGGGGATAATCATATCAGATGACCTTAAGGTTAGCAAGCAATGTGAGAAGGTAGTAGGGAGAGCTGGGGGTATACTGGAATGCATAGGGAGAGGCATCAGCAGCAGAAAACAGGAAGTTGTTATCCCTCTGTACAGACAGTTGGTGAGACCCCATCTGGAGTACTGTGTCCAGTTCTGGAGACCCCATCTCTGCAAGGACATAGACAGGA
The DNA here is from genome assembly GCA_016271365.2 of Neoceratodus forsteri. Lineage (NCBI taxonomy): Eukaryota > Metazoa > Chordata > Ceratodontiformes > Ceratodontidae > Neoceratodus > Neoceratodus forsteri. Next base: position 1,462,580,574 of record CM057449.1, read on the forward strand.
TAGAGGTAGTCCAGAGGAGGGCAACTAAAATGGTGCAGAAGCCATATGAGGAGAGACTAAAGGAGCTTAATATGTATACCCATGAGGAAAGAAGGGAGAGGGGGGACATTATAGAAACTTTTAAGTACCTCAGTGGAATCAACAAAGTCCAAGAGGGTAGCATCTTTCAGAAAAAGAGACGTGCAAGAACAAGGGGGGCGGTTTAGGGGCAATGTGAGGAAGTATTATTTCACAGAGAGGGTAGTGGATGCATAGAACAGCCTTCCTGAGGAGGTTGTGGGGTCTAAAACTGTGGGAGAATTCAAGAATGCATGGGACAGACATAAGGCAATTCTTGTGGGGGTAGGAAGAAATAGGCTGTTGGTTAACTAGGATCTGCGGCCTATCCTGTAGGTAGGGAAATGGGCAGACTAGATGGGCCAAGCAGTCCTTATCTGCCGTCAAAGTCTATGTTTCTATGTGGTTTGGTTTTGTCTAGTGATGCTGTGCTGTGTGGGGGAGAGATGATGTTTCAGATAACAAGCAAGGAAGCCCAGTGAGCATTAGTCTCATTTGTTTTCCTCAGTCTTTCTTCTTTATTTTTGTCTGTGGTTTGCAAGTTATCATTTTATTTCTTTAGTATAGTTTTGCTTGGTTAAGTGAATTATTTTTGTCAGTCTGTTTCTATATTGACTTTAGTTATTTTGTCTAGTTCTTGAAGTGATGGTGTTACTTATAGTAACCTGTTTTGAATTACCCTTGTCATGTGTTTCATTTTAATCTTCATCGTCTTAAACAAATACCAGGAAAAAAATGTTTTTTGTAGTTTTACTGTAGCAACTGTTAACTCAGTAAACTGTTCTGATTCGGATCACACCACTAATCTCTGAGGAGAGGTGTTGTTTGCTGCTGCTGGTATTTAGTTTTACTGCAATGTTTATTAATTTATTTTCCCTTACAGTACTTAAAAATCTAAATATATTAAATGACTGGAAAGAGATACTCGAGTAAAGGGAGAGGAGCCAGTAAGGCAGCCGAGAAGTGTATAGGGTCTGAAGGGGCAAAAGTTTGTTGCACCTAAAAAAAACTACCTCTGCAGCAGCTTCATCCATGGGCTCTGGGGCTGGTAGCAGCAGTAGCAAAGAAGTAGCTGGTGAAAGTGGCAGCGGCATTAGTGTTGCCAAATTATTCCTTGTCACATCTGTGACATCTCTGCTGTTGGGTGCTGGGGGAGGCGGTGGCAAGAGGATCATTCCCAGAGGTAGCAAAACCTCTATCTCAGGAACAGTGGTCAAGGAGGAGGAGTAAGCTGGTGTCCCCATAACTGCTGGTGATGGTGGCGCTGAGCCTGCTCTGGATGACAGGTTCCCTTTCCCAAATGAGAATGTTGGGCTCGACCATGAGTCCGAGTCGGGGAACAAAGATCTGACTGCAGCACTGTCAGAGAAGACTAAATTTAAAAATGTTTCTCTCACTAAGGCTGATGAGAAGGAAAGAGAGTGTAGAGAAAGTGAAGATGAGGAGGACAGAGCTCAGGAGGAACAGGTTATTAGCCTATATGGGATGATGATTTGGAGCCCCCTATGGGGACCCCTTTAGGAACCTGAAAAGAAAAACGTAAGGGTGATGCTGCTGAACCTGTGGTGCTTTGCACACCATGATTATGTCGCAGAATTACCAGAGCCCCCCAAGACTACAATTGTTATTCCTGTTACCACTCTTGAACCCATTGCACTGTGTGAGCCACCCACTGATGTAGTGCAGAAATCATCATAAAAAAAACATCCATAGCCCCTTCCCCTGTCCTGGTCCCACCACCATGTAAAATGAAGTCATACAAAATCCCTAGTTTGGGATTTCTACATACTGGACATGGCTGACAAAATAATCACTATCTGCCAGCTCTGTTAAGCAGGAGTTAGTTGTGGAAAAATGGGGATCCATCTGGGCACTGGTGGCCAACACAAGCACTTCATGTCCATGCACCTGTTATAACTCAGCATCAATGGGAAGCCAGTGCAGAGGAGCCCTCCCCCTTATCAGCTTCATTTGCTAAGGCATCTAAAAGTGTCGGGAAAACAGTCTCAGTGGAGGCAGGGTTGACTGAGAAGGACTACTACAGAGATGAAGAAGAGTCTGTAGGATTCCTTAGTAGTAGCCATAATAGCAGTGGAGGGTTGAGTACTAGCACCCCAAGGAACCAAAGCACATCAACCCCAGCTTAGAAAATACCCCAAATCACAGTTTTCATTTGAGCAGCATATATAAATCCCCCTGAGTCAAATGCTACCTCACCAGCCATACCTCCGTGCTGAGTCCAGCTGTTTGGTAGCCCACCACTCAGAAAGGTCCAGCCTACACCATATAGCAGGTTTAAGTGTCATGCCAAATACCCACTCAGTCATGCTATTGCATGGGAACTGAATGAAGAAACCACTAAAATGCTGGAAATTGATCTATTGCCATGCTCGTTTTTGGAGAACATGGGATTTGGAAGGTTACTGGCATGTACCTGTCCCAAATGGCAGCTTCCTTTGCAAACGTACTTCTCCACCCATGCCATTCCTGAAATTTATGAGACTGTGTCATGCCTGGTAATCCAAGCTCTGCTGCATTCACCATCCACATACATACGTCTCAGTATGGATATGTAGACCAGTGGTGGCTGATAGCTCTTATCTGTATATTACGCCACATTGGGCACAGGTACCTGGGATAGTATTTGACTGTGGCCAGAATAAAAATTGTACTAAGTCCAACTGCAGTGGCAACAACACTAGGTATTTGCCAGCATGTCACACTGGCAATGAAGAGTGTAACTAGATCCCACATGGGTTAGAAAATGTTAGAACTGCTCGTGATTGAGATTGATGAGTGGATGCAACTTTTGGTGGTGGTACCACAGAATGGGGTGACACAGAGCTTTGTGCTGCTGTAGAGTGGAGGGTATGGTGGGCTGCTGACTTTGAAACAATTGTTTACCATTAACCTCATTTTGAACAGATTTCACCTTGGTGTACCCCAATGGTGAATTTACAGGCAAAGTTACCAAAAGCAAATTTCTTATTAAATAGAAAAAGAAATCTATGAATTTATCTGCAAAGGTGAATTTGATGAATTCACCTTAACTCTGCCAACATAATAAAACTGCAATATCTCTATCCACATGGTATGCTCTGAATCAGTTTCTGTGGGTGGAAGCTGGTTGCATGTAGTAAGGCATTTCTTTTCAGTGGGCTTCCTGTATAGTCTTGTGCAAATCTGGTTGTTAGACTTGAAAACTATTATGTCCAGAAAACATATTTCCTCAGTACTGTAGGCTGGAACAAAAATAAGATGATCCGTTCTCCATTCTGCTATTCAAACATTCATGAAAGTCTTCTAGTGTCTTCGCCATACTCCACCAATATGTTGTCAATAATGTGAAGCCAGTTTATTATATGCTTTTGATAGGGCTTTGTGCTTTCTCTAAATATATATTGATATTCAAAACAAATCCATAAAAAAAATTGGCTTAAAGGTGATTGGAGATAATTTTTAAATAGTTTACTGCACTACCATCTTTCCTTTCCATGCCAGTGATGTATTCTGATATGCTTTGAACAAGTTTGAATTTCTAAAAAATCTACCTTTGGGGTGACCTCAGATCTACAAAGAGTTACACTCTTCTCAGCAGCTACTGCTCTTTATTTTCATATTTCAAAGGCATTCCATAACATTACTAACATCATTCCATGCTATTCATCTGAATGATCTGTATGAAAAGAGAGAATAGCAACTGCTGAGGAGAGAGAATGATTATGGGTAGTTACAAATGCAAAACAAAATAGACAATATATTGAACAAAAACAGTGAAAACAATTCTGGTGATGTCATCAACTGTGATGGCTGGGTGATACATCAGACTCCCAAAACTCAACCTAAAATTGGGGAATTAAATAATAAAAACCAATGCATTCTAAACAACTAGGCTACTAACCTTAGATGGAGAGGAAAAAGTTAACTACACAGCTCAAACCAGATATTGATGCCGATATTGCTGATTCAACCAGCAAGGTCTTTTCCGTTTCCACTATGGCAGACACAGGCCATAAGACAGTGGAAGGATTGCCTTAAAAACAAAAGTTAGATTTGATACTAGAAGAAATCTGATCTTTCAGAGTTGAAACCAAAACAGATTTTGATTAAGTTCATAAAGAAATTAAAAGACCTTCAGCAGACTAGAAAATATCAAATTGTAGTCTTGGAGCTGAACAAGCACACTGACTGCGGGAACTGGCTTCTCCAGGATGCCTATCAAAGAATTCCATCCCTTAGCAGCAAGAGTGAAGTTTAGGAAGGGTGATCCCACTGGAAAAGTATTAGACTTTATGGGTTTAGTGAGCATGCTGAAGAATCTATTTTAATTGTTTTTCCGGAAACTTTATTTGACAAAAAACTCGATCTTCCATCCAACTTTCAGTTCAATATTGAGTGGGCTCACAGAGTTCTTAGATCTGTCCCCACACACAACCAGCAGAGACCCTACTCAATCGTCCTGCAAGTTTTATCATATGCAACTATACAACAAATCTTCATGGGTCTCTGGAAGCAAAAGATTTTTTTTGTAGGAACCTGTATCTTTGTAGATGACTACTGTACCACAGTAATGGAACAGAGACGCATGCTGGGTCCCATACTAGCTATTCTGAAAGAGAAGCAATTACAGTTCCACACACCTTTCCCAGCTAAACTGAAGGTGTTTCTCACAGAAGGTCATGCACTGTACAAGAACCCCCTCCCCAAAAGGCATTGAGCTTCTGTTACCACCACACACTAAATCTGAAGGCAGACCTTCCCAGGGTCTCACCAGCAAGCCTTATACAGGCCCTTCAGGATCAAAAATCACAAGCTGCTGCCATTCTCAAGAACATTCAAGCTTGCTTCAGACTTTTCGAAAGACGTGAACATTACTCAAAGGACACTTACTGGTACAGCTGAAAGATTTGATGGGAGGGTATTTTGGAGAGCATACTTGACCTTTTTTGGCCATGAATCTGAGCCGTTTAGGGACTTCTGACACATCAGCAGGCTCTGTTGAGCATAACCATCCCTTGCTGTCTGGGTGAGTTGCTGGTGCTGTGGTTGGTGAGGGTTGGTGGGCTTGGGTAGTGCTCCCAATTTAATTAAGAAATACATAAATGGATGTGAATATCAGGAAGCTGGGGTATTACTTCCTCCTCCAGCGCCATCAATTACTACAGGCAATGGTCTAGCCAAACTTCACATGATTGTTGGATGTGGGGGAGACCTCTAGGTGGAACCACAGATGGCGGCTGCAGGGTTTGCCAGCTGCTTCCTTGGCCCCTTAAATTACAACATGAGGTTCAGCCACCTTTTAAAGAGACCTGAACACCAAGGCCCAATGAAACTACCATGAGCTTCATTCCACTAATGGCTGAGATTGAGGTTGCATGCTTGGCAATGGGGGGAGCCTGCCCCAGCTGGTACTGGTCACGTCTCATTTTCTTTTGCTTATTCCTCATCTGAGATGGGGCTCTGGATCGAGGGTTTGCCTGGGCCTGCCTGCCCTGACACCAAGGCCCTGGGCCCTGCTCTCAATTCCTACAGTAATTCAGTAATTCAATAGATGGGCACCACAAGCTGGTGCTCTTGTGTCTACCTGTCCCTACCCCTGGTTTATAGTTACTGCCTTCCTAAATTGCTTAATTACCTTGCTTATTAATTTCTGCAACATAAGATTGTTGCAGAATTTGTATGTACCAAACCCAGACAGCTCTCCAAAGTAGCAGTGCATTATCAATGATCACTGTGTATTTTTACCTTACTGGACAAACCTAAATGGAATGTTAGGACGTTTTTCTCTCTGGACAAATGCTTTATCTTCTTTATCTTCCTTTGTCCTATATATATTGCAAAAAACTCCATTAATGCATCAGTTAGGGTTGATTCCACACCAACAAAAGTCTGGAAATTCGATGTTGGGAAGTTGTTCTTCCTACCCCCATGCCCGCACCCTCCACAGAACACCGAGCACTGGGTATACCTTGGGGTTGTCGGCTGTAACTCTCACCCCATTCCATGTGTAAAAAAGCTGAGATGGTACAGTACAGGAGAATGGGGTGAGTGTTAGGCCCGACAACCCCAAGGCACACCTTGGTACCTGTTGGTCTGTGGGGATGGGTGTGTGGGGGGGGTCGGTTGGTAACCCTAACATCAAATTTCCAGACTTTTGTTAATGTGGAATCAACCCTAACTGATGCATTCTCAGAGTTCAATGCAATGAATTTCCCTTCTTTTTGGGAAAGAGAAATGTTACTCATATGGTATCCATAGATGGGAGCACAGGCCCTCTGAGCCCTGCACTCCTACCCACCCACCCACCCGTCAGTGTACAGACATAGTGCAGGAGAGCCCTGTGCTCCCAGTTTTGCATAATGGGATGCATATTTGGGAGTGTGGGCCCTCTGAGCCCTGCATTTCCACCCACCCACCCATAAGTGTAGAGCCATAGTGCCTGAGGGCACTGTGTTCCCAATATTGAAAGATGGTATCCATGGGTGGGAGCATGGCCCCTCTGGGCCCTGTGCTCCCACCTACCTATAACTATAGAGACATAGCACAGGAGGGCCCTGTGTTTTTAGTTTTGCATAATCATATCCACAGGTGGGAGCGCGGGCCCTCTGGGCCCTGTGCTCCCCACCCACCTGTGTGTGTACAGGTGTAGTGTAGGAGGACCCAGTGCTCCCACTTTAGGATAAATAGCATGAATAGGTGGGAGCACAGGCCCTCTGGGCCCTGAACTCCCATCTACCCATAAGTACAGACACATAGCACAGGCCAAGAGGCATTACAGGTAACCCTTGTAATGCTTATTTGGCAATATCTCAGTAACTATAGCAACTGAAGAAAACATTATTTTGCAGTTGTGTACATGACCTAGCCACCTCCACACATAAGCTGCACTTAGCAAAAAATTCATAACACGAACCGTTTTTGAGATATAGGCACCGAAAGGTGCCACAGCCACCACAACGTTATCCTATGGGAAGATTTGCAAATTCAGACTGTTGTAACTCTGGAACAGGTGTAAATATTTTCACCAAACCAGCCACAGGTACATATATGGGGCAAGGACTTGCCACCCTGCAATTTTCAGCCCAAAAGTCCTAACCGTTGTCTTGCTATGAAGTGGCAAAGAAAGTGGTGTTTTGGGGCTGTTGAACTGCGGAACTTTTGTGAAAGTTTCACTGAATTTCATGAAAGTACTATTGGTTTACATGGGAGAGCTTTCACGAAAGTACTGCAGAACTTTCTTGGAAGTCCCACCATTGTAGATGCAGGATTTTCACGAAAATACCTGTGGCTAAGATGAAAAACTTTAAAATCATATTTCTAGGCATCCTGGTGAAAAGCTAATGACAGAGTCATGTTCCTACGGCCCTGATTAGGTAAACCCAAGTGTTGGTGCTTACCTAGGGCCAAAATTTTTTGAACGACAACATTTTTTCCGCCTCGGTAACTGAAAACAAGATGGCAGCAATATGAAAGTACCAAACTCATCTGCGAAGGTAAAAAGTGCTTTCGTGAAGTATAAAGTGCTTTTGAGGACAACATATATATTTTTTCACATAGGCTATAATGAGTACACTTTAAACATTAATAACCTTTGAATGAATTAATATTTTTTCACCAAACATTTAAAAGCCACTTCCCTGACCAAGCCCCCAGATACCCAGAAAACCTTGGACCTGACGGACAAAACGAGCTGTAGAAACAAGCAAAATATTTGCCAAAAATGGCTAAAAAACTGTTTTTTTGCACTTTTTTTGGCACTCTGCAGCTCCACAACTGCACATTCAACCAGATTGCAACTTGTCAGATCCAGAGATCTATGATAGCAGACAGCGCTGCAAAATTTCAGGCAAATCAGATGAACGGTTGCAAAGTTATTAAAGTGCCTACTCAACCCAAACTATACCTGCATTACCATGCAGGTATAATATACATGTATATATGTGTATATATATTCCTTGCAAAGAACTCCATTAGTGCATCAGTTAGGGTTTTTATTAAACCATAAAAAGCTGGGAAATTTAACATTAGGGTTATCAACCCTACCATCTCACCCTACTCCCACCGTCCACACACCAACAGGCATTGGGGTGTGCCATGGGGTCATCAGGCCCAACTCTCACCCCATTCCATGTGTAAACAAGCTGACATGGTACAGTACAGGAGAATGGGGTGAGAGTTAGGCCTGATGATTCCATGGCACACCCCAATGCCTGTTGGTGTGTGGATGGTGGGGGTTGGGGTGGTAGGGTTGGTAAACCTAACATCGAATTTCCCAGCTTTTTACAGTGTAATAAAAACCCTAACTGATGCATTAACATAGTTTTTTTGCAATGAATTTCCAATTTTTTTAGATAATATAATAGTGCCCTTATTTTACTGTTAGAACACGGGGTCTGAAATCCAAGAAAGTTATGTGTGTGTGTGTGTGGAATAAATTCAAAAAATGCACATAACTCAGGCATTTTCACGCAGTTTACAATGTGGGCTTTATGAGACCCCATCTCATGAATAGTGGCACTGTGATTTTGTTAATCCATCCCAAAAGTTGATTTTGCCCTATGACTGTGCCATTCTGCGCCACAGGTGCAAAAACACATTTGGGGCAGGATGTGCAACGTAAACACTGTGCTGTTCATGAGGAGGTGTGAAAAAAATGGCAATGTTAAAATCGGAATGAAAAATATTAAAATTGATAAAGTTATGAGCGCGTGAGAAACCACACAACACACGCCTTAATAAACATCATTTTTGAAATTATTTCACTAATTAAACATGGGCTTTAGATTCCCACCTCATGAACAGTGGCACTGTCATTTAGTTAATCAGTTCTGAAAGGTGATTCTGCACAGCGACCACGAAAACACCTTTCGGGACCGAGAAATGAGATGGCAGTTGCATTGTTCATGAGGTGGGGTGCCAAAAACCCCATGTTGAAAATGTGGGTTGCAAATTCCCAAAAATGGCTGAGATAGCAACATAACTTGAAACCTCCCCCTATTGGCTCCCATTATATGGCTTACCTTGATTTCTTACTTCATAGTTCGGCTTTGAAGAGTGCAGACATGTCCTGGTCCAAGAGGATTGCTGATCCTGACCTCCAGAGGGTAAGTACAGGCAATGGGGTGCGGGAGGTGGGTGCTCAGTGGGAGGGTGGGGATGGGAGAGGGGAATGGGAAGACATTGAGGATGGTCTCTTTTGCAGGTTTAACTTAAAAAAAGGACTTTGGGGACCATTTCTTATTTTACAGGAAATAAATAACATCTGGCACACTGGGGTGAGCTCCCAGTGTGCCACATTAGTGGGGGTACACAACCTGACTTGGGGATTGGGCACCCAGATGTTGGAGGAGAAAAATAACAGGCTTTGGGGGGAGGGCATCCGACACCGGGGGGGGGGCATCCCAGTGTTGTAAATAATTTATTACAGTTAGGGCACACTGGGGTGGGGTTCCAGTGTGCCAGGTTAGTGGAAGGGGGATACATGCCAGCATGGGGATTGGGCACACCGATGCTGGAAAAAACATTGCTGGGAACAAGCTGCATCAATGCAGGATCCTGCCAGAAAAGACGGCAGGGAACAGTTTTCTCTTTCCACAGGTTATATTTCACCTTGGTTCGGCACACTGGGGTGGGCTCCTGGTGTGCCATGCCAGAAAGCGGAGGGGACGACACAGCCCGATTCAGGGATTGGGCACTCCAATGTCAGGGTGAAAAGCAATGGGCTTGGGGGTGTGAAAAAACAATGTAAGGAGTGTGTTCCTCGGGCCCCCATTAGGTAAGCAGAACTGTTAGTGTTTACCAAGGGACTGTATTTTAAAAATGTTAAAACTGTGGAAAGTCTTACTAAAAAAGTAATCAAGATGGTGGAAAATTCAAATGGAAACCTGAACTGTGACCAGTAAACTACGATTGGTAAATGCCTTTTTTCCATTTGCATATTTACTGTTCATACAGTAAATGGCATTTACTGTTCACTCATTTACCATTCGAACAGTAGTTTGTGAATGGTAATTGACATTTACCATTCACAAATTACTGTTCGAACGGTAGATGCAATTTACCCTGTGCACTGCATGTCTTGCATCTATCACAAAACTCGTTATAATTCAAAAATGGTTATATATGTTTTCAACAAACCATCCAAAGGCACTCCCTTGGCATGCACCCTATCATCCCTGAAAGTATCAGAGGCAAGTTTAATTCCATGCATGCTGTACATGAGAAAAAAACATCCCATGTTATCCTATGGAAAAAAAAATTTCTTTTTGCATTTTTGACCACTCATTATTAGCAAAACTGTAAAAGCTGCCATCATTAAACTTTCAACATCCTGTGACACCGTCAACACAATGGCACATGTCAATTTGTGTGTTATTTGGTTAAAGGGACACTGTGAGCTTTGTCCTTCCGCTTCTGACCATTTCTGAGCAGTGTTCCTCTATGCACATACTAAACAAACCGTTAGTGTAAAATGGCCCTGCATGTGCAAAAAGTAATATTTTTTTACCTGCTTTTCACTGTTTTGCTTTATTCTCTACTGGAGCAGTCCAAACGTAATTCAGCTGACCACCAGAAGCACATCCATGCCAAGGATGAACGTCTGTAACAGAGCACAGTCACGATGTGCAGTTTTTAACATGCCCTATGAATGAAGCTGCTTAAGCGGTGTATTTTTACATCCATAATCGAACTATGCCTCTTTTTACAAAAAATGAACACTAATACAGCTACAAAACACACTTGAAAAGCAGAGCCAAAATCCCATGCATGCACAATAGTGGCCTAGAGCAGAGATCCCATGCAAGCGCAAGAGCATGCCACTATTGCGCATGCGCGGGATTTTGGCTCCGCTTTTCAAGTGTGTTTTGTAGATATATTAGTGCTCGTTTTTTGTTAAAAGAGGCACAGTTCGATTTAGGATGTAAAAATACACCGCTTAAGCAGCTTCGTTCATAGGGCATGTTAAAAACTGCACTTCGTGACTGCGCTCTGTTACAGACGCATGTCCTCGGCACGGATGTGCTTCTGGTGGTTGGCTGAATTACGTTTGGACTGCTCCAACAGAAAATAAAGCAAAATAGTGAAAAGCAGGTAAAAAAATTATTTTTTGCACATGCAGGGCCATTTTACATTAACAGTTTGTTTATTGTGCGCCGAGAGGAACACTGCTCAGAAATGGTAAAAAATGGAGGGACAAAGCTGACAGTGCCCCTTTAAAAAATGACAAAATTATTAAGGTACAAAAAATGAGATTTAACACCGAAGGGCTGTACCAACCCTAAATATAAGGGTCTATATATATATATTTATGCAATAGGAGTGGTTACCAAAACAGTTAGATAAATGCGTTTATTCTCACTAGTGTTAAATAAACTGTAGAACTACCATTTATTTAACACCTTAATGTCAATCAACCATGATTTATTCAATGCCCTGCCATCAGTCATCCCCCTCCTGCCAGCAATTCTTCTGCAAATTGTTACTAACATTCTTGTGAGCTCCAAATGCCTGATTTCGCTTCACACGACACACACACACACACACACACGCACTCATGCACACATCCACGTGCATACACACACACACACACACACACACAGACATTGAAACTCAAGCCTTACCTCTGTGCAGACTGCCAACAAACTAAATCACTTTTTTTTCCATAATTCAAACACCATACTGCAGACTCCCCCCTCCCCCCCCCCGCTTCCTTGCACGCTCACGGGCTCACTAACCCACCAGTATGTTTACCACTCCTGGCTGAGATGACGAACACTGAGCTTTTCTAAAAAAAAAATCTCTTCCTCACAGCAACAAATATGAACCCACAGCCAGCCATTAACCTCACAAGGGAAATAATAATCTCTGCTCCTTGACTGCCCAGCATCTCTCCACAAGGCACTTTACATCTTTTTGTCTCCCACTTCCACATCAGCTAGATTATTCACTCCATGACCACATCCAGAAGCTGTCACTGAAGGTAGGAAGAACCAGATCAATGATGTACCATTTTCAAGAAAGGAAGAAAAGCTACCCCCAATAAAACAACATCACCATCACCACAGCGGCTCTGCTTAACCCTCGCTAATCGAGAAATGGCATCACCATGTTTTAAAATGTCTCTGGCCCTTCCATGGAATACAACAACCAGTAGAAACTTGTGGTGGATGCTGGCTGCACAGCAACCAGGTAGCATCCATAGCAACTAGACCCAACTGTCAGGCATGAATACTGAAAATGTCACTAAATTTATTTAATAAAACCCAAACTATACTAAAAAGAAGTAAATAAAAAAAGCATCCAAAAATCATTTCCTATTGCATGAATTGGATATGCAATCAAAAACTCGTGGAATACATGATTTATCTGCACTTGAACAATTTGACCTCAGGACACCTCACTCATGGCTAAGGCAAGCAGTTTGACCTAGGGACACCTCATGAGTGACTGATGCCACTGGTGAGGTCACCCAAGGTCAAACTGCTCTTGTGCAGATAAATCATGTATTCCACTCATTTCCATTGCATATCCCTTATATATTGTATATTAGGGTTGAGTAAGCACTTTAATGTTAAACCCCAATTTTTGTACCTTAATAACTTTGCCCCCGTTGAACTGATTTCCATGAAATTTGGAATGCACCGCATTTGTGCCAGGGTCTGTTGATCCTGAAAATTCATGTAGATCAGTTCAGTGGGAGCAAAGATACAGAGCTGAAAAAATGTAAACATCACAGTTTTAAGATTTTTTTGCTCCCCAATAACTTAAAAAATATGAGGTTCTGAAACCTGAAACCTGAAACCTTCAGGTTTAATTGAGTTTGTCCCAAGGTACATGCTGTTGTGGTTTTTATGTATAGTTGTGAAGTAGTTTTTAAATAATTTATAAAAGATTGTTTGTCCTTGGCCATGTGCAATGTAAAAAAATAAACATTCTACTGATAGCTTTTTCTTTTCGAAAGCGTGATGTCCTGTTGTATTTCATTATGTGTGTTGTATCACATACTGTGGTATTTCATATGGCAGAACACCACAGTATGTGATATGACACACGTAACTATCCCCATAATATAAAGTGAAGATTTTGTGATGAACCATGTCCCTGGTGGTCTAGCACCCTCCCCAGCTCCAATCTCCTTTTTACTATGAAAAACACATCCCTGATGGTCTAGAGACCCTCCCCACCCCTGTTACCCTTTTTATTTAAAGATCTATGGCAATGATAGAATTTGAAGTGCTATAATTCAGTACTGCTATGGCAGAATCATTGGTATAACATTTAATTATTCATCAACCTACCAGGCCCTAAAGTTGAAATTCACAGCTTCATTCGCATTGGTACTTACGTTTCTTTACGAGATCCATCTGAGACCTCATTGAACATTTTAACAGAGGATTGAAAAACAAAGATAATCAGTAAACAGTCAGTTAATTCAAGACTTGGGATTTAGACTTGTGCCAGCGCAAGGAGCCAAACTCACGTAACTATCAGCAGGTACAACAATGAAAACCAACAACAGAAAACCATGATTTTTTTTGCACTGGAGGAGAATGCTTGCTGATATGCAAAGTACAAAAAAACATGTACATTCATGTCCTTCTTTACTTGCCGAGCCTTTCTAAAGCTATTCTATCCAAACTGCAATACTTGTAATGTATAACTGTCTCTGCTATTGGAAAAGTGCTTTTGTTTTGAATGGACTCACCAATTTTGAATGTAGTGGCCATACTGTGATACCTCTTGCCACATGTAAGTCAAGCCAGATCGTTCAGTCTAGTGTTCGGGTGCCTTTGTGTTGTGTTGAGCTTTTTCATTTCCCCTATCAGCCATACTTTCCCCAGCCTGCTCAAGTCTTACCATCTCATGTCCTTTATCCCTTCTGCGTCTTCTTTCCATGCCAATAATTATGTGCACCTCTTTCAAACAAAGGAGTGCTGATCTGCATCACTCATCCTCCAGTTATCCCTCCATGTCATTCACTAGATGTCCCTGGTGTCCAGTCACACCCCCCCACTCTCCAATCATCCACTGCCCTATAATTATTGATATCCCCGGTGTCTAGTCTCACCCCCAACCTCTGATAGCCAGCTGCCATATTATGACCTATTTCCCTGGTGTCTAGAGGCAACCCCACCCTCTGATTGTCTGTCCCATGAAATTTTGTAGTTTCCCTTATGTCTTGTGTCACCCCTAGCCCTCTGATCCACCAGCACCATAATATTCTAGTAGTCCCTGGTGATTAGTGGCACTCTCCACCCTCCAGCCACCTATCCCGGTAAATGGTGTTTTTTCCCTGGTGGTTAGTGGCACACCCCACATGCCATTCACCAATCCATGTATACTTGCAGTATTCCCTGGTATCTAGCACCCCCCCACACACTAAGACTACACCAAACCAACCTCCCTGGATGTCAGAAAGTCAGTCCTCTGCAAACCCCCATATGGTGACTGGCACAGCCCTCCTCTCACCTCCTCTGCCAGCTGCCATACGGGATATCAGGGAATACATGTACACTGTACTGTGTGTACAGTCCCTGACCTCCCATATGGTGGCCGGCCAAGGATGTGAGAGGGCTGTGCCAGTCACCCTATGGGGGTTTGCAGAGGACCAGCTTTCTGAGGTTTGGGACGGCAGGGTTGGCTTTGTGTGTTCTTATTACATGAGGGGCACTAATCACTGGGGCATACTGAAAGACCCCCTGAGGAAGACCCATGTGACTGGGTCAATACATAGGGGTGTTAGCCTGGTTAATCTGCCTTGCTGCTAACCTTTAAAAAAAAAAAAAACTTTATTCATTCTCAGCTTGTTGGGTGTGCCCAGCTTTGTTCATCTTTTTGCATCTGTTTTATGGGCTGGAGCACCTTTGAGAGGCTAATGTGCACTTTTTTGTTAAATTTAAGCATATTGGAAGTACATGGACCATTGAATGGAGGATGGGGGTGCCACTAACCACCAGGGAAAAGACACCACTTACCGGATGGGTGAAGTGAGGGTGGGGGGAGGTGGTTGCCACTAGGCACCAGGGAATATTACAGTCTTACCGGGATGGACGATTGGAAAGGCAGGGGGTGACAGTAGACACAAGGGAAAAATACAGTATTTGGGAACCAGTGGAAAACGAAGGGTGGGGATGCCACTAGACACCAGGGAATGCTACATTCTTACAGGGATGGCCAATCAGAGGGAGGGATTGACTTCAGTGGCATTTTTTTAAGTAAGCATTACTCACCTTACAGTACTAGATGGTAGGAGCTGCAGTCCAATCTGCCAAACTAGAAGCCCCAGTAACAGAGGAAGAAATAGCAGAAACAATTAAATATTTAAAACATAATAAAAGTCCGGGCCCGGAGAGCTGTACTAGTGATTTTTTTTAAATGTTTCAAGAAATTTTAATGGTCCCACTAACCAAAGTCTGTGCCTGGGTGGTGGAGGGAAATAGACCCCAATCTACTTGGAATTTGGCCACCATCTCTGCAATACTTAAACCAAATAAAGATAGCTCAGTTTGCTCTCAATATAGACCAATCTTAGTGAATAATATTGACTACAAAAATTTCACATCTCTATCAGCAAAGTGCCTAGATAACATATTCCCACAGTTAATACAACAAGATCAAACTGGTTTTGTTAGATCTCAACAGACACAAGATAACATAAAGTGACCGCTGTATGTCGTCCACCATGCTGCCTGATTGAAATTCCCTTTCTTGTTATTGAGCCTAGATGCAGAAATGGCATTTGACCAGGTGGCATGGGACTTACTTTTTGGTACATTGCTTCACATATTCATTTATATACTGTATATTCTGAAGGCCCTCTGTCATGCCCCATAGGTGTATGTTAAAATTAATAGTCAGAAATCTTCCCCATTTCCACTATATAGGGGCACCCGACAAGGATGTTCCCTATCCCCATTATTATTTGCCTAATACCTGGAGCCATTAGTGCAAGCTTACGACAAGACAAACAGCTTCAAGGGATCCTATTAGGGATCAGGCAGCAAAAACTCGCTCTGTATGCAGATGATTTGCTGATTTATATCATCCCTGGATGAATCTTTGTCCCGTTTATGGGAACACTTATATTCTTTTAGCAAGTGTGCAGGGTGTACAATGAACACCACCAAAATGGAAGTTCTACAACTCCATTACCACCCCAGTGACCAAATTAGGCAGTGGTTTAAATTCAATTAGGATATGAGTTTCCTTAAATATCTAGGATTCCAAATATCAGCTAATCTCAAAAACTTAACCTCTCTGAACTATTCACCTCTAACTCATACAGTTAGATTTTAGATGATGGCAGGCCATTAACTTTGACTCAATTAGAATGATTGTTCTGCCACATATACTATACCTGACCCAAACCCTCCCCATAACCCCTACTGCCTTGCAGTTTAGGCAGTGGGATAAAATGATGTCTCAGTTCATCTTGGAGGAGGGGCATAAAGCGAAGGTAAAATATACCACTTTACAAATCCCAAAGTCTAGAGGCAGATTGGCCCAACCGAATCTTGCTGGCTACCACTAGGCAGTGTAAATCCATACAGTTTTATATTGGCTATCCCCATCCTACACTGCTCTTTGCAAATCAATCAAAACTATAGAAGATCTGCTGCCTGTCACAAAATTGGTCTTAAATCCTCACACTTCATCCTGAACTGGACCGGAACATAACCCATTTACCATCATGTCTTTATGTCTCTGGCAAAGAGTCATTAAGCACCCTCTAATCTTACCTGACAGATATTTAATAACTCCGTTTGCATATAGTCCATACTTCCAACCTGTGGCCTTAGATTATACTTATAGAGTGTGGGATATGATGGGTTTCTTTTTTCCTGCCCACTGTATGCAAGGGGACAATATGCTTGCATTTAACACACTAGAAAACCAGTTTAACTGGAGACAATGTGATTTCTTTCACTAGCAGGACAGAGAACTTTATCAGTTAAAGCAGAAAGAGGCTGGGAAGGCAGTCAGAATAGCAAAGGCCCAAACCAAGGAAAGGATAGCCAATTCTGTTAAGAAGGGGGATAAGACCTTTTATAGGTACATTAGGGAGCGAAGAAAGACCAAAGGAGGGATACTGAAGCTTAATAAAGGGGATGGAATGTGGGTAGAGGGTGACAGTGAAAAAGCTGGGATACTGAACGAATATTTCTGCTCAGTATTCACAAAGGAAGAGGAGGGGGAGTTACCTAAACCAAACAAGAGAAACACTCTGAAGACAGGGTTCGATACCAGTCCATTTACAGAAGAAAGGGTTCTGAAAGAACTAATAAAATTGAAGGTGGACAAAGCAATGGGCCTGATGGGATTCACCCAAGAATTCTAAAAGAACTAAGGGTAGAACTAGTGACACCGCTTGACTACTCTCTTTAACAAATCATGGGAGGATGGGGGTACCTGAGGACTGGAGGAGGGCAGATGTGATTCCCTTCACAAAAGTGGGAGCAGGACAGAGGCAGGAAACTATAGACCAGTTAGTTTGACCTCAGTGGTAGGGAAAATGATGGAATCACTTCTGAAGGAAAGAATTGTTGAGTACCTAGAGGCCAGAGGGGCACAGGACCCAAGGCAGCATGGATTCATGATGGGAAGGTCATGTCAGACGAATCTAATAGATTTCTTTGACTGGGTGACCAAAGTAGTAGACCAGGGAGGGGCTGTGGACATGGCCTACCTAGATTTTAGCAAGGCATTTGATACAGTCCCACACAAAAGATTAATTTACAAGATAGCCAGCCTTGGAGTGGGTCCCCAGGTGGTAGCCTGGATAAAAATTGGCTAGACAACTAGATGTAAAGGGTAGTAGTAAATGGAGTACACAGTGAAGAAAGGAGGGTTACTAGCGGGGTACCGCAGGGTTCAGTACTGGGACTGGTCCTTTTTAATGTCTTTATAAGTGACATTGCAGAGGAGCTGGAAGGAAAAGTATGTCTCTTTGCAGATGACACAAAGCTCTGCAACAGGGTTGATACACAAGATGGTAGAAAGGATGAGAAGGGACTTGACAAGGTTGGAGGAATGGTCAAATGTATGGCAGCTCAGATTCAATGCAAAGAAGTGCAAGGTAATGCACATGGGAAACAAAACCCAGGGAAGCATACACAATGGGGGTGAGATACTGACAACAGTAAAAATAGAAAGGGACCTGGGGGTAATTTTATCAGATGACCTAAAGGTGGGCAAGCAATGTGAGAAGGCAGTAAGGAAGGCTGGGGAGATACTGGGATGCATAGGAAGAGGCATCAATAGTAGAAAACAGGAAGTTGTTATCCCTCTGTACAGACAGTTGGTGAGACCCCATCTGGAGTACTGTGTGCAGTTCTGGAGACCCCATCTCCACAAAGACATAGACAGAGTGGAGGCTGTCCAGAGGAGGGCAACCAAAATGGTGCAGGGTCTGCACCAGAAGACATATGAAGAAAGACTAAAGGAGCTTAATATGTATACCCTTGAGGAAAGAAGGAGAGAGAGGGACATGATAGAAACTTTCAAGTATCTCAAGGAATTAACAAAGTCCAAGAGGGTAGCATCTTCCAGAAAAAGAGATGTGCAAGAACAAGGGGGCACAATTTGAAGATAGAAGGGGGACGGCTCAGAGGTAATGTGAGGAAATATTTTTTCACTGAGAGGGTTGTGGATGCATGGAACAGCCTCCCTGAGGAGGTCGTGGAGTCAAGAACAGTGGGGGACTTCAAGAATGCATGGGACAGGCATAAGGCAGTCCTAGTAGGGGGTAGCAGGAAGTAAGCTGTTGGTTAACTAGGATCTGCAGCTTATCTGTTAGGTAGGAAAATGGGCAGACTAGGTGGGCCAAGCGGTCCTTATCTGCTGTCAAATTCTATGTTTCTATGTTTCTACTTACAGACAAAAACATATCTACAACAGCGAAAAAGAGCTATCCCTACTGATCAACCCACTCCTGCCTTAATTACATTAGTATTACAAATAGTCACAGAAGGTAATAAAGAGTTCCTCATTTCAAGAAATTACTCAACCTTGATGTTACTAAATGGTCACTCTATAGACTATCTCAGGTTATGCTGACAGCAGAACCTGTAAGTACAAATAACTACCCAGATATGGGATAGCTATACAACTTTTATTCATAATGTATGTGGAAAGCATTTTCCTGGAAAGTGGTAATTTGTTATTATTGCACTCCATTGCAGCAGGTTAAATATGCTCCGCAGCATGGAGCCTGGTGCTGGAGACTCTGTGGGAAACTGAAAACCTCACATACCCTTATTTTCTGGCAATGCCCTAAATTGCATCTGTTTTGGACACAGTTACAGGCAGAACTGAGAGATCTATTTGACCCTACTTTTGTATTACACCCACACACCCTCTTATTTCTAGATGTGTGTGAGGGATTTAGAAACCCACATGTCAAACAACTATTGAGCATATGCATATTAATGGCTAGGAAGGCCATTACAAAACATTGGCTCACACAGAATATCCCCACCATTAATATGTGACAGTGCCTTATGACTGACCTTTATGATATGGAAAACTCATATCTAAACTTTCACAGCCCTACCTAAATTTGAACTGTTAAGGAGAAGGTGAGTGATGTATATTATGTCAAAGAGAGCGGAATTCATCCCCTGAACTGACTGACCTGGTTATTGTAAGGTATATATTGCCAGTATAGGTTAACTGCTTTCATATCAGTATTAATACATCATGGTCATTATTATATCTAAATTTAAAAAGTACCTGATTAGATGTGTGATATGTATAGCTTTGTACTACTGCACCTTTGTTGTCACTATTTACCTGTTGTATACTGTATTTTTCAATAAAAACAATAATCTACTAATAAAAAGAAATTATAAAAATAGGTCAAAGCATAGCCTAATAACGGATAGACACTTAAAAGAAAACAGGTATGCATCTAGAGGTGAGAGAAACTGTTTCCTTCATTTTTGCCAGTAATACTCTTGTTCATACCTGAAGCATTTTCCCCAGTACCAGATCCACTATTTCCATATGGTATTCATTAGGTGGAACAGGATATCATCTTCTCATTCTTTCTCTAATGCTTTTGCAATGCCCTAATCACTTCCCCATGAGACATAGATGTGTGCAGATCTTTTAAATCCTATGTGACCAGAATGATGGCCACAAGTCCCCTATTGTCTCATTCAAGCTTGCCAACAATTTGATTACCGCCCTTGTGTCCTTTATATAGGCCTCGCTACCAGTGGTTTTATGTGATGGTCTACATAAATGAATAAGGGTTACAGGTGGAACCAATCCCAGCTGCAGTTGGTCTACCTTGAGGGTTATCTACACTATTATGTATTTTAGGAATAGTATAGAATATAGTGCCCTAGGAGTAATCTTTAGTATGGCACTGTGTTCCTATTTTGATAGCCAACCATTCCCCTTGCCCCTAGCAAGGAAATCCTTCATAAGACCTCTGGCTGTATCTGTTGGATTCCTATCCACTCTCTGATAGTTATTACATTTTATTTATTATTTTTTGTTTATCTAGTCTTTGGTAACTGGGTAAGGCCCACTAGGCACAACTGCCTGTTTTCAGGGGTGACCTGGGAGTACTGGGTAGTTAAGTGACTTGCTCAGAGTCACACAGTATACAAGTGGAAATTGTGAGAATCAGACCCAGGTCTGGTCTACTGGATATACCAAGCTCATTCACAGCTCGTTACTCTACCTTCTAGGCTATACTGCCTGCCCAAAAGGAGGAAGCTATTAGGGAACATGGCACAAGGCATTCTGCAACTAGATCTTCCAGCTGTCTCATGTATTCCAATTCGTATTTTACACAGTCCTGCACTATAATACCCCACCTTAAGTGGTCCTCTTAATCAATATCTTGGAACTGCTTTCCAAATTGCTCAAGGTAGCAAACTGTTCCACCATTAGGTTATACTATAGGAGGTTAAAATGCTGTATAACATATAGTATTGTAATCTCCTGTCTCCCCTTTTAACCTCTTCAATCAGTTGTTCCGTGTTTGTTACATAGAAACAGAGACCATGTTCGGAGAAAAAGATCATTGGTTCATCCAGTCTGCCCTTTTAAACCCTATCCTACCCCAACACCTATTGTCTTGACCTAGTGTTTGCCCTCACCTCCCCCCTGCCCCCTACCTCCCACCCCATGAGTAACTATGAAGCCCCTGGATCTGTCCCAGCCATGATTAAACCTCTTAATGTCTTTTTTAACCTCTACTACTGCTGGTAGGCTGTTCAATGGGACAACCACTTTCTGGAAAATGAAACTTTCTCACATCCTTCCTAGACTCCCACCCCCTCACTAGCATCCACTATCATCCCCATGTGTTTGACTTACCATTTCTGCTAAATAATTACTTGCAGTTTACCTTATGCATTTTGTTCAGGAACTTGAAGAAGGTAGGTTCTAGCCCCACACTGAGAATTTGAGATAAAATCCCAATACTGACACTGTAGTACAGTATGATGGGGTGCTGCACTTCTGAAGTGCTGCCTTTCAGATAAGATGCTAAATTGAGATCCAGTCTTTCTGTTTTGGCGGCTGCTCAAGTAGAAGTTAAAGATCCCATGACACTTTTCAAAAAGAGTAGGGGAATTTTCATTGTTCTGACCAAATTTACCCTGTTCACTAGAAGTGCCACCAGCAGCTTAATCTGGTTCAATTTCAGTTGGTTTCCATCTGTATCCAATCAATCAAACTTTATTTAACCAGGCTTTACACCTTTGAGTGAGCTCCTTTGCAAGATGGTCCTGAACAACATATATGCAACTGACAACAATAAAATGACAATGGAGCCCAGTGGCGCTGAGAGCTGAGGCTCTGGTCACCATACCTCACTCCACCCCAGCGACTGGTGTTCAGGAACGAGCATGGTAGCCGGGGGTAGGTTGGGGAGGAGAAGGATTGAGTGTCTGAAGGGGAGTCCATGGCAGTTGGTGCATGGTTGCCTCCTAGCGGAGGCTGGGAGACTACATGCTGCATTACACATAGGGGTGGAACTGAGGGCAGACGTCTGAAGGGAGTGCGTGTGGATGCATGTGCACCCCCCTCCAGTGATGTCATTGCATGCCCTCAGCTCCAAGGGTCGAAAATGGGCACCCAGTTGAATGGCTTGATGACTGTCCATGAGCTTTGCCCAGTGGTCCGGCACTCAGGCTGGATCTGTGTCCTGTAGGGAGTCTGGGGGGCTCCCTATGGCCCTGCTGTGGAGGGTACAACTGCAGGGGCATATGGGTGCCTGGGTCTGACCTGGTAGAGGTGGATGGCAGCTGGAATCCTCGGACCAGATGCGTGGACAAGAGGGGAACAGACTGAGGTGGACAAAAAAAGTAGAAATTAGTAGCTAAAAAATGACAATGGTATACAGATAAACAGTTAAAACATATAGCGAAATACAGTCATCATTACATTAAGAATGTTACAGGAGATGCTAGCTACAGTCACATGAGCTAACATGTATTGTTACAATGTACTCTACCAACATGTAGAGACTAAGGAAATGAGGGTGGGTGGTGGTAGATGGGGAAGGAACAGGAAGTCTAGAGAAGAAGAGGGTGATGGTAGAGGGAGGAAGGAACAGGATTGCTAAGTTGTCGTGACAGGCCAAGTGCGGTAGTGGGTCAACAGTAATCTTTTTGCAAATATCTGAGACATGCAAGTTTCCTTCAGGACTGGTGTGAGAAGGGATTTAAAGATGGATATTACCGGGATGGTAATAAACGTAAGGGCCTTCTGCAGGGAGTGCCATAGGGATTGAAGAGCGAAGCTAATAGCTGCAATGCCGTGTCATGTTTGGATCTTAGGGACACTGAACATGACAAATGAGTATTGTCTCAGACAGTAGAATCTTGTGTTTCATGTAAATAGGTTGGAGACATAAGAAGGAAATTTATTTGTTATTGCCCTGTGAAACCCCTTCCCCCGGGACAAGGTTGAAAATAGGCAGAATTATCTAGCTCTCCTTTCTCGGTCGACAAAAACTAAATAAAACAAATATCTCCATACTCCCTTTTGACTCCCAGTGAGCACATATTCAGAAGCCTTAGATGATTCTCATAAGAGCTACCCTGTTGGCCCTGAATAATTTTGTTTACCCTATGTCGCACTGTCTCCAGCTTGTCTTTGTCTTTCCAAAGGTGAAGACTCCAGAACAGGGCACAGTAGTCCAGATGGGGCTTCACCAGTGATTGTTATATAAATAGAATTACCTCTTTCCTCTTGCTAGTGAAACACCTCCCAATACATCCAACATTTTAGTTTCATTGTTGTAGGCCTTGCTACATTGGCTACAGTGTTTTAAGGAGTCACTTATGATGACTTCCAGGTCACTTTCCTCAGAAGTAGTGCACTGTGTAACCCCTCCCATCCAACATTCTGTCCTGGGGTTCTAGTTCCCTGAGTGCATCCCCTTGCACTTTTTGGTGATGAATCTCAATTGCCAAACCTTGGAACACCTCTCTAGCTTTTGCATGTCCTTCTGCAACGCTCTTATCTCCTTCTTGCTATCTAGCCTGCCACAGAGCATAGTGTCATTATGCAAACAGACATATCTTGCCCTGTATTTCTTCTCCTATTGAACGGACCCCTGAATTACCCCGCTCATGAATTCCCTCTCCTCAGACTTTTAGTTTACCACTGAACTCTTCTGTCTACACCCCCCAACCAACTCCCCATCCATCTAACTTTGTCCTTCACTGTACCCAGATCCTCTAAGTTCTTCAGAAGCCTTTTGTGTGGCATTGAATTGAATGCCTTACTGAAGCTGAAGTAGAGTAAACCTACTGCTTGTCCCTTTTCTACTTCTCTAGTTACCCAGTCAAAAAATACTGTCAGATGGGTCTGACAAGACCTCCTATTCATAACCCCATGTTGCTTACTATCCTGCACCCCATTTCTCTCCAGGTAGTCAACTAAGTTCTACTTGACTGGTGTCTTCATCAGTTTACCCACCACCTCTAACTGTCATGAGCTATTGCATATCCTTGGCCAGGGTTCAGTCAATTCTGCTGCCAATACCCTGAGCACCCTTCAGGGCATGCCATCCAACCCTGGAGCCTTACCTATTAACAGGGCTGTGAGCTGTTTTCTAATCTGTTCTCCTGTTATTGCTATTGTTACCTCCTGTCTCATTTCTGGAATCCCTTTGAAGCAGCCTTTATGCTGCTTTCTGGCAAAGGCACACTATCTATCACTCTAAATACTGAGTAGAAGGAGTGATTAAATGTGGCTGCCTTCTGCCCAGGCTCCTCTGTTACTGTACCCTCCTTTGTCAGCCTGATAATCTCCACATCATCTTTCTTTTTCACTAATCTATGTAGAAAACAGTTTTTCCCCTCTGTTGGCCCCCTCCACAATACACACCTTCATGTCTGCATTTGCCTCCCTGAGTGTTTTCTCTGACTATCTCATTTTATTTGGTATTTGTTCCATTCCTCACCCCCTGCTTCTTTTTGTATCTGATGATGACTTGGTTTCTACTGCCCAGCTAGTATTTGCTAGTCATTGCAGAGTGGAGCAGCTTTAAGCTTGAAGCATCTTTGATATTTTAAAATGCTTTAAAACTCGTTAGAAAAGGTATGCCACCAGTTTTTTAAATCTAGAGTTTAATCTTACCGCTGTGCTCTTTATGGTGGTTCACCTCTCCTCACCAGTGTTTTTCTTCCTTTACAGAGGAATGGACTGGGAGTGAACTCAGAGTCAAGGAATGGAGGAGCTGTGAAGCTGCAGATGAGTGGTGGATCTGTGGAACTGTGGAACTGTGGAGGTGGCTGTGAAGGACACCCCCCGCCTGTGACACGACAGTGTTGAGGAGTGTTGCTGCCACCTTGTGAGAAGGGTGATTCCAGTTGGTGGTCTGGGCTGATTTTGCTGGTGATGGATTAGAGTTTATGAACAGAAGAGCATTTCTAGGCACTATTTGGTAGGAACACCAGCTCAAAATATTGGCTATTTGTCATTCACTGTGTTGCTGTACTGTTGTACTGGCTGAAGAAGTTTTGGAGAGTCCAGAGAAAGGAATGTGGACAAGTGCATCCGAGTAAAAGACTTTAGTTTGTTTAGGGGATTGCTCTAATACGGTACACCGTTTTCTCTCCAGGACTCCATAAGGATTTGGTAGCATACATAAGGACACGAGCACACAAACGGACCAATTGAATTATTAGGCAAGATTGTAAAGTGAAGCTATATGGAGTTACTGTGCATTTTTTTTTAAATTACAGCATTAGGTGCTATGTCTCTGTGAGAACATGATTTAAAACTTCTGAATATGTTTTGTTTAGTTTTACTTTCATGGATGTGAGTGTTTTATTTTCTGTGGTTAGTTTATGAGTTTTTTTGGGGTAAGTCTTTTAAAAGTTAAAATTTTAGAATTTGTGCCATTACACATTTGTGCTTATCTGATTGGCTCTCACACATCACAGGGGCAGAGCTATTTCTGCATATGCATGGCATGTGAAACTCGGATCTCTACTGTTGGTGTGTAAAAAGGGTTTGATCAGAGTTTGTTGCTGCTGATTTAGTGTTTGAATATTTCTGCAGCTGTATGTTCAATGCTAAGCCGACATCCTGGTACCCGAAGAGAGCTACTTCTGATTCTGTAATTCTTAAGAGCATAAGACTATGTATTTTGCACAGTAAGTCTTAGAGGTTAACTTACTACATTCTTTAAATTTTAAGCAGAAAGTTATTCCTCTGATAGTGAAGTGCTATGCTACTTTTCTCTAATAGGAAAACACTTTTTAAATTTTTAGCTTTTTAAGTACTTACTCCTTTTTATGAGTGGCTATCCTGGGGATTTAATTGGCTTTTAAAATTTAAAAAATTGAAAACTTAAAATTTAAATTATAACATGTTTAACATATTTAATTAGCAAGGCTGAGGCAAATTTATTACTGAAGTACAGTGTTGGGATTGGAAAAGCCTAATCAGCAAAGGGGTCATTAATAAATTGTAATTAATTGTTTAGACAATTACTTGTCTTTCTTATATTATTTAATTAGCTTGGGGTTTTAAAAGAAGTATATTTTTATATTTGTATGTGCTTTTTTATAAGATTTACTCAGGCCCCTGGGGGTATGTAACTGAATTGAAGCAGCCACGAGGTCTGAGAGGAAAACAAATAACTCACCTGATTGAGGGCCCCTGCAAATTAATGAGCTACCTCCTTATGATTGAGAGAACTGTACCTCTTTGCCAAAAGGAAGGATTGTTGCTATTGAGTTAAAATTTTAATTGCAGTCCCTGCTGAATTGGCTTTGGTGTGGTTTGAATCCTGCTACTCTTATGCAAGTGAACTACTTCTGAAATAAATTGTTCTGAGTAAACTTACAACTTGATTAGGAGAAAAAGCTGTTTCAGAGACTACTACAAGGGATCTTAGAGTAGTAAAGAGATATTTATTGAAAGTATTTAAATAGAAAGCTTGCATTCTGTAAAGTTATTATCCTTTCTTGTACTGGGTGACGAGTTATACCTGTATTTTACTGTTTCTGTAATTATTATAATTATAATTTCTACAAAGTTCTGAGATGTTTACAAGGGCAGCAAGGAAAAAAAAGAAGCTAACCCTGTTAGCTACAAAAAGAAAAGCTCCCTAGTAGTAGGGAAGTTTGAAGAAATGGTAAAAAAAATGAAAAGAAAATAACTAGTTAGATTCTGGCTCCCAGAACTCATCTGAATTTAGTGGGAAACAGAAAGGTTTTAAGAATAGAAAGTGCTTCTCTCCCCGCCCCACATTTTCTCTCCCCCCACTGAGCTTTTCTCCAATAAATGGTAGATCAGAGAGGAAGACTCAGCAAGAGGAACACCCTATTATGAAATCAATTAGGCAACTAGAAAATGATCTCGAAGTTCAGGAAGCCTCTTTTAATATTAGTGTTCTGTCTGTTGTGGTTGATGAGAAATGAGGGATGGTAAGGAAAATGAGAATTTGGCAAAGGAACAATGAGGAGAAGTGAAGAACAAAAAGAACTTGAATGCTGTTGGGGAGGCAAAAAAAGTATTGATGCCTCACACCAATGTCAAGTAAATCTTTTCTGGGAGAATTTGAGGCTTTTTTGACACCATATATTTTAAGACCTAAACTTGATCCCCCATCAGAATTTCCCCCAGATATTCCACATATAATTCAGGAGAGTCCCTTTCACCTTACAGTTCCTGATGATCCTCCCCAGTTAGGGAATAGTAAAGCCATTTTGGACATACTGACTGAGATAAAAAAATGGAATTATGTTGAATAATGAGCTTCTTATTAATTTCACTACTGTGATTAGTTCACAGATTAACAAAGGAAAAGTAATTTCTGAAATAGATTACAACATACGGAAAATATTAATGTTTATAAAGGGAAAGAAACAAATTGGACTACAGATAAGAGAGAGAAAATTAGACAAATTACAAAGGAAGTTGGTAGAAAGGAAGTAGAAGAAACCCAAGCTTTGGTCTTGGACCCTAAAAATAAAAAGGAGTTGAATAAACAGAAACAATAACAAGGGAAAAAAGGTGTGCAGCTGAAGTTAGATTCTAAAGGGAAGGAAAGTATGGGTTAGGAAAAAAAGACTAAAAATAAAGGGAAAGTTACTGAACAAGTTAAGAAAATATACTTAACTGAAAATGGAGAAAATAGGACATATAGACTCATGGAAGAAGACTTAGAACAACAAAATAATAAAAATGGTGGGAAATTAGGGAAGGATACAGAATCTTATAACCGTGATAAGGAGAAGACAAAAGAGCAGCAGATAGAAGCAGGGAAAAGACTTCCAACAATTTTTTTCAGAGGTATACCAAAGGCGAAGAATAAAAATCGCATGACTTTGAAATTAGCAGTTTACAATATCTGCAAGGGGATTATGGGAAATAAAATACATTGGAATGATATGGGAACGACATATAGATATAAAGAGGGACTAGAACAGGGATGGCTTTGTTTGGTGCTTAAAAGAAATAGTAGTAGGACAAAGATCCTGTAAGTACAGGAACACTTAAAAGAGTGGGGAATAAAAGCAAATGTTTCAATCCCACCCTAGACAGAACTTTGTCAGGGAAACTTTAATACCATCTGAGAAACAGAAAGTAAATAGATCAAAGACAGTTGGTAATAAGAAACAGCAGAACATTTTGGATTTTATAAAACCAGTGGTGATAATAGAACACAATATCCCACAGGAGGAGACATTTGGAAAAATAATCAGAGGGAGACATCAGAGAGGGGTGATAATAAATACCAGCATTATTCTAGAGGAAACCCCACATAGTTTACCTTTAATTGACTTGGATTCATTTGATCTGGAAGAACAGGGAGTGAATTTAGAGGAACAATCTGAGAGTGAGATGATCACTATGGATCTGGAAGAATCAAATTGACATATTAAATATCAAGAAGATCCAAATTATGTGAGAATCCTTAGCTGGAACATAGCAGGTGTGTCCTGTAAACTGGAAAACAATGAAATATCTGTTCTTTTTCAACAAATACATATAGTGCTATTACAAGAATCCTGGACTGAAAGAGATGGGTTCCATTTTGATGGATATCAGGCCTGGCACATATATGCTAAAAGGAGAACAAAATTTGGGAGACCTGAGGGAGGTGTTAGTGCTTTTGTTAGGATAAGTGATGAATTGACATGTGGCTGTATATGGAGTGATACTCATTTTTTTATCAAAGCTTTTGAGATCCAGATAAAGAAAAAAGTGGAGTGCCTTTTGATAAATGTTTATTTGCCACCTGACACCAAGGCATCTCCCATAAGTTTCAATATGAATACACTGGCTAGATTGTTGGAAGAGCTTCAGAATAAGTATATTGGTAAAACTTTCCTCCTTGCAGGAAATTTTAATGCAAGGGTGGGGTTAGAGATTAAAGTGAAAAGTACCAATTGGAATTTAGATGATATTTTCATAATTCCTTTGAGAAACTCTATGGATAGAAAGAAAAATAAAGCAGGTGAAAGATTACTACAAGTTATTAATAGAACAAATATGCATTTCCTAAATGGTAGATGCCATGGTGATACTCAAGGCAATTGCACTTTTGTTTACAAACAGGGTTTAAGTGTGCTTGGTTATGTTATGGTAGATGTACAGTATACTCATATAATAAAATGTATAGAATATAAGTGATGGATATCTTGGATAGTGACCATAGACCAATTCAAGTCTGGTTGGAGATTGCAGATTGGCTGAGAGAAAATGACTTATATAAGGGTTGGAAAGATAAAATAGTAGAAATTAGGAATAGTAAAAAGGATAGTATGGCAAAAAGTGAGCCAAGAATTGTTAAAAAATTATATTACATCTAAAGATATGGAGACACTGAAACAAAAGTGTGTAACTGACCTGAGTGAGGCTTTAGGTATAGTAAGAAATGATGACTAGCTGGGCACTCTATTCAGATTATACCATTTACTAAAATAGAAGATATTAGAATAATTGGCTAGAAAACCTGTCAGAAGAGGTATAAATCAAATGGTACATGCGAAAGATTGGTTTGACAGAGAATGTATGCAAAAAAAGGAGATTAATACAAAAAGTAGGTAGAGGATTAGTTAAAAATAATAATATGGAGTCAAGGGAAGCGTTAAAATATTTAAAAGCTGAATATAAACATCTGATTGTAACAAAGAAAAAATTTTATCAGAAAGACTTATGGAGTATGTTACAAAACTCCATAAAATGAAAAGATGGGTGACTTTCTGGAAGTTAGTGGCCCAGGGTACTAAAAACTTTAGAAATAATATATTGGCAGTAATACCACCAGAGGACTGGACAAGGTATTATGAGAAACTTTTCTCTAGAAAGGGGATTCAAAGCCCAGAATATTTTTGGAGAAAAGGTAAAGGCATTGATTGGTTAGATTTCACAAGAGAAGAAATTATAAATGCAATAAGGGCACACAAAAAAAGTAAAGCTGCAGATATTGATAATGTGGGTGCTGAATTATACCTGAGTGACCTAAGTTGGTGGGCAGATATTCTATTATGCCTTTATAGGCACATTGTTAAATACATGAAGCTTCCAACAGGTTGGCAAGAGGGAATTATAATTCCTATATATAAAAGGTTCTATAGAGAACTATAGACCAATTACTCTTTTGAATATTAATCAAAAAATATTCTATAGCTTGATATGAACAAGAGTAAATTATTGGATAGAGAATGAAGGCATTATGCCAGAGGTACAAGCCAGTTTTCAAAGGGGTAGATCTACTGTGGATCAAATTTTCATACTAAGGCATATACTGGAAAATTATATAGTTATGAAAGAGACATGTACAGTATATACATTATGCTGCTTTCACAGATATTAAGGCAGCTTTTGATTTGATAAATTGAGAAATATTATGGGCACTCTTGTAGTCTAAAGGGGTGAATGAGACACTGTTAGAGGTGAATAAATTATTGCATAAAGAAAATGTGATCTTCGTCAAGTATAATAAAGCAGGAGATTTGACAGCCCCTATCAAGGTTAATGTAGGGGTGAAGCAGGGTTCCATTTTAGTGTCCACATTACTTAACCTTTACACTGAGGTCTTGGTAGAGGAATTAAAACTAGTAGATACATTTCTTCCAAGAATTTGTGAAGAAGAGGTTCAGCAGCTGCTATATGTAGACAACGCTATACTCCTTTCACAAACTAAAAATGGATTGAAAAGGGCTATTGCTGCCTCGATAGAGATCTTTGGAAAGTTATATCTTATGGTAAATCAGGCCAAGACTGAGATAGTGACATTCCAAAAAGGTAGGGCTAGAAATTTGACACAGTGGAAGATAGGGAACCTGAATATTGAAGAAGTGAGTAGCTTCTGTTATTTAGGAGTCACTTTTAGCAGTGATTTAAGCTGGAAAAAGCAAAGACAACAAGTATGTAATAAGGCAGTGAAGGTATTAAATGGTATTAGGCATTTTGCAAATACAGTAGCTACTAATTCCTTCTTGGCCCAATTAAGATGTCTAAAAGCGAAAGTTGAGGTCCAAATGTTATATGATGTAGAGGTATGAGAATTAACACATAATCATAATTTGAAAGCGTTAGATGTCATTCAAAATAACTATTTAAGAAATATTTTGGGCTTACCAAATTATGTTACGGCATCTGGGGTGAGATTAGAAACTGGAACACTCTCAGTATATACTAAGACCATAAAGAGAGCTTTGCTTTTTGGGGAAAAAATTGTGACAGCAGGGAGAAGTAATTTAATAAAAAAATGCTGGGAAGAAGCAAGGATATGGGAGAGGAATAGACACAGGACTTGGCTGGGGATATTAAATAAGGAAATAAATAGGAATGAGTTACAGTATAACTATGTTTATAGCACTCAGTATAACCCGGTAGGGTTGGCAAAGGAAGCTATACAATGCATTGAGGATGTATTGAAAAGTGTGGATTTTATCAGAATGAGGGATCATCATTTAAGTGACCCTTTAAAATATGTTAAATTAGACTTCAGATTGGAAAAATATTTACTTAAATGTGGACAAGTAAAACAAAGAAAGGTGTTAACTAGAATGAGATTTGGAATTTTTGATAGCTGGCAACCCTGGAGAGGTAATGCTCAGTTTTCTATTTGTGCAGGCTGTCAGAAAGAGTTGTTGTCTAGCAAACATTTATTATGTGAATGTGAAGCTTTTGAACAAGAAAGAAATTTGTATCTTGCTCAGCACTTTAAAGGTTTAGAACAGATGAATAATAATCAAAAAAAGATTTTTTTATTAAATTGTGAAAGTACCAAATACATCTTTGCTCTTGCAAGCTTTGCATTAAAAATTGCCAAGAAATTTAAATGGAATGTATAGTTGGTTTTTATAATGTATAACAGCAGTATGCTGTATTTTAAATGTTTGTATGTAATAAATTATTTTTTATATACATATAATAAATAAACTTTGAACTTGAACTTGAACTTGAACTACTGCCCAGATAGTTTTTAAGCCAAGGGAGAGTAATGGATGAAACACTCAGGTTACCAAGTTTTTCACAGAGCAGGAAGTGGGCTACCAAATCAAAAGCCATTGTGAGGTCAATGAAGATCTCACTTGTTAGCTCACCCCTATCCATAGCAGAGGCAATGCTTGTAGTGAGCGATTAGAAGGTAGTGGTAGTAATATGGTCTTTCTTGAAACTATGCTGTGCAGGAGACAGAAAGTTGTAAATGTTAAGGTATTCAGTGAGTTGTGAAGCTCACAATTTCTTGAGAATCTTGTTGAGCACAGGAAGTATTGTTATGGGTGTATAGTTAGCAATGTTCTTACTGTTTCCTATTTTGAACACAGGCTCTACATGCAAGATCTTCTACTGGTCAGGCACAGTTTTGGAGGCTGGGGACAACTTAAAAATTCTAGTGACCAGTGCTGCTTGTTCATTGGCAGCTACCCTTAGTATTTTGGGCCCAGTCTTATTGGTGCTAGCATATTTTGTAAAAGTAATCTGCATAAGGTGTTTATGCACTTTGTCACACATGGCAACTTTGAGGTAGAAAGAGGGGGTTATGTGGTTGACTATTATCAGAGGAGAGGGAGAGGGGCAAAAGCAGGGAAGGGGGGATGCTCCAGTATATGCTGAGAGATCAGTGAAGCTATGATTAGACATCAGCTATTCTGATAGGGTTGTTACAGTTGACTCCATCAATAGCTATGTCCTAGTGCATAATATTATACGTATGGCCAAAGACTAGTTTAATACTTTTCTAGAACAGGTTTGGGTTACCAGAGTAGAGTCAAAAATCAAATCATAGTGCAGACTATCAGTTAATGCTTGGCTACTCTTGCTATTGCCTTTATTTCTGTTTGTACTGCTTGTAATTATGCAGTTACTGCTTCTACAGTTAAAAGCATAAAACCATGGACACAATGGTTTCTCACACCATCACACTTTCTTTCTTTTAAAATCAAATTTAGTAAAGACAATGTATGGTTCCAACCCCACCCTTAGGCCTTCAGGGATTCTTTTTTTGTTTATTTATATTGGGCTAATATTAAAGTATGCCTCTGTAGTTTGATTCTGTTTCAAGAACTAGTTCAATGCTATCTTGTTGTATGATTGTCCCCCTTCTGATGCTAGTGGGGCACTATGGCAGTCCTGGGACCTTCTTTGATCTGGTAGTGCCAGCCCACAGCATCGGAGTCATGCCTGACAAGTCTATAAGGTTCTAACACTATCAGCAAGCACTTTCAGTTGATTGCCATATCTCATCCATTTTGCCACTTGTTGTTTATCGATGTTTATTCAGGGGAGGTTTCTGAATTTGAGACCTCTACCTTCTTGGAGGGCATCACTACCAGATCTTCTTCTGAGGACTCCCAGTCCTCTTTTCCTCTCACCTCTGGAATTAAAGTGATATAATCTGCAGGATGCATTCACTGCTCTGAAAGTGAAGTTACATTAACAACATCTCCTCAATCAGGTAGTTACACTCCTACCTAGAGGGCAGGTCACAAGCTGTCCATATTAAAGACACCCTTTCCCCTTTACTCCCTATCTGCTCATGCATTCTCCAAGGATCTGTCCAGGGCCCCATATTCTTCTCCATCTTCCTAAATGACCTCACCGCCACCTGTTCTTCTGTGTCTATCCACATGTACACAGATGACACTGTGCTGTTTGCTTCTGGCTCCTCTACTGCTTACTTTACTGTACATCTCTGACAGGATTTTGATAGAGTTCAGCATTGGAGCCATTCAAACTTTCTGTCCCTCAACACCAAAAAAAACTGTCTCCTTGACCTTTGGCTCCTGGCAGAGGCTCACCAGACTCTGCCCTCCCTTCTTCCAAATGCTTGCTGGTACTGTGCTTGAAGATGTCTCCTCCATTAAGTACATTGGGGTCCGGCTGGACTGGCATCTTGACTTCTTGGTGCACACTGATGATATCCACTTCAAGCTTCACCCCACACAGGATGTGCTATATAAAAACAAAGCCAGTATCCCTCTCCCTACCTGCAGGGAGCTAGTCATGAAGATGAGCCTTCCTATCTTTGAATATGGTGACATTGTCTACAGTTCCACTCCCAAGTCCAATCTTGCCAGACTGGACCCCTTCCATCACTCTTTCTGTCACTTTGCCTTGGGTAGCCCCCTCTTATACATATCACTGCTCTCTCTGCTCCTCCATCTCCCTTCCTTCTGTCGATGTCAGACACCTCACATGCTGTGCTACCTTCAGCTCCAAATTCTGGTTCAGCTCTCTCCCCCTCTGCCTCTCTACCCTCCTTACTCTCCCCTCCTTCCTCATATCCCCTCCGGAACACTGCTTCCCATTCCATCTTCTCCCCCTACCCATCAGGAAAACTTCCACGGGCAAAGCTGTCTTCCTGTTTATAAGTTTATGCGTTTAGTTGGAGGGCTTCTTATGGGTATAAGAGTGTCACTGCTTAGATCCATAAGATAAATGGTGGAGTGACATCCATTTACCAAGTGGTAAATGTCTGTCACTCCACAGAGGGAAGAGTGACCCGTGGGGTACCACAGAGATCAGTGCTGGGACCGGTCCTATTCAACATCTTCATCAGAGACATTGCGGAGGACCTAGAAGGCAGAATTTAACTGTTCATTGATAACACAAAGCTCTGTAACAGAGTAGACACACCAGATGGTGTAGACAGAATGAGAAGGGACCTGCAGAAACTTGAAGAATGGTAATGGGTTTGGCAGTTGAAATTCAATGCCAAGAAGTGCAAGATAATGCATATGGGGCACAAAAACCCTGGCACAATATATCAGTTGGGGGGGGGTGAGGATATAGCATGCACCAAGCAGGAAAGGGATCTTGGGGTTATCATTTCTGATGACCTCAAGGTAGGGAAACAGTGTGACAAGGCAGCAGGTAAAGCAAATAGGATGCTCGGATGCATAGGCAGGGACATCACCAGCAGGAAAAGGGAGGTCATGATTCCACTATACAAGACACTAGTGAGCCCCCACCTGGAGTACAGTGTACAGTTCTGGAGACCTTACCTACGTAAGGACATAGGGTAGAGAAGATTTAGAGAAGGGCAACAAAGATGGTACATGGATTGCATCACAAGTCCTATGAGGACAGGTTGAAGGAACTGAATATGTACTCCCTGGAGGAGAGGAGGGAGAGAGGGGACATGATAGAGACATACACGTATCTTACAGGGAGGAACAGGGTACAAGAATACATTATTTTTAAGTGAAAAAGATGTTCCAGGACTAGAGGGCATGGGATGAAGTCGGAGGGAGGACGATTCAGAGGAAATGTGAGGAAGAATTTCTTCACAAAATGGGTGGTGGACAAGTGGAACACCCTGCCTGAGGAAGTGGTGGGGGCTGAAACAATCATGGGATTTAAGAATGCATGGGATAGACATATAGGAATTCTGGAGGTCAGGGGTAGGGGGAAACAGAGTTCTAGGAAAACATAAACTGAAGTTACAAACTCAAATGGACAGACTAGGTGGGTCATAGGCCCTTATCTGCTGACACTGTCTATGTATCTATGTACTGCATGCACCCTTGAGACCAGAGGACTGGGAACTGAAGGTGAGCTGTTCTGCGTTCCTAAGCATACAAGAGGAGACACTTCTTGATCCATAAGAGGCCATCCAAATGGACCAATAAAACTATTATGGATCTCTAGCTTCTTAAAATATATATTTTTTTAATTTAAAACACTGATAGCACAAGCAGTAAATGAGAAGCCTGTCACAGTGGCGTAGTGCATGAAATACTCTTATGGTAATAAGAGTACCTCACATGCCACTGAAGGAAGCACTGTGACTGGTCAAGGATGCTCCCACGATCTAAAATCATTTTCCTAAGCTTTGTTCCTCTCTCCCTCTGTCTGTCTACTCAACCTCTTCCTTCTCTTCTCTCAAATCCCATCTTCAGGACTTTACCACTCCCTCCTGCAACTGTTCCTGATCCTTGGAGGAAAGGAGGCAGAGGGGGGATATGATAGAGCCCTTCAAATACATCACAGGTAGCAGTAAGATGCAAGAGGGTAACATTTTTCAGAGAAAAAGATGTTGAAGAACAAGTGGTCAAGCTATGAAACTGGAGGTGGTAGACTCAGGGGAAATGTGAGAACATACTTTTTCAAAGAAAGGGCATTGGATGCCTGCAACAGCCACCTGGTGGTGGGCGCAAAAATTGTGACAGAATTCAGGAATGCAAGAGAAAGGCACAAGGGAACCTTGGTGGGTAGGAAAGGGAGGGTAAATGCTGGAGATCAATAGGGTCTGCGGTGTTACAGCAGGTAGAGAAAATGGACAGACAAGATGGGCCAGGCAGTCCTTATCTGCTGTCAAATTCTGTTTCTTGTGTTCCAGTCCCCATGTTTCTGATGCCCTTTTTGTCTCCACCTCAGCTGTGAACAACTACTAGCCCCCCAGGCAATCTGCACCTAAATCACTTAATCTCATCTGGTAATATTCTACTCCTGAACCTACCTCCTGCACTGACATTGATAGCTTGCACCTTAGTGGTCTGTGTAGTGTTAATCTGCTACTATCTGGCATTGCCTCCTGTACTGTATAAAACTTATACCTAATTTACATTATTATTCATCTTTATTTTATGTTACCCAGAATAATCTGTCTTTGAATCATGACTGTACACTGTTATGTAGATTCACTTTTATTTTATTGCATTTATTTTTATTACCACTGCACTTTACATTATGTATTACGTATTTTCACTTGTACATCATATATTGTATGGTCCCCTTCTCCCATCCTCCCAGGATACATCTGGAAATTAGCTGTTACAAGATAAGTATGTTTTTCCTGGTGATACTTTTGAAATCAATCAATCTGGAGATCACGTGATGCTGGCCTCCTGAAAAGATGCACGGTAAACTCGTCTTCGCCTCATCCTTAAATTAAACTCTATTTTTCATAGTTTAGAGACACAAGGACTCAAATAAGAATATTCCCACGTGAGCTATCTGTACAACAACTGTCAAGCTCGATTCCGAGGTGATACCCTGTTAGACTGGACCACAGGATGGAATCATAAATGCAGCAAGCTCTCCCAACCCACATGCCTCCCCACATACCTGACAAGACTTCCAAGAAGCACAAAATCCAGCTGCGGCCTCTGACAAGAGCTTTCATTCTACTGGGAGTGGGATGCCTTTATCTGAGAATAGATTCCTGGCTGAATGGCCCCAATCAAATTGGCCCTCTTAGATTTTGCCACAGATTTAAAAACAATTCAATGCGACCTAAAAGAAACCAACATGAAGATCACTGATGTCTCGGCACGTACAACCTCTCTGGAAAACTGGTATTCTTGCATGGAGCCTGATATTGTCTCCCTGAGACACAGGATCAATAAATTAGAACTCAAACTTGAAGACCTTGAGGGCCAAAATAGGCGAAACAATATTGTTATCTTTGGCCTACCTGAGGAAGCTGAGGGCTCCTCCCCAGTTCTATTTATCCAAAAATTTCTAGTTAAAATCGCCGGTCCACCGCCATTCTCCACTGCCTATCATGTCAAGAGGGCCCACCATTCTTTAAAGCCTCAGCCCCTACCTGGAGCCAAACCCAGACCACTGATTGTCCGTCTGCTAAGCTATATCAACAGACAACATATCCTGACCAAATCCAAGAAACTTCAAACTATTAAATGGGAGATTTACAAATAAGAATTTCTCAGGATCTCCCTCTGGTCATTAGGCAGAAGCGAGCCGAATCTCATGCTTCAGTTTCCAAGTTAATTGCAGCCAGAATTCTATCCCGCATGTTATACTCAGCTAGATTGTCCATACAATATCAGGGCGGCTGGAAATCTTTCAAAAGTGCAGAACAAGCAGCTGGAGAGCTTCCCAATATGTTTTCAGATCTGTATGCCAAATGCTGAAAGTTCACCTCAGGAGCTTTGTGGCTGCTAATAAATATATGGGGAAAATAAGAACTATTTTGTAGCTGTTTTACTTGAGTACTGAAGGTGTGCTGACTGTTTACCTGCAACTAGGAAGACCTGTGTATTTATGACCTTCTCTTCCTCTTGCTTCCTTACGAATCTTCCCCATTGACTTATCTGGAGCCATGGATACCAGTCTTTTAAACTGTTTCATTGTCCCCCTAAGCAGATTACCTTTCTCATCCTTGTGGTTAGATGTCCAGACATTGCCTTGGATGCATACATAGGCTATATCCACCGTGGAACTCACACTGGCAGAGTGGACTCTCACTGTTGTTTACTGCTGCACTTCATAACGGTGCAAACTGTTCTGCAGCTCCTCGAGTGTGCACATGTCCGTGAGGGTTGCAGCTCAAATGTGTGAACATTGTGTTTCCCTAACAATGCAGTGAATTCCTGCTCATTGAGAATAGTGTCATCTAATTAATCCTGGCTTTGTTTCATCACAAACCAGCAAGACACTAGGAGATTTCTCCCTCCCTAACATCTTTATTTGACCATTTTTTTTCTTTTTTTGTGCTGCAATATGAAGTGGGCGTGCAGTGCCCTACACAACATTATGCTCTTACTATTCATTGTTTGGTTCTTTTGGACTTTTCTTCACTTTTTCTTCTTTACTGAAGCTCTCAACTGTCTAACCTTGGGATCCCTCCTTGATACATAAGGATTTTCTCCTTTCCTTCCACCCTTCCGCCCCCTTTTTTCTGTTTTGTCTTCTCTCTATTCCCACTCTTCTTCTTCATCTAGTTTTATACTGTCCCCCATACATCACATTCAGGGGGTTAACTCAGCTACTTACCTAGCATTGCAAGATATGTAGGGTAAAGTTGGTTTATTAAGGCTACTCAATAATAAATACATTATAATTCACAGTATTCTATGTCTTAGCTAGAGTGATAGCTCAGTTTTTGTTTTACAGTTATGGTTAGCTTTCAATCATAGGTGTAACTGAATAGTTCTTCTTTGGCTGTAGTGGGGGGAAGGGGAATGAAAAGTGCAGTTGTGGAGGAAGCAGTCATGTCTTTGTTAAAGGGATTATAGCCTCCAATACCTATTTGCCTATTTTAGGATGAATAATAATGATACTCTAGTGGGTTTGTTGAGGGGCTCGGGGAGGGGTTATGGATGGGGTTCTTGGATTGATTTTGGAGAAGGGCGGGATAGGGGCTGGGGGTTTAATGGGAAAAGAAGGGTGGGTACTGCCGCTGGAAGTGGGTTTAAGGTTGCCATCCAGGCCTTTTGGCCGCAGTTGATCATTACGCACTTCTAATGGGATAATATGACAGGGTTTAGATTTTGTACATGGAATATAATAGCCAAAACACCAGCTAAAAGGATGAAAGTTCTGCTTCAGTTAAAACATTTGCAAGCAGACATGGGGCCCGATTCTAGAAGGATGGCGCAAGTCTCCGCCAAACACAACTTGCACCACCCGCAACTGTGACATTGACCCTGCACCCTTTTCTAGAAGGGGCAGGGTCATCGCAGCTAAGTCCTGCAACTTGCAACATGCAGCCAGGTACGCTGAACTGGGGCCACCTGCCGAGCATGTCGCAAGCTGCAACGCAGGTTGGAAGTGCCCCCAGCATGCCCAGCTAGCCATAGGCACCCCACAGGGCTGCCTACACCCCCATCCCCTGAATCCCTCTTTGCACAGTGCCCCACAGGGCAGTGAAGTCAACGCCCCCAGCCATGCCCCAACCCCAAGTCTCCAGCAGCAAATGCGGCATATACCCAGCGAAGCCCTGGTAGTCTAGTGCCCCCTATCACTGTATAATATGTAAATATTGCCCCCATATCCCTGGTAGCATAGTTCCCCCCCGATCATTGTAAAATACATATTTAGTGCCCCCAGTTCCCTGGTAGCCTAGTGGCCCTCCACCCAGCTGTGCCAGTCCACCTAGCACCTCCACCTATCCCCAGCTGGTGACAGGCACAGCCCACCTCTCACCTCCACAGCCAGCCGCCAACTGAGTGCTGTAGGAGTGCTGCTGCAAAGATGAACTCAGAAATTAATTTCTGAGCATATCTTTGCAGTAAGCTCTCCTACGGAACTCAGTCAGCGGCTGGCCGTGGAGGTGGGTTGTACCAGTCGCCAGCTGGGGACTGGTGGGGGTGCTGGGTGGACTGGCACGGCTGGGTGGGGGGCCACTAGACTACCAGGGAACTGGGGGTGATAAATATCTATTTTACAATGATCGAGGGGCCACTAGACTACCAGGGAATGGGGGGTGATATATATCTATATTACAATGATCGGTGGGGCACTAGGCTACCAGGATATGGGGGCAATATTTACACATTTTACAGTGATGGGGGCAATAGACTACCAGGGCTTCACTGGGTTTTACGATTTGTGGCTGGCGACTAAGGGTCGGGGCATGGGTGGGGTTGACTACACCACCCTGGGGGCATATCTCGGATGGAGTTGGGGGTGGTTGGTGTGGCCAGCCCTGCAGTGCAATTACTGTGGGAATCAGGGGCAGTTGTGTGGCCAGCCCTGTGGGGCTATTAATGTAGGACTTGTGGGGGCAGGGGAGTGGGCAGCCCTGCGGGCACCCACAGGTGTATGCTGGGCATGGGGGGAGGGTCACTGTGCAATGACTGCAGGACAGCTGTCGGGTCTACAGGACCTCCGGGGGGCATCCATAAGTTATACCAGCTAAAAGCTGATGTAACTTACATTGCCGGTTCGCCTCCGGGGGTTCTTGTAGCATCCCAACATTGGGGATTTTGTTGCTGCCCTTCTGGAACAGGGTGCAACCGCTGCTGTAAACCTCCTAAGCACCATGTCGCAGGGAATTTATGGTCACCTGCAAGTGTAACTGCTGTTTGGCAGAAGTGGCCAGTGCCATGTCGCAGGCCACTTCATAGAATCGTTCATGTCGCAACTGCTGGCGTAAGTTGCTACATGCGCCATTCTACTTGGCACAAATGCTGTTACGACAGGCATAACTGTACTAGAATCGGGCCCATTGTCTTCTTACAACAGACACATCTTCCACCCAGCCAAATTCATTACCTTTGTAGGAGCTGGGTAGGCCAGGTATTTGGCACAGGCATAGATCTGTGCAAAAGAGGAACTGCTGTTCTCATTGCACAGAAATTACTGTTTTGTTTGATTCAAGAAATCTCCAATCCTGAGGGTTGTTATGTGATAATAAGGGCCATAATTGGACAATCAAAGATAGCGCTGAGCTCGGTTTATGGGCCTAATCTAGATGATCCAGAATTTTTTATCAACCTAATGGCAACAGTGGCTGCATGGTCCACCATTCCAGTCATTCTTGGGGGGGACTGGAATTAAGTTATATCTAATTTACTAGACAGATCGGGGGCTCCCCACATGTCTCCCGTCTCTGGGACAAAAGGCCCTACATGAGTTTATGCACTCTCTAGAGTTATCTGATCCTTGGAGATCAGCTCACCCAGATGATAGAGAATACTCTTTCTTCTCTCCCCCTCATCAATCATCCTCACATATTGACTATTTTCTTGTGAGTGCTGATCTTCTCCCTAGTGTCTCTCAGGTTTTCTAGTCCTCCAAAATTTTATCAGATCATTGTATTGCACATTTTCAACTTGATCTCGCACCTAACCTCCAAAAGGATAGAATCTGGAAGATCAATAACCAAATTTTAAAATCTGAAGACTTCTTACAGCACTTGCAAAGATTCATTTCTAACTTTATGGAGTATAACTTCCCCTTGATGCCTAATCTAGCTATACTATGGTGCTCCCTGAAATATACATTGAGAGGTGAATTAATACATCTAGCAACAAAGCATTAGATACAGAAAACCCAAGCTCTCGCTTCATTATTCGAGCAGCTCACTGCGGCTGAATCCTGCCTCTCCACGCTCTCCCCTAAGGAAGACTGGGAAAAGGCTAAATCTATTCGGGCCCAATACAATCAACTTCTAGCTGAAAAAGCTGAGTTCCTTCTGCTTTGCTCAAAAACAACATATTTTGATCAAGGGGAGAGAGCCGGGAGACTTTTAGCTCTCCAAATCAGGACCCAGATTTCTGATAGAATTGTTACCTCAATCTACTCCCCTTCAGGTAACCTTCTTACATCCCCTAAAGAAATTGTAGAGATGTTTAGAGACTTTTATAGTACCCTTTGTAAACCATCCACAGGTACTTTCTCTCTACCTATGCTGAATTCCTTCTTACATGATGTTAACCTCCCTGTCTTAGCAGTCCCCCAAAGTGACACCTTGAAAACCCCAATCTCTATTCCAGAAGTACTGGATGCCATAGACTCCCTGTCACTAGATAAGGCCCCCAGCCCTGACAGGTTGTCTTTTAATTTTTATAAATCCTTCAAAGATACAGTGGCTCCCATTCTCCTAGACACATTTAACTGCTGTTATGAAAATGGCTTTTAGGACACCTCCTTAACACAAGCCACCATAGTTGTCCTCCCAAAACCTGGCAAGGGTCCTCTGTTTGTTTCTAATTATAGGCCTATCTCACTAATCAATGTGGATTTTAAAATCTGGGCAAAAATTTTGGCTTCAAGGCTATGCCGTGTGTGGGAATCATAAATCAGCCCGGAGCAAGTCGGATTCATGAAGGGTCGTCTGTTGTCTGATCACCTCAGGAAAATCGTTTATCTTTTTTCTGTATCCAAGGACTCATCAATACCAGCAGCTTTTGTCTGCTTGGATGCAGAAAAAGCATTCAACAGGGTGTCCTGGGACTACCTTTTCTCCTTGCTCCCAAAATACTATATACCTCAAGAATTTATAAAATGGACCAAAATCCTTTATTTTCCCCCTCTGCCCAGATACAAGGTAATGGCGTGGTCTTGACACCCTTCTCATTGTATCAGGGTACTCAACAGGGTTGCCTCCATCCCCTTACTTATTTAACCTTTTCCTGGAGCCATGAATAAGAAATTAAAACTCCTCCCCATCTATTTTTGGAATCACTTTTGGAAAGGCTGACTATAAAGTCTCTTCATATGCAGATGATATACTATTGCATATTTCGTCTTCTGTTCAATCTCTCTCTCTCTCTCTACTGCCCTCCAGATAATTTCTCATTTCAGACAGATTTCAAACTACAAGCTAAACTTAGAAAAAACAGAAGTTTTTCCTCTTAATAAATACGTTCAGAGGGCAGATCTCTAAAGCCTGGGCCTCCAGTGGTATAAAGATAAATTCAAATACTTAGGTATTTATCTTCATCCCTCTGAGAAAATTATGAAAAGAGTTAATCTGGATGCTATCATAAATACCCTTAAGGATGACGCTAAGCGATGGTCCTGCCTACCCTTGTCTTTATGGGGCCGTATGAATATAGTTAAGATGAACATTCTGCCTCACATTGTATATCCCTTGCAAACGTATAATTGGGCCCTGCCACAAACATGGTTCTCCCAAATCCATAAAATTATCAGTTCCTTTTTATGGGCTGGTAAAAAAACTAGGTGAAATTACATCAAACTTTCTTGTCAAAAAAAGGATGGTGGTTTACAAGCTCCAAACTTCTACTTATATTACCTGGCCATCCACTTAACCAGGTTTAAGTTCTGGATGCTCCCCTCTGGTAATGTCCCTTATCCCTCCTATAATTTCCTCTGGTTGAAGATTGAAAATGATTTATGCTCCATGCAGGGGTTGGACCCAAAGCCTCACCATTTGTTAAAAAGAAGTCCCTTCCCAGTGAA
Source organism: Neoceratodus forsteri (assembly GCA_016271365.2). Lineage (NCBI taxonomy): Eukaryota > Metazoa > Chordata > Ceratodontiformes > Ceratodontidae > Neoceratodus > Neoceratodus forsteri. Next base: position 1,462,624,194 of record CM057449.1, read on the forward strand.
TTGAAGTACTCTCCTCTGGGCTCTACACTTCAGACACATCAGCAGTTATGTGCTTTTCTCAGAATTGATGGTCACAAAGATATATCACAGCCATCATTTGATAACCCACACCTTTTAATCTCTGGTAAACCACTAAACTTCAAGTCCTACTGGCCCAATATAGGGGAATCCACAGTAAAGGACCTTGTCACCAATCATAAATTGATGACATTTCACAAAGCCTGTTCTACTCATAGCTGGTCCCACAGCTATGTATTCAAGTAGGTACAAATGTCTCATATGTTATTAAAACACTTTGGCACTGGTCCGTGGTTTAATTCATACTCATCCACTTTTGCTCTCCATATTTACTCCCTTCCGGAGTCTCATTTCATATCACACGCTTATAGGTTCTTCCAGAGTACTGTATCCAGAATAGAAGGTCATAGATACTATTGGTGGGATCAAGCCTTGCCTGCCTCTATTCCCCATAGACCTTGGTCCAGAATATGGAACCACTTATACAGGTATATCAAATGGGACAGGTATAGGTATATGCAGTTCCAGATTATTCACAATTTATATTACACCCCAGTTAAGATCCATCATATGGGGTCTCTACCCTCTAATCAATGTACAAAATGTTTGGCGGCCCCTGGGGATATACTGCATATGTTTTGGTCCTGTGGTAAGATATCCCCATTCTAGAACTGTATCAAGTCTCACTAGACCCATTACTATGCCTGTCAGACAAATTTACACCTGAAAACTGTATTATTGGTGACTATTCTAATCTTCAAGGCCGTATACAGAAGTCGCACATTGTGCTAATCTCTCTGTGCCAAAAAAGTGATAATCAGGCACTGGTTGGATCAGATTACTCCCACCTACACAGAATGATACAAGGAGATTATGTTCACCATCCAAGCTGAGCACACTATTGTGGGCCTTACCAACAAAATGGCAAAATATAGAAAAATCTGGGACCCACTTTTTGCCATTTTGCTGACCCATTCCAGGTCTGACAATTCCCATAAACAGTGAATCTCTTAACTGTAGCACTATGTGCTGTGGACTAAACTTTTACAATAATATCCTGGATAACTTCCCAGAGGCAGGGAGGTGGGATGGGGTGGTGGGTACAGACTACTGTACAGTTTTCACTTTTGTTTTGTAAGTGTTTTTACTTTACGAGAGTATGTTTCCATTGACATATTCTGTGATGCATTCGACACACCCTGTGAATGTGGTTGTCTGTACATGGATGTTGTGGAAAACTTAATAAAGTTTATTAATTAAAAAAAGGAAATCAGTCCATAAATCAACAAATAAATGAACTTCAGGGTTGATTGTACACTTTAAATTTGGTCCACCTGCTCTTGGTCAGTCTCTGGTGTGTATCCCTTCTTTATGGTACACCTGCTGCAGCAGTCACTTTAGCTGGACCAGATCAGCAGATAAATTTTCCTGGCTGTCTGAGTGGTATGCGTGAACTGCCACAATAGCTCATCTCCTGAATCAGTACTCATGAATATCCCTTCAAGGTAATCCAGGGTGGTGGCATTCTGGAATCTGTTTATTACAGACCAAAATGGAGTCACAAGCTGGGCCACATAGACTCTCCAGTATTTGTGACCATTTTTCATTATCACAGTGCAATCATACTTGGATCAGCTGGTTAGCCAGGTCCACCCAGGTGTCATAACCTTCCACCCAACCAGGAGTGAGCTTGATACCAGAGAATATTTAGAGTCTCCAGTACAAAGTAAGTTTACATTAGGGTTCATGGGTCTTCTGAACCAAGGACCCCACAGTCATCAACATGGCATTGGGAGGATAGTGTGGGACCTCAAGTGGTGGGGACAGTAGCCCTGCAGGTCCTGCACTGTCTTTGCTTCTTTAACTAACAAATGCTTCAACTTTCTTTCTAAATCGTAGGATTCAGTTTGTACTTTGGCATCTTGGGAAGCCGGACATTGTCATACTGGATACAATGATTCATGGGGAGCTATCCCCTTTTGGCGTTACTTGATTGGGTACTCAGGATGGGTCTACTCCCTGCCGATGCTCCACGAGCATGCTCAGACTGTTAATGGCTGATTGTATGGCCTCCCTTGGATGATTACATTGACTAGGCATTTGATTATCCTAGCCACATCTTCAGTGCAGGCTCTTGTTAATAACTTCAGAGATTCTATGGACTACAATGGCTTTGCTGGGATCATGGTACTCTCATTTACACCAATCAATTTCTTGTGTGACTTTGTGGATTCCAAATTTCAGGGGGGGAGCTATTTTGCAATTAAAAACAACCCACAAATGTAAGCCCATCTGTGTGGTAAGCAGAAAATCCCAGTGGTGCTTCTAAACAACAACTCCAGGGCCTTTGGGCAGCTCTGTCACTCTCCCTTAGAGGGTTGACCTTGGTCCTTTGTAGGTTGGCAAAAAAAAGTGGGTGATTAATGACAATGATGTGCTGCCTCCACTTGGGGAGACTCCTTATCGGATAGGGAACCTACAGTTCTGACCTTGGGAAATACTGGTTCTAAAGATTAAGGATTCCCCTCTTACACAGTGACCCAACAATGCATAAACTGTAACTCAAGGCAAGGAACAGAGATGCAACAGAATTAAAATGCAAATAAGCAACACATTTATTAAAAGGGAGGACTAGAAAAGGAACAAGGGGCCACAAGGAAAAACTGGAACAATGGGGTAGCAATAATCCTTATACTTTATGGTCTATGGGGCCATGCATCAATTTGGGGCTGAGTATGTGCGATTCGCGTGTACCCAGCTTGCGTAGCTTTGCACCTGTGGACAGATGCATGGTGCATGCTATGTACTCCCTCCCACCTCCACAGGGTACCTGCCTGTGGCCCCAGCACCCTGCTGTGAGGGGAGCCAAGGGACACAGGTGGGCATCCAATCAGATGTCCATCCTGGGTCCCATGGTGGATCCCATACTTCATGCAAACAGGGGACTATGGGAAGGCATGGGAGGAACGAATTGAATGTTTGTGGGTGAGTGGGTGAGGGCCCAAATGGTTGCCTCCCCAGCCCTCCCTGTCTGCCCAGAGATCTGGGGCAGCATGGTGGGGGGGTTGTGGTTGTGTCTGCCACGGCTGGCAGTCAACATCCAGAGGGAGGTGGGTGCACAACTGATATGGCACGTTCCTTGCCTGCATATCATGCACCCCCCTTGCCCAACACTCTTCATCTCCATGAATAGTATGAAGTGTGGGCACATCCCCAGATATGCCCAGACTGGCTGTGCACATAGCTGTGCAACCAGTGAGGGAGTCTAGTGCAGAAGGGATGCATGTCCCTTCCATGCATGCATGCAGGGGTCCATTAGATCTCCTGTGTGCAGCATTGTCACTTAGAATTGCCTATGCACTGCAGATCTGTGGTGTTTAGGCAATCAACATAATGATGCATAGACCCTTAGGTGAAATGACACCCCTGGTTGCCCGCCCCTGGCAGCCCTCCATACTCAACTACAAGTGCAGTGGCATTTCACTCCAAAGGTCTTGAGAGCTCTTTCTAAATTAGTTGAGGTAGGTACCTCATGGAGCTGGGGTCACTGGTGATAGGCTGGTGTAAAGTAAACATTGATGCACCTGAAATTCTTTCTCACAAAAAAGCAATCAAAAACTTGAACATGTTCCCCTACTTGTACCTTAATTGGGATAATATGACCAATGGCCTCTTCAGGTCTTCTGTAGGTGCCTGTCAATTCTCTTGGCCTGACCTAACAATCTAACTAGCTAACGGACAAGACCAGGAACCTGAAGGCTACTCATGGTTCAGTGGCTGTCTCTACCACTGGTGCTCTTTCAGGGACTGACTTCTCAGAAACTGACCTTACTCCACTTTGCACCAGTGTGGAGCTGCTACGCTATTTGGGGATTGCTGTATCTGTGATTTTTGCATTCATGGAAGGACCTTACTTCATCTTTTACTGTCTAGCCTTTTAATACTCTCTCATCAGCTTTGCCTCTCAGGCCTTTCATTGTTTTCACCTCTCAGACCTTTAATCAGTCTGGGACACCGACTTGGAAATACACTGCACAACAGATGTCATGGCCACCAACCTCCATATGTGGCAAGGTTTTAGAATCAGACACCACCACTCGCATAAGTAATTACTGACACAGGTGCACTGCAGCAGGTGCTGACAGGGTAAACCTCTAGGCAGGAGTTACTTGTGCGCTGTGAGGCTCTGACTGAAACCTTGTTTCTGCTGAGGCAATGGCCCATGAACTCTGGGCCTGCTGGGTTGGATGAATTCTGATTGGGGAAATAGTCTGTGAGCAATATCTATTGTCCAAGGGAGGGAGATTTGTTACAAGCAGCAGTACTTGCTGCCTCCCCTATCATTTAACTTAAATCTTCCTGACTTCCCAGCCCATTGTCCTGAAAATCTCCTCCTGGTTCATCAACAACCACCTGATCCTTAGTGCAACCAAAACTGCAGTGTAGCCAACCAGGATACAGCACAATACATTGAAATAAATGAAATGTCACATAATAATGCATGACACTGAACTGCACTATTCTGTGCAGTATACTGCAGCAGTCTGTAGTAATACTGCAGGGTACTGCATTGCACCATTGCTAAGACCACTGTAAGTCTATGGTGTTTGAATCTCAGCACTTACTAACAGTGTTCAGAACTACTCTGCTGCCCCTGAATCATTTGTACAAGTTATGCAGGTTTGTCTTATGTGAATTGTCTACCCATCATTCTGTGCTATATGGCCAACTTAACTGGGCATGCCCTCAAGCAGATATGACTACCACTGGCTTTCTTAGTTGTACAACTGTGAACAAGGAAATGCCCCTGATTATCTCCTAGCCCTCCTCGCACAGTTAGGTCATGCTTACTCATTTCATTCAACAGCAGCACTTACCTTTGTAGTTTTCAGAATTAAGTGTTCATTTGGTAGAAAGGCCTTTGCATTTGCAGCATCAGACACCTGGAACAAATGACCTCTCCAGTTGCGGAATGCTTCTAGCTTGCAGGTGTTCAAACAATTCCAGTCTTTCCAGCCACCTCAGAACTCCCTGTATTTGTTTTGGACCAACATCTGCCTCTCCCCATCCTCGAACATGATCACATTGCAGAACAATGCTCCTGCTTGTTGTTTGCTGTTACCCCACTTTATTAGCTTGCCTATGATTAGTGTTTGGATGTACACTACTTGCCAGTACAGTTGTAGAGTTTTTTCTTTCTTGTGTATATTTTAGTCTGTAATTAACTATTCCAGCTGGACTGTGTTAACCTGTTGACTGCTGTTATCCTTGGCTACATGACATTTCGTTAACAGCATTTGACGTTGCAGCACTTTGCCCCAGCAATACACACTCACAACAGTTGGTTCTATGTGATAATGGTGAAAGCCTAAAAGGCAATCGCTGTTATCGTGAAGTCAAAGTGCCCAAACATTTTTTCAGCACTCTAACACCCCGGCACACAGCAAAATGGCACTGTGGACTTAGTTTTTTAATGTTTTCTGTAAGGGGCTGTGCCCCCCACCCCCCCCCACTAAAGGATTCTCAACTCCAGGGGATGCATGTGGGGGGGGGGGTTTGAAAACATTAAAAAACAAGGTTTGGGCCGGATGCACCAAATACGCACCAGTGCCCGGACCCAAACTCAGTACCCTGTGGACCGACACCAGAAACTCACCCACCACGCCACAGGGTTGGCTCAGCTACCCACTGTGACACAACCCTTCACATCCCCTCCCACCCCTCGCTGTACATGCCTGCTACCACCACCCCCGTGCGCGTACGTATTGCGACATCCTGTCTCTATATTCACCCATCCCCCCAACTGGCCACCCTACCGTCCTGTGGCCGTTCCTGCAATGTGCTGGGGAAGGGGTTGCTATTATTGTAGGTGCCCTTTACTCAGCACCACTATCATGGGATACCCAACATTTCAGTACAATGGCAAGTTGCCTCCCCCCTATAAATGGCATCTCTGGTAATTTGCTCCCCCCAAGAAATTGAACCCCCACCATTTCACCACCTGACAATACACACCCATGTCAATAACCTAATTGAAATCATGAGGAACACAAGGCAACATCCACCTCAGCAACACACACACAAACACCAACAACAGCTGAACATTATTCACTGACCCAAAAGCACACAAAATATTGTGCTAACAAAGCAGCACATGCCGGAGCAAAAGCTATATAAATCTCACAAAGCACCCACACAACCACTTCAGAACACGAAGACCAACAAAGTAGCATTCATTTATTCCCAAAAGGGGAAAGGAAAAGCCATAGATGAAGAAAATTATGTATACGCTTACCACAAGTCATCCAAAGATGGCTTTAAGGAATACTGGCAATGTGAGGAGGGAAGAAAGAGAGGAGCACTATGCCAAGCCAGAATTTACACTGCTGGAGACACAGTAATAATGAGAACTGGAACGCATACACACATAAATGGCCCATCACGAATGGAGATACTGAAAACAATAGCAAAAGCAAAAGAACAAGTCACCAGCACCCAATAAATGAGTGCCATAATATCACAAGCAAAAGAGGGATCATCTTTAAGTGCACTAGGGAAAATCAGCAACGCCAACCTAAAGAGAACAGTGCAAAGGACAAGAATTAAAGTCATGGCACCACCACCAAATCTGACAACAAGGAAGGAAATTCAGATCCTGGATGAATACACATCCTTCACAGCACCAGACAGCAATATAGAAACTTTGCTCCTCTGCAACAGCGACTGAAGAAAAAACAAACATTAATATTCAGATCTCCCAGAAATCTTAGTCTGCTAGCTGTATCACAACACTATTTCATGGACAGCACCTTCACCATGCCCCCCCCCCACTCTTTGAACAGATCTATACCATACATGGGGAAAGATTCCCTGCGTATTCATACTGCTGCACAACAGAAAAACTGAGACATACATAAGAGTCTTCAATTACCTGAAGCAAATACAGCTGAAACTGAACCCATGATCCATCTTCACAGACTTTGAAACACCAACCATACAAGCACTATAAGAAATATTCCTTCAAGCAGAAAAAAAGAGGGTGCTTCTTTCACTTATCACAAAACGTATGGAGAAAAGTACAATCTGAAGGGCTCACCACTAGATACAGAGAGGGATGCCAATTTTGCCCTAGAGTGGAGATGTATACCAGGCATGGCATTCATACCATAAGAAGAAATAGCAGAAATATTCAAACACCTAGCAGATGAATAGGAAGGAATCGTATCTGAGGAACTGCACCCAATCACAGACTACTTCAAATCCACATACATTGGACAACTGAACCAGTGCAAAGCTGAACACCTCTGTCCCCTGTACCCTCCCAAATTTTGGAACTGCCATCAAAGGGTACTAGGTAATGACCACTGGACAAACAACACCATGGAAGCCTTTCACAATACTCTGAAAGACCTCTTAGGAATGAGAAACCCAACACTATGGAAACTAATCAACTGACTCAAAACAATACAATGTAAAATAGACAAAGACATTGAACAACTGCTAGCAGAAAACACTCTTACAAAAACTAGAAAAAAATACCAAGATGTGAATAAATGCATCCAAACAGTTGTCCAACACTATAGAACCTGCACACCTTTATTCCTAAGAACAGTAGCCAACAAATTAGGATTCTAAGCTACTGCCCCTCAACAAAAAATGTCATAAACCTACCTCTATGTGAAATAAAGTACAAATTGATCTGATATACAATCTCTGTATCAAGTAAAAAAACTCACATAAAAAGGTCCAAAATCAGCACACTAAACACCCGCACCCCTCTGTAAAATATCCCAGCCCACATCACAAATTAAAATAACTTGCCTCAAACACAAAAACTATATTGTGCACCCCATAAAGCATAAAAACACTGTGCCAAGAAATTAAATAAACTTAATGTAGACCTCACATTGGCACGTCACCTCTCCAACTGAAAATGTCTCCTTACAAATGGACAAACTATGTCCAAAACTAGGAGCCATGTACAGGAACAAGGACACCCTCTCCCATGCTGTTCGCTGGAAGTTACTAACAAAAATTATCCTCCCAGTATTCAGTTATGCTGACGTTGTCCTTGGCTCTGCCCTGGCATCATCCCTCACAAGGTTAGACACTTTTATTAATGCCATCTGCCCCTTTGCCTTCAACGCTCCCCCTGTACTCACAACTGCACACTCTATTCTTCCTTCCCTTTCCCTTCCCTCCAAATGCGACAACAGCTCCATACCTCTACCCTTATTTCCAGATTCTGGTTTGGCTTTCTCTACCCTCCTACCTCTACTCTCTCTCTTCTTCCCCTCATCTACCTCCTCTTATCAGCTTCGCGCCAGAGACCCTCGTACAGTCTCTCACTCCCATCCTCACTCCTGTTCAGGGCAGACAGCCTTCTCTCGCCATCTCCCCTCCCTCTGGAACTCTCTTCCAAGCTCTTCTTGGCTGTCTCCATCTCTGCACTGTCTAAAATGCACTCTTTCTCAATCCCTTTCTTTTGATTATTCCTGTCCTTCCTCCTCCTGACTTTGCTGCCTCTTTACATTTGTCTCTCGAACCCTACCCTACCCTACCCTACCCCATGTTGCTTACTCTTCCCCACCCTCAAACACCTGTTGCCCACAGTAACCTTTTTCCTCACTACTTTAGAACTTATTGTACTATATTTTCTCCAGCCCCCCAGGTTTCACCTGGAACAAGCCTTGGCTCAGTGTGCCTCTCCCAGTCACCAAAATTCTAAATAAAAAAATAAAATATACAAGAAGTGACTCATGCAACACCCAATGTAAGGAACAAAAAAGTCACCATAACCAACAGCCAAGTTACAAAAATGTAATCAGAACAAAAACAAAAGGTAACCACTTCTGACAGGCACCAATTATACAAAGAACACAGTGACCAGGGAACATAAAATCCACAGCAAACTGACATGGAACATAAAGATGGATACCAATTGACATGTCACTGTTATCCTTTCTGGGACAGCCATGAAAATGAAAAGCTGCTTCTTGTGGGATTATCATTTGGAGTAATTTCAAATAAATAAATGTTACCCTTCCCTCCTGACACAACTGCAGCCTATCTTGGGCATGCCAGCTTTTCTTGCCCCAAAATGCCTTCTAGGTGGTCAGAATAAGAAAACCCTTTCTCTTCCAAAAGACTCTCAGAAGGAATTAGATTGCCTAATAGTCCACAATCATTCTTCAAAGGCTCCAGGACTATGAGGATCTGAAAAGATCCCTCTGGATACCTTTAACTTTAGGAACATCCGTACAGCAGTTCAGAAAAGGACCTCCTCATGTCCTCAAGACATTTTCTCCTTATGTCATTTATGCCAGTGTGGATTTTCCCTCTACTGGCAATGCTTGGCTGTCTATCACACTAATTTGACCTGTACTACAGGCAGGCAAATCATCTTAATTCAACAGCAACATGGTCCTGCAATGCACCTCCAACTCTCATGCTATCTTTACTATACAGTTCCTTATGAATCCTACCTTACTACCACTTTACCCAGCCTTTCCTTCCTTCTCCATGGCAGGTCAGGCTTATGGCTGGGCAAAAGGTATGGATATGGCTTCCACAAAATTGCCACAAATTTTCACGATTTTCACAAAAATTCATGAAATTCAACTTTAACTACTAAAGTCATTTTGCAGTTTTTGACTGCTAATGACTCAGTCATTCTTTAAGCAAGAGATTAGAAAGTTGACACACCCAGTGTCCTTTGCTGGGTGTATGAACCTGCCCAAACTAGTGACTTTGTGGCATCCATTTACAATGTTACAGGGACTAGAGGCCATCCCGATGGCTGAGCAGCAATGTGCCCACTCCTGTGCAGGCAGCCTGAGTGCAGAATTGAAGTCAGGGCATCACATCAGGAGGCAGACCAGAGTACAACATCTACCACATGACAGTGCACTGCAGTTGGAGAGTGACTGCATGAACTATAGTGCCACAGTGGCTCCTGTGGTGGGCCAATGGAATGTGTTCTCCCTGCAAGATGTCTCTGCATGCAGTCAAAGCCACTCAATGGGCTGCCCCCATGCCAGGGGATACATAGATAATGATGGCAGAAAAAAGGCTCATCCAGTGTGTCCACCCTACCTAACTATTCTGCACTGGCCCTAGTGGCTATCCAGAGTAGGTGAGGAGGAGGAAGAAATTGGGGAAAAAATATTTGTCTGCACGATGGCCTAGATTCTGGAAGTAAACAAATCATCTTGTGATTTTGTTCACATTTTGCAGGTGGAATTTAAATTTTGCTTAGCACCAGGACTGAAGGTCAGCTTTGTAAAAATACCTTAGTGCTTACAGTGTCCAGCTGATGCTGTGCTGGAAGTTGCCTGGTCACCGCAGGTGTGGGTACATTTGGGGTTCCTGAATGGACCATTTCCTACCTAGTAACAGGTATGGGTGGATAAAGGTGAATGCTGATGAATTAGATACCCCTGTAGTATTTGGAAGAACTGCACCCTTTGCAGTCAACACTATAGTCATAGTCAACTCCCTTGCTTGCCCTTGAACCTTGGACTAGCATTGGAGGTGTCCTTCAATGTGTTTTCTGAGCAGGCTGGTTCTGTCCCTTGTGGCAGATGCAGTGGCACAGCCATATGGCACTAACGCACATTATCTGTACAGCTTGGGATTTTATGGAACAATGCAATGATGTCCAAGTAGCTGCAGAGTATTTCTATGGGTAATCAACTTGTGGGACACTATCTGGTAAGGTGAGGGGTGGGCTTAGGTTCTGTGTGGATCTTTGGTCTCTGAATGAGTCTGTCTCATCCACCTAATTTGCTTTATTAATGTGTTTTCTATGGTATTATGGGGAAACATGAAACTCCCCTTAGTAGACATTGTTTGTATGGTTGTGCATAATTTAGGATGTAGCATCAAGGCTTTGCCAAGAAAGGATAGGGTTAAGGAGTATAAACTACATTAGTAAGGGGGAAACTCAATATGAAATGTACACAAGAAGTAGGCTTATTTCTTATTCGTACACAGGCAAATCTCCGTGGTGGTGACCCCATATCTAAATATGAATATGCATATTATGTCTTTCTGACTCTACAGTCAACTGGCTTAGCTCTTATCTGGGGAGTAGAGCATACTCTGTCCAAATAGGCTGCTTTACTTCATCTCTACTCCCTGTCTGCTCAGGAGTCCCTCAAGAGTCTGTCCTGGGTCCCATTCTTTTTTCCATATTCTTGAATGATCTTTCTTCTGTCTGTTCCTATGCATCCATTCATGTGTAGGCTGATGATAGTTCTTTCTGCATTTGGCACCTCTTCTCAGGACCTTACTTCACAACTTCAGCTGTACTTTGACAATGTTCTGCATTGGTTTAAGTCTAACCATCTATCCCACAATGCCAAAAATCTCCATGACTTTTGGTACTCATCAGTGTCCTTCTGCACTTGCCTGTTGATGGTGCTATTTTTGAGGATGTTTCCTCTTTTAAGTACCTTGGTATCTGGCTTGGTGTCATCTTAATGTTTCTGTTCATATTGATGCCATTCACCAAAAGCTTCACCCCAAGCTTGGTGCACTTAACAGGAATAAAGTGAGTATCCTGTTTCCTATACTCCATGAGATTGTTTTAAAAATGATCCTCCCTATTTTTGATTATGGTAATATTGTCTACAGTGGCTCTCCCAAATCCATCCATGCCAGACTGGACCCTCTTTTCAATTCTTTTTGTCATTTTGCAGTAGATTGATCCCCACATGATTACCACTGCTCACTCTACTCTGCTCTTCAAACAACATGAAGTCTTGCTATATTCTGACTATTGCAGTTAGCCCCAGCATTCAAACTGCCCCGGAGAGTAGAGGGTTAATTTTTATGCAGAGCATAGAACATTGAGCTTGAACTCGGTTCATACCTCTGTCTGCTGCACTTTGAAGTGCAACTGTCAGATTCTTTACTCCGCCTATCTGAACGGCAGCTCCGGAGATTTCTCCTTTGCTCACGGTTCGAAAGTCGGTTAAAGTACTTGGTTTTACTAATTATTTTTCGCAAGTTTCGGTTCAGATCTCTGTCTGTGGTACAGTAAGTACTAGGTAGTGAACTAGACATAGTAAACTTGTGGAAATTGTAAAATTTATTTTTCGACCAGTTCGGCTGAACAGGCCATTTAGTGATTTATATATTCTGTCTTTGTTTTTAAGCTTAGAGTGTGGTTACTGGTCCTTATCGGTTTTAAAAAAATACATTTTCTTGTGTTTTTTTCCAATACCCGTGACACGGTTAGAAAACGATAAGGATGTCTTGCCTGGTTGTTTGCCATAAAAAGGGTAAGTTTGTGGTTAGGATGGCTACGTCTGAGAAACCCAAAAGAAAAACTGGGCCCACTGGGTTTCAACACTGCAGTGTGTGTGGGGGGAGGTCTTTGCTAAGGCTGATCCCCACACTACCTGTGTTTATTGTTTGGGGTTTGACCACCTCGATTCAGACTGCCAAATATGTAAAAATTTCCCTAAGTCTACCCTGGAAAAAAGATTAGGTAGGCTCAGGGATAAGGAGGCCATGAAGTCCGCTGACCTGGATGGCCAGCCCGGTTCGGTTCCGACCGAACCATAGGGAGTGCCCTCTAACCAGGGCGATACTTCTTCGGGCAAAAGGAGAGCTGATCCTGAGGGATTGGTTCCTACAAAAAGAAAACAAAAAGAAAAATCAGCCAGTTCGGATCCAGAGACCCATTTTCCGACCACCAAAGAGATTACCAATGCGATAAGGATTACAGAATTGCTTTGCCCGGTTCCGTCTGATCTGGCACCTTTTGGCAGGTGCTCAGTTCGGTCGGTTCCTCTGTTTCAAGATTATGCCCCTGAAGATTTCTATGAGCCAGATTTGGAGGGGGATGAAGATTATGATGATGATGATGACAATGACGATGGTGTGGGAGGTCTGGTTGAGCCCATTGAACCGGACATCTCCCCAGACAGGCCTTCTGGTGTTTCCCCTCCTAGGCTTTCTGATTCCCCTTTCCACTACATGTTTTACATAAAAGTGGCAGAAATCCTCCAGCTCCCTGTGGAAAAAGCTGTAGAGGAACAAGAGGAACCTGATTATGTGGAGATGATGGACATCCCAGAGTCCACGAGGCTGTCTATTCCCTTTCATAAGTCTTTCGGGAAACAGACACAAAAGATTTTAAAAACTCCAAATTCTGTACTTCCTTTTGACAGAAGGATGGACAAAAGGTACACCTTTTCAGGTTCAGGTACAGAGTACTTGTATCAACAATGCAGCCATGTTGGGGTTGTGCAGGCTGCAGTCTGTGATAAGGCTAATATACCCTTGGCTTCACACTCCCCAGATAAAGATTCTAGGAAGCTGGATGCCATGGAAAAGAAACAGTACACAGCATCCGCCTTGGGACTCAGGCAGATTAATTATATGGCTTATGCAGCCAGGTACCAGAAGTCCAGGTGGGACACCATACTGGCACTGGCTAAGCAGGCCTCCCCCCAGCTAGCCTCTGAGCTGGAGGGGGTGGCTGCTGATGGGATTGAGGCATCTAAGGTACAGTTCCATGCTGCTGTGGACTCCAATGATGTGTTATCTAGAGCCATGGCTACATCTGTGGCTCTTCGGAGAATGGCTTGGCTCAGATGTACTAGCCTCTCACAGGACACCCAGGCTAAGGCCATGGATTTCCCTGTGGTGGGCAATTCTCTGTTTGGGGAGTCTGACAGAGAATTACATGAAAAAGATGGATGAGTATAGGACCACCTATAGGAGTGCACAGGCCAAGGAAAGGCAGCCAACTCCTCCAAGGCAGTAGGCATGGGGCAGGGGTAGGCCTTTTCATAGGCATTTCTACCAAGCACAGGCCTCTTCTCCCTTTCCTCAGAGGGGGTTCTTCAGAGGGAGAGGCAGAAGGGGGATGAGCAGGACTGCATCCATCCCTTAACCTAAGGCTCCTGCCAAGCAGACACCCTGATCTGTCAGCCCGGGTTGACTCCCCCATTCCTGTAGGAGGCAGACTGGCTTACTTCATCCAGGACTGGATGTCTGTTACCTCAGACAAGTGGGTCCTGGAGGTGGTAAGCCAGGGGCTGGTTCTCAGCTTCAAGAAATTTCCAAAGCTGAGGGCCAGATCTTTTCCACCTGCAAGCATCTCCAAAACCATTTCCCTAGAGGCAGAGGTTTCATCTCTAGCTCTAAAGGCTGTAGAGAGAGTTCCTACATTGCACAAGGGCAAAGGTCTGTACTCCAGGTACTTCCTTACCCCAAAAAAGACAGGTGAGTAGCGACCCATCTTAGACTTAAGATACCTGAACAAACATCTTTTAAAACCAAAATTCAAAATGGTGACTCTGGGAATAATCCTTCCCTCTCTAAGGCCAGGGGACTGGCTAGCCTCCCTGGACTTAAAAGATGCCTACTTTCACATTCCCATCAGGTGCTCCCACAGAAAGTACCTCAGGTTTGAATTGCCTTCAGGCCATTATCAGTTCAAAGCTATGCCCTTCGGCCTGACATCATCTCCAAGGGTATTCACAAAATGCCTAGCAGTAGTTGTGGCCTTTTTAAGAAGGAAAAATATTTCCATATTTCCATGCCTGGATAACTGGCTCATTGTGGGTCAGTCCCCAGACCAAGTCAAGTCAGACCTTCAAGTGACTCAGCAAGTGTTCACTTCCCTAGGAGTCCTTCTCAGTCTTCCCAAGTCAGTTCTCGAGCCTATATAGCTCCTCACCTTCATAGGGGCAGAGTTGGATACAGTCAAAGCAAGAGCTTTTCTTCCCCTGGCAAGGGCAAGGGCTATTGTAGAGCTGGCTTCTTTTTCCACCTTCTGGTCTCTCAGCCAGCAAGGCACTTCCTTCAGCTTCTGGGCCACATGGCAGCTTCTACAGCAGTGGTCCAAGGGGCCAGATTTCAGATGAGGGACATTCAGTTTCACCTGAGGGCCTTTGGGTCTCAGAAAAAAGACTGTCTAACCAAACTAGTTCCAGTGACCCAGACTCTGATCCAGGCTCTCCAATGGTGGCAGGATCAGGGCAACCTCATGCAAGGAGTCCCATTTGTCACTCAGTCTTACTCTGTGGTCCTAACCACAGATGCTTCTGTATTGGGGTGGGGAGCCCATCTGGGGGCTCTCACAGCCCAGGGACTGTGGTCCCCTCAGGAATCCCTTCTTCATATCAACCTCTTGGAACTCAGGCAGTCTTTCTGGCCCTGTAAGCCTTCTCTCAGTCAGTGCAGAACAAGTGGTTCAGGTCAGGACAGACAACACCACCACCATGTGGTACATCAACAAGCAGGGAGGCACTCAGTTCATGGCCTTGTGCACGGAAGACATGAAATTGTGGTCCTAGCTTATTCTCTGCAGACCTCTCTGATAGCAGTCCACCTTCCAGGGAAGGACAATGTGCTAGCAGATGCATTGAACAGGATCTCCCAGGGCCATCATGAATGGTTCCTGGACCCTCTAGTGTTGAAAGTGATTTTTTCAAGGTGTTGCACTCCAGAGATAGATCTCTTTACAGCCCCAGACAATCACCAACTTCTTCTGTTTTGTTGCAGACCCTCAGTCTTGCACTCAGTCCCTCTGGATGCTCTGATTTTGAACTGGGAATGGAAATTTCTATATGCCTTCCCGCCCTTTCCTCTACTGTTCAAGGTTCTGGTCAAGGTAAGGTCACAACCTTGCAAAGGGATTCTGATTACTCCAGACTGGGCCAGGCAGCCTTGGTACCCCCTGTTGCTGTCCCTAGCAGTCCATCGTCCCCTGTCTCTTTTCAGGAATTACAACCTGTTAACCTCCTCTCAGGGGAGGATTTGGTACCCCAATCTTCGGTCTCTCAATCTCAAGGCATGGCTCTTGAAGAGTTAGAGTATGCAGATTTGCATCTGTCCCAAGGGGTTCTGGATATTTTCAAAGCCTCTCAAAAGCCTGCCACCAGAAAAACCTACAACTCCAAATGGAAAAAGATTCAGCATTTGGTGTTCCAAGAAGCATTTATCCCCAGACACTGCTGAATTGTCTTCAGTTCTGGATTATATGGTTCATCTTAATGGCCTAGGCCTCAGACCAGCTACTCTCAAAGTACATTTGTTGGCTGTTTCTGCTTTTCTGTCAGCGCGGAAGCCTTCCTCACTGTCATCTCACCCTGTATCCTGTACATTTTTCAAGGGATTGCTTCATACCAATCCCCCCTTTAGGGATCCTACCCCTGCTTGGGATCTTAATGTTTGCATTGCTCAGCTTATGCAACCCCCTTTTGAGCCTTTGTCTTCAGCAGAGCTTAAGTACTTGACTTGGAAAACTGTGTTCCTGGAACTATTACCTCTGCCAGGTGTATCAGTGAATTGTAAGCTCTGTCAGCGGAGCCTGATTTTATCTCATTCCATAGAGATAAGGTGGTCCTGAGAACTAATAGGAGGTTTTTACCTAAAGTGGTTTCAGATTTTCATCTGAACCAATTTATGTCTCTTGCTGTGCTCTTCACTGACCATTCTTCTTCAGGAGAAAGAAGTTTACACAATTTAGATGTTAAAAGAGCCCTTAGTTACTACATTGAGTGTACTAAGGCTCACAGGTTTGACTCCCTTCAGTTGTTTCTCACTTATGGGGAAGTGGGTAAGGGCAAACCTGCCACTAAGAGAACTATTGCCAGGTGGATTGTCTCTTGTATTCAATTCTGCTATGAGAAGCTAGGCAAAATACCTCCCTCAGGCCTGAGGGCTCATTCGACTAGAGATTCACCTGCTTCCCTGGTTGCAGCCAGGGATATTCCTTTGCTAGAGATATGTAAAGCAGCCACCTGGAAAACAGTCCATACATTTACCAAGCATTACTGCCTGAACATCCAGGCTAGGAGTGATGCTTGGTTTGGTACAGCAGTACTGCACAGCCTTTTCCCAAGGTAGGTTTGATTCCCTCCTCCATGGAGGTACTGCTTGGTAGTCTGCAATAGTCAGAATACAGCACAACTTCATGTTGTTTGAAGAAAAAATTACTCACCTTAGTAATTATGTGTCTTCTAATAGAGTCTTGCTGTATTCTGACCTGCCTCCCTACTTCCCCTCTCAGAACCTGTTTTTGGGAAGTGGACTGGCAGGTGCAGTGTTGCACCCCAGGGGTGCATTTAGGTACTCCCTCCTTTAAAGAGGGGGAGTGGGTTATATTATTAATTTAAAAGCCTTAAGTTGTTCACTACCTGGTTTTTGATTTTGAACTTCTTGACTTGAGTCTTTTGGGGATCCAAAATATTTGGTTGCCATTTGGCTGGTAAAAATTTTATAATTTCCACATAGTAGTTAGTTAGTATTGGCTCGTAAGTATCTGACAGTTGTTCTTCAAAGTGCAGCAGACAGAGGTTTGAACCGAGCTCAAGCTCAACATTCTATGCTCTGCATAGAAATTAACCCTCTACTCTCTGGGGCAGTTTGAGTGCTGGGGCTAACTGCAATAGTCAGAATACAGCAAGACTCCATTAGAAGAAACATAATTATTAAGGTGAGTAATTTTTTCTTTCACTCCCTTATCTTGATGTAAGGTGCCTTTCCTACTGTGTTTCCTTTAAAATCTAAAGTCTGGTTTGGTTCCATTCCTTCTTACCTTACTTTCCTCTTGTCCTATTCCTACGGCTTCCTGCTATTCTTTATCGAATATTGATTCTCATTCTCTTTTTATTCCTTCTAGGAAATCTACTGCTGGTCAATTTGTCTTCTGTTATTGCTTTCCTAAACTTTGGTCCTCCCTTCCCTTGTCTATTCATTCTGCCTCTTCAGTGTTTTCTTTAAAACCTATCCTTGATTACTTTTTTTCCCCATCCTTCATCTGTCCTTGATCCTCTTCCTTTGCCCTCTCACTAGCTTTGCCCTGGCTGTCTGCTCTCCCTTGCCTAGACATATTTTATTCTAATTTTTATTTAAAGTTTATTATGTTTGCATTTAATTCATATTACTGCATTTCTCTCTCTGTCTCCCTCTTTCTCTCTCTCTCTCTCTCTCCCTCTATATATATATATATATATATATATATAGTTAAGGTTGAGTAGGCATGTTAATGTTAAACCCCAAATTTTGCACGTTAATAACTTTGCAACTGTTTAACAGATTTGCACAAAATTTGGAATGCATGGTATTACATGGTGGATTTCTTGATTTACCAAGTTGCATTTTGGTCGGACTTACGTTTTTTGTACAGCAAAGTGCTGAAAAACCTGTTTTCTTCACCACTTTTGACACATTGTTTGTCTATTATGCTATGACCACACCATTTTGTGCTTTGGTCTGATATTTGGAACATAGAAAGAGTTTGGATAAAAGAACAATCCAGCATTGGTTTGGTAAAAAAATATTAATCCATTCCAAAGTTATTTAATTTTTAAGTCTTGGGTTCAGAGCATGCTCAGTTCACTCCAAGATTTATATCAATGTTTTGTGAAAGGGGATTGGGCTCACGGTCAAGGATTTTGTCAGTTCATGAAAGGGGATTTAAAAAATCCCAGTTCGTCAGAAAAAATTCCTCGTCTATGAGCTGCCATCTTGTTTTCATTTTTTCCCTCAAACAAAATGTCATACCTGTAGCTTCCTCCAAAGGTGACTTCTTGTTGCAATAAGACACGGGGTGATGTCCTCTACAAACCTATGCCTTTGGTTTGGTTCATTTTGTCCAAAAAATGGCCATTTCAAATTTTGAAATTCTTCATTCACAACTCGCTTTGATCCCCTTTAGCGAGCTGACAAAATCCCAGTCTTCCAGCTGATCCTCTTTCATGAGGTAGCAAAATCCTTGACTGTCACTTTGTGTCCAGATGTCCCTTCTTGTGGATGAGGATTGACTGACAGTCAAGGAGTTTGCTGCCTCATGAAAGGGAATTGGCTCATGGACTGGGATTTTGTCAGCTCGCCAAATGGGGATTGGGTTTTTGAATCCTCTTTCATGAGCTGACAAAATCCCAGTCTGTGAGCAATCCTGTTTCGTGAGATAGCAAAATCCATGACTGTCACTTTGTGACCAGACTGCCCTTCTCATGGATGAGGATTTACTCACCGTCAAGGATTTTGCTGCCTCACGAAAGAGGATCAGCTGGTGGACTGGGATTTTGTCAGCTCATGAAAGGGGATTGGGTTTTTGAATCCCCTATTGTGAGCTGACAAAATCTCAGTCTGAGAGCTGACAAAATCCCCATCTGCCAGCAATCCCCTTTCATGAGGTAGCAAAATCCTTGACCGTCACTTTGTCACCAGATAGCCAAAATCTGATGGTCAAGGATTTCTCACAGATGGCAATTTTGACAGCTGGTGAATGGGAACTGACCTCGCAGTTGGGGATTTTGCTACTTCATGAACTAGGAATTTTAAAAATTTTAAAAACATTCCCACTGCATTGTAAATTAACAGTTTGGTCTTTTGACTTGAAATTTTCAGGGTATTAAGGGGATGCCCAAGAGATGTAAATTATGCTATTTTGGTGTTGAAAAGTTAATCGGTTCCATAGATATGCCATTGCGAAGTTTAGATTTTTCCCATAGGATAACACTGTGCCACCCATAGTGACTTTCAGCGCCCGTGTCTCGAAAACGAAGCGAGATATGGATTTTTCACTACTCGTGGCTTAAGCCACAAAAACATATTTGGAAATCATAGATTAAACCTGTAGTGGAATTTTTTTCCTAGGTTGTACAGTTACTGAGATATGGGCAATTTAGTTTTACAAGGGTTCCTTTTGAGGCCTATTGGAGTACTGTATGACACCATAGTTATGGATAAGTGGGAGTGCAGGGCCCGGAGGGCCCACATTCCCACAGATGCATATCATTATACACAAATGACAGTTTGGTGGGAGTGTGGGGTCCAGAGGGCCTGGGCTCCCACCAACACATACCAGTTACCAGGTACATTACACTGTAAATAAATGGTTTTGTCTTTTGGCTTAAAATTTGCAGGGTATAAAGGGGGTTGTCCCGGAGAAGTGACTTATGCTATTTGGGTGTTAAAAATGTTATTGGTTCCATGGATATGCCATTACTAAGTTGAGATTTTACCCATAGGATAACACTGTAGTGCCCACAGTGTTTTTCAGTGCCTATATCTCGGAAACGGTGCAAGATACAGATTTCATCAACCTATCTTCCATGGAGATCTCGCTGTCATGATTACAGTGGCACTTAAATTTTTTTCAAAGCTGCTACAGTTGCAGAGATATTGGCAAATTAGTGTTACAAGTATTCCTTGCCTTACAGGGCTGTTGTATGGTTCTGTAGTTATGTGTAAGTGGGTGTGCAGGGCCCAAAGGGCCCCACACTCCAACTAAGACATACCATTTACTAGTTATATTATATTTTTTTCCAAAAGTAAGGAAATTTATTGTAAAAAAACTTCACAGGGTCATGAGGCCTAAATCTCACCCCATTCTCCTTTACTGTAGCATGTCAACCTGTTTACACATGGACTGGGGTGAGAGTTGGGCCTCATGACCCCATGGCACACCCCGGTGTCTGTCAGTCTGGGGAGGATGAGGGTTGGGGTGGTGAGGGGGTTAGGGCTCAACCCTAACATCTCATTTCCCTACTTCTGTCACTTTAATCCTAACTGATGCATTAACAAAGTTTTTTTACAGTGAAGCTCACCAGTGAAGCTCACCAGGATGAAACCCATTTCTACAACATTCTGCAGTATGCTGCAGCAGAGTTACTGCAGTAAACAATATAATTTAAATGGGAATAAATCCTTTTGTCATGCAGGAAAATGTGACACTGCCAAGATGAAGTGAATGTCACAGTTTTCTGTGTGACAAAAGGGACTAATTGCCATTGCCATTGAAATTACAGTTTCCCACAGTAACTCTGCTGCAGCATGCTGCAGAATGCTGCAAAATGCTGCAGAATTGGGTTTCATCCTGGAAAACTTCACTGTGTATATATGTGTGTATATATATATATATATATATAATATATATATATATACATATATATATATATATATATATATGTGTAAATCCATTTTTATGTTATTGCAATTTAAAAATTGGGAAAAAATCATTTCTGAGCATGCTCAGTAAGCACTAAAATATAGCTGTATGAAACAAAGTAGGAATCCTGTATTGTATGGGAACATTCCTAGTTCGTGTGGCAACCATCTTGTTTTCAGTTTTGCACTCCCACAGTAAAATACTGATGCTATTATACTATCTCAAAAAGAAGGGAAATTTATTGCAAAAAAACTCCATTAATGCATCAGTTAGGGTTCCTATTACAGCAACAAAAGTATGTAAATTTGGCGTTAGAGTTCCCAACCCTACCACCCTACTCCCCACCCACACCAACAGGCATCGGGTGCCTTGGGGTTGTTGAGCCTAACTCTCACCCCATTCTCCTATTCTGCATCATTGCATCTTCCTTACACATAGAATGGGATGAGAGTGAGGTCCGACAACCCCAAGACATACCCTGATGCCTGTTGGTATGTGGAGGGTGGGGTGATATATTATATGGTGCAATATCACCCCTATATATAGGGTTGAATAGCCTGTTTAATGTTGAACCTCTAACATTGCACAGTAATATCTTTGATTCTCTTTGATGAAATGAGCTAAAATTTTGCATGTGTTGTCTAGCAGCCAATTTTTGTGATGGTAGCTTGTGCGGTTTCTAAGATCTGCATGTGTCATTTTTTGTAAAAAAAAATAATTTTCCTATACTTAACATGTTTTTTTTTGCTCTCCCTTACAGCCTACATGGAATGGAATTTTTTCCCCAAAACATGCAAGGTTCATGTCCCAAGGTAGTGCCTTTGACAAGTCTGCTGAAAAGGTATCAAAGGGTTCCAGAGTTATTAGGCTTTAAATTTTAGTGTTTTCTGACCTGCATGTGTGCAGTAGGATTTTTCAGATAATGTTGTGCAGCAAAAGTAAAAATTTGATGCCACAAATACTTTTTTTTTAAGTTGTGCGCAACTGAATTGGCAGGCCACCAAACATTTTTGGTGCTGTGGCAACTGCCATCTTGTTTATTTTTTTTTTCATGAACTGACATAGAAACATAGAATTTGATGGCAGATAAGGACTGCTTGGCCCACCTAGTCTGCCCATTTCCCTACCTAATGGATAAGCTGCAGATCCTAGTTAACCAACAGCCTACTTCCTCCTACCCCCACTAAAATTGCCTTATGTCTGTCCCATGCATTCTTGAATTCCCCCACTGTTTTTGACTCTATGACCTCCTCAGGAAGGCCGTTCCATGCATCTACAACCCTCTCTGTGAAGAAATACTTTCTCACATTACCTCTGAGCTGTTCCCCCTCTATCTTCAAATTGCGCCCCCCTATTTTTGCACATCTCTTTTTCTGAAAGATGCTATCCTCTTGGACTTTGTTGATTCCCTTGAGATATTTGAAAGTTTCTATTATGTCCTCCCTCTCCCTCCTTTCCTTGAGGCCATACATCTTATGCTGCTTTAGTCTTTCTTCATATGTCTTCTGGTGCAGACCCTGCACCATTTTGGTTGCCCTCCTCTGGACAGCCACAGCCTCCACCCTGTCTATGTCCTTGTGGAGATGAGGTCTCCAGAACTGTACACAGTGCTCCAGATGTGGTCTTACCAACTGTCTGTACAGAGGGCCAACAACTTCCTGTTTTCTACTGGTGATGCCTCTCCCTATGCATCCCAGTATCCCCCCAGCCCTCCTTACTGCCTTCTCACATTGCTGGCCCACCTTTAGGTCATCTGATATGACTACCCCCAGGTCCCTTTACATTTTTGTTGTTGTCAGTATCTCACACCCCATTGTGTACTCTTCCCCTGGGCTTTTGTTTCCCAGGTGCATTACTTTGTACTTCTTTGCATTGAACCTAAGCTGCCGTACATTTGACTATTCCTCCAACCTTACCAAGTCCCTTTTCATCCTCTCCACCACACCTTGCATATCAACCCAGTTGCAGATCTTTGTGTCATCTGCAAAGAGACATACTTTCCCTTCC
Source organism: Neoceratodus forsteri (assembly GCA_016271365.2). Lineage (NCBI taxonomy): Eukaryota > Metazoa > Chordata > Ceratodontiformes > Ceratodontidae > Neoceratodus > Neoceratodus forsteri. Next base: position 1,462,647,142 of record CM057449.1, read on the forward strand.
AGTCCCTTTGCAGTGTCACTTATAATGACATTAAAAAGGACCGGCCCCATGACAAACATGGAAAATACATTAAAGTGCTGGGATTTAAAAAAAGAACGATCAGAATCTAGTTAAACAGCTCCCATTTAGCTAGATTCTGATTTTTTTTCTAAACATACTGGCCACAGATATCTTTTCTGGGCACCAGGTGCCCAGCTTAGTGAGATGAGTGCTTACCCCATGTTTTCTGTATGAGAACAGTGGGAATGTCTTGACTTCTGCAGCCACAGCTGAACTCATGCTGCCAGCTGCAGTGTGAGCTGTGAGCTGCTGCTTCCCTGATGTTTGGTGGTGCTCCTGAACACTTCATTGCCATCCCTGGCAATGTGTGATGTTACCCTGATGTCTAGTGGCACCCCCCCACCTTTGCAGTTACTGTGCCTTTCAAAACATAGTTACGTCTGATTGTAGATACTATCTGTTTTCTATTGACTCATGTCTTGTGGCTATTGTAATTTAAAATGGATTTTTGAGTGTTAGTCAGCTCACGCTAGTGACTCTCATGATCAGTTCTTTTTATGTCTGTAGTGACGTATGTCTTGTCTCAGACTGAAAGTTAGCCATTACCTAGTATTGATTGTTTTAACATGTATTTTTTCAAATACTCATTTTTATACATGTCTGTGAGGTGTACTTCATTGAGGTAGTAAGCAGCAGAGTAAGTTTACTGTCATAAATTACAGACACCAATTTAAACATAACTGCCATCAATTTGTGGTTGAATAGGCAGTTGTTCCTTGTGTTCAAATTCATTTTATTGAGCAGTGTTGCTGAGCAATTTTATGCTGATATGTTGAAAATGTGTATCTGTAAAATTGATTTACACCGTGCCTACCACATGATAGGATGAAAGAGATGGAGTGAAGGACTGATAAGCTGAATGGTAACCATTCTGTGTTTCTAAATATTCTGGATGGTGACTGTTTCAGCTGTCTCTGCTTCAGATCAGTCTTTTCACTCCTCTCTGTTCAGAATGTCTAAATTATACTCCTTAAATATCATTCTTTTTAATTTTCGTATTATTATTTTCATATTTAGCATCACGGTTTACCAATGGCACACAGGTTAATCAGTTAATAGTAAAGATTACACTACATACTATTTTTCTTTTAAATTTACAGTTGATGGTATGCAAAACAGTTGCATTTGACGAGTTAAAAGAAACCTAACTAGTGGCAGAGTGACTTCACCATGCAGTCATAGGACTGACATTAAAAAAATGAAAAGAAAAAAAAAGGAATTGTAAAGTAAATCTTCGGTTAAGCAGAAAATGCAAGTATAAAATGGTTGACACTCATAGTTTGCCACCCACAAAAACTAATGCACAGAACAATAATTCATTGAGACACACAATAGCTAAAAGTCTAATTACTATGGTTGCAGCTCATATAAAATGACTGTGCAGGTAAATATTAAATATGAATGACTGCAAAAGGAAGTGACTAGCACTGCATTGTTAAACAGTTTTTGGTCTTTCTGCAGTTAAAACAAGCAATCTGTAGAAATATAAAGAACATTCAATAGTTATTGTTGAAATGCAGAACATAACATAATGCACATCACATTAACAAGGGTATTTGTCAAACTTTTTAAAGTGAATTTTATGTGAATGAGTTTAGCTCAGTGTTTAATTATAGATATTTAGAAGCCAAATTACAGCTAATAATAACTATACAAAAATGTTAACTATTTGGTGTACAACAGTTTTTTTTTTCACTTTATCTTTTTATTGAAATTGAATACATAAGAAAGTACATAAACCATGAGAGAATGTCCTCCATACGAAATACAAAGGGAATCACTTAAAAAAAAACACATTATGTTAGATAAATACAATGAAAAACCTCATGAACACATTATCATGATAAAATTTAACATTAGCTATATTATAGAAAGTGAATAAAGGGCTTACAGCCATTAAAGCATTGTGGATTCAAAAAAGGGGTAAGGTAACCAAATACAGGATAAATGCTGGAACAAGCTATAGTAATGCATTCAATAAGTTACCAAAGGTGATACCTATGGAGATAGAAAAAAAAATAGATAGAGAAGAAGAGGGTAGAAATAAAGAAAGATATACAATGAGAGATAGGGAAAAGGCAAGGAAAAAAAAAGGGTAGAGAAGAGAGACAGAGGAGAGATATCTGTGCACAAACATATCAGAGAATCCCTTATCTAGGAGCAAAATAGAAGAGAAGACTAAATCAACTTTAAAAATTAGGATCAGTGAGAGCTAGTGGATTCAATAAATTTAAAGTAATCCTGCCAACACTGATCATATACTATGAGTCAGTCATGAATAACATGAGATAAATGGTCTAAAGAGGCATACTGAGGAAGGCTTTGAAGAACATCAGAAAAGGAGGGGATAAGAGTAGATTTCCATTTCATAAGGATTAAACATTTAACCAAAAGAAAAAGTATGTTTAGCCATCTAAAATGTGCACGTGAAAGGGAAAGGTTATTTGAGATAAGGATGCCTAAAAGGAATAGTTTGGGATCAAAGGGAAGCTTTTGTCCTGTGACTCTGGAAGCAAATAGATCAATTTTATGCCATAGCTTATTAATAGGAGCACATGTCCACAGGACATGAAGTAGATCCCTATTGGCCTGGTTACAGTGCCAGCAATTGTTATTATTTAGAAGGCCCATTCATTGAAGAACAGAGGGGTCCTATACCAGAAATGTAGAATCTTAATTTGTATTGAAGAACTGCCAGCATCCTTAAATGTGTTACATGCAAGAAGCCAGCATTTACTCCATTGTGCACCTGAAATGTTATAATTAAGGATAGTACTCCATTTATTTTTAGCTGATATGGACTGATCAGGAAGACTGTCGATAATGTCTTTGTAAATAGAGCTGCTTGGTTTTGCAGATAAATGAATCCAATGTGAAACGTATGAGTCTAACAGAGTATGCTTAAGCACATAGTTAGAGATGGAGTTATAAGCAGATCGAATTTGAAAGAACTTCCAAAAGTCCTGTTTAGGGAGCTGCCATGTAACCTGCAAATCTGAAAATATTCTAAGAGTGAGCAAGTTCTGATCTAAGATATCTCCAAGAAAATAAATGCCTTTATTCTTCCACGTACGACAGAAGATCGGGTGATTTTCTAGGGTGAGCAGTGGGTTTCCCCATAAGGGTGCATATAACCAAGGTTTTGGATTAGATTTCAGAAATTTGTGAATTAACTTCCAATAGAAAACAGAAGATGATATAGTTGGGTGAGATTTCAATTTAGAGGGGAGGAGAGTATAGATAAAGTAAGTAAGAGCTCCTCCAGGGGACAGCATGGATTCCATTGAAATCTAAAGTGGAGAACAAGAGAAGGGTTTCTCAAACTTAATAGTTTGTGCTATGCGAAAGGCCCAAAGATAGCCTTTGAACTAAGAAAGTCCAAATCCACCTCTTTTCCAATGTGATTGAAGTTTGTTGTGATTAAATCTTGGGGGTTTCCCGTCCCATATAAAATTGCCTACTAATTTATCAATTTTAGTAAGAAAGAAGGATGGTAAAATTAAGGGGATATTAGCCATACGGTAACAAATTTTGGGTGATACGGACATCTTAACGGCTGTGATTTTCCATATTAGGGAAAGATTAAGAAGCCTCCATCTATCCAAAATTGTTCTAATGTTATCTAATAAGGAATTAAGGTTAATGTCTCATATTTTCTTTAGGCTACTTGATATTTTAATTCCCAGATACAATATACCCTGAGGCAACCAACGAAATCCGAGAGTTAGGCTCATAAAAACTTTGCAATGGTCATTAAGAGGTAGAATTTCTGGGTTTACCATAATTTAAAGCAAGGCCTGAAATGGTTGTAAATTTGTTAAGCAGATTGGCCAGCAGGGGTCCAGCTTCATACAGGTTTTCAAGTAGGATTAGGAGGTCATCGGCATAAGAAAGAGAGTCATATCTTGAGTTTCCTACAGAAGTGCCACTAATGCCAGCAGATTGGCGTAAACAGGCAGTCAAGGGTTCCATGGCTAAAATAAACAAGGAGGGTGATAAGGGACAACCTTGCCTAGTTCCTTTTGCCAATTGAAAATGGGAAGAAAGGGTGGAGTTAGAAAGCACTTTAGCAACAGGGGAGTTATATAGTAGTTTGATCCAGGAGCAGAAGGTATAAGGAAGGCCAAGATGTGATAAAACTTGATAAAGGTAGTCCCAGTTTAACGAATTGAAAGCCTTCTCGAAATCAGTGCATTCATTCACGAAATTCATTCATTCACATATCTGGACTGCCTTGTACAGTATGGTCTGCATGCCCATTGGCTCATGCTCTGAACCAATGGGCGTGCAGCCCTACTGAGCTGTCAGTCGGGCGGACGGGCGAGGCGGCAGGCGTGGTGTGCTGCCGCCTGCCAGCTGACGGGGAGCAGGGTGGTGGGGCCCGTGGGTGGGAGGGGTGGGGCCACTAGATCACCAGGGAGTCTGGACGTGGGGTAAGGATGCGCCGCAATCTGGCTACTCAGGGTGGGAGACCATTTATAGTATGCCCGCGATCGACTATTCGGGGGTGGGGTAAATCATTACGCCCACGATCGGGCTATTCAGGGGGAACATCTTATTTTGCCCGGCGATTGGGCTATTCGGGGGAACATTCATTATGCCCGTGATCGGGCTATTCAGGGGTGGGGGAATATTATATTATGCCGGCGATCGGGCTATTCGGGGAGAACATCTTATTATGCCCGCCATCAGGCTGTTTGGGGGCGTTTACATTATGCCCGCGATCGGGCTGCTGGGGGGGAATTACATTATGCCCATGATCGGGGCATGGGAGGCACCGGGACAAGTGGAGGGCCACCCACAGGTGGTACCTGCTGTGTTGCACCCTGCAATGCGGCAGCTCACCTGTGGGTGGCCCTTGACTTGATACTTTTTTTTTTTGGCGTAAAGTTATGCAGGCGCAGGTAGGGGTTGCACCTGCATAACTCTGCATTGATCGGCTGAATATCGGGCTGTGCAGTTTATGCATGGGCACACACCCCCACCTGCGCCTGCATACATTACTGATGCGCTCCGGCGCATCGGGATTTGTGCAGGTGCACTTTTCCCTTTTAAATATCACACCAGGGCACATCAGTGGGTTGTGCACGGCGCAACACTGTTGCACCATGCACAAACCTTTTGAATATCTGGGCCTGTGTTTTTTGTTCTTTGATTTAGCCTTGTGTTTCTTTTTTGGCGGCTCTAGAGACTTAAGGGGAGAACTCGCAATCACTTCTGACCATGATGAGTTAACTGAGATGTTGCCTTGAGATATAGCACACAAATTAGTGGGCTGGTCTTCTGAATTTTGTAGATTTAAGTCTTCTTGCAAAGAGTGTATATGATCAGATAAAAGGGCATATTCATTGCTCAATAGGATAGGGGAGTTCACTAGCGAGTGTGAGGTCAAAATCTTGGAAGTATCTGAAGAGACTTCAGTAGAACAACAAGGAGGATTAAATGTATGTGGACCAGAATGAAGCTTTTCTTGCAAACAACTTGAGTGTCTAGGTGGGGGAACATCAACATCCAGCCGTGTTCAGGACCTTAGAGTCTGTAGAACATACTTCACTGGTTTGTGCGTCAGTTTCTTCCATCCGAGTGCAGTCCAAAATACTGATCAGTTCATCTGCTAAAATGGAACTTGGCAAGGTAGGATTACTTGATGTTAAGCCCAGAAAATTAGCTAGAGCTTCAGGCATTACTAAATCATGAAGGCGATCCCAGAAAAAGGTGCATTGTGGAGGGTTAGCGTAGGACAAATTTAATACACTTCTGGTGTAATACTGGTTTCAGTGAATTATAGGCTTTCTGTTTTATAGATAACTCTTTAGAGAATTCTCTGTAAATGGATATCTTGTACTCCTGCCATGTCAGAGTTCTGATTTCTTTAGCATGGTTCAAAATGAGCTCTGTGTGCATGTAGTTCAAAAATCTAGCGATAATAGGTCTAGGCCACTGGTCTTGATTTGGCCTGGGACCTAAAACACGGTACGAGCGCTCAGTGATTAGTTGTTGATCTGGGGATAACTTTAGCATTGCAGGGAGAACTTGCATTAGGAGCTCTGTTGTGTCCCCTAACTAGGATCCTTCGGGGAAACCAAAAAATCGCAAGTTGTTCCTGCGATTGCGATTCTCGATGTCATCAATTTTAGATTGCAGGGACTTTATGGTGCGATCCTGATTTTGTATCATGGCTTGGAGATCCTGAATGGAAGTTGAGTTTTGGGTAGAAGTAGTCTCAGCAGTCGTGATTCTCTGGTCAAAGGATTTAAGTGTCACTGTGTTCTGTTGTGTTGAGACTTTAAGACATTGATGTCAGCTACCAGCTTCGAAAACATAGCCTCCACTTTGGCAAGTGAATTGGAACGTAGACGAGGGTCAGCCATGATAAGTAAAGTAGAGGCCTAGTTCAGAGCAATGTTAATGTGGCAAATTTAGAGTAAATAGGCTCAAAAAGACTTACAGTCTGTATTAGGCAGATTAGTTGAAGGTGGATCCCCAAAGTTGACAGAAAAAAACGATCTGGTAAAGGTAGGATGAGGTTTGATTTCTGGATTCCTTGCTGAGAGTCAGAACTATGCTGCCATCTTCTGCCTGGTCAGGCCACGCCCCCCTGCAACAGTTTTTTTAACAAGTTGTGTTTGATAATGTGAAAGATCAAAAAATATGACACAGTCTACTCGCAACTACCTGTTCTAAACCCAATCGGATTCTCGGTGTGACCATTACTGACAGGCAAATCAATGACCATTTAAGAAGTTACAGCTCTACTTTCCCTGGTGTCTAGTGGTTCCCCCCACTCACCAATCGCTGTCCCTGTTATTAAATAATATATCCCCTCATTTCCCTGGTGTCTAGTGGCACCCCCACCTGCCTATCATTATCCCCCTTATTAAATATATCCCATCATTTCCCTGTTGTCTAGTGGCATCCTCCACCTGCCAATTGCTGTCCCCATTATTCAATAATAAATTCCCTAATTTCCCTGGTGTCTAGTGGCACCCTTCCCACCCACTGAACACCAGCACCCATTATTAAATATTATTTCTCCTCATTTCCCTGGTGCATAATATGACCCTCCATCTTCAAATTGCCATACCAATTCTTCAATAATATCGTCCCTTGTTTCCCTGGTGTATAGTGGCACCCCCCCACTCTCTCATTTCAAGAAAAACTTAAAAAAAGAAAATGGTCCCTCAATGTTTTTTTTTTAACCTGTAAAAATAAAAACAGTCCCTCTATGATCAGCCCCCCACCTCCCACTCAGCACCCACCTCCCCACAACCTCCAAAATACCCCTACACACACTTACTCACCTGAATAGGTCCCAGGTTCAAGATCCACTCTCCGATTGAAGTCACGTCTTGCTGCAGAAACCAGCAGCTGCAATATGAGAAACTAAGGAAAATGCGATTGAATGTATTTCAATGGGGGTTTCAACTTTAATTCATAACTCAGCAATTTCATGTCACTTTTGCTCCAAACTTTCAACACAGCGATTTGGGGACCCCACCTTATGAACAATATGATCGTCTTTACACAACTCCTGCTCAAAAGGTGATTATGCAGTTGCTTGGTGAATTCACCTTTTGGGCAGGATTTACATAATGACAGTCATATTGTTGATGAGGTGGTGTCATAAGAAGACTATGTTGAAAATTTGGGGTCAAAATTTGTAAAAATGCCAAATTTATGACCATTTGTTGCAATTTTGCTATGCCCTCTCTTAACTTTGGAAATGTTCAGTATTTTGACCCCAGATTTTCAACTGAGCCTTTTTATTACCCCACCTCATGTATGTCACAGCTGTCATTTTTCAAATCCTGTCCAAAATGTGTTTTCACACCTCTGGTGTGAAATGGCATTGTAGTTGTGCAGAATTATGTTTTGGCGGGGAGTCAAACATTTTCTGTACTGGGTACATGAGGTAAGGCAATAAGTTGACTATGCTGACAATTTGGTCACTGTTGTCCTATAAATGGAAGCACAGGGCCTGGAGGGCCCTGTGCTTCCACAGCTGTATGCATATACGCATCTAAGGAGGGATAGGAGTGCAGGGCCCAGAGTGCCCTGCACTCCCACAGGAAAATAAGGATAGGATTATACTATCTCAAAAAGCAAAGAAATAAATTGCAACAAACTGTGTTAATGCTGTAGTTAGGTTTTCACAAGTGTGGAAATGTGGATTGAGTCAAACCTAACACTCAGCTTTTATGCTGACACACTAACAGGCATTTGGGTGTCCCTTGATGTCATCAGCCCTAATGCTCACCCCATTCTTCTATATTGTACCCATCTCAGCTTATTTTCTTATGGAATAGGATGAGTGTTAGGGCTGATGACCCCAAGGCACACCTCCAATGCCTGTTGGTGTGTGCAGTGTGGGGGTGGGGTGTTAGGTTTGGAAACCCTAATGCCACATTTCCCTACTTTTGTGGCTGTAATCCTGACTAGAGCATTAATGCAGTTTTTTTTTGCAACATATAAATATTATATATATGTATATAAAATATATATAATGCTTTATAAGATGTTTCCTCTCCCCAGTATGCATCTGGAAATGAACAGTCTGTGTTCCTGCTTGCCACTCACCATGTCACCACCCAGTGAAGCCATGACCCATGTGGCGATATTTGTGGCTCCTCCTAGCACCATTGAGGTGAAAAGAAATCAGCTGCAGTCAGTTATTTCCAATCTCATGCCACGGAGTCCTAAACTACTGAGAAAGTGGCCAAAAAACTACTGACTACGGTGTCATGATGAATCACGCAGAAACATCATGATAATTGGTGCGGTGACCTCTGGGAGCTCTGAACAGTGCATGCCATGGTCACCGGCACCCACATGACCAGAGTCTTGGTGCGGAGCAGTCGTGCCTGATTGGTGTAGTTACACAGACACTCCACTCCAGCCAATCAGAAGGGCTGTTTGCAGCACTTGAGAGGGCTCACAGTGGAAAGTGAGTCATTCAGACAGCGGCGGTGATAGGGAACAGATGCATTGAACTAGCTCGGCTCTCCCCCAACTGTTCTGAAAAAAAAGATTATTTCTTTCACTTTAGAGGCAGCCAGACTTAGTTTATGGTAGGCAGGAATGCAGAAAACATCGAGGATTTTGTTTAAAAATGGGACGACGGTTTGTGGGCACTGAGAGTTATGGGGAAAATCATGTTTCTCTAAATAATCACAACGGCAGGCCAATGATGATTTTCTGAAAACAGAAGTGAGAATCAGAGGGGGGACTGGATAAACAGTGGAAGTGCTCATTGTGCAAAACATATAAGATAGAAAAGCTAGAAAAGAAATGACAAGACAAGTAGCAGAAGCTGAAGGCAACAGAATTTGCAGATAGAAGCCTGATAGTTAGTGTAATAGAAAAACTATCACAAAGACAGGGGATGTATGAATATTTAGAAGGGCTGCATGTGAGAGAAAAGAATAAAAATGAATTAAAACTGTCTACTCAGTGCAGCTACATGAATTAGATAAAAGGCAGAACAAGCAAAGCTCCTGAATATAAAGGTAAACAAGGCAGATTTACAGCCAGAGAACTAAAGTAATGCAGTGTGGTTTTATAAGAAAGCAAGCAAGCTGGACATATGAGGCAGCACTGAGAAATGTGAGAAAATCTGAAATAAAGGGAGAAAATTCTGTATGTACAGACATAATGCAAGGGATATAAGACAAGATGAAGCTTAAAGAGAAATCAGGAGATCATATTAAGGCAGCCACATAAGGCACAGTATTTGAAAACTAAAGCAAGAATAAACCAAAGAAGTCTTGAGTGAACTAGAAAATGTTTTTGAAAAGACAAATAACTCAAAGAAGAGAAGGTTTTATGCAACACACAGCAGAAGCCCCTGAAATAAAGGGAGAAGTGAAGTAAAAGCCAGGATAGAAGCAAGCTGAAAGAAAAGTCAGAAGTATAGGAGACAGGGGATATTAGGGGCACTGCAGAAGCCTGAGATTGTGAACACAAGACAGGAGAGAAAAGCAATAAACCAAATAAGCAGAGCAAACAAATTAATGGAGACAGATGCAGGGAAGCAGGAGGAGATTAACAGGAACCACTTTATTTTAGCCAGAAACAAAGCCAAGGCACCTAAGTTAAATGTGTGAACCCCTGTAAAACAAAATAAAACTCAGTGTGACTGCTGGCAGCAAAAAGCTGCTTATTTACTCTGAATCTTGTGTGAAACAAGTGTAAATCAGTGATAAAGCATACTCCATAATCTTCTGCCATAATAAAATGTGTTCCCCACCCCCACACAAAGAAACATAGTCCCTGAAATCTGTGTGTCACTTAACTTATTTCTGTCTACCATGTAAAATAAAACTCTCAGACACTGTCATTCAGTTTCAAGAACTTTATTAATGTGTCATCTCAAACATCCCAGTAATATGTACACAATACTTTAATGCAACGTCGCTGAAATGTTATGGGCCAGATTTTCAAAGCCCTGGCGCAAGCTGCGACAATGGCAGCTTTCGCCGAGTGCAGTGCACCCGGGATCCTGTGTCCAAACTTCTATTTAACAGGGTCCCGGTGCCTAAGTCCAGTGGATTGTGGCAAAGGGGGTGCTGCACCTGACGTATGGTGCACCCACCTGGAATGCCGCAATGGCTGTGGGGAGTTCACAGCACCCACGGACGGGGGCTAGCAACTGGGCACTGCCCCCAACACCACCGCGCCACTGGCACCGTGCTGTAACACCCCAGATACCCGGGTGGATAGTGTCCCCGTAGACCCATCTCAGCTCCCACCCTCCTTCCATACCCGATCGTTGACCAGCACAGCCCTCCACACCACCCTGGCTAGCCGCAATGGGCAGTCTGATGCATGTACTGTATACAGTACATGCACTGATGGCTCATTCGGTGGCCAGCCATGGTGGCATGTGGAGGGCTGTGCTGGTCACTGGATCGGGGTACAGGAGGGGGGTAGGAGTGCTGAGATGAGTACCATGGGGGTGGGTTGGCAAGACGCATGGACGTGGGTGTCAGGGACTGTGACGGGGTGAGGGGGGACCACCGGACCACCAGGGATCACCCACCGGGGTTGAATGGGGCAGGCCACATGGTGGCACATACAGGATGACCCCCCAGGAGCCATCTAAGTCCCCTTAGACCTGCCCATCACTGGTCTAAGGGTACTTGGCACTTGGTTCCTGGGGGGTCTTTCAAATTCTGAATCTGAGGGCTGCGGCAGTCTGGGTCTGCTGCAAGCCCCCAGTGCCTTGCCACAGCCACTTTCATGGTGCAAGGCTGGCACTAGCACACATTGGCACAGGCAGCCTCCTGGGTGATGCAGGCTGCCTTTCAAAATCGCACTTACGCAGTTTCTTGGCATTAGCAAGCCTGTATCAGACCTGTTCGATGCAAGCAACTTGCATCAATCTAAGGCCTTTGAAAATCCGACTCAATGTTTCCAATATTTATCGCTCTCTGAAACTTAAGTACTTGATTGTCAAGAACTTATATTCACCCAAATAAGCAAAGGTGTAAACAGTGTACAGAAATTAATGCTGTAGTGTACATCACATATATGTAATTGTCTCTGCTATCTCAAATTACTATTTCAAGAACTTTTATTCACAAAAAAGAAATTGTGCATCTCCTCAAATTTACACAAAAAAGTAATGCTACAGTGAAATGTGATTTATTAGTACAAAACTTAATAAAAATGTTGGAAGCAGCAAATACTGCCACTGATAAACAGAGTGCCAGCAGGGCAGCCACAGTAAAACAAAGCAAAATAATAGATATTTTCAAAAGACCCAGATCATCAAGTAATGCTGAAATTGAACCATCTGTACACACTAGTCCGGAAATGTTTAGCGCCGCCAGCACCTCTGTAGCTTTGGAGAGCCAGTCTCAAACTGCAAGCAAGAAAGACAGAATTTATGACAGAGACAGCCATAGAGAAATAAAGGATTCCTGGTTTAAAACATACACATGGCTCATCCATGACAAAGAAGCAGCAGTATTCTTTTGCAAAATTTACAAAGAAACTGGCTGGAGAATATTTCCACTGAAGGAAATCCAGCTAATAAGTCAACGGCTGATGACTTCAACAAACATCAGTTGTCCAGAGATCACAAGTGAGTTTATTAATTATGCCCCAGCAGCCAGACTTCTGTCATTTTTTGTCTTCTGACTTTAACAATCATTATTAAATTCTTTTTGGTTTTAAAACATAATTTCTGTCTTTTTTGTGAGGCTTGCAATGGAGGTAGAAAGAAGGAAAAAAGAAATGACAAAGGCAGTGAGCACAACTTATTCATCTGTGAAGAGTGCTATTATAGCAGAAATGAGAAGCGTTTATTACATGGGAAAAACTCTGACTGCCACTCATAACCTCCAGAAACTTTTGGAACTGCAAGTTCACAATGTAAGTATTTTTGACTTGCAATTTCCTAATGCTAGAATTAATTATAAAAAAAATACACCATAGTGCTTACAGCTATGACTCTCGTTTGGTCACATTTCTGACATGTGTAGGGGTGGGGACAGCATAGTCTCGTTGTCACTTCAATTTCTTTTTTCTCTTTTTCCACACAGGATTCCACTCTGCTAGCGCCTATTAAGCAATATATTCTCCAAGGCACAGGAATATATACACATTCTGAATCCATTAATGCCTTTTACAAAGCAATATCTAAGACTGTGCAGGATGCTTTTTTAAAGGAATTGGAGAATGTGCCATATAAATTATTTTCCTTACAAATAGATGAGGGAACAGATGTGGCTAACAAGAGTACGCTAACTGTATATATCAGGTTCATTGATAGCAAGGAGTTTTTAGGTGTGACTGAGCTTGCATAATGTAAATCAGAAGCAGTATATAATGTTGTCAAGAACATGATCTCTGATAAAAATCAAGGAGATTTAGAGCTGATAGGACTTGCAACTGATGTGGCCTCTATAATGACAGGATACAAAAAAGGTGTGACCGCTCTAGCCAAAATAGATCATCCATATTTAGTTGCCACTCACTGTCTTGCACATAGACTTGCTTTAGCATCAGAAAAAGCAGCCAACCAACAGAGGTATCTGGTCAGTTTTATGTCAATAGTAAATCAGCTTAGGAAACTGACAAAGTACTCACCCAAATGCTATTGAATACTTGATCAGAGCAAACAGCTACACCAGGAACATGATGTAAAGCTTAAACATATTTTCTTCACTAGATGGCTTTCATTCTCTGACTCTGTACAGGCATTACAAGCCTGCACTGCATCACTTATGTCTGCTTTGACACAAATGGAAGAGGATAACTATCAGAGAAATCTTGCTATGGGATGCCTTGCAGAAATGAGGACTTTCAAGTTTGTTGCCACTGTTTTCTTTCTGGCAGATGCTGTAGGTCTTCTTGTAATTCTTTCTAAACTTTTCCAGAAACATGCTGTTATATATTCTCTGAGGCAAGGGAGCAGCTGGTCAGCACTATTGATGCACTTCATGCACTTCCTGAAAATCCAGGACCACATTTAAACTGTTTTCTGTCCGAGATGCCAAGTGAACCACCAGAGGAGGGGAAATCTATATTTAGATCACATACACTGAAAGATATATGGGATCAAAGAGAACAGTTTAAGACTCTGCAAACTTCTTACATACAGTCTACAGTTGAGCAACTAGAAAGTTACTTTCTAGAAGGGACATTGTTGAATGACTGTAAGGTTTTAGACCCATGCAATGCACCAGAGGACGAGAACATTGTTAGCTACAGAGAAGAGGAGATTGAGAAAATACTTGTCCACTACGGTGTACTTAAAGAAGCCAGTGTCCCTCAAGTTACTAACATCCTGCCAGTTAACGCAGACGAATCTAGACTTGAATGCTCTTTAATATGTAGACTATTCTCAGTGCTCAAACAGTGTACTATTGAAGAATTCAGTGTCAAAGTGATGGTCCCAAACAAGGAATCTTAGCCAGACATGTCCAAACTATGTTCAGTATGTCTGGCAAACCCCTCAACTTTAGTGGAGTGTGAACGTGGGTTTAGTGCATACAGCAACATTAAGATTGCCGAGAGGAATCGTCTTAAAGTGTGGAATGTGAACTATCTAATGACTCTTCTGGTCAAGGCGCCTGATGACATTGGAAACTTTGATTTTGAAAGTGCATTCCAGATCTGGGTATCCGAGAAGGACAAGCATTGTTTCATACAAACTGTCAAGGCAACTGAAGCACCTCCAAGTTCTTCTGAAGATGACCTGCAGCACTGCATAAACCTAACAGAAAAATAAAAATAAATCTCAGACACAAGGCTGGTTGCTTGTTCTATGATACATTAATATTCAGTGGTATTTGGTTACCTAAAGCAAAATTGTTTGGCCTTTTTCTCCACAGGCACTGCTTGAATCTTGTGTGGTCATGATTTAGAATGAAGTTCAGACACTCAAAGAGAAAACAAATGACAGCTGTTGGTGATTGGCAGAATCATTGTAAATGTCATGACAGTCTAGTACCTGACTTTGCTTGATGTTATCTTGAAACCCTTGCCCTTTCATATAATTTTAAAATTAGATCATACTATGGTAGAGAAAAAGAGCTAGTAGGTGGAGGCCCATAGTGCTCTTATACTAGGCCAAAGAGTAGTACGACAAATTATAACCTGACATTATCAACATGTCAAGACAATGTTTAAACAAATCTTTTGTTTTACTCATAACTACAAATGATGGGAGTTTATTCCAAGGACCGATAGTTCTTACAGTAAAGAAAAACTTGCGATCATTGTGTTTAAAATGTTGCCAGTCAATTGAAGTGGGTGTCCTCTGGTCTCATGAACAGCTGACCTAAAGATGTACCTAACTCGGACATAACATAAGGATCATGAACAACATCATATAAGAATAGAAGGTCACCTCTCAAGCGTCTAACAGTAAGAGACATAAGTTCTAAATAATCTAACCTGTATTCATAGGAAGTGGAATGTAAACCTGATATTTTTTTAGTATACCTTCTCTGTTCTTTTTCAAGGGTGTTACAATCTGATTTTTTAAATGGGCACCATAACTGAGATGCATACTCAAGATGGGGTCTGACATAAGACCTGAACAGGGGCAACAACACCTCACGCTCTCTAGATCTAATATTACGGAGGATAGACCAAATAACCTTATTGGATGTACTGATAAATGAATGCAGATGCTTGGAGTACAGTTTTTCTGCTGTATGGAAATATAATGTTACTGCCAGTTGGTTTTCATGCTCTACGAACCCACCCAGGCACTGAATGAGCTGAGATTCAAAGTTACTGGGTTTGCTGATTTTTTAAATAGGCACGTTGCGACGTTGTTAAGTTTTCAAACTTACAGGCTGCAATATGTTGTCATAAAAAACAGTAACTTACTACTTTTCTTCTGATTTTAGTAACAGGCATCATGACTGGTGCCTTATGTTTTTCAAGCAACAAGGGCTTAAAATATAAAAACACTGTTTTTCTGCTTATAATAATTTTTTAAAACACCGTTGCTTAAATTCTTATTTGAAAATGATTTCTGGTTCCCTTATGTTTCAGGCCTACGCTGCTTGACTGTGCCATTTTTGGCAGCTGGGGTTGGGGGGGCGCAGAGATTAAAAAAACTTACTGTTAATACGGCACTACTGGTGCCTTGTTTTCACACAGAAGTAACTTTAAACTTCTATAGAAGTTTGGCTGCTTTTCCTGCTTGAAAAATATGTAGTAGGTGCCTTGCCTTTACTGACGTCTCAACATTCTGTTTTGTCTCAGACACTGTTTGCCTGAACTACAATGTGCACAAATTAAAGTGCTGGAATTGTTTGTTTGTTTGTTTGTTTTTTCAAAATGGGCTGGCTGTGTGGCCACATCTCAGTCTTAACTTCCTGTATGCATTTAATTTGTATGCTTATTGCTGTACACATAAGTTCAGCTACCTGATAATATAAACTATTTTATTTCAAATTTTGGCTCAGTAACCTGTGATTGTGTTTAACCACTACAAAAGTGCTGTAGCATGTTAAGTACCTAAATAGAATGTGATCTGCAGTTAATACAAGTCGGTAGACATTTTCACCATTTCTTGGTATATGTGGCGAAGGGTCTCTTGCGGTGGCTAAAAAATATTGGGTCTGTCTAGCCACAGTGGCTAGTAATTTTGAAACCCTAGGGGGAACAGAGTCAGTATGTCTTTCCTGGTGAAACTTTAGATATAAATAAATAAAATATAGGATAAAGTATGGGTCTGGGTGTGTAACGCGAATTTACGCACCCAGAGGGTTTGATGCTACATAAACCCGGAGAAGCGAAGCTCAAGGGGTTTATGTGAAGCATCTAACCCCTGAGGTGTGTAAATTGAGCTATACACTCAGCATCCATATTTTATTTTTATATAATTGCTGGGTTTTCCTTTTTTCTCCTCAGCAACTGTATAAAATAAAATATAGCTGTGCAGCTGGGGTTTGGTGAAGGTGAAATGCGTGGCCGCAGTCGGCAATTTGATTTTCTAATTTGACTTTTTTTTATTTTGTGCACAGCACTGAGGCAGATTTTTTTTTTCGTACTTACTGCCTAGTCCAGATGGCAGTTTGCTGTCCATTAGTGGTTCCCCAAGCAGGTATGGTGGTGAAGCGAGGAAGTGTGGTGGGTGCATGCGCACAGTGATGAAAATCGTGAGCATGTTTTCCGTAATGAACACTCCTTCATTACAACAAATTACGCCATGGTTTCCCTATGGGAAAAACGGGAAACCGGTAATTATTAAATGATTAATCTACAGCTCTGCTCATGAACAGTCACTTTTATACCACAGGAGGCCATTATGAGCATTGTTCAGAAGCAGCTAGGAATCAAACAACTCTGTATATAATCCTTAGCAACAAATGTAAGCAGTGTCAGTGGCTCAGTAGTTAGCACACTAGCCTCTGGAACTGGAAGAACAGATGGTCATGGGTTCCAACCCTACACCAGCTGCTTGGAGTAATACCCATAACTGACACTGTAGTGCAGATATACACATTATTCCCTGAGACAGTGTTACTGAACAGTAACAAACAAGCATTTGTCAATGCCAAATGTTTGCTTGCTGGCATTGGCATTGGTAGTGTAGGAGTTAGAGAGCTGCATAATAGGAATGGCAGTGAAGTATTGAACTAAAGCCAACCCCACCACCACCCTGCAGAGACTGACAGGCATTGGGGTGTGCCTTTGGGTCATCAGGCATAACGGCCATGCCATTTCACCACACCCTACCCTGCAGACACTGACAAGTGTCACGGTGTGCCTTGGTGTCTTTGACCCTTATGCTCACCCCATTCTATCAGGAACTACGGTGAGATGGGTCCTGTATAGGAGAGTGGGGTGAACTTTGGGGCTGAACAGTCCAAGGCACACCTCGATGCCTCTCACTGGCTGTAGGGTGTGGAATGGTATGAGCATTACAGGCGAGAATCCCAAGTCACACCCTCATGCCTCTCAATCTCTACAGGCACAGTGCTTATGGTCAGAAACCCTAATGCCTCAGGATGTGCATTTTCACTCCAAATTTTCAACATGTTTTTTTTGACCCCACCTTATGAACAGTGGCAATATCAGTTTGTTAGCCGAAGCTGATTTCTTGACAGCTATTAAGCTATTTGGCACCACAGGTGCGAAAACACATTTTGAACAGGATGTGAAAAATGACAGCTGTACTGTTCATGGGGAGGTGCAAAAAATGGCAATGTTGAAACTCTGCAGTGAAAATATTACAAAAACTGGTGAAGTCACGAGCATGCATAGAAAATGCACATGGCACACCCATAATGCAATTAGTTTGGGGATTTTTTACAGCAGATTGTCAACACAGGGATTTTGTAGCCTCCGCTCATGAACAGTCTCACTCTGATTTTCTTAATCTGTCCCAAACAGTGATTTCCCACAGCGACCACGCATTTCTGCGCTGGAAGTGCGAAAACACATTTTGGCCATGGTGTGAAAAATGACAGCTGTACTGTTCATAAGGAAGTGTGGAAAAATGCCAGTGGTGAAAATCTGGACTGAAAATATTAGAAATGCATGAAGTTACGAGGGTGTGTGGAAACTGCGCAATGGTCGCTCATAATACAGTCATTTTATGGTCGTAGTTCACCAAATTTTTAACATAGCCATTTTAATACCTCTGCTCATGAACAGTGTCACTGTGATTTTCTTAATCTGTCCCAAACATTGATTTTGCACACCGACTGCGCCATTGTACACTACATGGGCAGGAACATGTTTTGGCCAAGATGTGAAAAATGACAGCTGTACTGCTCATAAGGAGGTGTGGTAAAATGACAATGTTGAAAATCTGGAGTGAAAATATTGAAAATTCGCAAACTTACGAGTGTGCGTAGGAACAGCACAACGCATGCTTGTAAAACAGTAATTTCTGGGAATTTTTTCACCAAATTTTTAACATAGGCATTTTAACACCTCTGCTCATGAATAGTGTCACTGTGATTTTCTTAATCTGTCCCAAACATTGATTGCGCTACATGCATGGAAACACATTTTGGGTCAGATGTGAGAAATGACAGCTGTACTGCTCATAAGGAGGTATGATAAAATGGCAATGTTGAAAATCTGGAGTGAACATATTGAAAATTTGCGAACTTACAAGTGTGCGTAGGAACAGTGCAACGCATGCTCATAAAACAGTCATTTTTGGGAATTTTTTCACTGAATTTTCAACATAGGGTTTTTGGGGGCGTACCTCATGAACTGTGACACTGTTGTTTTGTAAATCAGTCCCGAAAGGTGGTTCCGTGCAGTGACCGCGAAATCACCTTTCGGGGACGATTAACTCCATGACAGTGACAGAATTCATGAGGTGGGGTCCCAAAACCCCCATGTTGAAAATCTAGTGAATAAATTCCCCACAAAGCCCGAGATATGCACTAAAGTTGAAAAACCCCTATTTATTACATTATACAGCTTACCGGCATTTCCTCAGTTCACGGTTGGCTTTGAAGAGTGCAGACGTGTTCCCAGTCCACCGAAGATCATCACGCCGAGCTCTGGAGGTAAGTATGGGGTGAGGAGGAGGTGTAGCGAGGCAGGGTGGGCACAGGTGGGGGGAGATTGGGTCATGACAGTCAGCGAAGGAAGGTTTTTTTCTTTTAGGTTTCTTTTTTTTTTTACTTAGACGATATGGGATGTTTGCCATGCTGGGGTGGGCTCCCAGTGTGGCAGCTAGAGTGCTGCTTGGGGGGGCGTGGAGCTGATGGGAGATTGGACACCCCCGTTAGCCATATTATCTGTTGCCATGCTGGGGTGGGCTCCCAGCGTGGCACCCTGTAGTCTCTTGGGGGGCAGTGGAGCCGACGGGGGATTGGGCACCCCGTCGGCCATACAATCTGTTTCCATACTGGGGTGGGCACCCAGCATGGCATCTGGAAATCTGTTGGGGGGCGAGCACAGCCTCACGAGGATTGGGCACCCCGTCGGCTATATACAGTGTGATAGTGGGGGAACCGAGTGCAGTATCGCGTGCGTGTGTGTGGGGAGGATGCAGCGCATGAGCACGTGATATCTTATTGCTGCTCACTGAAGTGTAGCTCTCCCTTTCAACTGTACGGCCACTGCATTTTCAGCTGCTGTCATAGACAGCTGCAGCATTCATTGGAGAACTGCGGTCACATCTGCAAACACACTGACTGAATTGGAAGACGGCTGCCACACCTCCAAAAACTCGGATGATGGCACTATGTTTCTTGCACATGCGTGCAAGCAAACATAAAAAGGGAGTTATCCCTAGACATGCTCTGTGTCTTTAAACAAAAAGGAACAATGTTTCCAATAGTCCTTTGTTTTCTGTTTTGACACAGACTTCTCATCTAACATGTAGACACTGTAAGGAAATGTTAACATTCCTGATGATTTCTTGATAAGAGAACATCTTTTGCTGCAGCACCCCGACACATTGAGCCAGCCACAGATATTTCAGTACTGCAAAGATGAAGAGTAGGGAATTTTATTTAAAGATAAAATATAACATGACACAAAACAGAATGCAAAGCATAATACAAATTATAACATGTATTACAACTCAAAATATAATACAAAAAAATGAAAATGGTAGCATAAACAACAAGATTTCTTAAAGCAAAAAAACCTGAAGAAACCAGAGTCTTGAAAAGAAACATAAAATAAAATATAGCAATAGTGAAAAAGCCCACAACAAAAACAATAACCCATTGTATATTCCAGAAGTCTTAACCACCACCATATCTAATCATGTGTCTAGTCTTATATTTAAAGAAAGGAGCAACGTTTCCAAAAGGAGTGCAATGTTTCTCAAGAATAGATTTTCTCATCAGAAAAGTAAACTTTGTTGTAGTGAAATCAAAAAAATTCCTAAAAAGTCTCTTGATACAGTACAATGAGTTTTTTTGTTGGAATGACCCAAGCCCATCTTGTCTGCCTTACAATAATATTTCAGAACAGCACAAATTACTTGAAGGCTTCTGGCATGATATTGCCCCCGAGTTTTGGGAAACAAATTCAAGAGCAGCTGATGCCTTTGGGAAAACTTTGAAAAACATAATAACTGGACACAGTTCAGTTTGTATTTCATATATCTTCTATAGATTTCTCCTCTTCGTTATTTATTACTGAAAAAATTCACACAAAAACAAGATCTTAATCCATTAGAGTTCATCTGCCTCTGTAGCTTATCCCCTACTTGAATTCATAATGCCCTGTTGTGACATCACAATATGTTGCCATGGGAACAACTGTGATGTCACAAGCAGAGTATTATGATATTAGGTTGGGAAGAAGCAGTAAGTGCTGATGAACCCTCACAAAACAGCTGTCCTGTTTTTCAAGCAAATAACCTCACTAATAGATAATGGAGATAAGATATACAGAGCTGATGAGAAATATAAGCTGCTTTATGTCCAAATAATATGTTTTCAAAGTTCTTCTCAAGGCAACAGTGGTTCTTTAAGGACTAAGTTCTGATATGGAAGATTGTGGAACAAGGGGTGTTTTTCATTGGTCAGCATTGTGCTTTGGAGCTTGGCGGCACTTTTAAAACTAGGAAATTAAGCTGGTTTGTACTATTGCAGTGGTGAGTGCGATATATTGCTTTTTTGACATACTGTATGAGCAGTCTAGGAGGGGATGTTCCTGTGTTTCCAAAACAGTTGAATAGGTATGTCTAGGACAATATCTATCACTGAATTGTTTGTCTTTATGGGGATTTCTTACCTCCAGCTGGTTGTGATCACTAAGCTATAGGACATCCCAGACAAATGTTGGCATTCTTGGGTACGTTAATTGTCCTAAAACAATTTTTGCATCAGACAGTGGGCACAAGAGGAAGCAGAGATCCACATGAAATACAGTTTCCGTAATGCATGTATACACCCAGGATCTAGTATTGCTCAAGATTTATGAAGCCAAATTCCATTTTTTTATTTCCTAGAATGGTAGTCACAACATACTTGGGAATGTGGATAGTCTTGGTGGGGGAGAAGTTTATTGAGCTGCTAACATGGGACGTACTGTAATATGCCAGCCAACTCATGACACTTGTAGCCCACATATGGGCTACTTGATTTAGGGCCATAATTAAATTATTGATCATAAAGATGCAAAAATAGAATACTGGCAGGTTTATCATACCAGTTACACTTTATTTTAAGGGTCTGTTTCAATGTAACTAATCATTACTTGCATACAACAGGGTAATTACAACATAGTTATCAAGGCCCCCTTGTGATACAAGTTAATAGGTAACCTCTTTTTTTCAAAGGGTTAAGTTGGCTACCCCATAGAGCATGGAAAAAAAACATGTATAATTTAGCATCCAACTTAAGTGGGGTTATAACTAAGGTACAGGGAGACAGGGACTAACAAAATTTTGATCACAAACAGATGTTTCAGTATAGGGATTCGTCTTCATTTCCATGGATTAGCCTTTTGTTCAGCAGCTCACAAACAGGGTTTCCAGTTTTTAGATGCTAAGAGCCAGATATTCAAAACTTTGCCCCTGGGCTAAGTTAACACTGCCAGGTGGGCAAACTTAGCACAAAGCAAGCTATATTCAAAAGGAATAGCCTGGGGCAAACAGCTTCTGAATAAAGCATGGGAATGATGCCGCGCAAACTGGGCTGGGAGTGCAGGGCAAACATAGCCCTGGAATAAGACAGCACTGAATATAGCAACCAGGAAGTGCAAACCACAACAACAACACAGTGCACAGTGACATGAGGGCAGGTAGAGATGAACTATGTGGCCAATGTGTGTGCCAGCAAATGCGTGGACCCTGCACAGCTGCAGGCAGCAGCAGATGTGAAAGAACAGCGATCAAAACTGTATAAT
The DNA here is from genome assembly GCA_016271365.2 of Neoceratodus forsteri. Lineage (NCBI taxonomy): Eukaryota > Metazoa > Chordata > Ceratodontiformes > Ceratodontidae > Neoceratodus > Neoceratodus forsteri. The sequence goes on from CM057449.1 coordinate 1,462,669,507, forward strand.
ATGCCCCAAACCATTAGCGCCATTTTAGCACGGAGCTAAGCTGCTTGCCTGGTGCAAACATATTTGCCCAGCGCTAAGATTTGCCTTATTCAAAAGTGACATGCAAATGAGCCTACTTAGGTGGTCTCTGGGCAAACAGCCAAATTAGCGTCTCATCATTCCCTGATTTGCATGCAGTTTGCCCAGCATTACTGCAGGGTCCCATAGCTCCACCTGTAGTTCAGTCTGGAAGTACAGAGGCTGGCCAGGTCTGGCCGCAGCTCCACCTGTAGGTCAGTCTGGCAGTGTATGATGGTTGCTGCAGGCTACATGTATGCAGCACAGCATAGCATCGTGTGTCCCAGGGGACAACACAGCATAGGCACAGGCGGTGGTGGTGCTGCATGCAAGCATCACACAGTAGGCCATGCTACAGTGCACAGCAGACACTACAGTAGCAAGGGGGCTGGTAGTGTGAGGGACACAGCAGTGCCTATGGTATGTAGGGCAGTGATGACCATTGCACTGTACACAGTGACAGGCCCAGCTTGCAGGTGATTACTGACAGTGGACAGTACTGTTCTGCTGTTGTGTGCTCCACAGATGCTGCACCTGTGGCATGGGATGCTCACAGTGAGATATACATGGCCGGCTGTGTGTGCTGTGGCATCTGTACAGTTGTACGGTATGTGGCTGGGGGGCATGCAAAATCCAACAGGCACACAGGTGGAGAAGTATAACCACTACTGGCCCACGTGCACTGCGTGATGCGTCTCAGCCTAGTAGCCACACCTGGGCTGTGGTGAGGTCTGACCACCCGTACACCCTCCCCTCATTTGCCACCATGCCCACAGTGCTGCATCTGTGTGCTGGCATCTGTTGGTCACCACAGATGTATGGTCTGCAGGTGTGTGCTGTATAGCCGCACTACCATGATGTCCCCTGTGGGTTGGATCACCCCTTACTGTCTGCACTTGGCTGGGACTGGTGGCAGCTGTTGGCATCATGGTGGTGCCATCGGTGAGCAGCATGTGTCCTCCATGTCTAGCATTTTCTAAATGTCATGACCATATGTTAGGGTCATGAAAGCTGTGCTAATCCCACGCTAACACTGCGCAAAGCACCGCTGTCATGCAAAGCTGTTTGCCCAGGGTTAAGACCAGCTTTTCCTGGGCAGTAATTTGTACCGCACTAAGGGTCGCGCTATGTCACGCTAAACACCTTAGCACGGCACTAGTCACTGAATATCTCATAGCGCCTGTATTCATGTTCACTTTGCTCCTTGCATATAATTTTGGTTTGCCCAGTGCTAATGCAGTTTGCGAGTGCTGTTCGGCCTTTTGAATATGGCAGACCCATGCTACTCCCGCACTAATCCCGTGCAAATGGTTAGTGCACCACACAAAGCTTTGAATATCTGGCCCTGAATCTCCTCTGCCAAAAGTTACTCCAAGAATTTTAACATCTTGCTCTAAAACCTGGATCAAGGCTATCCACTGTTGAAGGAGTCCTACAGTCTTACCTATGGCAGTACCACTACTTTTACCACAGTTAACCCTGGAACAAGATACTTCAGTAAAAGCAGATAAATTATCCATAATTGCTACCACTGAGTCAATATCTTTTAAAAGGAGAAAAATATAATTTGTGGATTTTATCATTTTAACCCGGGGATACTCAAGGTGCAAGGAAATGCCCTTATCACAGCATTATACTGTATGAGCCTAAGGAGGGAATCCAGGCAAAATATATAGAACAATGAGCTCACAGGGCAGCCCTGGGGTATTCCCCTTTTAAATGGAATATGATCACCCATCCACCTACTTATGTTTGGAATAGTAACAGCATTGTCACAGAAACTCTGCAGCAATTAGATAAATAAATGATGAAAACCAAAGATGCTGAGACATGAAAAAATAGCAGCGTGCCACTTTATCAAATAGATTTTCTTGGTCAAGGCTAAGAACATAGTCTGTTAAGGACCTTGAGTCTCCCCTTTCAAAAACTTACCTTAACAATAACAGATAATCTTGCATTCTTCTGGATGGTAACAAGCTTGTCTGATGTGGACTAATCAAGTGCTCAGTGACCTTAGATAGCCTTACCACCAAAATCTTGGCTAATATTTTAAAATCTACATATAGTAGACTGAGATGGCACAAATTGCACAGGTTTGTACTAGCCCCCTTTTTGTGAATAAACACCAAAATAGCTTGAATCATTGTTATAGGTAGATTTTTCTGATACAATAAAAAGGTGAACAAATTCACCAATTATGGGAGCTAAATTTGCAGAAAAGGTTTTGTACAACTCTGAAGTGGGTCTATCTTCTGCAGGTGCAGTATCATTTTTAAGGAAGTGATGCCTTTTTCCTCTTCTGCCAGGAAGATTGCATTAGTTAACAACTGTCTGTCTGAAACAGGCAAAGGGGTACTTTAAGTTGGGAAAAGAACCCCAGCTTTGGATCTACAGGGGGCATGGTTCTGAAGGTATTGGACAGAAAGACAGAGGCTGCTAGCAACACTTCTGCAGGGGAGGATACAATTTTTCATTTTGGGATTTTTTGGCTTGGAAAGTCAGATTCATAACTCTTGTACTACAATCATGATATGGGTAAAAATACAGTTTTTTGCACTGGGTTCCATATCTCATTTCTTGTTGCAGAGGCTGAGCTCTATCATATAGCAGCTTACACATAACAGCCTTAATTACTATAATCTGGTCACTATAATCAGAGTGTTCCAATTTAGATTTTGAAATTAATTCCTGGAGTTGTCTCCTGAGAGCTAAATATTTTAGATAATCTATGTTGGCAGATTGACCAGAGTAGGGCGATTTTTTATTAAGTGTAAAAACAAATATCAAAGAAAGCTCAAACAAGAAAATCAATCATGCTATCCAAAAGAAGAAAAAAACAAAGAAAAAAATTGCAAAGTATATAATCTCCCCTATACATGAACCAGTCTCGGTTTTATCAGTGTCTTTAATACTTATGTCAAAATCTTTCCACCTGTCTGAGAACTTTTTAGCTGTCAGAATTTCAGATTTATATTGTGCAACTATGGCTATTTCATGTTCTACTTAAAACAGCAATTCAACAACGGTAGTGTGTTTCTGTTGTAATGAAAACTGGCAATGGACCATCCCAATACACCACTGACCGGGGTAGGAAAGTTTCCCTAGTGTTATGGCCAACATTCCCCCATCACAAAAACATGTAACTCACCCACCAGGACGCACCTGGAAACAAGCTATCACAGTTTATTGTGCCTTTCCTTGTCAAAAATTGTAAATAATTAAAAAAAATAAAAGGATGACCTGGTCAGAGAAGTGAAAATGGGAGAAACACTAGACAACAGTGACCACAATAGCATCTGATTCACAACTTGAAGACTCAGGGGACAAAATAGGGGAATGACATACCTAATTTTTCTGCACAAAGCAGATTTTGAAAACAATGAGTAAGCCCGGTGTACAAGTACCCTGGGAAACTAAGCTCATACTATAGGCGTCACCACTCAGCAATAATTAGACACATGTGGTGGCCACTCAATGGTTAGTGACACACATTTGGGAGGGGTTTGCTGAAATCATCTGGCAGGCCAGGAAAAGCTACTAAGCACAGTGAGCCCAGGGTAGGATGATGAAGTTCCAGTGAGAGAAGCACTTTGGATATCTGGCCGTGGTGGTATGGCAGGTTTGGCCCTGCAGAAATTGAACTTCTGTTTGTAGGTCTGCTGCTTTACCATTTGCAATTTTGCACAAATAAAGAGAATGCACTTTTTGGCAACTATTCTGTGGACTTACATGATTTGAGGACTAACACAGAAACATAGACAATGATAGCAGAAAAAGACCAGTGGTCCATCTAGTCTGCCCGAGTACCCTATAAACCCTGAAACCTATTGTTCCTCCAGGGTACTAACCCACGCTGTCCTTCCCCATTCTCCTCCTTGATTCTATTGCTCCAAGCAAACACTAGGCCCTTCACTGTATCCCAGCCCTGATTGAATCCCCTAACTATTTTCACATCCACCACCTCGGCAGGCAGACTGTTCCATGGTTGCCCCATCCTTTCCATAAATGAATACTTCCTCGTGTCCCTCCTGAACCTCCTTCCTGTTATTTTCAACTCATGTCCATGAGACTGCAAGTTAGTGCTCAGGCTAAATAGTTCCCCACACTTCACTTAATTCTTTAAAGTAACTTGAAGGTCCCAATCCTATCTCCTCACTCCCTTCTGGTCTTCAGTGTGTGTGCATGTTCAGTGCCTTGAGGTACCCTTCATAGGCTCTTCCCTGCTGGCCCCGAATCATTTTTCAGGGTGATAAGTGTGAGTGCAGCTATGTTTTGTTTTGTTTATGAGGAAGTTGGGCTGGCAAGCCCGGTAACTGCACCCCATCTCTGCACCGCATGTGTGTTCACATGTACAGACAGACTGGGATGATGTAATCACCCATGCAATAGCAACCCATTTCAGTGAGTGAAGCAAGCAGCCTGCATTCTTTCAAGGGATGCACCTGACTCTGAGAACCACTGTGATGTCTAAGGTCGCTGGAGGCAATGGGCAATATCGAGAATATGGAAGGGTCAGGGGTCACCGTGCATGAAAGAACATGGTGTCTTCTCAAAAAACATACAGTATGGACCACTTAAAGCAATAATGTAAACCTTAGAAAATAAAGTTACAACAGTAGAAGAGATAAACCAGTGCTGATGTTGTCTGAAACACTTGGAGCAATTAGGGAGAAAAAATAGGCCTGTACTGTAGGAAGAGTACATTGTAAAGAATCAAGGCATGCATATACAACTACAGAGACAAAATGAGGAAATGCAAATTCAAAATCAGAGGGACAAAACAATCAGTAGAGGAACAGTTAGCACTCAAGGCCAAACCCAGTCATAAAAAAAAAATCTTCAGATATGTCACTGAGCAAAGGAAAACACAAAAAACTGTTGGTTCACTAAAGGATCAGGAAAATTGTGACATAAAGTGTGAATGGACGACAGAATGCATTATTACGTATTTTGCATAAATCTTCATGAGGCTTATCAAGTACAGGCAGCTTCAAAACTGCACCAAGGCCAACCGATAAACCAAAGCAGACTTCTTAACTCTACCTCCTTTCTTAGCCCCTTTCATTGGGCTTCAAGGAAACTCAATCCACTGTCTTCTCCCTCCTCAGGCTCACTGCACATCCAGAAGGGGATGGATCAGGGATGTTTGACTTATGCAATCTTTGTCAATCTAGCAACAGTCTTTACCATTGTGGCTTACCTCCTACTTGGGTCCAAGTTGACTTGTGTAGGTTTTCCTGAAGTTGCAGTCTGCTAGTTCTACTCTTATCTAGTGGACAGAACCCTGCCAGTTATTGTAAGTGGCTCCCACTACTCACCCCTCTTAGTAGTCTAGGTTTCCCACAGGATTCTGTGCTAGGTTGCCTATTATTCCCCATTTTTCTCATTAACTTCCCAAAAGCCTGTTCTTCTGCACACAACTATATGCACACAGATGACACAGTGGTCTTCCTGGGTGGTCCATCTGATCTCCAGCGGGACATTAATAAAGTCCAAATCCACAGGGTTGGGAACCAAGACTTGAATGACGCAGAGCTGGTGCAACTGAAAGGGCAGCCAGGCCCAGACATGGTGTGCCCAGCGTGATGTTTTTGAACCTGTTGGTCAATGGGCAGTGTTTCTGCGCTGCATTATCTGAACTCTATATTTATCCAGATTTACTGAAAGTGATCTTATTATTTCAAAATATACAAAATGTTGAGACAATGTCATCATCTGGGTACACAGAAGAGTTCAGGTGGTAGATAAACAAAACTCTCTCTAACGAGAGAAGACAAGGGGGGGGAACTGTGCAGAGGGGGATCAGGAAAAGACAGACATCCTGAACAAATACTTTTGTTCAGTGTTCACAGAAAAAGAAGAAGGGAAGGACCATAAAAAAGTAACAGACACTTTGGAGGGAGGGGAGTGGACACTAGTTATTTTTTGGAGGTGAGAGTCCTAAAGAGACTTGCTAATCAGAAGGTGGACAAAGCAATGGGGCCAGATGGAGTGCATCCAAGGATACTGAAGGAGCTCAGGGAAGTACTGGCTGAACCTCTGACAGTCCTATTTAACAGCTCACTGGAAACAGAAGTAATTCCAGAGGATTGGAGGAGGGCAAATGCTGTTGTCCTACTACACAAATGTGGTAACAAGGAAGAGGCTGGTAATTATAGGCCAGTCAGCCTCACATCAGTGGTGGCAAAGTTAAATGAATCACTGCTGAGTGAAATGATTGTGGAATATCTTGAATCCAGTAGGTTACATGACCCAAGGTAAAATGGTTTCACAGGGGGGCGATCATGTCAAATAAATCTGATAGATTTATTTGACTGGGTGACAAAGGCTTTAGATCAGAGTGGAGCAGTGAACGTGGCCTACCTAGATTTCAGTAAGGCTTTCAACAACATTCCTCATAGGAGACTAGTAAGCAAGCTGGGTAGCTTAGGAGTGGACCCAAAGGTGGTAAACTGGATAAGAAATTGGTTAGGGGATAGGCAACAGAGGGTGGTGGTAAATGAATTTCACTCCGAGAAAGGGAGGGTGACCATCAGGGTGCCTCAGGGATCATTGCTGGGACTGGTCCTCTTTAATGTCTTTATAAGTGACATTGCAGAGGAGCTGGAAGGGAAGATCTGCCTCTTTTCTGATGACACCAAAATATGCAGTAGTGTAGATATTCTGGGGGGGGGGTGGAAAGGATGAGCAGAAACATGAGAAAACTAGATGAGTGGTCCAGAATATGACTGCTAGGTTTCAATATGAAAAAGTGCAAAATTATGCAGTTAGGGCACAGAACCCAGGGATGGAGTACAAAATGGGTGGAGTTGTATTGACAACCACCAAGCAGGAAAGAGATCTAGAGGTAATCACGTCGTAAGACCTAAAGGTGGCCATGCAGTGTGAAAAGGCAGGACGGAGGGCTAGGGGGATGCTAGGGTGCTCAAGGAGGGTTATCACCAGCAGAAAGAGGGAGGTAGTGTTCCATCTGTGCAGATCGCTGTTAGGACCCCACCTAGGGCACTATGTTTAGTTCTGGAAACCACATCTCTGGAAGGACATAAACAGAGTGGAGGTGGTCCAGAGGAGGGCAACTAAAATGGTGCAGAGTCTACATCAAAAGCCCTATGAGGAGAGACTAAAGGACTTCAATATGTACACCCTGGAACAGACGAGGGAGAGTGGGGATATGATAGATACCTTCAAATACCTCATGGGGGTAAATATGGTATGGGGGAGAGTATTTTTTTTGAAGAAAAGGTGCTCAAGAACAAGGGGACATACTATGAAACTGAAGGAGGTAGATTCAGCAGAGATGTTAGGAAGTACTTATTCACAGAAAGAGTGGTGGATTCCTGGAACTGCCTTCCAGTGGAGGCGGTGGGGGAAAAAACAGTGGTGTGGTTGAAGAATACATGGAATAAGCACAAGAGAATCATAGTAGAAAGGAATGGGGGAGGGAGAAAGAGCTGTAGATCAGCACAGTCTGCAGTAATAGAGTAGGTAGGAAGGAATGGGCAGACTGGATGGTCTAAGCATCCTTATCCACAATCATATTCTATGTTTCTAAGAGGCAGAAGGAGAAGGAGAAGAAGAAGGAGAAACTCTGATGTCCTGATACACACTTTACCACATCAGATGATATTAAAATCTCATTGTTAAAGCTTGAAAAATTGTTCTCCAAGGAGCTAGATTTAACCTATAATATCACAACACTGGAACAATATTTGGAGAAGGAACAGGCTCAGAGGAGTCTGAGGGTGAGTGTTATTCCTTCTAGTGGACCAGACTCATTTAAACATAAGCAACAATGGCTGTGAACAGCATTTCAGTGTTCTAGGAAATTTATAGAGTTGATTATCAAAGAGGACATTGATAAATGTAAAGAACTAGCAGGGAAGATTAAAGAGGCTAAATAAGCCGTATTAAAGTTTAAAAATGATAGAGTTTAAAGCCTTTGATTCTGTATTACAGAAGAAGCTCACTAAATATGAAAAAGAACTAGTAGAGCGTAAGCAGAACAAACTTATTAAGGACCAACAGGATTATGATATTGACCAAATCCTAGACTGGGAAAAAAACAAAAACAAAACTGCATTTTCAACACAGCAAAAGTAAGAGCCAACCAAGGAGAAGCCCTTCAAACAGTTCTAGTGAGGATAATAGCCCTGCAAAGGAAAGTGACAGTGTGTTTTTTTCTTCCATAGAGCTGTTTGCTCCCTGTGGCCCCCTACTCCTGCCATCAGGTTCCCCCACTATCCCCAGCCCCGTCTGCCTCTCCCCCCATTATCATGCCAGTAAGGATCCACAAGAAGCAGGGCCCAAGAATGGAGGGGCTGGGAGACATGGCATTTCTGTTTTTTCTCCCTGCCCTCCCAGAGCAACGGTGGGTGTGGTGAGCACGTGAGTGGAGGCACGCGCATGCTTCCAGAAACTAAGTGCTCCTTCCACCCTCCCCTACATTACATCAGTCCTTGACTCCGCTCTGAGACCCAGCCTCCACCAGGTGTCAGCCAAGAGCAAGGAACTGTGCCTCTCCAATACAGGAGATGAGAGCAGCTCAGCAGCAGATACAATTATCTCCCAGCTATCCCCCCAGCCAACCCCTGGCAGTCACAGCTCGTGCCCAAACTTGGGTCAGCAGAGTGGTGTGAGGTATGGCATCCAATGCCTCAACCCTCAGCACCACCGGGCTGGCAATCAGGGTGTTTTTTTTATAGGGACAAAGCAAACCAAACAACCACAAAATCCTGAAGAAAAAGAAGAAAAATCTAAACTACAGGTATTAAACCTTTCTAAAATAACATTAACAAATGAACAGTGGTCAGTTCTTAAGAAGTGTTTAGAGAATGGTTTGACTGGATGGGTACAGTTGCTAACAATGACTGCATCGGTTACAAACTGTTAAACTGACTGGTCAGTTTGAAAGAACCTGGAAACCTTTTCTGGACTTTAAAAATACTATGTGCACTTTCCTTGGATTGACTTCAAACTTTATGTTCTTATGTTCTGAGATGATTTTTAAAGCATTTGTAATACTTCCTTGATATCTTCTAATGTTTTGATGTGTTGTGATGTTGTTTTATTATATTGTTCATTCTTTTTGACAGAAATAAAATAAAAATGTGTATTGGAACATTAATGCCTATCCCTCCTATTAATACCTTTTAACTCCATGTTGACTTACAGTATATAAGTTCTTTTGAAAGGTAAATTTAAAGTACTACTTCAATAAAACTAGAACTCAGACATTAAACAGTGCCACTTACATGGGATTTACAGAGGAACCACTGTTTTGTGAAAATGAGGACATCCAGTATGTCATGGCAGAAAACTTCAGTCTGGGATGGGAACTTAACATTAGGAGGAGAGGGGTCTCAAATTTATGAACAGATGAACTCTCTCACACCAAACAGGAGGAAAAACAGGACATTGTTAATCTGGAAGCAAAACTGAGTAAGAATCAAGTGAACATGATCATTTATATATTGTAATTTTGGAGTCCCCTCTGGAATCTGATGAGGACACTGTCTTGGGACTTGGTGATAATAATTTGCTTATTCTAGGTAATGTCAGAGTGGTAGGTGAGCATACAGGTAAAAACCTATCAGGGCAAAGAAAATTACTGTTTAAGGGTAAATCCATGTGTTACCCATCAGTACTGAATCCAGTCATAGCTACCTTCATAAAGTGGTGACAAAACAGGTGTGGGAGCTGCTCAAACATGCAAAATAACCTAGATCTCAGAACTGATCTGTGGGAGAACGCTCAGTCCTCAAACAGCTATCAGAAAATAAAGCTTTAGTTATCAAAATTAGCAGATGGGGGAGGGGGGCATGTTGTTCTGGACAGTGAATGTTATAAAGAAATTGTCTTTTCACTTTTGAATAATAAAAACAACTATGGGGAATGTGGCTCTGACCCAACACCCATTTTTAAAAAGAATTGCACCAACTCCTTATCAAAGCTAACATCAGAGCAGTATCACTGATGAGGAATTTAAGTATGTTTGGACAGAACACCCAGTTACTCTGGGATTCTATATCTTGCCAAAGCCACATACTGTAAGTATACCTATGGACCACAAAGGAGACTGATAGTCTCGGGTGGGCTCCATCACTTGAAAATTTAAGAAAGTTCATAGACTTCTTTCTGCAAGATTGTGTTACCACCTTAAATTCACACTTGAAAGATACATTTGAGGGGCTAAGAAAATTTTAAAAAATAGAATGGAAGAGAGATTTTGCATGGCTTGGTATTGATATTGAGGCTCTCTATACCTTCATCAGACAGCAACAGAGCATAAGAGAAGATGTACCTTTCTCCTGGCCATTTATTTATTTTTTATAGTATAGGGCTAACTGTTGATATGCAAGCAAATAAAGCAAGTTCAGAATAGATTGATTGGCTCCGTGCTGGTGGCAATGATGTGTGCTGTGGGGAGCTGGTGAGTGGGGTGTGGCAATCTACGAGTAGGGTGAGCTTCAGTGGGAGGGAATAGGCACTGTGTGCTGCAGGGCATCCTTGATAATAGAGAAAGGAGCAGGTCACCTGTGCATCAGTCATTTCAGCTAGGCTGGGTGGAGCAGTGCATGAGAGGGTACAGTGTGCAGCTACATTTGTGCAGTCCTCAGAGGTGCTGGTGCTACTCTACTGTAGGTCTCATGGAGGGATGGGTGGTCATTGTAATGTTCCCTGGAAGGTGGGTAAAGTAGTAGATTGCCTTCAGAGTGAGGTGCAAAGGTAGTGTGAACTGCAATGTCATTGTGAAGCTGACTGAGGAGAATATGTTAGAAGCACATTGGTGTTCACAGAGTGAGAGCTATACTAGGCAGGATGAAAATTAGCTGTATGGTGACTGAAACACATAGGCAGAGACATTTGATAGTCATGGGGCAAGAATTCACAGAGTTTGATTCAAAAGTTGTAATACATTTGCAGCTGGTTGTGAATTATCACAGCCATTTAATCAAGTTATGTTAATTATCAGGATTGAAAACTGCTTTCTAAATACGAATTACTGACCTTAGCTATATTGTATCTTAACATGGACCTCACTCTGTTCCCTCTTTTGTTTGTTTTTGTGGCTGTTACTACCTGCCCGTAGTAAGACTCCTCCAGGCTGTTGTCAGTATACCAGGGAGGAGAATGGAGATATGGTGGGGAGAGCGAGTACTCTGGAGGAACAATAGGTTTCAGGCATTACAGAGAATATGGGCAGACTGGATGGACCTCTGGTCTTGTTTTGCTGTCATGGTCAATGTTTCTGTGTTTCCATGTTACCTACTGTGTCCAAAAGGAGACTGTCTGGCTGATTACATTATGCTTTATCTTCAGCTAGGAAATAGGAAGATGCTGGAGTTTAAGGAGAAGCAAGAGTAGGTCCATTTCTAATTTACTGTTGCATTTAGTGAATTTTGGTCAGAAAATGCTAATCTCTATCCATTTAAAAGTATGAAACATATGTGTATTTATGCATCTAATGTCATGGTTTAGTCCCTGTTTTACCCTCTAAATGTCAAGAAAAAGGTTTAAGTAATGCTTAGTGAGTGGGTGGATCACATGACCAGAAGGAGTGATACTTAAACCCTTGAATTTTGTGTAAAAGAGTGTTTGCTATGTTAAATGCAGACTGTGGAGGAGTGAGAAGCACCATGCTCCAGACAAGAGTGACTCATTTCCTGGCAGTCTGTGGGTATGAGCCTATGTGCTCTCTGCTATTTTACTAGGAATGATCTTTTGAATTCCAAAAAGAGGGTCCTATAATCTAGAACTAAAAAAAAATGGTCAGGTGGTTTCATCTAGATAGGCATCTTCTGTATGACATCTGACCTTTCACTGGACTTCTGTGTATGCACTGTAAATAAAATGATGCAGCTTGCACCTTGTATATTACAAACTTTGTGTCACCTCAGTATCAAGGAGCTGTAGTTCAATGTCACAAAGTAAGTACCGGGCACTGGTGGTGTGGTTTGGACATGGGACTTGTATTTGTGCAGGAGAAGCATTATCAGCACAGTGAGCAGGAATGAGTTGACGCTAATACACACTGATATTGAGGGTTCTAGTGTGATTTTTGTTTGGGGGGCAGGAAGGAGTGTTATTTTGCAAGCTTCATTTAGGGTACTTAGACATTTGAAAGAGGTCACATGATGCAGCCAGCTGATTGGAGGGCATCAGAAAGGAGGTTTGAATGAGTAAAAAGAAGTGCAAGGGTTATTTTGTTTGTGAAGGAGTAGCATCATCAGCACCAGACAGCAGGAGTGTGCTGCAGCTAAAATGTACTGATTTTGAGGGTTTTAGTTCATTTTTTTGTAATACTTCTTTGTGCCAGCTTCTTTCCCACAGGAAACAGGAAGGAGTGCCATTTTGCCAACTGCATACACAGATACCTGATGTAGGGAGGAGGCCATGTGATGCAGAGATGACCAGTGGGGTTCTCATCTTCTGGGTTGTGCTCTGGAGGAGAGGACAGTGTCCCACATGAAAAAAAATTATGGAGCTTCAGGCACAGCTGGTAGCAGCAGGGGAGGCAATATTCTTACTGCATCACCAGCTAAATAAGTACCCATGGTCACACCCCCCACCTTGCCACCTGAGACCCACTGTCAGGGGGGCTGGAGGAGAAGGGATGGCAGGGGCAGTCACAAGGAAGTCCTTCAAGTATTGACAGCAAATACTTTTGCAGCACTGGAGGAGGACAAGGTTCCTGCCTTCTTCACTGGAGGGGGGGGCTTGGAGCTGGTCAGAGAGGTGAACAAGATGACTTGGTGGCACCCAACAGTGAGAACAGGAGTCAGGCGCATGGAGTATCCTAGTAGTAGGGGACTCTGTAATTACAGGGATGATGAGGGTGATTGGAAGAGTGGAAAGGGGTGGTCAGATGCCTTCCAGATGAATCAGCCATCTGGGACATGGATAGGATAGGAGGATGGCGGAGATGGTAGAGGGGGAAGGGGAACTTGGGGTGAGTACCAGCTGGTGAACTGACCTACTGAGACAGTAAAGAGCAACTTTCAAAGGCTGAGTACAGATTGAAGGCACACTCAACTTCTCTGGCCTTTTTTAAGATCCTCCCTGTGTTGGATAGGGTGAAAGAGAAGGGTAGAGTGAGGATAGACAGGTTGGAGGAGTTTAATGGCTGGTTGAAGGGATTTTGTCAGGAGCTGGGACACAGTTTTGTGGGAGACTGGAGGGCTTCTAGAACAGGAGTCTCTTCAAGTGTGACGGCCTTCACCTAACAAGAGAGGGAGCTAGTGCCCTTGGGCAGACATTTGATGTTTGCATTGCTGGACATTTAAACTGGGGGGGGGGGGGCAGAGACTGAGGCTGTGAGAATCTACAGATTATGGCAAGCAAAAGGGGAACCTAGCTAGGATCCCCCCAGAAATGGGGTCTAGGAGCAGTGGGGATGGATGGCACACGACAGATCCATAATAGGTTAAGAAAGGGTGCCAAGTGGGGAGGCTCACATAGCTGGCAAGGAGTAAGGAAATCTGGAAATTAAGGGGGAAAGGGGAAGACAAAGGGATTGGAGCCAATGAAAAATGGGATATAGGCACAAGCTGGAAGGCAGTGTGCCCAAACAGAGGAGCCTAGGAAATGAAATCAGTGAGCTTCAGGTGATAGTGGCAGATGCAGGTTGAGACCCTACAGTCATTACAGAAGCATGGGCCACTGGGAATAATGACTGGGACCTGGCAGTGCTGGGGTACACCATGTATATACGTGACAGGGGTAAGGAAAAGGAGGTGGAGTAGCCCTCTATGTCAAGGAAGGCATAGAGGCAGTAGAGGATAAGTCCATCTAGGGAGTGAATGGGGAGACATAATCGCTGTTGGTACAGCTCTTGGCTATCAGTCCAAAGAGAAAAGCTGAGTGCTCAGAATGCTGAGCCAGTGCTGACCTGGGCTGCCAGCCCAAACTCAGCACAGTAAAATCCAATAGTTAGCACTCAGTTGGAAATAAAGATTTAGCCAGAAAAATCAGCAGCTGGACTATGAAAGTCTATTTATTAATGCATGAAATGTGAGCCCTCCAAAAAGCAGTGAACACTCTGCTCATATAACCCAGTGCTTCTACCAAACAGGCCATTGTCAGGGGGTATGGCAAACATAGGACAGAGTGTGCCTTTTTAGTGCACTAAGTTCATGTTATAGGGTAACAAGACTAGTAACGATGCTATAAACAATTACCATGATAAAGATAAATGGACAGCGCCAATGTTAAAAGCATTGTTAGATAACATAAGCAATTTGGCAAATTAAGTAAACTATTAATGCTTATTATCCAACACCTTGTACAGTGTCAAAGACAAAACATAATAAAAGGCACCAAATGAAAAAGCAATATGTGCAATAGAAATTCAAAAGAAAAAACAAACAAAATAAGAGATCAAAAGTTAGGTGTGTTCATCTATGGACACAGTTTGCCAGAATCCTATGTTAATATTTAAAAGTAAAAAGATTAAATGAAGCTTTTTTATAATATAATTTAAATGTCAAAGGTACATGTATGCCCAAGGGGAAATACTGATGTTGAAAATGCAGGCAAATGTAATTTCTAAATGGAAGCAGCAATACATGGTACAAATATGAAACATTTGTCATGATGTAGCAAAATAATGAGAGGTGGATGAGAAATGTAAGAATAGCACCTGTCTAAGAAAGAACACAGGGAGAATAGCGTCTAATATAGAATGAACAGTGGATGGGAACAGGCGGTGTTGGGGTGGGACTGGGGAGGAGAAGAATGTGGGAATGAATGTAATGGGGGGGGGGCCCTATGAAAATGGATGGTACAAAGGCAGTATGGGTGGTAAAAAAATGTGAATACAAATTATTCATAAAATATAAACATGGGAATAGGAAGGAAAGCAATAAAGTTGACGATAAGGAAATACCCAATAGGTACCGTGTGTAAATACTAACAGGGATGTCAACTGGTGGTGGTGGTGGGGGAGTAAAAATTGAAAGAGAAAAAATTAAGCAATATGCATGACAGGGTGTTTGTTGTGCTGGGATAATGTCATGCCTGGGGTGGTTGGGCATGAGGCCGCAGGCCGAGTGCATCTAACACCCAAGAAGTGATGTTATTCCAGCACAACACACACCCTGGAGTACATTATTGCTATTATACAATGACTCTTTTGTAAAAAAAAGAGATAAAAAGATTTTAAAAAATGTTTTAGAAGTATTTTTAGCATTTTTTCTATGTGTAGGTGTACATTTATAAAAAAAAAAAAAGTCCATTGTTACTGTTGGCCAGTAGGTAGCAGTGTCATTGTATCCCTTTTTCTCTGTGTCATTGTTTCAGCTTACCTCTTTTGGCTGTCTGTGTTTTGTGCCTCATAGTACATGTTGACTACCAGCCCCACTCCCAGCCAGTCTGCTCTTAGTGTGTGGTAATGTTTATAGGTCTGTAAGGAAGGTTGTGGTGGGTTGCTGACTGTTAATTGCAGAGGTTTGACTTTTGTGAGGTTGGGTGAGTGGTGGCCACAGAATGGGTTATGTCAGCTGAGGTGTGCGGCCATCGAGCCAATCACAAGGACTGCGGTGGCTGAGCAGTTTGTGAGTAGCAGGAGAAAACTTATTGGAGGTATGGGTTTATTATAGTTAGGGGCAGGGCAGGGATCGAGGATATCTACCACTTCAAACATGGATAAGAAACTGAATTTTCATGCCAGCCTTTTTTCCTGCAAAATGAGTGGCGTCAGTGAACTACACAACCAACAGTTACGGTCTCCGTGGTTCATTAAAGCCACTCAGCTCACAAGGTAAAAAGCTGCCATAAGAATCCAATTATTTCTTTGTGGTGTAAACTCTGCCTTTAAAAATATCATTGTGAATCACTTTGGCATTAGTGGGAGAGCAGAGGAGGACTGCCGTGAAGCCGAGCCTGAATTGGCGTAGCAGGTGCTGAGCGGAGATCAGTGAAGGGGGCTGCTTGGAGTGATTCACTTAACAGTAGCTGCAATCATCTGTGTGCTGGAACTAGACTTGTGATGTTATACTTAGATAACATCATGGGTCCAGTCCCACACAGACCAATCAGTGTCCTGGATTCTTTCCTTGCCATTGTATAATTAGTATTATAAAACAGGCCTGGATAACAAAGTCCAAATTAAACCATAGCACAAATAAGCCTAAAGACCTCCCTTATTAGTAATCAAAAAGGATAATATATGAATATGGGAAAAAACATAATAATGCCAGGAGGCATTATAGAGAGAGGATACTTGTATAGAAGTTTCAAAATATAAATGGCACAACGTCATAAAAAATGCCTGTAGCAAAAAGTGGTTTGTTAGGTGTTGCAAAACCAAGGTTTATGAATTTAACATAAAACCTGTTCTCCTCAACATCCCAGTGAGAGGTAGAGAAAATAGATCTAGTTGAAATTTGTAGATGGATGATTGTGTGATCTAAAAGAAAATGAGATGAAATGAAATGTTAGTAAGATATTATTAAATGTCATCACCTATTAATACACACAGGTTAATTATTCCTTAAATTTCCATAATATGATTTCTGATCTTGCAATTGGACTCATAATCAAAACTAATGTGCACTGTCCAAAGGGCTTAAAGAATATAAAGAAAAGTTATAAAATCTACTTCATTATTCAAGCCACCTGGTGAATAAGTCTGTAAAGTAACAGTCCATTTTGTTTCTTTTAAGAGTAATGTGTTTGTACAGTCACCTCCTCTGGAGTGTGGGAGCACATGTTCCAGTGTCATAAATTCTACACTATTGGGGTTTGAATTATGTTCAGTCAAGAAATGATTCCCCAAAGAATTTCTTGTATCTTTATTAATCATGCCCTCATATGCTCCTCAATTCATCTTTTCAAGGAGTGCATAGTACACCTAATGTAATGTATGTCCACAGGAGCACTACGGCACATAAGCTACAAAAGGTGTGGTATATTAAACAAACACTCTCACTACCACATTGTAATGGTCTTTCACAAATTGGTTTCTGTCCTGGGCATATTTGTAGACATTGCACTGTCCACATTGAATGAAAACACTGGCGTGGGGGGGGGGGGGCAGCCAATTCAAATGAGTTTTTCTTCTATTTGGAAGTCACAGAATGAGTGGCCCTAACTTTATTACCTACACGCTTCCATTTACAAAAGGCAATTCTAGGTGCAGGCTGCATAACATCTCTCATGATAGGATCTGATTTAAGCACGGTCCATAGTCCGTAAACTAAACCTCCTACTTCCCTGCTAGGGGATTAAAGACTGTGACAAAAGTTAGTAGTTTTTCTGGGGTCCAGTCTCCTCACAAGAAACCATGCCCTGTTTTTGTTTTGATATTAATAAATCTGTTCTGTGACAGAGCTAACTCTCCATTGGGCTTGGTCTAAAATGTCTGGGCTTTAAACCCTAGCCAAGAATCAATAATGAGTTTTTCAGCTTTTTTCTCAAAGACAGTGTCATCTGAATAATTTCTGTGAATATGGAGAAGTTGTCTGCATTGAATGGAATCCTTGAGTTTCTTGGGGTGGTAACTTTTGAAGTGTAATAAAGAGGTACTGTACATGCTGTAGTTTTTTTGTAATTAGATGATAATTTTTTAATCTGGCATGGCTGAGAGGGTGAGATCAAAAAAACGAAAGATAGTTTCATTACTGTCCTTTGTAAATTTTAGATTCATGGAATCTGAATTTAAGTATTCCATAAAAATATTGATCTCATCATTTGAGCCATGCCAGCCACATATATGTCATCAATAGAGCATGCCCAGTAGATTAGTTTTTCTTGGAAGATGTTTTGAGCTAACTTGTACATGTACTATTCCTCTCACAGGCCCTTGTAAAGATTGATGTAAGAAGGGGACGCAGCTGCCCCCATGGCTGTGCCACATTTTTGAAAGTAGACTGCTGAATCAAAAAGAAAAAGAAATCCTGTGAAGGACGTGTTGAAAGGCATGTAGGAGGAGTGGAACTGAAATACGTTAGTCAGCTTCAGTAGATTGCAAGTAATACCTGACTGCCTCTAAACCCTGTGTATGGGGTATGCAGGTATACAGACTGGTGACATCAACTGTCAACCATCTGTAGCCCTGTTTCCACGTTAAATCTTTCAGTTGATCCAATAAATCCAGGCTGTCCCTAAGATGAGATGGTTACAAAGGACTGTAGAAAAAAGTCCATAAAAACTGAAAGAGTTTGTGACAAAGAACCCACTCCTGAAATAATAGGTCAGATTTGATGGTCCCTGAGATTTTTGTGGACTTTGGGTAGGGTGTACAGTGTGGGAGAAATGGAGGTATCTACTATCAAAAAACTTGGTTTTTCTGTGTTAATTCACCCACATTATATAGCCCTTTCCAACATTGTATACCCTTACAGAAATATAAGTGTGTTGTGTACATGTAAAATGCATGCCACTTGTTTAATTGTGCAATGTTTGCATGTGGTTTGCATACACAAAGTGAACCTAAGTGAACCAGGTCTAAAAAGCAAATCAGGTTAGCATGCTGCAAGCTTGACATGTGTGCAGCAGGTAAGCTGGTGTGAACATCTTCTACATATCACATCTGGTTCACATGTTGCATGCTTGCCATGTGTGCAGCAACTAAGCTGGTGCAAATCTCATCTAAAAAACACATCAGTTTCTATTT
Organism: Neoceratodus forsteri; assembly: GCA_016271365.2. Classification (NCBI taxonomy): domain Eukaryota; kingdom Metazoa; phylum Chordata; order Ceratodontiformes; family Ceratodontidae; genus Neoceratodus; species Neoceratodus forsteri. The sequence goes on from CM057449.1 coordinate 1,462,688,177, forward strand.
CTCATACTAGTGCTAGCAATTAGAGCCATTAAAATACATTTTTCATTGATTTCCCTTTAAATTTAGGTAAACTCGTTAATTCTGATCCTTTTGCAAGTTGTTTAATGGCTTTAGCTTTCATCATTAAATTGCCATTAATTTGTAAAATATTGTTTGCTTACTGCATTAAATGCCTAGGATATAGTCAGCTAACACTCCCCAGTCCAGATGTGTGAAGAGGGGCCTCTGTGTTGTGAAGCCTGACCTATTTATTTTGGGCCATGCAAATCCCCTTATGCATATTTAGTTCTACAAATGTGTTTCTCCATGACTATTTCAGCACACTTACTTTCCCTTTGTCATTCTGTAGGAAGCATATACAGTATAGCCATGCTCAGCACCCTTTGTGCTGAGCAGGATCTTGGAGGCAAGCACCATACCTCACATTTTTCACTGAAATGAAGGCATGGACATTCAAAATGAAGGACAATGAGGGGCACTATCCCTCATGATGATCAGGACACATCCTTAAACATAGAGATACAGTACTGGCTAAAGAGAAGGCAGCAAAGGGTGGTGGTGAGGGGACCTCTCATCACCGAGAGTGGTGATGAGTGAGGTACCACATGGATCACTACTGGGACCGGTGATGTTTGGAATTTTTATTGCAGGTATCTCACATGAGATCCAGAGCAAAATCAATCTATTCACAGATGATACCAAGATGGGAGCTGTGGTTGATGATGCGGAGGGGTGGAAGGAGTTGCAGGAGGACCTGACTAAGCTGCAGGAGTGGGCAGAAACATTGCAGTTGGAGTTCAATGCCAAGAAGTGCAAGGTTCTACACTTTGGAGCCAGGAGCCAGGGGAGGGACTATCACTTGAATGGGGTACAGTTGGGGAGTTCCACAGAGGAGAAGGACCTAGGAGTGATCATTACGGGGAGCATAAACAACTCTGCTCAGTGCAGGAAGGTGGCAGCAGAGCCAACAAAATGCTGGGGTGTATTGCAAGAGTGATCTCCTTCAGAAGGAGGGAGGCTAACCTGCCCCTGTATAGGTCATTGGTCAGGCCCCACCTGGAGTACTGTGTGCAGCACTGGCACCCATTCCTGAAGAAGGACATCAGATTGTTGGAGGGGGGTGCAGCGAAGAGCCACAAAGATGATCCAGGGATTGGAGAACAAGCCCTATGAGGACAGGCTGGGAAAGTTGAATATGTATTCACTGGAGGAGAGGTGGGATATGGGGGATATGATCGAGACCTCTAAGTATGTAAAGGGGAGAAACAAGACCAACAAAGAAAGGGATTTTCCAGATAAGAAAGGAGAGAGACACAAGAGGGCATGGACTGAGATTGGAGGGGATTCAAGAGGGAGATGAGGAGACATTTTTTCACTGAAAGAGTGGTGGACAAATGGAACACCTTACCAGATGAGATAGTGTCCTTTAAGATGGTGGGCAGTTTTAAGAGGGGTTGGGATAGGGTAAGGGTAAGGGATACTGGGAAGAGGGGGGTGAGAGGGACAGCTGCGAGGTGAAATGCTAGCAGCACACTCAAGCCGATTCAATAGACCATGAGGCCTGTTTCTGCTAGTAATTTCACATGTTTGTATGTACCTCAGAACACAGTGGAAACCATTGTATTTACTTGTACAGATATTAGCACCTGAAAATTAATTTCTACCATAAAGCAGAGGTGCCATTTAGGTAGGGCATCGGGGGGCAGTGGCCCCACCCCCACATTTGTGCCTAGGTTGTTCTTATGGTGTGGCAATAATGGCATTAAATTTGGATTTAATCCTTTGCACAATGAGTGCCCCCCCGGCCTGTGTGTGCTCAAGCTGCAGGTGCACTCCTGACTAGACTGTGTCTGTATTGTGTTGTCCACTCTCCACCTATTAGTGGCAATGCCATCACACTTAACATGGAGGAGCTCCAGGCAAGCAAGAGCACATGAGTCATGTGAGTGTGACACTGTCTCCCACCACAGTGTAGACAGGTTGCACTCTACAGCTTGGAGGAGTCAGTGAGCACTGAACTCTCAATAGCAGTGTTGTGGTGGCATATTTTTGTTGGTCTACTCATAGTAAGACTCCATCTCCCCTGGTGGCTGAAGGGGTAGAGGGTCAGCTAGAAGCTAACTCAAGCTAGGCTACCTATTTACTCTACTACCGTTGCCTACCAAAAATAACAGCACAGGCCCCCCATGGCAGAAAGCTAGGTCCTAGCAGCAGTGGTGACAGCAGTGTGGGTGGCCTTCATAAACCTTGATCAGTGCAGTGCAGCAGTTGCCACAGCAGCAGCCAAGCAAGAAGCAAGCAACACAGGTTGGGTGGGTTCAGTTGGTGAGGTAACATGGTTACAGACCACATTGGAGATCTGGGATGATTTGTTCTAGCATCCAGCTTCTGGCAAAAGGATGAATAAGGAATGGACTGAAAACTGGGCTGGTGGCACACTGGGCCAGGGTGCAGATTCTGGCCAGATGGCTGGGTAAGTGAAAGTAAATCATTTTTTCACAGGAGGATTGGGGAAAGAGGAAGGACTGTCATATTCATGTGTTTTTCATGTTTCTCCACCTTTGAACAGCTTCTCAACCCATTTGGGATGGGTATTAAATGAAATGAAGTCAGGGAGAGAAATCAGGAGAACGTTTTTTTTTTGGGGGGGGGGGTCAAAACCTTAGCCAGGAAAAAAATTGGTTAGTAACTGGATGGGTTTAAGCTCAGATCTGATGCACTGCTCTCAGGTAAAGACAGATGAATCTTATACATTTGTGAATTTTTCCTGATTTGCATATCACTTTTCAGTCACAACAAATATGTTTTACCTTTTAGAGATGTTCCAGACATTCTAAAACTTGCCAGCTAGGGGCAAACTAGCCCCTGACCCTTAACTTATATCTATATCTGGTGGTTTGTCAGCAGCAGCATGGCTGCACCTGCTACAGTGTGTGTGCATGAGGGGGGACTGGCCAGGTAGGTGGATGTCGAGTTATTGCAACTTTTGTGTTTGCCCCTTAAAGTCTGTTTGTGTGGGAGCATTCAAAACTTTGGAGAGAAAATAGTAGGAGTACAAGTCAGACAGAAATAATGAAGTAGTTTTGTGGTTAATTTTGTGTATTGGGGGAGAACCACATGGGTTTCCATTGGTATGTGTGCTACAGTTTAGCTGTGCAGCTGCGATGAGGGGGACAAGAAAACTAAAAAGTATAACCGTGGCTATAAGCATGCCGCAAGTGTGCAGATGTATGCAGATTTATATTGAAGTACAAGTGAGCCATATGAGTGCAGGCAGTATAGTTTAGTGGTTAAAGGCACTGAACTGCAAACCAAGAGACTTGGAGACCTGAAGACCTGGGTTTGAATCACATCAACCCCCACTGGTATATGGTGTGATCCTCAGCAAGTTACTTAACTTTTATGTGTGCAGTTATCAGTGACCACTTGCTTTTAACATAAAAAGCATGCTTTCCACACTTGCTTGCTGCACACACGCAACATGCATGTAATCTGTTCCAATTTAACATTTAATTCTTGCTTGCAGTACGCATATCAAATGGGTAGTTTTATGTGCGCAGCATGAAAGCATTAATTTTTTTTTATTAATTTGCACATAGAAAAAAAGATACACATATACTAGATAAAGCCAGGAACATAATAATCAGTACAGATGAAGTTTTATCTATCATCATTATTACATGTAAGGAATGAAGCATTTCATATAATTATTTCTGTAAGGGTACAATTCATTTTTAAACGGCATGGTAGGATCGTTTTGGAGTTTTTCATTGTCAGTGGCGATTTGCAATAAGTTCATAATTTTCATTCTGTACATGGATTCAGGCAACAACACAGCATTCTCCCCTTTGTACTAGGGTTTAATCACTAAGCCCTTTAAGTTTTCTATTTTAATCAAGGCATTCCTCTCAGCAAAGGTCAAATTTGGGGAATGCTGTGTGTCATTGTTCTTATAAAGATTTTCAATATCTGAAATAAAGAGGTTTTCAAAGGAAGATACCACTGGGTTTAAAATCTATAATGGGGGGCTGGCTCACCAGTGCAGCAGTATCACTACTGCTCATGATGCCGGTGACCCAGGTTTGGGAACATTCCCAGGGAGTCAAAGGGCTGGCTGGGGGTAGGAGGCTTGAGCATCTGTGGACTGCTCGCCTTTTCCGGGGAGGAAGAGGGTACGAGGCTCGCCACTTGACTGGCCTCTGGCAGAGACCAGAGGTACAGCAAGCACCAAGCCATACTTTGGGGGAGGAGGCATGACAGATATCGGCAAATGCACCTTGACGTCATGGTGCACATCATGGCCCCACAAGAACACAGGAAAAATGTCTCCCTGCACACCAGGAAGATGGAGCACCCGGCACGGATTCTCAACTCCCTGCCTGTCTGTCCTCACAAAACTAAGATGTTTGGGGTGTACGGGCCCCACCTTGTCCCCACCTGGGGGGAATAATAACGGTTACATGGGGGATCACTGTGGGCTCCAGGTAAGATGGGGGGGGCAGGTGCCTTGGTGACTCATGATGGGGAGGTGTGCAGGGGAGGGGGGAGCATAAATAGAAAGCACAAAAAAAAAGAAACCTATACTGGGGCAAAAAATAGATTTTGGTCAAAAAACGGATTTGCTTCTATCTATATCAGGAATTTGAGAGCCCATATACAAGTCCAATGGTGTTTCCTCTAATAATATGTCCAAATTAATCAAATCAATAAGAACTTAGGATACATCACTGGTATTGAAGTCCTCTATACTGTGTGTTTCTGAAAATAAAGCTGTATTTCTGGTTTCCTGGTGGTAGTCAATAACCTTCTCTGGTTGTGCAACATCCTGCACAGAGCTCACTGTCAGCTCCTGGTTCCTATTCTCAGTTTGTATTGTGGAAAGTTCAGTTCTGTCCATGTCATGATGTCCTTGTACTGTATCTATATTATCACAGTGGAAATGGATAGTAAATTTGATATTGCAAAGTAATTTAAAGATATCAACCTTCACTGTGAATTTTGAAAAGGTTTGTTGGGGAGGGGGTGTTGGGACAAAATTAAGTCCTTTCTTGAGTACTGTTTTTTGTTTCATTAGAGCTGTTCTTGTAAGATTTATAATTTGTATGTCTGTCCTTTCATTTTAATCCAACTCCATGCCCTTCCCCTTCAGCTGACCCACGGAAACCCGAGCTCACTCCTGAACCTGGGTTGCCAGCGTGACGTGAGGTGTGGCATCCAGTGCCTCAACCCTCAGTGCTACTGGGCTGGTGCATCAGCAAACCTTTTACAGTACTTGTGCTATGTAAGTTATTTCCTAAGTCTCCTATAAAAAGTGTGAATAATACGGGTCCCAATATTGATTACTGGGGCACACCACTTGTGACATGTCCCTCCTCTGACAGGTTAAGGTTACCCTTTATTCTGACTCTTTGGGTTCTTTTTTTAACCAATTTCCTATCTATCCTATCATGTTTATGTTTATTGCTAGTTGTATTAGCTTTTCTATTAATTTTTTACATGACACCACATCAAATGCTTTGCTCGATTCAAGAAAATTATATTCAAAGCATTTCCATTATCAAGATTCCTACCAATGGGCTCATAAAAAGTGAGAAGGGTTACTATAGTAATACAAGACTTGCCTGCCTTAAAAGCATGTTGTAGTTTGTCATTAATTCCTAGCCTCTCACACTTGTCCTCTATAAGTCTTTGAACAAATGTATTCATTAGTTTTCCTAATATAGATGTCAGGCTTATTGGTTTATATTGTAATTACTAGGTAAATCTGTGTTGCCCTTTTAAATTTCTGGGATTGCCTCTGATGTCCATCACATCCTTACTATTTCCCTTGTATTAATGGTCTGTGTAAATAGACACTTTAAAATATGGGTTAATTCATTGGCTAGTTCTTTAATCAGCTTTGAGCTCATGCCATCAGGCCCTGCTGAGTTATCTATTTTTAGTATCCTTATATATTTTTTTGTGTGTTATTTCTTTGTGCTCTCCTAAGCCCTTGGGTGACCACTCCTTCAGACAGACTAAGGTCCTGCCACCAGTCCCCATCACCATCCCACTGCCCTCAATACTGCCACAGCTCAGTTGACCTGACTTATCTCTTCACGGGGGGGGGTCTTCCCTCCCTGGGCAGGGTAACCAGGAGAGGAGACTTACCCGAAGGCTTCCTTCTATGCTGGACACACGGTGAGGGTTGGTGTGAACACTTCCAGGTTTGTAGCAAGCAGGAACTGACTGCCATCATCCGATTGGCCAAGCGACTGTATTTTTCCTGCTTTTATTCACAACTCAAACCCCCCACACTGTAATGGTCCTACCATGGCGGCATTCTGTGGGGGGCATTCAGTGACATGTCGAGGCTCACACCACCATCAACATCAGCCACAAGCCACCCCCAGGAGCCATCTAACAAGCAGTCCAGGACCATCCCACCCCCTGGGAGGAAAGCATCTATAGGACACACGTGACTCCTTCCCCACCAGACTCCACTCCTGACGTCCAGGCTTGGGGTGCGAATCTGGCTGCAGTGTGCTGTGTGAACACCCATCTCTTGATGCCATGGAGCTGGCATCTTATATTTTGTTTATGTCATTCATGGTAATCAAGAAGCTCTTTTCATGTGTTTTTTCAATATTAGTAGGTTTGTCATCATCCCTTTGGTAAACAAAACAAAATATCTATTAAGTTCTTCAGCTATTTCTGTATAATTAGTTAATTTATTTTCCAATTTAATTGGTCCTATGTTGTTGGTTACTTTTTTAAAATAAACATAACTGTAGAAAGCCTTAGTATTTTGTTTATTTTTGGCCAGTTTAATTTTGTATTCATATTTTGCTTTTCTGATTCCTTCTTTTCTTCTTCAGCTGTTTATTAAATATTTAAGTTACATAGACATGAGTAACTTTTATTCAGTTTATACATTCTTTTTTCTTCCTAATTATGCCTGCTACTCTATTTGTGAGCCATAGTGGTATTTTACCCCATTTATTATAAATTATTATAAATGTTCTTACTTTATGTATGTGACTTCCTTTCCTCCAGCAATTTATCCTGCAGAATTTGTCACCAATTACTAACAGTGTTTCCTCTGAACTTTAATTCCCAGTCCCAATTTGTCAAACTTTCCTTGAATTTTTTTTTGTAGTCTTCTTTTTGGTAAGAGTAGACCACTGTTCTCCATTTATTGCTTACTATGTTTGTGTCTAAGAACATCTCTACTATTGCATAGTCACTGGTACACAGGGAGTTTCTAATTTTATGTTTTAGTTTAGTCACAGTATTGGTTAATACTAAGTCCGGAATGGTATTATTCCTAGTCAGCTCTCTAATTATCTCTAATTATCTGGTTTAAACTGTCTTCCTGTGCTGTGTTTATCAGTATAGTCTCCCTCTCACTGCCATTCTATGTCTGGCTGATTAAATTACATGTTCTCTATCAGAATTTTCATTTATTTCATTTATGTATTCCATATATTGTTCCTTACTGGTGTTGTGTGGCATATAGCAATTGCCAAAAGTTAATCTTTCTGGTTTGGAATTGTCTATGGCTACCCACACATATTCACTATTTTTTCTGATATTATGATTCTAGTTATTAATCTATTGCTCAAGTATTAGATACCATTCTCACTATGATCTTTCCTAGGCTGGTGCTGTTGTTAAATTTCTCATCAGTCTCTCACTATTTTGGTACATCTTGATGAACTATTCATATTTTTACTTGTTTTTAGGGCTGCAGTTGGGCAGAGCCCTGCAATCCTTTTACAATCACTGAGTAAAAGGACTCTACATTCCTTCTGAACAAACATTGAATTGCATCACAGATGCCTCCATATCAGTGAAGCAGTCCACCCATGTTGTCCCTACTGACTGCAGTACTGCACTATTTCATAGTGCTGGCGGTCACAGTGGAACATAGCATACTTTGTTATGTCCAAGATGGCTGCTGCACTGTACTGTGTAGACACCAGCAGAAACGCATGCACAATAGCATGAGGCAGCCATCTTGGTCACGATGGAGTGGGCCGTGTTCTGATGTGACCGTGGGCACTTATTTATAAATTTTTTTAATATTATAGCATGTCCCTCCACCCAACCTTCCCTCTCAGCACCCATCACCCCACATCCCTGCCCCCCCAGAAACATAGGAATGACACTGGAAGTGCCCAATCCCTCAGTGTTGCAATCTGGGATCCTCTGTCCTTTTTTTCACCCCACTTCCCAGAAACATAGAAATGTCACGGGGGTGCCCAATCTCCCAGTGTCATGATCAGTGATCGACAGTCTTTTTTTATGACAATAGGGGTGCCCAATTCCCCAGTGTCATGATTGGGGATCGTTGTTTCTTTCTTTTTTTTTGACTTGTAAAAAACAAAACAGTCCATCGATGTCTTCCACCACATAACTGTGACACTGGGGTTACCCAATCCCACAGTGTCATGATCGGGGATCATTGGTCACTTTTTTTTCTACACCTATAAAAAATAAAATGGTTCATCAATGTCTTTTGTGGCTGTTTCTTAGCCCCACCCAACTCTACCACTGAGCATCCACTACCCCATACCCTCCGAAGCCCTTACTTACCTATCGGGGGTCCAACACCGTAATCCTCTCTGGACCACAAACACGTCTTCTCTCTTCAAAGCCAGACCATGAACTGAAGACACAGGTATGCAGTGTAATGTATTTCAATGGGGTTTTGAACTTAGTGCCATAACTTAGGCATTTTTATATATTTTTGGCCCAAATTTTCAACATGTCTTCTTTGGGACCCCACCTCATAAACACTGTCACTGTTATTATGTACATCTGTTCCAAAAGGTGATTTTATAGTGTCTGTGTGAAATCACTTTTCAGCCACCAGCTGAAAATTTTCTCTGCCCTTGTGCATGAGGTGGGGTCATAAGAAGGCTATGTTGAAAATTTAGTGCAAAAATATTAAAAAACAACAAAGGTGCAAAAATATTAAAAAACAACAAAGTTAAGAGCTCATGTAGAATTTTGCAAACACAGACTCGTACCTTTGGTAATTTCCAGTATTTTTACCCCAAACTTACTACATGACATATGTTTACAGCACCTCATAAATGTGACAGCTGTCATTTTTCAAATACTGGCCAATATGTTTGTTTTTTTTACATCCTGAAAGTTATTTCACTGACCCTGGATGAATTCACCTTTTGGTCATGAGTTGAAACTGTTCTCTCTCCTTGTTAGTGAGGTGGGGTTATAAAAAGGCTATGCTGTAAATCTGGTGTAAAAACATAAAAAAAAAGTTATGAGCCTGCACTGATTTTTGCAAATGCAGGCTTGTAAGTTCGGTAATATTCAATATTCTTTCCCTAAATTTTCCACATAGTCATTTCTTTACAGTGCCTCCTAAATACGACAGCTGTCATTTTTCTGCTCCTCCCCAAAATGTGTTTTTGTGTCCCAAAAACTGATTTCTCAGTCCCTGCAAAACAAAACACCTTTAAGCCAGGAGTCGAACATTTTGTCTGCCCTTCTACATGAGGCAGGGTCATAACAAGGCTATGTTGAAAACTGGGTATAAAATATTACAAACCAACACATTTATGAGCCTATGTTGCAATTTAGAAATGCACTCTTGTAAATGTGGTAATTTACAATATTTTTTACCACAAATTCCTCATCTGCAACCCTATTGGCTCTGTCTAGAGTTTGTTATGTATTGCTGCTGCCATTTAAGAATGATGCTTGCCTGCATTTCCTTGGGCATACCTTTGTTTTTTGTATTACAATATATTATAAAAAAGTCTCATTTTAGATTTTTTCTTTTAAATATTAATTTAGGATTCTGACAAATTCTGCATATAGATTAACACACCTAACTTTTTCTCCATGTTTTTTCTTTTGCATTTGTTTTTTATTTATTTTGTACCTTATATAAAAAGTTTTGTCTTTGACATTGCGCAAGGTGTTGGATAATAGGCATTAATAGTTTACAGTACTTAATTTAATTTGTCAACTTGCTTATGGTATCTAACAATGCTTTTAACATCTGCATTATCCATTTATCTTTATTTTAGTTATTTTTGGTTGCATCACTACTACTCTTGTTTTGTAACCATATAACTTTAATTAGTACACTTACAGTAAATGGTACACTCTGTCTGATGTTGGCCACATCCCAGACAAAGACCTTTTTGATTGAAGCAATGGGGCTATCTGAGCACAGCATTCTGTTTTTTTTGTTTGCTTGTTTTTTTGAGAGATCACATTTTATTCATCAATAAACAGACTTTTATTGCCCAAATACTGGTACAGCTCTTGACAGCATTGGGTAAGAAGTTGTACATTGGGTGGTCCATAGACCGATAGGACAATGGGATGAGGGCGATAGGGAACTATAGGTAAAAACATAGAAATATAGGAAAATTGATAATAATGGCAGGAAAAAGATCAATGGTCCATCTAGACTCTCTGGAGTTTCCTGTCTTTCCAGAACCTAGTATCCATACAGGGTTTTATCCCTCCCATTTCCCCCTTGCTCTCCTCCCTCCTGCTGCTGACTTGAACAACCACCAAACCCTTCACTTTCTCCCAGTTATGCGCAAAATCATTTATGGTCTTAGCACTTTCCACCTCTGCTGGCACACAGTTAAACAACTTCACCACCCTTTCTTAAAATAGAACTTCATCACATCTATTTTACCCCCCCACCATTTCCACTCATGACCCTATGTTCTTGACTATCTTCTCCTGTTAAATAGTTCCCCACAGTTCATCTTAGTTATTCCCTTTAGGAATTGGAAGATCTGTATCATATCACCCCTCTCTCACTTTGTCTCCTGTCAGTACATATTCAGTGCCTTGAAACAATCTTCATAAGATCTGACCTGTTGGCACCGAATCCTATTGGGTTTTTTTTTGAGGGGGCTCTGCCCCCTCACCCCCCCTGCAGGTGGGGGACTTTGCCACCATACCCCCCAGCCCTTAAATAATCAACTACGTGGGGTACTTTAGGGATGAGGTTTAAGTTGAGAGGGGTGAAAATTTATGTTTGCAATAAAAAAAATAGATGCAATACTATGGGACCTAGGTGGAAATGAACCACAGCCCCCAGGTCCCCTATGTCACCAGGTGCCAGTGCCCTAGCCACTCCACTATGGGAGTGGCTTGACCAGGCACTGCACTGGCAGCCTCTTCAATACTCCCCCATCAGAGCATACAGTGATGGGGTAGTGGTTATTTCCGTACACTGAAAAACCCCTGTTGCTGTACAAGTTTAAGCATTACCTGTTGCACGGTTATTGATGCACTGTTCAGGAAGTGCTATATTGACCCAGCACCCCCAAGTGTACAAGCACCCCTAGCTTACCCCCTCCACTAACCTCCCTATTCTGTCTATGTTCTGGATGGCTGATGCCACAGGAAGGCACCTGATGATCCCCAACCCCTCCTCCCCCCACTCACCATCCTCTCTACTCCCCTAATCATAGAATTCCTGACCACTAAGACTCTCCTAGCTGCCTTCTTTTTACTCTCACCTGCGTGTGCCACCAGGTTGTCACTTCCATTTCCCCTGACCGACCCAGAGTCCTCCTTGGGGGAATTTGGTACCTGAGTCTTCTCCAGGGGTGCAAAGCTATTTGTCCCCGGGATTGCATGTGGTTAGTTGACCTCCTTGTGGTTGCCCCACCACCCTTCTGCACCACTCTTCACCCCCTGGACCAGTGGGCCTCTAGAGTGGAATAGTGGGGGCTTATGTTCTGGGTTCTAGATGAGTCTGTGCCACAGAAAAAATCTCTTCCCTCACTGCTACCAGCTAAGTGTGGAGCTTTGTGAACATCTTGCAGAAGGGCAGTGCCCCCTCTTCTGGAGCATAACTCTGGAGAAGAGCACCCCACAGTCCCTGCAATTGACTTGCTCCATGCTAAACCTCAGGAGCTTTAGCTAGCTCTTCCACTCTGCTCTCCCTAATGCACTGCTTCTGAAAGCAGAAACAAAATGTGGAGTTGAGAAGAGGGCCACAAAGGGGAATGTAGTGGTGGTGGAAGATCTCAATCTACCAGACATAGATTGGAACTTTCCTGCAGCTAAGAGTACCAGAAGTTGGGCCCTGCTAGATCTGGTTAGAGAACCAAAGGCAGGCTTCCTTTTTTGACTTGGTGCTCACAAACTCAGAAATGTTAGCTGTAGTGTGGTTTGGGGAACCACTGGGGTCCAGTGACCATAGCACCATATGGTTTATACTGGCACTTGGTACCAGTATACCCTGTCAAAGGCTGAAGTTTTGGATTTCAGTTGAGCAGATTTTAACTAGATGAAGGAATTAGTCATGAATAAATTGATCAGTGTGGACAAAATCAGGTGGGTGGAGTAGAGGTGGAGAGTAATTAAAAGGGCCATTCTCAAAGCAACTAAATCAAGCTTGAGAAAGAGTTATCATGAGAAGTAGGCACAAGACACTAATCTGGTTGTCTAAGAATGTCAGAGAGGCAGTGAGGGATAAAAAAGGGCCTTTGTTAGATGCAAGGAGAAACAGGGGGATGGGAAATTAAATGAATATCAGGCAAAGATGAAGGAGGCCAAGAAAGCAGTCAGGGATGCAAAAGCAGTCACAGAGCTGCACGTTGTGAAGGGTGTCAAGAAAGCGGAAAAATTATTTTTTAGATACACTAGGGAAACAAGCGAGGGGAATAGTAAGGCTGTCAGTGGGAAAGGTTACGGGAGGAGGAGGATGATTAGAAGGCAGATATTCTTAACAACTACTTCTGCTCAGAATTCACAGTGGAGGAGAGTGGGACTTTGCAAGAAAGTGGCAAAAAAGCAGCTACAATTGGGATCCCAAAAATGGAGCAGGTGGTAATTACCCACAGAAAGGGTTAGAAAAGGGCTTGTAGCCCTGAAAATAGGTAAGGCTCCAGGGCCAGATGGGATGCACCCATGTTTGCTTAGAAAATTGGTCCTGCAATAGGCTGAACCCCTGGCAGGGCTATTCAGTAGCTTTCTAAGTCAGGGTTGGTTCTGAAATGTGGGAGGTTAATGGACATGGTTACACTCCATAAGTGAGGGGACTAGGAGCAACTGGTAACTCCAGGCCTATCAGCCTTACTTCCATTGTTGGTAAACCGATGTAGACATTAGTCAAACAGGACTTAAAGGACTAGCTAGAGAACAAATGGGCTCCAGGATAGTGAGTAGTGGCACTAGGTCAAGATGCCACAAGTCAGAACAGCGTGGTCAAGAAGCACGCAGGAAGAATGGCAACAACAATAACAGAGCCCATGAAAAAATGCTGAACAAAACAACAGCACTAATGGTTCTGGTCCAAAAACACGTGGAAGATCACTACTATGGCAATATAAAACACGACATTTCATACCCCACACCACCCCATCTTTATATAATAAGCTCCAGGGGGGTGACTTGGGGACGGAAGAGCCATGGGGGGAGGAATCAAGCAGAATCAACAGATGGGGAAAACATATAACACTTAGGGGAGGGGAAATTTTTTTTTTTACAAAAATAGGGCAGAACGTAAAATTGTAAATCCTCAACCTGAGAGACCATGAACAGAACCCAGATCTCTGTGTCTCCTCTCCTCTGGATGCCAGTGCTCTAACCTCTCCACCACAGGAGTAGCTCAATCAGCCATTTCACTTCCATCTACTTGACTGCTTCTCGTATATCTTCACAGCGACAGGGGTAGTGGTAACTGATGTGCACTATCCTACCCCTGTTGCTGTAAAGGCATACATGGTATTTGCAGCACTCTTCTTGATTGTGCTAATCTTGAAATGGTATTCTAACCAGTTATTGTAAGCAGCACAGCTTTATAAAAAGAAGGTCTTGTTAGACCAACCTGATGGTATTCTTTGACTGGGTAACTAGGGCAGTGGATAAGGAATGAGCAGAGGATTTATTCTACTTTGACTTCAGAAAGGCATTCTACTCAGTGCCACACAGAAGGTTGCTGAAGTTAGTTCTTACGCTTTGTGACAGTGAGCCTCCCCCAAGCCATACAGAAGATTTCAAGCCTCCCTTAAATTTGGAAAAAATCTTTTGCCTCCTTATAGAAAAAAATATCATACTCTGCACAGTACACCAGCAATAAAGTGAGATCAATAAGGTTGGCTGAGTATATTCTCTTTTTATTGAACTCATTGTTCACCAATCCCAACCCCACACCCAGGTTATCCCAGTCACTCCACTTTTTGGACTCCTGGGCCCTTGCTACTCTGTTTGCTCTCTGTCTGGAACAATTAACCTAGCTACTTCATCTCTCCCTTTCTTACCCTGTTGTTAAGCAACTGCAGTGTCCTTACCTCAGGTCACACCTGAAACAAGCACTAGCTTTGTGTGCCTTTCCCAGTCACTAGTTTACATATCAATAAACACCTACTATAGAAACAAGCCCTGACTTAGTGTGCCTTTCCCAGGCACTAATTTGCATATAAACACCTACTGTAGAAACAAGTCTTGGCTCAGTGTGCCTTCTTAGTCACCAGTTTACATGTAAATACACACCTATAAACAAGCTTTGGCTCAGTGCCTTTTCTGGTCACAGATTTGTACATTAGTAAAGAAATTCAGCTGCCATTATACATGTTTAGTTTGCTTCATCACTTTACACAAAATACTCAAAACTTAAAATTTAAATATTGTACAGACCTGACTGGGCCTCCCTGGAACAGTTTTGGGCCTCCCTTAGGAGACTAGCCTCACCATTCGAAAACCAATGACTGGTAGAGGATCTGGGAGTAGCAAAATACCTAGTTAGATGGGTGGGAAGTTGGTTTGGGGGAGACAGCAGAGGGTGGCAGCAAACAGGGTTAAATCTGGGGAGGTTAGGAGTGAGGGGTCACAGGGGTCAGTCCTGGGATCAGACTTTTTCAACATGTTCATTAGTAATGTAGGAGAAGGAATACAGGGCAAGATGTGTCTTTTTGCAGATGACACTAAAGTTTGACAGAATAACCAGGGCAGAGGGGGTAAGTGAGCTGCAGAAGGGTCTGCTAAGTGTAGAGAGGTGTTCCAGGGTCTGATACTGTATTTGAAATGCAGTGCCTAAAACGAGCACAGTGATGTGCATAGCAAACCTGAACCCCAGGATGGAATACTGGATGGGAAGCATTAAGCTGGGCACTACTTCTGAAGAAAGGGAACTGGGGGTCATCATAAGTGACTCCCTGAAACAAACTACAGTAGCTAATGCAACAAGGTCTGCAATAAGACAACCAGGCACCATCCTGCCAGCGCAGCAGTAGGATTTCTGTCTGCAATGCCAACAACCCCATTTCTTTTTTTTTTTTGAGTTAATTTCTTTATCCGCCTGGTCCCTGGCAGTGATGTCTCTTGTTGGATCGCCCAGCCCTGTCCCCCACTCACAGCCTATCGTTCCAGCTGCCCCATGGCTTGCCCCCTGTGGTGGGGCAGTGGGGATCCCTCAACCAGCCTAACTCTGGATTCGGTGCTGGAAGGGTTACATAGATACATAGATACATAGACAGTGTCGGCAGATAAGCGCCTATGGCCCACCCAGTCTGCCCATTTGAGCTTGTAAGTTCAGTTTGTTTTCCTAGAAGTCTATTTCCCCTTACCCCTGACCTCTAGAATTCCTTTATGTCTATCCCATGCATTCTTAAATCCTCGTGATTGTTTCAGCCCCACCACTTCCTCTGGCAGGGTGTTCCACTTGTCCACCACCCGCTCTGTGAAGAAATTCTTTCTCATGTGTCCTCTGAATCGTCCTCCCTCCAACTTCATCCCATGCCCTCTAGTCCTGAAACATCTTTTCGCTTAAAATAGTATTTTCCTGCCCTGTTCCTTCCTGTAAGATACTTGCATGTCTCTATCATATCCTCTCTCCTCCTCTCCTCCAGGGAGTACATGTTCAGTTCCTTCAACCTGTCTTCATAGGACTTGTGATGCAATCCATGCACCATCTTTGTTTCCTCCTCTGAACCTTCTCTACCCTGTCTATGTCCTTACATAGGTATGGTCTCCAGAACTGTACACTGTACTCCAGGTGGGGCCTCACTAGTGTCTTGTATAGCGGAATTATGACCTCCCTTTTCCTGCTGGTGATGCCCCTGCCTATACATCCCATCATCCTATTTGCTTTACCTGATGCCTTGTCACACTGTTTCCCTACCTTGAGGTTATCAGAGATGACAACCCCAAGATCCCTTTCCTGCTTGGTGCATGCCATATCCTCACCCCCAACTGATATATTGTGCCAGGGTTTTTGTGCCCCATATGCATTATCTTGCACTTCTTTGCATTGAATTTCAACTGCCAAACCCTTGACCATTCTTCAAGTTTCTGCAGGTCCCTTCTCATTCTGTCTACACCCTCTGGTGTGTCTACTCTGTTACAGAGCTTTGTGTCATCAGCGAACAGTGAAATTCTGCCTTCTAGATCCTGCGTAATGTCACTGATGAAGATGTTGAATAGGACCGGTCCCAGCACTGATCCCTGTGGTACCCACTGGTCACTCTTCCCTCTGTGGAGTGACAGCCATTTACCACCACCCTCTGTGTCCTGCCACCCAGCCAGTTACCTACCCACCACACTACTGTCCTGCCCACACCCATATTCCCCAGTTTGTGTAATAGTCTTCTATGTGGCACAGTGTCAAAGGCCTTGCTGAAGTCCAGATAGGCCATGTCCACTGCCCTCCCTGATCCACCTCCCTAGTCACCCAGTCAAAAAATTCAATGAGGTTGGTCTGACATGACCTCCCCCTGGTGAAACCATGCTGCCTTGGGTCCTGTAGTCCATTGACAACCAGATGTTCCACCAATCTCTCCTTCAGTAGTGCTTCCATGATCTTTCCCACTACCGAGGTGAGGCTGACTGGTCTGTAGTTCTCTGGTTACTGTTCATCGCGAGGGCGGCGCCTGCGGGGACTGACCATTATTCTGCAGTGCCAGTACCCTTTTTTCTCCTGTAATTTTGGTCCCCCTAGGTGAGGTTTGCAAAGACGCCACAAGGAGCGAGCGTGCACGCTCCCATGTGCACTCCTCCAAGCATCTGCCTCATCTACCCCCAATCTGTAGCTTTCGGGGCACCAGCCCCTAGCCTCTGCCAGGGGCCAGTCATGCAGCGAACCGCTGGTGTCCCACCCACCTGGAGAAGGAGAACAGTCCTACGGATGCTTTTTCCTTCTCCTCTTCTGCTGACCCATGGCAGCCCCATGCTCATTCCCAAACACGGGTTGCCGGCATAGTGCGAGGTAAGGCAACCTGTGCCTCAAACCTCAGTGCCATCGGGCTGGCTGGCAACCCCATTTCTGATGCAAGCCCAGGGAGTTAAAGGACAGGCGGGGGGGAGGATCGAGCATCCAATGGACTGCGCTCCTCCTGGGGAGAGGGTGGGGTAGCACTCAGTCCTTGACTGACCCCTGGCAGAGACTGTGGGTGTCGCAGCTGAGGCTTGCAAGCTCCAGGGAAGTGTACCAGATGTTGTCCGTATGCACCTCTACGTCACTGCATGCCACACCTCCCAGCAAACTAAAGGGAAAATCACCTGTCCGAGGCAAGGAGGATGTCCATTCCCCCCCCATTGAATCCTAGACAGCTAGCCAAGGCACTCTGCCACCAGACCACCACATGGCATCATTCGGGAAGTAGTAGAGAAAGCTCCCCAACAGCCCCACCTGGGGGGAGTGCTCCAGGATGCACTCTGGGAAAAGGCAACAGATATGTCCTGGGGGATGGGATGAGGTGGTGAGAAGGTGGACCGACAGCAGAGCCAGCTGATGGGGAAAAGAAACAGCAAGGCAACCAGGATGTCACCATGAGATTGTATTGAAGATGATACCCCCCATTTTTGATTATGGTAACATAGTCTACAGTGCTGCTCCCAAGTCCTCCCTTGCCACACTGGCCCACCTCTTTTACTCCTTTTATCATTTTGCCATAGGCTGTACCCTTCCCACATCACTGCTCACTCTTCTCTGCCCTCTCACTCCCCTCCCTTGACACCAGCTTCCTTTCCCACTGTGCCTCCTTTATATTCAGATTCTGGTTTTGTTCTCTTTCTTCCTACCTTGCCTACTGTACCTTCTGTCCTCTCCCTCTCCTACCTCCTACCCTCTATGCAGCAGTTCTACTCATTCCCTTTCTATGCCATTCAGGGAATCTACTGCTGGTCAAGCTGTATTCTCATATCACTTTCTTAAACTCTGGTCTTCTCTTTCACTGACTATCTGGTCTGCTTCTTCTGAATGTTGTGATTAGAGTGGGTGGGGTAACAAGGCAGAAGAAGAGAGGGGGCTGCCTGGCTATCCTGGATATTTGGCACTAGCCCACCCCTTTAATGAAGGATTGGGTTTGAGGGGTGGGTTGATGGTCACAGGAGAAGCAAGGAGTGGACAGAGTATAACAGCCAACAACTAAGGTAATTTTTATCAATTGTGGTTAGGGCAGTCAGGCCAGGGAGGGGCCAGGGGTGACACAAAGAAGCTGCTGGCTCCTAGCAAGGTTCCGGGAACCAGCTCTCACTGGATGATTCAGCTGGTTTTGTGAAGTTTCTCAGAACTTTGCTAATGAAGTTTTAACAAAGTTTACAATTCTGTGAAGTACTTCTTTGCAAAGGTCTAGGAACTCTGCAAAGTTGTGGAACTTCACAAAGTTAATGCAAAGCAAAGTTTCCTCAATGTCTCACATCTCTGCCAAATGTATGTCATACAGAGTGCGAGGAGAGGAGACTGGACAGAGATTATTGGAGAAAGGAAGAGACAGACCATTATGACTACCATGCCTCGTGGTATTTGGAATGAGAAGGAATTCGTGAAAGTGCTTTCTCTGGTGCCCAGAAGGCAGAATACTTTATTTAAAACCACCAAACTGGTGCAATTTTCTGAATGTTTTATGGGAAAGGATTGCTACAAAGCCAGACTATATATGGCCCATACTTCACCTCAGCAGCTGAGTACAATGAGACAGGTAAATAGTTGGTCGACATATTAAAACATTGTGATAAAGGGCTGCTTTAACAACATTGGAGAAATAATAATAAAACCGCATACAGTATCTCTCAATTGGGAGCAGTAAGTGTGGAGTCTAACATGCATGAATATTCCCTTTTAATAAAAAGGTGCTTAGGCTTTTGGGGAGAGGAAGAGTTGGGGGGCTTTGTGCAATGTGAATTTGGGGGTAGACTATGAGTTAAAAATTAGCATAAGAGTGGGGAAGAGGATGAAATCACTCATCAGATGGTTTGTGAGCTTGAGTTTATACAAAAAAGTATATTCTACTATACATTCGGGGGGCACAAAAGATAAAGACAGGAATGTATACATTTCTCAACAAGTCTGTACTAGACTTTCTGATGACATGTAAAAGCAAATGTCTCAGACTCTGGGCTCCTAGTTATGCTCAAGGATATAGATTTCTAGTATGGTACAATACTTATAAAAACATGAAGTATGGAAACAATTACCCATAGATAGAGAGAGGCATACATTTAGTTAACCATGCTTTGAGGCATGATGTTGTACTCATCTTAGCAGTGCTACTTCAGCCTCTTACTGATCAGCTGACTCACTATGCAGCAGTAGTTTTCCAGAGTACTGCAATAACACAGACAAGTCTGATTTTTACAGTTCTCAAACAACACATCCGCTATTTTTCTCATTGCTTGGTCAGGTACATTACTAAGTAGGATAAGCAGAGAGCAGTGAGCAGAAGGTGTGCAATGTGTTTTCAGTTCAAAAGACTGATAATCCATCCCTAATTTACAGCTAGCCATGAATTAAGATTTTAAATTTCATAATTTATGGCTAGCTGCCAGTTACAAATGTTATAAAAATGTATCTTGCCTGCATTAGTATTAGCTATATAATATGTACAAATAAGTACTAGTCCCATTAGTTACTGGAGAGTTACCTGAATCAGATTCATTTCCATGGTCACTTTTGTCCAGGGTAGGGGTGGTACCAGTCTGTTGTTTACAGCACAATCATCTGCCACTGTAAGTGAAACAGTATAGGAAAAGTTTGTTTCCAGCAGCACATTTAGGATACATTTCAGGGCGCACATTTATAGAGGAAGCCAAGTGCTGGCCCCATTGCACAGCAGCAGGGCTGCTGTTGAATTGCTGGCTAACTAGATTTGGGATAAATGAACTCAGGCTGCTAGGGGGATGGTGGAGGTGGGTCTTCAGTGTCCGGGAGGATAATCTCATCCTCCAGGTGAGGATGAGGAGGGTGTCTGCAGTCTGACATACCACACACACCTGCAGTTGCATACCACATGCACCTGCAGTTTCATAAGCAAAGTGGGCTCAGCAGCATTGTGGAGGATGTTCTGCATGCTCCCACTCGTGACCATTGCATGCATGGCTGGGAACACATTGTGCTTCTATTCTAAGTGGAGGGAGAATATGCAGCAACACTACATCCAGCACAAGTACTCTCAGATCATGCTTCACCTCTTCACCCAGCATGAGGAGCCCCCTGTCACTGAAACCAGAATTGAATGAAAGGGGGAGTGGTGCTTTACCAAAAGTATCTACCATGGGTGGGTTCACTTTTTCCACATGGAAGGTGGGGGCCCTCTGGTGTCTGGGTCAGAAGCAGGGCTGAGCAGTATCCTGACCACATCACATCTTGACTGTCCTTTCTAAACAAATTGTAAAACACTTGGAGGGCTAACTCTTTAACAGATAATGCTACATGACTGATTACATATTCTATGGGTGCTAGAACCTAAGGGAAAATGGGGGTGCCAAATTTCAAAAGGGCATAGGGAAAAGGGTAGTTTTTGCAAGCAAAGGGGCACTTTGAATAATCATGAGCAAAAGTGGGAGTGCTGCTGAGCATACTGCAATGTACATGCGCGCATACACACACACACACACACACACACACACACACACAAGCATTCTGCTAACTTTTCCAACTGCCTTATCACACTGCTTTGCTACCTTCGAGCCATCTTTTCCTGTTTTGTGGTTGCCAGTACCTCCCCACCCAATTGGTACATTGCTCTTGGGTTTCTGTGTCTCATGTGCATAATTTTACACTTTTTGGCATTGAAACCCATATTCTGGGTAACAAGCTCCCTGAACTAGTGGCCTTGATGGAAGAAGGATGCCTAGATATCATGGCAGTCACAAGAACATAGTACACAGAGAACCATGACTGGGATGTAAACATACCAGGTTACACAGTCTACAGGAGGGACAGGGAGGGTAGAAGAGGAGGAGGAGTAGCTCTCTATGTAAGGGAAAGGATCAAAGCAACAGAACTAAAGGGTAAACAGGGAATAGAGGAGGCACTGTGGGTCACCCTGGAGACAGAAAATGGCACCACAATCTGAATGGGTGTTGTATATAGACCCCCATCTCAGGGGGAGGAAATGGACAAGGAAATGATAGAAGGCAGCCTTGGGATGGCAGAAAAAGAAAAAGGGGAGATATTATTGATGGGGGACGTGAATATGCCAGATGTTAACTGGAGCAGCTTTGCTGCAGCCACATCCAATAGCAGTGTCATTCTCAGTGCCCTACAGGGGGCATATTTCAGATAGCTAGTGTTGGAACCCACTTGAGAGGGAGCAATCTTAGACCTGGTACTTTCAAATGGGGATGGAGAGAGGATCTAAAATTTAGAAGTGGGCAGCCATCTGGGAACAAGTGACCGCCAAACACTGTGGTTCACGATAAACACAGCCATAGAGTCAAGCCATACAAAAGTGAGGGTACTGGACTTTAGGAGGGCCAACTCTGTCCAAATGGGAGAGTGTCTCAGAAAAGCACTAGCAAACGGGCAAGAAGGAGGGGTAGAGGAACAATTGGGAAACATCAAAACTGCCATCACAGAAGCAACAAGACTTTATGTGAAGCAAATAAAAAAATCAAAATGAAGGAAAAAAACATTATGGTTCTCAAAAGAAGTGGTGGGGAAGGTTAGGGAGAAAAAAATAGCATTAAGGAAGTATAAGGAACCACAGAAGGAGCAGAACACAGAACTGTACTAGTTAAAGCAGAAGGAAGCGGGGAAGGCAGTCAGAACAGCAAAGGCCCAAACCTAGGAAAAGATAGCCAACTCAGTTAAGAACGGGGATAAGACCTGTTACAGGTGTATTAGGGAGCAAAGAAAGACCAAGGGAGGCAGTGGAGGCTTAATAAAGGGGAGGGTGGGTGGGCAGTGGGTGACAGTGAAAAAGCAGGATACTGAATGAATACTTCTGTTCAGTATTCATGAAAAGAAGAAGAGGGGAGGTACCTAATCCAATCAATGGAAGTACTCTGGATAGAGGGGTTGATACCAGTCCATTCACAGAAGAAAGGGTTCTAAAAGAACTCCTAAAACTGAACGTGGACTAAGCAATGGGCCCTGATGGGGTTCACCACAGAATTCTAAAAGAAGTAAGGGGACAACTAGTGACACCACTGACTACCTTTTTTAACATATCATGGGAGGATGGTATGGTACCTAAGGACTGGAAGAGGGTGGATGTGATTCCCCTTCACAAAAGTGGGAGCAAAGCAGAGGCAGGAAACTACAGACATGTTAGTTTGACCTCAGTGGTAGGGAAAATGATGGAATCACCTCTAAAAGAATTGTTGAATGCCTAGAAGCCAGTGGGGCATAGGACCCAAGGCAGCATGGATTCACAGTGGGACGGTCATGTCAGATGAATATAATAGATTTCTTTGGGTGACCAAAGTAGTA
This sequence comes from Neoceratodus forsteri, assembly GCA_016271365.2. Taxonomy (NCBI): domain Eukaryota; kingdom Metazoa; phylum Chordata; order Ceratodontiformes; family Ceratodontidae; genus Neoceratodus; species Neoceratodus forsteri. The sequence goes on from CM057449.1 coordinate 1,462,710,822, forward strand.
GATCAGGAAGGGGCTGTGGACATGGCCTACCTAGACTTTAGCAAGTCATTTGACACAGCTCCACACAAAAGATTAACAAACAAGTTAGCCAGCCTGGGAGTGGGTCCCAGGGTGGGAGCTTGGGTAAAAAATTGGCTGGATAACAGGACACAGAGGGTAATAGTAAACAGAGTCCACTCTGAAGAAAGGGGGGTTACTAGTGGGGTACCACAGGGTTCAGTGCTAGATACGGTCCTTTTTAATGTCTTTATAAGTGGCATTGTGAAGGGACTCAACGTAAAAGTATGCCTCTTTGCAGATGACACAATGCTCTTCAACACGGTTGATACACAAGTGGCAGAGAAAAAGATGAGAAGGACTTGGCAAGGTTGGAGGAATGGTCAAAAGTATGGCAGCTTAGATTCAATGCAAAGAAGTGCAAAGTGATGCACCTGGGAAACAAAAATCCAGGAGAAGAGTACACAATGGGGGAGATGCTAACAACAACAAAAATGGAACGGGACCTGGGAGTACTCATATCAGATGACCTAAAGACAAGCAAGCAATGTGCGAAGGCAATAAGGAGGGGTAGAGGGATACTGGTATGTATAGGAAGAGGCATCACCAATAGAAAACAGGAAGTTGTTATCCCTCTGTACAGACAGTTGGTGAGACCCCATCTGGAGTACAGTGTACAGTTCTGGAGACCCCATCTCCACAAGGACATAGTCAGGATGGAGGCAGTCCAGAGAAGGGCAGCTGAAATGGTGCAGGGTCTGCACCAGAAACCATACAAAGACAGACTAAAGGAACTTAATATGTATACCCTCGAGGAAAGGAAGGAGAGGAGAACATGACAGAAACTTTCAAGTACCTCAAGGGAATCAACAAAGTCCAGGAGCATAGCATCTTTCAGAAAAAGAGATGTGCAAGAACAAGGGGGCACAATTTGAAGATAGAACGGGGACGGCTCAAAGGCAATGTGAGGAAGTATTTTTTCATGGTGGTGGACACATGGAACAGCCTTCCTGAGGAGGACGTGGGGTCAAGAACAGTGGGGGGAATTCAAGAACGCATGGGACAGACATAAAGCAATTCTGGTGGGGGGTAGGAAGAAATACACTGTTGGTTAACTAGAATCTGCAGCTTATCCTATAGATGGGGAAATAGGCAGACTGAGTGGGACAAGCGGTCCTTATCTGCCATCAAAGTTAATGTTTTTGTTTCTGTGAAGCTCAGTTACCAAACCGTTGACCAGTCTTCCAGCTTTTTCAGATTGTCTGTTGTCCCCCCATGGTATTTCCACTCTTGCAGATTTTTGTGTCATCCATGTACAGGCATACTTTCCCTTGCAGACCTCCTGCAATGTCACTAACACAGATATTGAAGAGGACCGGGCCCAGTACTGACCCCTGTGGCATCCCATTGGTTACTGTGTCTTCTTCAGAGTGAATGCCATTTACCACCACCCTTTGACTCCAGTTTCTTAGCCAACCATTTTACTACTTTTGGACCCACTACCAGGCTGCCCCGCTTGTTTACCAGTCTTCTATTTGGAACAGTGTCAAAGGCCTTACTGAAATCCAGGTAGGCAACATCCACTGCCCCACCCTAATTCACTTCCCTGGTCACCCAGTCAAAGAACTTGATCAAGTTTGTTTGGCAAGATCTCCCCACTGTGAACCCTTGCCAATTCAGATCCTGTAATCCACTGGCCACAAGGTATTCCTCAATCCATTTCTTCAGTAGTGCTCCCATTACTTTGCCCACCACTGCAGTCAGGCTGACAGGCCTGTAGTTTACTGCCTCTTCCCTATTCCCACTTTTATGAAGTGGGGCCACATCTGCCTTCCAGTCCCTCGGAACTTCCCCTGTAACAGGGCTGTCAGAGGTGCAGTCAGCTCCTCCTTAAATGTCCTCAGTATCCTAGGGTGAAACCTGGACAGCCCCATTGCCTCATCCACTTTTGCTAGTTCCTTGAGGACTCTTTCCTCCATAAAAGGACTAGTGTCCACCTCCCTTCCTTTAATGGACTTTTCCCCTATCTGTGGCCCATCACCTACCTCTCTCTTCATAAATACTGAGCAAAAGTACTTGTTCAATATGTCTGTTTTTTGTGGTCCTCTTCCACAAAACCCCCTCCTTCTCCTTTTAACCTTATCATCCCTCCCTTGTTCTTCCTCTTTTCACTTATATACCTAAAGAATGTTTTATCCCCCTTTTTCACTGACTTGGCAATATTCTCTTCCATTTGTCCCTTCACACTCCTAACTGGTTTCGCTGCCTCCCTTTGTTTCTCCTAATAACCCTCCCTATCATCTTCCTTCTGTGTTGACTTGTACCTTCTAAATGCCAGCTTCCTTGCCTTTTCTTTCTCTGCTACTCCTCAGAGAACTATAGCAGTCTCTTTTTTTCCTCTTACCTTTTTTAACTTGTCGGACACAGAGGTTTGTTGACTTCTCAATGCCCTCCTTTATTTTCGCCCACTGTTCCTCTACTCCACCCACTTCCCATACCCCAGGTGGGGCTTCCCTGAGGCTCTCTCCCATTTTCTTGAAATCAGCCCTCCTGCAGTACAGGACCCTCATTTTAATGTGGTTTTATTCTGGCCCACTTCTCTTATTGAACCACACCATACGATGATCACTGGTCCCCAGGTGATTATCTACTGTGATGTCAGTGACACTGTCCCCATTTGACAGTACGAGGTCCAGTATCACCCCCCCATAAGTGTGTTCCTTAACTAGTTGTCTGAGAAACACTCTCTGCAGGGAGTCTAGGATGTCCCTACATTTAATTGTTGCTGCAGCTGGGAAGCTCCAGTCCACATCCAGTAGATTGAAGTCCCCCACCTGCAATACCTCCCCCTTGTCTGCCATCCTCTGGATTTCCTCCATCATATCCTTATCCACCCCACCCCCCATGCTGGAGGTCTGTAGATCACCCCTGTGTGAATAGTGGCCTGCTTCCATGTCTCCAGGATTGCCCACAGTACCTCTGCATCTCCCTGTTCCCCCTGAATTTCCATAGTTTTTATGTTTTCCCTTTCATAAAGAGCCACTCCTCTCCCTTTTTTTTTACCTTGTCCCTTCTGAATAGAGGATAACCTGAAATGGCTACATCCCAGTCCTGGTTTTCACTGCAGCAGGACTCTATAATTGTGAGTATATCCAGGTCTGCTACTGCCATGGTGGCCTCTAGGCCTGCAATCTTACTGCTCAGACTTCGAGCATTTGCAAGTATGGCTCTCCAGATTGTACTGCCTCTTATTTCCCCCACTATTTTCTTTTCTCTCTCCCCTCCTCTTCCCTCTCCCCCTGGAATCCTATTTTTATTTGTTCCTTTTGTGATTTCTGTCCCTTGGGACTTCCACTGCTGACCTTGTAAGCGCGTGTGTGTGTGTGTGGGGGGCCAGTGTATGTTTTCCTGCCTCTTTCCTCCTCCCCCATGGCTAGTTTAAATGCTCACCAATATAGCATTTACACTGTTCACTGAGTATCACAGTTCCTCTCCTGGACAGATGCAGGCCATCACCCCTGTACAGGCCTCTATCCCACGAGGTGGAGCCCCAGTCCCCAATGAATCCAAATCATCCTTCTCTGCACCATTTCCTCAACCATGTGTTGAAGTTCCTGGTAGGGAGAATCCTGTCTTCCCCCATCATAGACAGGTAGTACTTCCGAGAAGGTAACGGACTGTGCTAATTGTCTAAGGAGCCTCTTCAATTTCCTGAACTCCTCCTGAACTGTTTCTGGTTCCTCCCTAGCCAGGTCGTTTGTTCTGAAATGGACAATGACATCCAGCTCTCCTTCACTCCTTGCTTCACCAGTGATTGCTAGGACCCTCCTTCCATCCATTTGAGCTATGGCACCAGGAAGGCACCTTACCTCCCTTTCCTCATCCCTACCTGTGCCCAATTGTATCTCCCTTACTATCGGGTCCTCCACCAGCATTCGCTTCCTCCTCCTCCTCTGGGGTCCTCTGCAACCCCCCTTGGGGTCTCTACTGTGGAGGACCCCCACATCCATCTCAGTCACTACTTTGGGTGCCTTTGTGGGACAATCTCACCCGGCCAGTGTGGCATGGGAGTTTTGTATTGGTATCAGATGTTGGATGTGCCTGTGCTCCACTACCCTAACCCTCCATAAGCCCACCATTGCCCAGCCACTCCTCCTTTCTGGCATCCTTTTGAGGCAGCGGAGATGGACTAGGTGGTCCATGGGTGGGGGAGTAGGTCCTCTGAACCCAAGCCACCTCGGCCTTGAGTCTGGCAACCTCCTCCCTCAGCCCAGAGAGGTGCATGCAGATGTGGCAGCACTGCAGTCTCTAGAAAGTCTTCCTGAAGACTGCATCCCACAACCACTGCACTGCACCACTCCCAGCATAGCTACCTACCTACTTCTAGACCTTAATCCACTACCCCCTATTTTTTTACCCACCACCTCTGAATAATAACCCTCAGAGATTTTTTCCTTTTCTCGCTTTCTTCCTTCCTACACACTCAAAATAATATCCCCTTGTAGCAGATGCAGTGTCACTCTCACACCCTCAGATTCACAATCACAACCTGCTTTTTATTTCTGGGCTATTACATAACCTACCAGAAACCCACTGTTAGAGCATCCCTTTATACCTGTGCTGGTACACAACCTACCAGAAACCCACTGTTAGAGCTACCTTTCATTTCTGTGTTGTTACACAACCTACCACCAACCCCCTGTTAGTACTGCCTTTTATATCTGCACGGTTACACAATTTACACTTTGTAATTTGCAGTTCAAAGCCCCAATGTGGCAGAGGCATTAAACTTCTTGCCTATGAAATCCGATCCACTGGATTATTTGTCAGGATGTAAAATACAACTCTAAGAGCCCTGGAGCAATCACGAGCAACCATGATTACCCAAGAGTCATTTCTGGCCGGGATGCAATAAGGTTTGACAGATGGAGAAGGTTAATGCTTATTAGACTTTCTGGGGACTGCAGGAAAAGTGCTAGGCCTGTTCCAAGCAGCAAACGTAGCATCCTCCAAAGCAGAGTAAACAGGAAGCACCACAATAGTAGGTGCCTCTGTGACTTCCAAGAACACCATTAAATTTCTCTTACTGGAGTCTTACAATTCAACCTCAAATCCCATCACATCCAGAATTTGATTGAATAAAGCTTGAAAGGAGGGATATTCAAGTAGGGGCCTCAGGTTGTAAACCACAGAGTCCTTGCTGAAAGAGGAGAGGGAAGTGTTGGAAGGAAAACCCATCTTAATAGGGGTCTTCCTCCCTTCCTTCTTCCTCCAAATCCTCCTCCATATTCAGGAGGTCAGGACTGTATTCCATCTTGTTGTGGTCCTGAATGGTGATAGGAGCAATCAATGGAGCCAGCAACAGAGGTGGCTGTTGTACAGGAGGAGCTATAAGCATGCTTTTAAATGATGTAAGTGCCAGGAACAGGTGAGTTAACATTTCTGAAAAACATGTCATCATAGCCTGGTAGCTGACAATGCCTGGTTTCTTGTTAATGACTGGCATTGCCACCGGGTCAGACCTGACAATGAAGGTGTCATACCATCTGTAGTAAGTATGGCAGTGCAGAGGCCAGGCCCCAATCTTGGTATGTCAGCAACACTTGGTGGGGTGTTGTAGTTGCTGCTGAGGACGTACCTTCCTTCAGTGGAGACCATGACCTCACCAGTGAATGATGTTTGTCTCTATACTTATGATGGCTGGAGCATGAGGGTTTCAATGACAAGTTTTCCTTTTTCTTTGGATTTCTCCATTGCCCTCACTGACCTCGGTGGGAATAGGGGTCACTGACTGCCTGGGTGTTTCCTTCCCTGTAACAACTGATTGTGAGGAAGAAGCCAGCTTGGAACCCATAGCCTTTGCTTGTGTTTCTATGGCCTTAATGGCAATGAAGTTTATTAGAACCTTCTTATGGCATCTTCTTGTGGCCTGGTTAAAACTTTGGCAGATTTTACAGGCCATTACACTGTGGGACAAGCCCAAACAGCAAACACACACGGTGTGAGTGTCATCCTTGTAGATCTTGTAACCACAGACACTATACCTAAATAAAGGTTATTTCAATGGCGGAATACAAGAACAATGTTGATAAAAACAAAAATCAACTTAGAACACAATAAATACTGAAATAGCGATGATGTTGTTTCTCTGTAGGTCCGACAAGCAGCTGATGTTAGAGGAAGGAACTCAGGAGCAAGGGGACCCCACATTTTACAGGGGCTGACATCATACGTCATCGTGGGTGGCCCCCAGATAACAAATGTTTCTGAGTGGCTCTGACACCAGTTGTTTACAGTTCCAAAGGTATGGCCCAATGGAGGAGATATCTGAAATGAAAAGCTCTGGTTATAGGCTATTATAATGTGACCCAACTAAGGCTTTGAAGACTAGGATTGATTTCTTTCTGGGAATGTCTGTAACACAAGTTTGGATCTTGGAGAATGAACTAAAATTATTTAAAACTGCTCATCAAATTGTTCTTCAGAAAAACCCTGTCAGGACCAGGGAACCCATCTGGAAGATTGATTACACTGGGTATGAAGTCAATTACTTCTCTGTAGTTTTATTTTTACAGGACATGGACATTTTAAACACCATGGACTATGTGTCCATATGGGGGGGGGGAGAACTAACCTGTCTCTCTGAATTGAAGTTGCTGGTTATCATTGGGATGTCACTGTTTCTTTCCATCAAACATGAATTGGGCCTTCAAGCTTTTAACCAGCTTATTTCTATCCATGATGCTGCCATTATCTTGCCGAAATGATTCATTCTGGAGGCAACAAAAATAATATTAACCATGGATAGTTTTGGTTTTGATGGTAGGTTTTACCTTCAGACTTGCAGTACCACCGTGGATATGACTATGGCCGCTCCTACACCAACCTCCTTAAACATCAATATATAGAAGTGATGGCAGAAAAGGACTTGTAGTCCATCCTGCCTGTCCTGTAATTTAGGTATTATGCATGGGCTGGTAGGAGATGGGAATCATCTTCAGCCATGCATGTATTTTTTTTTCTCTTGACTGATACATTGATGCTATTTTGGTAAGTTGGCATGGCCAACACCAACAAGAATCAGAAATCGGATTTGTAGACTTTCTAATTGACATGAAGTCAATTTTGACCATAATATACCTGTCAATGAGGAAACACCCCTTGGGTAACTTTTATTATAGAAGACAAAAAGACAAAGAACCTCAGTACCTTTGCTTAAAGCAGAACCAGCCTACATTTTATGGTGGTTTACATACATAGCCCATGATGCTTTGCATTATGGGGTATGTATGATATTATACTTCTTTGACACCTGGCTTTGTTGACAATGCCATTTTGGGGTATCCCTTGCCTTAGTGCTTTTGTGCTGAGGTGCTTTGTCTTTTTAGTTTGATATCTTATTTTGGACCCACTATGAACCAAACCCATAAGACCACATTAGCGCTGGTTCATTTTTCCCTGGGGTGAGATACAGACAAGGCACACTGATGAGTTCTGCATAAGATGAAACTCATGTATTTTTTCTCATCCTTTTCAAATTGTGTGAGAGGACCTTTGGCACCATGCATTCCTGCTCAAAGCAGAACCAGCATATATATCCCATGATACTCTGCATCTTTGTATCTGTGATTTTTGTATTTCTTTGAAACCTGGCTGTACTGCCATTGCCCTTTTTGGGTAACCCTTACCTCAGTACTTTTGGGCTCAGGTTCTTGTCTTTTAAGCTTGCTTTCTTATTTTGGACCCACCATGACCCAACTCCATAAGGCCACAATATGGCTGGTTAATTTTCCCTTAGGGTGAGATGAGATGAGGTACACTGAGTCATGTGTAGGATAACACACATGTCTGTGTCTTCTGCTTTCACCCTTTGTAGACTGTGTGAGAGGAACTTCGGCATCATGCATTCCTGCTTACAGAAGAATCAGCCAAAATGTTCATGGTGATTTGCATCTATATTTCATCATGGTTTGCATTATGCGGTTATGCGTGATTTTGTATTTATTTATTATAGAATTTAACAGGATTGCTGCTAAGGTTGCAAACAAAGCTACCAAGTTCTGGCATGTTCTTAGTGGGGATGAAGATTTATCAAATTTAATTGGACCAAGTCCATGTATTATATATCAACATGGCAAAAATGTAGGGTACCTTGTTTCCTAGAGTTTATATACTGCTGCACCACAACCCAATTATTACTGGTTCTTTTCACTGTGGGCGCTGCAATACCTGAAGAGTATGCATACAAGGGAAAATGTTCAATCCCCCGGATCTTAGAAGTGAAGTTCAGATTGAACATAGAGAATAATGGCTGGGAATCAGGTGTTAACCATGTTGAAATCACCTCGAGTGGTTGCTAAGGGCATGTAAACCTCGAGAGCGTAGCTCGAGAGGTTTACTTCAGCCCTTAGCAACCACGAGAGGTGATTTCAATGTGGTTAACACCTGATTCAGAGACATTATTTTATAGTGTATGGGTAATGAATGCTTTGCTCTTACCATACATTGACGATTGGAGGCTTTGAGATGTTTAACATGGCAAGATTTTGTTTGTTTACATACAGAGAAATTAAGATCAAATATATTCTTGGCATAGGCATTTTAAAAAAGCAGACAATCAACGGAATAGCAGGTTCAAATTACGAAAGAAATCCGGTTGGTTGCTGATGGTCACCTGGTGTAAGCGATGCGACGTTGCGTCTTGTCTGAGGCTCAAACAAACTTGACCACATGCGTGCAGGTTGCGATTCAACAGAAAATATCTACAAGGGGAACAGAAAATTAATCAGCAGCTAGTAGTAGGTTATGCTTTTTTTATGCTGTGATTTTTTACTTACTAATCTTCTTCTGATGAGGAATCATGTATTATTGCCAGTCTACGTCTCTTTTGGGGACCATAATGATGATGGTGTATGTTGATTGTTGTTCCTGATCCAAAAAGGTTAAAGTTTATTCCAAGATCGCTGAAAGGGGGTCTTACAACTGGGAATGATGAATTGTCAGTTTGGGTGATTGAGATTGCAGCTGCAGAGGTACTGGCAGTGGCGTGAGTGTTGTCTGAGTAACTTTGAGCACGAGAATGGTTGAGATCTTTTTGTTTGTCAGCACTAAAAGCTGTAGTTATTTATTGACTGGGCGACTTGTGACCAGAGACTTGCTGGACTTCTGTTGGGGTATGTCACTGTCGATAAGGCACTGAATTGCAGTTTGCGGGTTGAATGATTGGTTATGCACTTTTCTGTGGGAGGCCTGCTGAGTTTTTAATTGGGTTCATTATTGGGCGCATTTGTTCTCGCCGAGGCATGCTTCTGAACCAAAGTGGGGTGGTTGGATTAAAGTTTACGTTTGGGGTTAAGTAGAATGGGGCATCTGGGGTTAACATGGATGGTGGCCTCTGCAGCCTGTACAGTTTGTAAGCGGCGATTGGGTCTCTCTCTGGGAGAGCTGAGTTTTGATACATTCTCGGCTTGACTGTGCGTGTATCTCTTGGGTTTTCTCCTGTACGTGTTTTTGTTTGCCTCTCCGAATATTCAATGTATTCCTGTTCATCTGTGTCTTTAAGCAGGGTCAAGTCAGACCATCTGAGGCTATAATGTTCTGCTGTTCTAAGTGCAAAATATAAGCCATTATTGAAGAAAATCATATTCATTAGCGCAGTTGGACTGTGAAGGCCAGGGTTGAGTCTGGTACAGTTTATCTATGTGTCGGTGGGTGTTAGGCGTCAGCCCTGTTGAGCTTGCTGCCTTTTCCTTGTTTCTTTAAAAATTTTTGCTTGGCAGCTAACGTTTCAACTGTTTCTTTAAAATCAGAGGTGTTGCCATGGAAAATTGAGTGCCGTATCTTTTTTTATTAGATGTCTATCTATGCTTCCAGGATGCCCCTTAGTGTGCTTGGTTCATGTCGGTACCATCATTTCGTTTTATTTTATAGATGAAGTCTGCTACGTGTGTGTCAAGATCACCTACTGGGATTTCAGTGATGCAGCGCTGCTCCTCCACGTCTGCGAGGTACGATTTAAACAACTTTATGTCAGATTCTGTTTTTTTTATCGTACGTTTGTTTTCTTGCTCATTTATGAACTGTCTGTGCTCTGAAAAGTCACTCGTTTTTCCGTGTAATTCCGCCATTGTGATCGACTGTGACAGTTAACTACCACTAATGTGAATTTTGAATTTTTTTTCCATAAATGGCGCTCGTGATTTGTGGGGCTAGAATACTGTGCAAGTCATTATTCTTTTTTGGAATGTCTCTTCTTGGACATTCTAAAGAGTGGTTAACAACTTTCTGACATTCTGAACAGTGGATAACAAGGATTTGCTGCTGCTGATTATGATGGTTAATAAGGGCTCCCCATACATTATACTTAATTCTTTGTCAGACCCACAGTTTGTCATATACAGTATTTATTCAATGCACATGTCCTAAGGTTTATACTGGACATATGATTCATCTTGTTCTGTTATAAAGAGAATACAGGAGCATATTCAATTAGCCATGCAATCTGTTCCCAACCCATCCCTTGGAACACATTTAAGATGTTCAATAATAGTGACCATAACTAAAGAAAATTTTGGCAGATAAAGGCCTATCAGCCCATCTAGTCTGCCTACTCCTGCCTAGTTATGGGACTGTGCCCCTGTCAGTCCTCATTTATTCCCTTTCCTCTCCCAACTGCATCCATATGCACTTTTACCATATGAATTTCCCACCCCTCCTGAACCCCCCTACTGTCTCAGTACAGATTACCTCTTCTGGAAGTTTACTCCAGTTTGCCACCATTCTACTTCCTGATATCCTTTTGGAACCTCCTGACCAACTGATTTCATGGAGTTTCCCCATGTGCCTGTTTTATCACTCACTATGAACTCACTGTTGTCCACCTTGTTTATCTCAAAGGGATACATGGCTATCTCAGTTATGTTTCCTCTCTGCATCCTGCCATTCAGCATGTACATACTGAGATGCTCCAACCACTTATCATACAGCAAGACATTCCTTGATGCCCCTGTACCATTTTTGTGCCCCTTCACTGCACTGGCTTCAGCCTATCTTTGTCTATCCTTAAGAGTGGACTCCAAAACTACAGACAGTACTCTACAATAGATGCAACTGAACCAGGGGATATATACAAGTGGCAAAAAGTATTACTTCCCACTTTCTGTTAGTGATCCCTTCCCGATGCTTTCCAGCATCTGGTTTGCCTTTTCCATAGCAATATTGCACTGGGCCAATGCCATTAATTTCTCTGTTATTATCACCCCCAGGTCTCTTTCCTTCACTGTGGTCACCACTACAACCCCAACCATTCTGTATTCTATTCTTGGTTCTTGGCCCCTATGTGCATGTTCTTGCAGTTTTTCACATTAAATTTCAGCTACCATGCCCTCCACCACTTCTTCAGTTTTTTTCAGATCCTTGTTTATGGCCTTTATTCCCTCCTTGGTGTCTACATTACCATAAATCTTAGTGTCATCTGAGAAGAGTTATATCTTACTCTTGATCCCCTCCTTTATGTCACATATAAATATGTTAAAAAGAGGACCGGTCCTAAAACTCAGCTCTGGGACACCCCACTCATGACTTCTTTTACCACTGATGGCTCTCCATTTAGGACTACCCTCTGGGTTCTCCCACCCAGTTAATTGGTTACCCACCTCATTATTTTATCCCTTACCCCTGGGTCACCCAGTTTCTTTACCAACCTCCCATGTGGGAAGGAGTAAAAACAGAAACATAGAATTTGATGTCAGAAGAAGTCCAAAGGTCCATTGTGTCTGCTCTTACTATACTACCTCACCCAATCAAGCTACTGCCCTGGTGGGATGTATCCCACCCCCCATTACCAGAGGTTGAAGATGGATATGAGAAAGCTTTATTTTACAGAAATGGTGGTGGAGTAGTCTGTCAGCTGAGGTGGTGGGCACCAAATGGTTTCAAGTACAGGTGAGACAGTGAAAGGTATAGTGGTTACTCAGTGCGGTAGTGGTAGGCAGAGAAACATGGGGTGGATAGTGAGTGCTGGTAGCTCAGGCTGTACAAATATCTTTTACCAAATATTTGGCTGAAAATTCAGTATTTGGGGCCCAGGTATTTGGTATTTAGACTTATATTCAGTATTTGGCTCATAATGAAAATTAAAATTAAAAGAAACAGCTCCCTCTCCCTCTTCCCTAGCCCAGATCCTTTAAAATATAGAAGCCCCTGTCCCTCCACCCTCAGTTAGCACCCAAATCTCACCCTGCCCCAACACCCACATTTTACAAAATTATGTGTGTTTCTAATTTGTTAATCAAAACTCCCTTCATTGAGACTGATAGATTTGCAATGGGAAGGCTATATGCCTGAGGTTCGATTGGGTGGAGCAACTATGTTACTCCCCCACCAGGCTTTATCAGGTAGCTCACTCTGGGCCTTCCCATGATTCATTTCTTTTTGCAGCCAGAGGCTCAGTCCTCTGTGCTACCTTCCCGATTCCTTGTTTGCACTTACTTTTCTCTCGGTGCATTGAGCCCTGCCATCATTCTGTTTACCCCCGGAGTCTCAACTGCAGTGAGTGCTTTGCTACCACCTATCGTGGCACTGGCTTCTTCTGGTGCTCTTCCTGACCCTCCTTATGCCTTCTCCGTAGGTGCTTTCTAGCGCTCCTTTCACTCTGCCAGCTCACACCCCCCCCACACTGCAAGGCTCCTGTTCCTATGCTTCCCTCACTTCTGTCGTTCACCCTCCCGGCAGCCTGTACATTGCCGGCGGGGGGTGGGGAGTGGAAGGCCATCCGTGGTTCTCTGCCTCATTTTAGCTCCTGCTCCTGCCAGTTGTATTGCTGCCTGCACCAGCCCGCACCCCCAGCTTGTTCTGGGTGTGTACCTCGCTGCAATTTCGTACTCTTGTTGTGCTCATTTCGGGATTTCTGTCTGCTGGATTTTAACAGGGGTTGAGAGTGGGAGTCGCCTAGCCTTTCCTGATATGAGGGGCTTTTGCAGCTTGCCATGGGCTGGTAGTTTTGCTTGAGCCCCGTCCATGCATGCCATTTGCTTCATCTACTTTGGTGTTCCCTTCCTATGTCAGAGTACTCTCTCTCGTCTCTCCTACGATGCTGTCTGTCATTCACTTTCCTGGATTTTATAATGGGGTGCTGTGGATGGGGAGGATGGTTATTTGACCTCAGCTTTTTCCTTGTGTTTTTCCGAGCTCATACTTATTTGTTACAGCCCACTGCAGTAGTGCTACTGCATAATTCTGGCAGCTGGAAAGCTAGAGTTGAGTATTTCCTGGGGTCACTCCTGCACCGCCCCCACTGCATTGGGCCTTCTCTTTCCTGCAGGTATTAGCGCATTGTGCTTCCTTTAACACCTCAGGTACGTCTTTCTTTCTCATTCGTTATGCAGCTTTGGCTTCATTTTGTATTTCCCTCCATTCTGTTTCTTCATAATACTGCCCCCCCCCAAAAAAAAGCCCTTTTGAACATCTGTGCTTTCTTTTGGGGTTTTATCCCTATCACATTCTCTACTCGTATCTTTCTATTTCACCCATATGTGTCCAGGTTCATGGGTCCGGTACTCTTTCCTCATTCTGACCTCATCGTTCCTCTATTTCCTTCGCTCAATTAGTATACCTCTTATTGAATCCTATGCTTCCTCATAGAACCACTGCTCTCCTGCATCCTCCTGGAGGTGGATGGTGGCCCCGGCTTTCCCCTCTCTCCTTAGGAAGTCTGCCTTAGTCATCTTGTCTGTTTTCATTCATTCATCATCCTCGCCTCTTCAATGCTCGACACCCAATAGGGTATTCTTTTTGGCCTTCTTCCTAAGCTACCTTTAGCCGACTGAACCATCACCGCAGCACCTATGGGGGGGACCTTCCTCTAGGGTTCCTCGCATTGTACCCTAATAGGGTGGTATATCCTATGGATAGAGAGGCGGAAAGCCACAACATAAATCATATTCACAACATAAGTCAAGTCACACAAGCATCATCTCATCAGTTGTGTAAGCACAATCGAATGGGAAGGCTATAAGCCTGAGGTTCGATTGGGTAGAGCGACTATGTCACTCCCCCACCAGGCTTTATCAGGTAGCTCACTCTGGGCCTTCCCAGGATTCATTTCTTTTTGCCCCACCATCCATCCCTCCTCCTCCAGTAGCATGTCTCTCTTATCCATGGGCTTCTTCCTAAGCTACCTTTAGCTGTCGGAATCATCACAGTGGCACCTATGGGGGTAAACCCTCCTCTAGGGTTCCTCACATTGTACCCTAATAGGTGGTATATCCTATGGATAGAGAGGCAGAAAGCCACAACATAAATCATATTCACAATGTAAGTCAAGTCACACAAGCACCATCTCATCCAGTTGCGTAAGCACAATCAAATTCCCCTTCATTCAGAAGAAGAAGACTGTCCGTTGAGGAGGGTAGGCTGTGTTGGTCACTTTCCTCCCTTCTGAATTGTGTGTGTGTGTGTGGGGTACAGCTAACAGTTTGCTTCTATCAGGTTAATGCTACCAGGTTGTAGGTGGGGGGAGGGAAGATAACCAATACTAGTTGTTACAGTGCACTTCAAAATATTGATGAAAGTTGATGGCCAGCCATGGGCACTGGCAGGTTGTGCTGGTTGACCATCATTGGAGTTTTACTTACCAGATACACATAATTTTATCACAGTGTGGGTGCTTGTGGGGAAGATGGTAGGATTTGAGTACTAACTGAAGGTGGGGGGGGTTCTATATTTAATGGATCTGGGCTAGGGAGGAGGGTGGGGAGCTGTTGACTTTTCCTTTTTTTTTTAGATAACATTTCCTGAATAAGAACTAATAGTGCCACTATTCATTATCCAGGATCTGAATAATGACTAGTGCATTTCATTAGCCCCTCTGAAAGGCAATATTTCCTTGTACACAAGGGGAGAGAGAGAGAGAGAGAGAGAGAGAATGAGAATGTGCAAGCTTCCAAAACCAACAAGAAGCAGAAACTGACAGGTCTTGAAAATAATGCAAAACACACAGGGGAATGAAAGGAAGAAAAAAAAAAGCCTCTGTAGCAGCAACAAGACAGGAAAGAGATAACTTATTTAAAGGATACCTAAACAACATTTTGACAACAAACTATTCAAAAATCTGACCTCAAATGGGACTAAAAGAAAGGCTGCTGAATTCATTAATGCTAAAACTACATTTATATATGTTGCCTAATTGTGGTTCCAAAGCATTTGAAAAATGTAAAATCAGCCTTCCAATTAAAAAAAACTGCCTTACCTGCTACTTAAAATGGCCGCCAAATGTGTTGAGTGATGACGTCATCGGATCCAAAGTCAGAGCTACATGGCTCTTTATAGTGCTAACTAGTTCTTTTTTCCCCTTTGTATAGAATTGTTTCACCAAAATGGTCAAAACCATGTGCATTATTTAGATCAATATGCATGTTAGGCTACGGTTCTGTTCATTTTATTTACTTTAACATGCTGAAATTGTGTTTTAATCCAACTGACTTTCTCTTTGGCAAACCACAGTGCAGTACAAATCTTGAATATCCTGGTGGTCTAGTGGTTATGGCAGATCCAAGATGCTACAATGGGAGGTGTTGGGAGTGTGTGCATACTTGATATGCACTTTTTAACATTTTTATGAAACCTTAATATTTTCTGCTATTATGCTTTTCTAGTATGTTTTTGACTGAAACTACAAATGTAATCCATATTTTTGAATGTAAACATTTGTACAATCAATAAATCAGACTTCTGCAACAAAGTGAAATGCAGCAGCAGCAATCGAGTACTTTACAATAGGGAGGGGGGTACAGCCTCACCCTTCACCACCCCATAGATCCACCACTTATTTGTAGCAAAGTGCTTCTGTAGTCCAGTGCCAGAGTTCATACTTTCTTGGAAATCAAAAATATGCTTGTCTTGTCTTATCTTCTATTTCCATGAGAAATAATAAGAAGAATCAGTATTTATATAGTGCTTTTCATACACATTGTATCCCAAAGTGCTTTACAAACAGTACTAGACTGGTAGTGAAGTGACTGAATGTGTAGTGGCAGCCATTTCATACATTAATATCCATACACAGCCTTGGACAATTGCATGAACTGGTTTTATGGGAAGGAGAATGTTTGCCAGGACAATGGGGTCAGGAAGTGATCATGGTGTTGGCAGCCCCACATCTTATACCTCACAGTGATCTGCTCATATTTCTCCCCTTCTGTCTTCCCCCTTCCCTGAATATAGCAGTACCTTGCAGGAGTGGCCTTCTCAGTCCCCCTCTGGTATTCATTCTTCACTACTCCTCCTCACACCACAAACAGGTTAGCCCATCACCCTTTTGCATCATGAATGTAGGTAGTACAGTCCCCAGGTTTTTTGACATATCAAAAATAAAAAAAATCTTTCTAGTAAGTCAGGCTGATAGCAGCAGGAAACAAGGGGAAAGATGGGCTTCTTTTCCTTAAAAGATCTAGGCTACCTTTGATTAGGCACTGTTAAATGATGGGTGCGCACATCATTATGCACACCATTTAATAGTGCCTAGTCATAGATGGATTAGATCTTATATGGGTAGGAATGCCTATGTTTCCCCTTGTGCCCTGCTGCTACCAGCCTGGCTTACCAGAAGATCATGTTTATTATTAATATGTAAAAATGACACGGGCAACTGTACGAACCACATTCATGATGCAGAAAGGTAGTGAACTTACCAGTTTTGGTGTGGGGAGTGAAGAGAAGAATTAATGCCAGAGAGGACTGAAGTGGCCATTCCAGCAGATACAGCTATATTCAGGTTAGGAAGACAAGAAGGGATTTTAGCAGATCATTATGAGATCTGAAATGTGGGGCTGCCAGCACCGTGATCACTACCTGACTATGAATGAGCAGCCAGCAATGACAAATACTCAGAGTGGCAGGGCTGCACTGAAAGTGTTACTTGAATTCAGTGTAGGGAAGTTACCCTTAGGTGGGGTGTTGACGTTTGTTAGGACAGTATTGAGGGAGCTGTGTATAGATCATTCAAGATTTAGAAGGGTGGTAGCCAATCAGCTCGCATTGTGGAGTAGGGCAATAAAAAGTACTGGAGAAGATTTGCAGGGAACTGTCCTATGGGGTTCTGCAGATCACAGGTAAAGGAGTAGACTGACACTGGAAGTCTGGTGGATTCACCCAAGGCATTAGTATGCCTCTCCTGCTAATAATATATGAACATACGAACATACGAAATTTGCCAGCAGATAAAGGCCGAGAGGTCTATCAAGACTGCTCGAATGTGCAGCTAGCACCCCTTATTCTGAAGCTGCACCTCCCTTCCACCCTTCCCCTTCATTGACCCTCCTCCTTGTCCTGTCCCATCCCCTTTTGAAGCAGTCCACTGTTCTACTGGTTACCATTTCTGCAGGTGACGCATCCCACCCAGCCACCACCCTCTCTGTAAAAAAGTGTCTCCTCATCTCCCTCCTGAACCTTCCTCCCTCCAGTCTCATATCATGGCCCCTGGTGTCCCTCCCCTCCCTTACTTTGAATAGCCCTTCTGTACCTGTCTTGTTTATTCCTTTCATGTACTTAAAGGTTTCAATCATGTCTCCCCTTTCCCTCTCTATTCCAGCGAGTACCTGTTCAACTCCCTCAGCCTCCTCTCGTACGATAAGTCCCCCAGCCCCTTGATCATCTTTGTCGCCCTCATGCCACCCCTCAGTAACTTAATGTCCTCTTCAGATATGGACACCAGTACTGCATGCAGTACTCCAGGTGTGATCTAACTAATGACCTATACAGTGGCAGAATCACCTCCTCCCTCCTCGAGAATATACCCTTGCAATACAACCCAGTATTTTGTTGGCCTTTGCAGCTGCCTTCCTACATTGTGCTGAGTTGTTCATTGACCCTGTAATGGCACCCTAAGTCCTTCTCCTCCTCCTCTGTCTGGGCTAGCTGCACTCCCCCAGCTGGTAACTCCTCCTTGGGTTCTTCATCCAAAATGCAGCACCTTGCACTTTTGGCATTAAACGCCAGTTGCCAGGTGTCTGACCAGGTTTCAAGCTTTGCCAGATCATCCTGCAACCTGCCTGTCCCCCTAGGTCATCCACCACTGCTTCTACCTTGGTATCATCCAGCAAACAGGCTGATCTTGCTCTTGATATCAATGATATGTCTGCAATGATATCCCAAACAACACTGGTCCCAACACCGAGCCCTGTGGAACACCGCTTGTCACTACCCTTGGGTGTGAGAGCTCCCCACCCACCACCACTCTCTGTTGCCTTCTCTGAAGCCAGTTCCCTACCCATCTCACCAGCTTTGCCCACCCTATGCCTTCTAACACTTCCCAGCCTCCATGCACCCAGTCGAATGCCTTGCGAAGTCCAGATACAGGACATCCACTGCATGGCCCCTGTCCAGTTGCCTAGTTACCCTGTCATAGAACTCCACCAGGTTGGTTTGGCAGGATCTGCCCCATATGAAGCCATGCTGTCTGCTGTCCTGTAGTCCTTTGGCCTCTAGGAGGGCCACCAGCCTCTCATTCAGGATAGTCTCCATTAGCTTACCCACGATGGATGTGAGGCTCACTGGTCTGAAGTTTCCCGGTTCATCCTTGGGGCCACTCTTGTGTAGGGGCACCACATGAGCCATCCTCCAGTCCTGAGGTACACACCCTGAATGTAGTTAAGCATTAAATAGGTCTGCCAAAGGTCCCGCAAGGACCTCTGCCAGCTCCTTCAGTACCCTGGGGTGGATGCCATCTGAGCCTGGCGCCTTGTCCACCCTCAGTGCCTTCAAACCCTCCTGAACTCTGCCCTCCATGATTTCCCCATCTGTCACCCCTCCCTCCTATTTCTGCCATTCTTCCCCACTTGGGTGTCACCCCCCCTTCTCCTTAGTAAATACTGAGCAGAAGTAATCACTTAGTGCTTCTGCCTTATTGCACCCTGCTTCCACCCAACCCCCCTCCTTCCTAATCCTTACTATGTTGTTCCTCTATTCTCAGCTTTCTTGCTGTGCTTGCCTTGGGCACTGGAAGTATCTCTGAAAAAGTTACTGATCTTTCTGCCCCCTCACATAATTGTCCTAGTTCCTCAGACCTCGTCTGGACTATATCTACTGGCTTGTCAGCCAGGTCGTTCGTCCCAAGATGTATAATTAAATGATACTTGTCCCTACCCCTTCTGGCATATTTCAGAACAGATTGTCCCACCCTTTCCACTGTCATTCCTGGCATGGCCTCCACCCAAATGTGACTATGCCTCTCCCCCTTGCTACTCCACCTGACTCCTCTTAGTGTTGAGTCCCCCAGCACTAAGATTCCACCACTCTTATTCCCTGCTTGCTTCCATTCATCTCCCTCTCTCATTTCCGGCTCCTCTTCTTCCTCCTGCACATTATTTACTCCTTTTGCCCCTGTTGCAATTCTCCCAGCAGAACTTCCCCCCACTCCAGTTTGGTCCAGGCATTTATCAATTACTCCTCTAATGTCATCATTTCCCTCCTCCTCCTTCTTCCTCTCTAGCGGTGCAAAACTATTTTCTGAAGACCCTTCACAAATGCCCACTCCCTCTCTCTTCATAGTAACCTGTTCTCTCCTTTCCACTCCATGACTTTTGCCACTTCTTTGCCTCCTCTCACAAGTCCCTATCTCCTCCTTCCATTTGTCTTTTGTCTCCTGGCCTGGTTTCCCCGGCAATTGTTCTTCCTGGCCAGGGCCCCTTTGTCTCTGCTTTCCTTCTTTTGACCCTCTCCTCACCACTGTTGGCTCAAATCACCTACCTCATCTCCCTCCTTCCTCCCTCTAGTATTGGAGTAAACCCACACTCAGTATGCCTGCCTGTCTTAGTTCCTCCTGCACAAGACCCTCCTATCTCCTTTCTAAGTTTCTCTATGTGGTTGCACACTAAACATCCCCCCACACTCCAGGCAATTTTCAGAAAGATTGATGCACTGCAGTTGTTGCAGCCTACCACCCTACCCATTGCTGTCGTTGCCCACCAGTGACCCCCCGCCCTTTCCAGATGGAGGATACCAAACACTCCCCCAAGTCTCCCCTCTCCCCCTCTACCAGTGCAAAACATTCTTTTATTAATTTCCCTTACCCCCTTTGTTGTACACGTTCAGATAGATTGAGCAACTGCTTTTTATATTCCTATCCTTCCTATCCACACCCAAAAAGAGACTTTAAGTAGCTATTGCACAACCTGCTTCAAACTCCTACTTCTCCTCCTTTCCACAATGCAATAGAAATGCAAAGAAGTAACAATGAAAGCTCCTTGATTTGCAGTTACTTCCCTTCCACTGAGATAGCAGTCACCTCTTCACTCACTGCTGTTCCTTTCCTGGATAGCTGCTTCTGCTATGATGGGTGCATATCCTTTGCCCATTTGAGGAAGTGATGTCAGAACCCCTGGTATAAAGGAAATCATGGACCAGGGTGGGGGAGTGGGGTGAAGGGTTGGGGTGGACCAGCCCAAGTCTTCCAGAAACAATCAGGTAGCTGAGACCCCTGGTCAGACCATTAGCACTCTTCCCCACTATTCACTAAACTTTGCAGCTAGTGAAGCCAGCAAAAATGAATCACAATTCTACTCGAAGCCCCCAAAATAGGTTTGCTACCAAAAGAAACAGGTCTCCAATTCAAACAGCTTCACCAACAACACATCAAAATAGGCTTGCAATTAGAAGATATAGGTCTCCAATTCAAAGAAACAGCCCCAATTAAATCACACCAAATAGGTTTTAAATCAGAAGAAATAGGCCTCCTCAAATGCAACCTGCTACACAGTGAAACATCAAACAAATGAGTCCACTTATAACCACCAAAACAGGTTTCAAAATTCCAACAACCCCAAAACAATACCCTGCTAGCCCCTTAGAAGTAGTAAGAAAGAAAAATAACCTTCTACTAAGTAAAATCCACAAAAAACAATATAAAAACAAGAAGAAGAAGCTACTGTACTGGAACAGATCTGATCCTTTCCCCTTCTAGTTCCTTCACAGACTGAAAAAGAATGTAATGCTTATCCAGCAAGTAAATCCTGTCCACAACTGCTCAGCAAAAGAAGGTTCAGACAACCCCTGCCAGACCCCAACTGCTTCTGCAGTTAACAGACCTCAAATACAATGTCCAACACACAGAAATGGCAGCTAAAAAACTACTTTAAATCAACTTACAAACACACTCAGCAGCTAAAGGCCCTTTCTCTCTCTTCTCTAGCTGAAGACTGAATGAGATGGCAGTTAACCATCACCTTCTAACACCACTAATCCCTGTAATATGATGCCTGCACTTACAGGCCAGACAGCAACTCTGAAACACACAATCACCAATTTGTCTACTAGAATACCTTAATCCTGCCCAAACCAAATTTTTAAGCACAAAAAAGGCAGTTAGGAACAGACCTCAAATACAATGTCCAACACACAGAAATGACAGCTAAAACAATACTTTAAATCAACTTACAAACACACTCAGCAGCTAAAGGCCCTTTCTATCTCTCCTCTAGCTGAAGACTCATATTGTTATCCATAGTAAGTGCAGTCCTTATGAGTGCATGAACAGCAGTTTTTCTGGTGAGTCCAGAGGCTTATTGTATGGCCCTCCATGAAGACCCAATTGTTGGTTACTGAGGCAGGACAACAACACAATAGAGGAACTGTACATACTGCCTTTACTGTGCAGAAGGGTGGTGATCCACTCAATGTTTACTGTGGGAGCAGAAGTCAAACATTGCAAAAGTGGACTTAAGTGTGATTTGGGAGGTTTTTATTAACAGTGCCAGCTGATTATCCGTATCGGTGTAGGTATGCACAACTCTCTGAGGTATACGATTATAGTCTGAGGTGTGATAATTCTCTTCATGAGACCACAAGCTCATATGCAGCCCCAGGCAGTACTAAGGACATGGTATGGATGGTGGGGTGTTCAACAGAAGGCAGGCTAGGTGCAGGGGGTTCACTTGGAAAAAGAATACAAGAGAAGTTTTTTTGTGGATTAACAAGAATGCATGAGCTTTGGAATTGGACCAGACCAGTACTTTGCTGTGTGACCCTGAGTAAGTCATTTAATTTCCTTGTGCTGCCAGGCCACATCTGCAAACAAGGTTCCAGCATAGTGTGTCTCTCCTGGTTAACAAAAAACATTCAGAGCATCACATAACCACTAGATCATCAGGTATTTGAAGTGTTGTACTGTACTGCAGTTTGCCAAAGAGAAAGCTAGCTAGATTGCAAAACATTTTCAGCAAGTTAAAGTAAATAAAATGAACAAAATCATAGCCTAACATGTGCTGATCAAAATAATCCACATGTTAACACATGGTGTTTATCATTCTGGTAAAACAATTCAAAACAAAGAGGGAAAGAAGAACTAGTTTGCCTATAGGAATCTATATTGGTCTCTGACTCTGGCTCCGATGATGTCATCATGACTCATCACTTAACACAGTTGGCAGACATCTTAGGGAGAAGGCAAGGCTGTTTTTTGCAAGTGAAAGGCTGATGTTTACATGTTTCAAAAGCTATGAAACTGCATTTATGTTATTTACAGAAATGCAGTTTTAGCCTAAATGTAAACAGTAGCCTTTATTTTACCTCGCTATGAACCCAGATTTTGGAGTTTGCAGTGTTAAAAAACTGTTTGTTTAGGCACCCTTTAAGGTAAGCCTTAGCCCTCCTCAAATCTCAATTCTATAGAAGGGATTGAACTTTATTCCTCAAACTGACACTGATAGATTTATGGTTCAGGTTAATTTACTCAATTTTTTAGGAAGATTCACCTTTGTGAATAATTTTCTTTTTTTTGAAATTTAATAAACTTTATTTAAACATGAATAGTTTTCAAGGGGTAACCAATCTTCCAATATTGGCCTATTAGATCTAAGCTCACCATTGTGTGAACACTAATTAATGAATGACATGCTTTTGAGGGAACACTACCTTTGGACCCTGAACAAATGTGACTCTGTGCTGCCTATAGTGGCATTCCCCAGGATGGAACCCAATTCTGCAGCACTCTGCAGAATGCTGCAGCAGATCTACTGAATAAAGCAATGTAATTTCAATGGCAATTAGTCCCATTTATCATTCAGGAAAATGTGACATTGCCAGGACGAAGTGAATGCCACAGTTTCCTGCATGACGAAAAGGACTAATTGCCATTGCAATACATTGCTTTATTCAGTAGGTCTGCTGCAGCATACTGCAGAGTGCTTTAAAAGTGGGTTTCATCCTGGAGAACGACACTGTACCTATGGTCATAATACAACAGATGACTGAATGCCATTATTAGACAGGATTAACCTTGAAACACTTGAGACACTAATGTTAGATGCAGTATCTGAATTGGATGAGAATGCAATTGTAAGTAGAAGGAATGAAATTATACATGATTCATCAGATAAAACTACCAATGAATTGAGGAAAACATTGTTCAAACCCAAATCTTTATTTTGTCCTGTTACTTGTAATGCTTCCATCAAAGCATTTCAGAGTGTGGTGTTAAAGGAGGTAGATAGTCTTTTTTCACAATTTGTCTGTCTTTGTTTGCAGGAATCTCACAAAAGAAGAAATGAAGGCTCTTAATAAGCTAAGTGTACTTACAAATATAATTATTAAACCTACAGAGAAGGGGGCAATATTGTTATCATGGATGAAATGGATTATGTAAAGTGTGTTAATGATCTTTTGCAAAATGAAAATGAGTACTGAAACTTGCAACAAAATCCTAGTGATCTATACAAAAGGAAGATTCTACAACTCCTAGAATGGGGCAACACATGTAATTAAATTTCAAATGATGAATTTCAGTTTTTGTGAGTTGATTCTCCAACAATACCCACTTTTTATGCCTTGCCTAAGATACACAAAAATTTGGAGTCTCCACCAGGCCATCCTGTAGTATCTGGGATGGGATCACTTACTGATACTTTATGCAGATTTGTGGATTTTTTTCCCTTAAAGATTGTGTAATTGGTTTAAGATGTCATCTCAAGGACACTATGGATGTCCTGGGGAAGTTTAGCAACTTTAAATGGAAAGAAGATTTTCTTTTCATAGGAATAGATATATAATCCTTATACACTAGCATAAATCATACTATGGGTATTAAAGTATGTCATTACTTTATGTCATTACTTCCTGAAATGCCATCCTCAGAAGAAGTCTGTGCCACTTGATTTTGTAATTGAATCACTTCAATTTATACTGGAACACAATTATTTAGAATTTAATAATGACTATTACCCACAACTTTGTAGGACTGCAGTGGAGGCTGCAGCGACACCCTTGTTTGCCAACCTCTTCCTTGGGCTATAGGAGGAATCTCTCATATATTCTACTTGTGAAAACCCCTTCCTGGAGCACAAAATTACTTGGCATAGATATATTGATGATATTATATGTGTATGGTAAGGGCCCTAGGAAGAGGCTGGGAGATTCATGGGGTAGCAAAACAGAAATGACTTCGGATTAAAATTCACTGGCACCATAAATAGGAGCTGCTTAGATTTTTTGTACATTACATTGTATGTAGATGTTTAGCTCC
Organism: Neoceratodus forsteri; assembly: GCA_016271365.2. Lineage (NCBI taxonomy): Eukaryota > Metazoa > Chordata > Ceratodontiformes > Ceratodontidae > Neoceratodus > Neoceratodus forsteri. The sequence goes on from CM057449.1 coordinate 1,462,735,330, forward strand.
ATACCTTATTGACAGTTTCTGCATAGTCACAGAAACTGTTCATGAGATGAGGATTTTGAGATACAATCCACTGAGCTGTTACAGAGATTTCTAGACAGGGGTTACGATAGAGGGAGACTAAGGACCAAGAATCAGCAAATAAATTATGGGTTATGCCCTAAACAAAAATCAAACTATATTAATGAGCAACTTTGCTGTGTTACTAAATTCAGTAGACTGTCAGGACAGATTATTAAGAAATACTGGCCCAAATGTTTACAGGATCCTGTCTTAACTACTGATGTGAATATTGTACCTAGAATTACATATTCAAGGGTTGAAAATCTTAGAGACAAACTAGTCCATTGCTGATACACCACGAGTCAATCACAAATTACTCCTCCGCACAGACAATGGCTACTTCCACTGCTGCTTGGGATGCATAAGTGTGGCCATTGCAATATATGTACTATATCAATTGCAATCAAGGTAAAACATTTAAACTTGTGGGATATAACAGGAGCATGGAAATCTGCAGTTTTCTTCACTGCAGTAGTGAATTTGTGGTATATGCCATCTGGTGCTCCTTTCACTTACTATATATTGGCTGCATGGTAAGACCACTAAAACAGTGCATACAGGAACATATAAGCTTGGGGATAGTTGATAAACCAGTAAGGAGGCACTTCCATGAAAAGCATAATAATTCTCCCTTGGATGTTCAATTTATGGGTCTAGAAATAAAGGCCTGTAATCTGGGGGTGAATGACAGGGTAAGAATCCTACTGTAGAGGGAGAGCTGGATTTTCTGCTTGGGCTCAATACAACCACAAGGGATTAATAATGAATAGGATTTAAAACCATATCTATAAGAATTTATGACAATCTGTTTGTAATCGTATGAGATTTACTTTACTAATTCCCTTGTATTTTAATTCTCTTGGTTCTTTCTTTTTCCAACTCCTTTTAGTCAAGCTGACCACTGGAATGGCAGATCCCCCAATTCTTAGTGAAAGAATTCAAACTGATTTTGCAGGGGAGATTGCTGCTCCTTTGGAAGCATCAATTTGGCTCTTACTATTTCTCTTTTAGTGAACTTCAGGTCTGTATTTAGAAATTGTTGTGAATCAGCTGTGTTTTGTGCTGTGCTTTTTTGCTAGTGTGTATTGTGGTTTACTGTATGTTCCCACTCTACCTACTCTGATTGTAACCCTATGTAATCTAGCACTGTAACACAATATGTCATCTATCAACTTGTACTGTTCTGTTACTTGTATGTTATTTTTACCCTCGGGTCACCCCTGAAAAAGGGACCTCCGGGGCCCAGTGGGCCTACCCGGTCAACAAAATTCAATAAATAAATAAATAAATATTGTTTTCTCATTATCTTCCCACCCACTCCAGTCACAAACCTTTCCTCTTACCCCTCACCCCCACCCCACAATTAGCATGTTGTATAATTGAATGATCTCCTCAAGCAGTATTAGTTTAATGTTTTATGGCTTGTGATTAGAAATAGTTTGATTGAACTGTATCAGTTGTAAAATTGCACAGACTGTAAAATGTTTTGTTCATTTTTACTTCCCCCCCCACACACACACACACTTTGTACCTGTACCTCTAATGAATATGTAAGCAGCAACCTACATAGGATTAGCTGCAGTGAGGATAATTCAGGTACTTAAGAGGGGATCCTGTTACCACTTAGACACAGCCCCCTGATGGAGACTGTGGTCGAAGCACTGGGGCATCTTTGTGGTTACTGATTCAATCCCTTTCTATGAGTATGCTGCCTTAATAAAAAGATCAACTGTTGTTTTTGGCTAGTGAGTTTATTTTTAGTTTCTCTTTGAGTGTGGGCTCCTTGGGTTTCCTGTTGTTACTGGGGGATTAACTACTCCTGCTGGCACAGGACTGCCCTCTGCTTGAGCACACCTTTTTCTTGTTTTTTTTTTTATATTTCTTTGTACATAATACTTTTCTAGCATTTATTCAATACTTATCAGCAGACTAGGTATTAAATATTTATTAATTCAGTATTGTGCCTTAAGGTAGTAGCCAGTGATTGCTGTCAGTGACTTATATTCCCGTAAATCCCACTACTGTGTGCACTAAGCAAGTTTTAATTCATTTAAAGAATGTGGTTTTCCAGGGTACAGTGGGGACCTTTATGTAACATTAAAAATGTAATATAAAGATCAAAAGACTATTGTCCCATGATGGGTCCTTCAGAGAGGCCAGTAAATGCCAGGAGTAATGTCAGCTGCTCAGGTGGTCCCCTCCTGAGCTCGGGCCCCAGACAACATCCACACTTTTCCGCCCATTACTGTGGCTCTGACTGCCAGCAGGAAAGAAATTTATCTAGAGATAGAGCAGATACTTCAGGAAATATCTGGCCATTTCAATTTCTGCAACTGTAATACTGTACCAGTTATACTACTATGAAAATACAATTTATGCAAGCATCTCAACTTCTACAGTTCAGACACCCAGTTGAAGGCAGTACAGTGTCAGGCAGGCTAGTCTTTGCTGGCTGTCTGACACTGACCATCAAACTAAGAAGACATCAATATTGATTTAAAGTGGAAGGCAGAAATATAGCATGCTGCTGAGGGAGATGCAAAGGGATTGTATTGTGGTTCACCACAGAAGTGGGCAGCCGCATGACCAACATGCTGAAATTTATATTCTGCTTCCACAATATCTTTAAATAATTCACTGGCCTGAAGGTGAGGAGGAAGATCACGCAGTCACAGTCACAATTTTGTAAATTACTTTTAGTTTTAGGCCGCATGTGGTGAACTAACATACACCTATGTTTTCACTGTAAGTATCTTGGGGGAAGAAGCAATCCCCATGTTACCCTCATCATTTATTAGTTCTAAAGCTTCATAGGTCATTAAATTCCTCCAGATTTCACCATACTGTAACTGTTTGTGTAGAGAATGGGGGCAGGCGAAGGTTCAGTGGCCATCATACCTCTCAAACTCCAAACTAACCAATGTTGGGCAGAATGTGAGACACATGGTCAAAATGTGGGATACACATTTTGTGATGTGTATATATTACACCCACTTTTCATGCCAACATATATTACAAAGAAATGAACATATTTCTTGACAAGCAAAGACTTTATTGCACAGGTAGACACAAATGGAATGTAAGTGTATTCAGAAAATGTACTACTGTTTAATCATTTTAGTTCCCTTTATTTATTAGAGTGGCAACGGCACTGCCTCTGTCCAACTCAGTGTCACACACTATGGCACATCACACACATGCCACAGACAAGACAACTCATAGCAGCAGGCACAGTAAACCACCTAATCCAATCATCATGACCCTTAGTGTCATCATACTATATCACACACGTCACTCAGAGAGAAACAAACTAAATCTGCCATTAATGTGTATGTGTGTAAATAAAATTTTATTTTACTGTTCACTGTTTTATGCTATTCTGGTGGGGAGGGACAGCAGAGGCAGGGGGTGAAATGAGATGCTGCCTTCTATAAGTTTTAATTACACACACACACACACACACACACACAAAGACACACACACACACGCCAAGTTGATATTATGTGTGTGTAAAGTTTGATTTCTGTATGACTGTGCTGAGGAAACCAATAACCACAGACTTGAGAACATAAGCAGCAGGCTGGTAAGGACAGAGGTCTGGGGTTATATTCTGTTTTAACTGAAATATTTGAATAGTTTTGTAAGTGAAATTAGTTCTTTGTGTTAAAAATTATTACCTTGAGTTAGAACTGTTACTTGGGCTGTGATATTGTAACTTTGGAGGCTTGGGAACAGTTGTTTGGCAGTGATAATTAGAGTGAAATTTAAATGTGTTGTTTGCCTGGTGTTTGGTAAGAGCCCTCTCACCCACCCTGTTTTGTAGGCTTTCTTAAATACTGAAAAGACACTGGGGGTTGGGATTGAAGGGCCGAGTATTTCTGTTTGGGACTGAAATTCGAAGCAACAGGAGCTGGTGGGCCTGTGACATCATACGGTACCTGATGTCTGCATACACACACTGTTAGTGGGACTGAACACGCACTGGACTGTATGTGTTTGTGAGACTTGGGAACTTTATTGGTGGGGTTGAAACTGGGTTTGTAAATAACTGCAGTCAGTATAGAGAGAAACTGCATTCCAGGGGAAAGGGACTGAGAAAAGGAGGTGTGCCATTATAAACAGAGGGGGATAAACAGGGTGGCCATATTCCACCATGGCAGGCATCTTCAGAAGGGTTGTAGGCTGCACAGGCTGTGGAATGGCAATCATTCTCAATTGGGCCTGGCGAGAGGGAGGCTGCCCACTCTGTAGACAGAAATCTTGTATCAGAAGTGAGATATATTGGTTAAGGAGTAAGCTGGGGGAGCTGGGGGGGGTGTCCAAGGATAAGGGGTGTGGATATGGGCAGCAGAAGGGTGGGACTGAGGGGATGCTGGGGCAACGCTCTGAAATTACAGGACATTATGTTACAGCAAGCAGGAGGGGGGATATTAGGAACAGAGAACCCTTAGATAGGGATGTTGACGCTAAGGGGAAAGAGTACGGGGGGAACATTCTGAATACAAAGAGAGTGGAGGGGGAAGAGTCAGGAGGGGCTGTTGTGCGGAAGCCTAAAACAGCAGACTGTGGGAAGGGAGCTCCTAAGGTGAACAGAGCAAGAGGGGAAAAAGAGGGGCAGTTTAGAGTTGCAGTCAGGGGAAACTCGGGTTCCTTGATGGAGCTGACATAGAGTGTCACAATAAATTTGAGCTACTAAGCAACCTAGAGGGGAGGAAGGGTTGGTGAAATGAGGAAACTTATACAGAGGCCGGGAGGGAGTCGGATACCCATAGGGCATCACAGACCGGCAATGGAAAGGATGGAAATATTCCCAGAGGGAGAAGGAAACATAAATGTTAAGCAAATGGAGATGCAACATATTGCAGACATGAGGAGGACAGCATGATTGGACAGAAACTGGGAGACAAGGAGGTGGAGAGGAGCCCCCCTTCAGCAGGGGGGTCAGTACCAAGAATGGGGCCTTAGCTAAAGGGGACCCACAGAGAGCCTCTGGAGGCAGGGGTACTATTACAAGGTGGGAGGATGGCGGTGTGGGGGAAGAGGAACCATCAGGGACAGGATAAATGGGTCGGATAAGAGAGGGTTAAAGGGGACACCTATTCAGAGGGGGTTTGAGTTAAGTGGGCAAAATAACGAGGGAGGAAGAAAGGGGAGGGTGACAAGGAGGTCTCTAATAAGGCAGGAAGACTCCCATGGAATTGAGATCATGAATATGGGGGGGGAAGGGGGGCTGAGAGGGCATAGTGGAGGTAACCAAAAGGATGATGGCAGTGTTAAGGTTCTGTTATTGGGAGACTCGATAATTAGGGGTATCCAGTGGGAGGGACAGGGGGGTGGATGCCATAGCCAGGTGAAGGTAGTGAGTATCTCTGGGCTGACAGTGCACAGAGCAAAGTTCATGGTGTATGAAATGGTTAGGGATTGTGGAGGAACCAGATTTCCTGTGCATTTGGGAACAGAATGATCTAGAGGAAATAGCGTTTTGGAAATCCAAGCAAGGTTCCAAGAACTTGCCAGAGTCTATCGGGATAATGGATGCAACATTTCCTTTTCGGAGATATTGCCAGTACCAAAGGCCTCAGTGGAGGAAAAAATTAAACTCACAGAGGTTAATGACTGGCTCAGGAAGTGGGGTGAAGAGAGTGGGTTGGGGGTGTTAGGGAACTGGAATGGAGTTTGGGAGGATAAGGAACTATATGCCAAGGACAGGCTTCATCTTGCCCCATTAGGGAAGGAAGTCCTTAAACAGGGGATGGCTGACTACATTCAAGAAAGGCGGGGTTTAAACTTGTGAGGGGAAGGGATAGGAGGGACTGACCAGAAGCCTCTCCTACAGATGAGGGAGTAGCTTTCAAGCCCAAGGGGAGGGGAAACAGACTGGGGTGGAGGTTTCAGGAGGATCAGAGGGAGGATGGAGTATAAGAAATCTGGGTGGGGTTCAACAAAGAGGATCAGGGATAAGGGGTGGGGTTGGGTATTAAATGCCAGGAGCTTGGGAAACAAGTTGCCAGAGTTCCAGGCCATGCTGTTCGGGGGGGATGTGGCGGCAGTCACGGAGAAGTGGGCCAACAAAAACCATGACTGGGACCTAAACGTGCGGGGGTACACTATGCTTAGGAAGGATAGAAAGGAGGGCAGAGGGGCTGGAGTGGCTATGTTCATTAGAGATGACATAGAAATTGCTAGGGTAGAAGAGGCAGAGGGAAACATGGAGGCCTTATGGGTCACCTTACGATCCCCAGCAGGAGATAAGGTCAAGCTGGGTGTAGTATATAGGCCCCCCGGGATGAGTGATGTTCTAGAGGATGGTTTGCTGGACAACATCATTGCCCAGTGTGGACCAAAAAGGGAAGGAGTGGTGTTGATGGGGGACCTTAATATGCCAGGTACAAATTGGGGAACCATGTACTCTAAGGTGGCCAAGGAGCAGAGGCTGCTGGATGGCTTCCAGGATGTGTTCTTAACACAGCATGTGATGGAGCCCACAAGGGAGGGGCATGTCCTGGACGTGGTTCTGGCAGATGGGGATCTGGTAAGGGACATGGTTGTACAGGACCCCCTGACTGGGAGCGACCACAATACTGTCTGGTTTCAAATAAGCATGGGGAGGGGGTGAGATCTAGGACACTGGCAGTGGACTTCGGGGCAGACTTTGTGGGCATGGGAAATATTCTCAAGGATCACTGAGGGATTACATCAATGACAAGTGTGGAAAGGAGATGGGAGGTCATAAAAGGGGACTTCATGGGGCAGTCAGGATCTGCACTAAGTTGAAACATAAAGACAAGGTCACATAAACCATGCTGGTGGTCCAGTGAGGTACAGGTAGCAGTCAGAGAAAAAGAAGGCGCCTACAAAAATATAAAACAACAAGAGGGATAGGGATAAGGAAGTGTACCATCTTGCATCTAGAAAAGTCACCCGTATGGTGAGGGGAGCAAAGTCCAGTAAAGAGCAGTGGCTGGTGCAGGGGATACATGGAGGGGAAAAGGGGTTCTTCCAGTACATTGGGGAGTGGAGAAAAACTAAGGGCCATCTCAGCAGATTGAGATCAGAAGGAGAGTGGGTGGAAGAGGCGAGGGACCAGGCAGAGGTATTTAATGAGTACTTTGCCTCTGTGTTCACTAGGGAGGGATGGTATATCTACAAAGCAAGGCACGAAGGGATAGAAGCAGCAGTAAGTGGGATCAGGGCAACAGAAATGGAGCAAGAGGAGGGAGAGGTACCCCAGGGTGTCACATCTGGATAAGGATAAAAAGGCCAGTAAGGTGGAGGGGATAGATGATGCTATCTCCGCCAAAAGGGAGTGGTTAGCCCTCAAGGCCCTAAAGAAAGACAAATCTCCTGGGCTGGATGGCATTCATTCGAGAGTACTATGGGAATTGGCGGACATACTGGCTGCACCCCTGGCAGAGCTCTTCAACAGGTCACTTGAGACAGGGAGGGTACCTTGGGATTGGCGAGAGGCACATGTGGTGCCAATCCATAAAGGGGGGACGAGAGAAGCACCAGGTAACTATAGACCCATCAGTTTGACCTCGGTGGTGAGAAAATTAATGGAGAGTATACTAAAGGAACGATTGGGGGTGTACTTGGAGGAGGTGGGAGGTCTGGATAGTCGGCAACATTGGTTTGTGCCAGGTAGGTCATGTCAAACCAACCTTGTGGAGTTCTACGAATGGGTAACATCAGAACTGGACAGGGGAAAGCCTGTGGATGTATTATTCTTGGACTTCAGCAAGGCATTTGACTCTGTCCCCCACAATGGTCTGGTGGAGAAACTGATGGGGTTAGAAGTAGGCCCACTGATGGTCAGATGGATGGAAAACTGGCTAGCTGGGCCTTCAGAGAGTAGTGGTCTGTGGGGGCTCTCGAACCCTAGAGAGGTTGGTAGTGGGGTACCGCAGGGCTCGGTCCTGGGTCCGATCCTGTTTAATGCATACATATCGGACATCAGGGAGGGTATAGGGTGTGAAATGAGTCTCTTCATGGATGACTCCAAGATGGGAGCAGTAGTGGAGGAAGAAGAGGGGAGGTTGGCCCTGCAAGGGGACCTGGACACCCTGGAAAGCTGGGCTCACACATGGAAATTAAATTTCAATATCACCAAGTGCAAGGTGTTGCATTTTGGTCGGGGAAACCCTAAACACAGGTACACCATGGGAGGACACTGGAGGCCTCAATAAGGAAAAAGACCTGGGGGTCATGGTGGATGCATGTATGAATAACTCTGAGCAGTGCAGGAGGCTAGCAAGGCAAACAGGATGTTGGGGTGCATCGTGGGGGGATCACCTCTAGGAGCAAGGAAGTGATTCTGCCGCTGTACAATGGACTGGTTAGACCACACCTTGAGTACTGTGTACAGTACTGGAGACCACACTTGAAGAGGGACATACAGCTCCTGGAGAGGGTACAGAGGAGGGCAACTAAGATGATACGAGGGCTAGTAGACGCTACTCTAAGGGGTCCATATCATTATCATCCATAATTTATGATGATAATGAAATGGACCCCTTAGGGTAGGGTCTATTACTCAAAGCCAATGACAGTGGGCGACACATTTATGGACCCGAAATGCATCACCAACTGTCTTTAACAACGTGCATTTTTAAAAATTTATTCTGTAACATTTTTCAGACACTACCCATGTTTTCTTCATTGTACATCACTCATGAGTCTTCTGCATCATTAGTTATTTGGACAAATTTGCATGTCTATAACCCATGTTTTGTTCGCAAGTCTTCACTGAGCTCTGTCTCATTACTGCATTCTTCAGACATCAGTTATTTGGAGTTATTCACATGACCACAAACCATGTCTTGTTTGCCATACTTCAATAAATCTTACCCAATTAATGCATTCTTTTGCCACCTCTGATCAGTTATTTGGACTTATTGGTTTAACCACAACCAGTGTCTTGTTTTCCATGCTTAACTGGGCTGTTACCAAAGTACTGTACTCTTCAGCCACCAGTCATCATTAATTATTTGAACACATTCATGTGACAACAGCCCATATTTCTTCCCTATGATGTTCTCTCATCATTTATTCTTTAATTTCTTTGGCATCTTGTTAGTGCTAATGATAATTAGTAAATCCTACCAATAAAAACAATGAAATATTAAAAATAACAGTAAATAAATAAATAAATAGAAGTTATAAATATAAATGAACAACGGGGAAGCGAGAGTTACAAGGCTATAATGCAATCAAGGGGTTTATGGAACATAATCCACAAGACTGAAAGCAAGTGGACTGTGATGTCCCAGAAACCCCGAGACTGAACTTTCACCTTGTAATTTACATTTCTACGTTGTTTTTCTTTTTTATATTACAGGGATAATCCCACAGTTAAAATAAGAAAGTACCACTTGCTGACATACACATGTTGATATAAAATAGTCCCAACCCATTTGTGCGAATGCAGTCTTATGCCAGAATTGTGTTATTTTACACAGTTATTTCTGGGGTAATGTTTATGTTTTAAATCAAAAGGTGTTCACTCTCAATCACTAGTGGAGTGCATCCTGTGTGACCATGGTTGCATCGGGTGCATGTGGAGAGCTGCCAGCAGCATACATCTATCTGCAATATACAAAGTCAAGAAAGTGCCACTGCTCTGTGTGCTGCTGGTGGGCTTCAGGAACCATTTTTAGTGTTTGTTTTTCTGGGAATAAATGGCTGCTCTATATGACAATAAATGCCTTCTCAGTCTTATTATATCTTCAGTATATTTTGATCTAAGAATAAATCTTTACAAAAGGATATAAGCTGTGGTTGCACCCCAAATGACCTGGAAACCCTTGAGCGTATTCTTCTTGAATGTCCGAACTACAGTATGAGACCATGAGAAACATATTTATTGGCAATTACTTTTCATCATCAACACTTACTAAGAAAGAGATTGTAAGAATTCTAATGAATCCTCCCATAGATTATGTCAGTAAAGATATAAGATACTTAAAATGGATATACTCGGCACTGAAAATCAAAAACAACAAATAAATACTCATCTATAATATTGAAATAAAAGATTTCATATGCCGTGTTACATAAAGAGGAATGACATTAACAGGTATCCTTTTATGGAACCCCTAGCAATATCTATTGTAAAGATATTGTTGAGAATACAAGTTACATTATGCAAATACTTCATCCCAGGAAGTATAGTCTCGTTTTACATGCAGTTCAGTCTTGAACTAAGCATAGCATCATTTAAAGTGTTTTTCCTCCTGTGGAACAAACCAATAGTTGTAGGATCATATTTTCCACAACTGATGGTGGAATGCTATTTGTGAAGGACTTTTTCCCATTTTTCAAATTGGTTTTTCACAGTCAATCTATTCTATGTAAGCAATAAGACATAACAGGGTGTGCATTAGAGTAGACAGTTCTAATGCATGGCCAGGGGTGTAGTGAGGCACAAAGCTGCAGGCACTGCCTTCAACCCCTGGCCATGCATTAGAACTGTCTAACGGGCACCCCCAGAGTGTCTCATTGCACTTATGAAATAACACTCTGTCATTTAAATACAAAAAAAATATTTTTTCATGTATTTTTACAGGAAATAGTTCCTCCCCTTTTTAAGGAATTGATGTGTTTTTTTCCCTCTTAAGAATTTTTGTCCTAAGCATATTTCCATATTTGTATTTTTTTATTAATTCCTGTAGTTCATAGCCAAAGTTCTCCACTCTGATGCCATCACCTACTAATCATCACATATGTCCAGAGACTCATAGTTTTTTAAATAATGGCTAATTTCAAGTGTACTTCAGTATTTGTTTTTCTTTTCTGATGAGTGAAACTGAAAGCACACGTAGAGGAATAGCTGGTTTCATGGGACACGTGGGGAGAGCATGTGCAGTTACAATGATAAGAAGGTTAATCTCAGAGGCTTATTTGTGTGATTTTGTTTTCATTATCTGTCTTACTATAATACAGACATTCATCGTAATGCAGTGATTGGATGGGGATGATTCCGGAAGTAAATGTGGAAGCTGGGAGAGATGGGATTGCAGTGCCGACAGTAGAAATGGTTGGAGGCTTTTATAAAATGCTTAAGTTTTTCAGAGGATGATGTGGCATCTTTAATAAGCAACAGAGCAGGAGGCATTTAAGTGAGGTGTGTGGTGACAATGCGAGCCCTTTTTGGGTGGATGTCCATGTGTGGGGTGTCCAGGCCCCCCCCCATTCCTTTCACTCCTTGTTTCTGTGGGATGGCCGCTCATGCTGGGAATAAAAATGAAATACGTTTGCTGTATGTTTGTCTATTTTAGGGAGTCACATTTAATGATTTAATGGAAGTAAAAAGAAAAAGATGTGACAAGTTCCAAGTGTTGGTAGGAGAAGGGAGAAGAGGAGCATGCCCTTGTTCTCCCGTTCCCACTGCAAACTCAGTGGAACACTTATGGACTTACTATCTTATTCAAACTATCTTTTGAGATTAAACAAAATGGAAACATAAAACCCCTTTAACGAAGAAAAGAGGAGTTGAGTCTAGGCTAGAAAAATAACATGTATGAACATGTATGTCTTTACTGTTTGATGGGAAATTCCTGAGAATAAGAGGTTTATGCTGGTTTTAGCAAAAAGGTGTGGATCACCAGACAGTGATGTCATCCATGAAAGGTATAAAAACCCACCACTTGGAGTAACAAAGATAGACAGGGGAATCAGTCAAATACTGACTACCAAGTGAGGAGGACCTCAGAAGTGCGTACTTGTTTCCAAACTGTTCTATTTGCAAAGGCTGAAGGTAAGCCTCAGGAATTTTCAAAATTATAAAGTTTACTGGATACTGGACATTGAATAACCTTTTGCTTTCTTATGTTTATTATTTTTATTTTTTTATTTTCTGATTTGAATAAAATAACACACACATTTGCATTTTTATTCACCTGACTTCTGGTTTGTTGTGCCTGTTTTATCCTACACCTTCACATGTGTGGCCATTTTTTTTAAACAGGAAGAAAAAATGATCTGTGTAGAAACTAAACCTATTTTAAAAATGTTTTAAACTGCAGCCTTTGAAGTGAACGACTGGATGGACAGGCGGGCAGGGTGGTGGGATGAAGTTGCACTGTGGTTACTTTTTAAAAAGATCAATATAAACAGAGATGGTAGGATAACAAACTGTAGGCACTAACATGTGGGACTTTTTTTTCAATGGTGAACTATTTAAATTGCAGATTAAGGTTTGTTTTGCTTCTTATGTATCCAAGGGAGAAAAATTGTGTTTTTTTTTTACTTTTTAAAATTCTGTGGCTCAAGGATTTCAAGCAGGTATTGCAGCTTGATAGGCAGGACTACTTCTTAGCCATGCGTTAGACTCTTCTAACGCATGGCAAACAACCAATCAAATTGCTTAAAATCCTATCCTATCCCATTTTGTAAGTACACCTTAGATTACTGCAAAAGATCAGATATGCCCCTCTTCTTCTGTTACCATTATAGTATTGTTATGGAATCAAGAATAATCTAGGAAAAATATTTAACCAGTGTCAAGAATGTAAACAAATGCATTCCTTTTTGAAATGACTCTGGCAACAACATTCTAAACTTCTAAAATGCTATACATGTACTTTGTTTGTAACTGTTATACTGTAAAATGAGATTTCACATTTTTTATTCACACAACTTTTCGTACATAATGTAAAATAAAAATCAATGTGTGGACCATGATTTTAACATAACATTTTAATAGTTTTGTAATGACTCAAATGAGTTGAACAAATAAAGCATTTGAACAGTGAGCAGGTATAGCAGGGGAGTGAGGAGAATCCACAAGCAGGCTGCTTTAGTAGTACAGTGCATCCTCTGTGACAGCAGGTATAGCGGGTAAGTATGCAGAGACTTCCAGCGGCATGCATCCATCTGTGATGTACAAAGTCAAGAAAGTACCGCTGCTCTGTGTGTGCTGCTGGCAGGCTTCAAGGGCAGATTCAGGATTTATTTAATTGTCAAACACACTTCAGTGTGGTGTGAGTGTGGTTTTCTCTCAGTTTGTGATAATTCACTGTTGGTGATTGGCAGTGATAATCCATGCTTAGAAATGGATTATCGCCACCTGCCAATCACAAACCATGGATTATCAAATTTTGAGAAATGTTCCTGTCTGTGGATTATTGAATTTATCCATATCATATTACAAAATAAAACCAATACATCTATGATAATATTCATTAAATAATACAGTAAAAGATTCATAATCAATAATACAATGCCTACCATCTTCATCCAATGTTTGCATCACCCTGTGTGGTAAGCAACCTTCTGGAGGGGGGCAAACATTTTGGCCCCTTTTCCTGTGCAGTAAGCAACCTTCTGGTGGGCAAAATTCTTTGTACCTTTTCCTTTGTATTCAGTGAAGCATGCCATGAGTTCATTAGGGTTTACACACTGTCTAAATTTGTTGGTGCTTGTCTAATTGGCTTGTTTGGAAACCCTATATGTAACACCATAAATGGGCTCAATAAACACTCCACATCTTTCTTCATCTAAGCTCCATTATTCCTCCGACCATGCCACTTATCTGATCACAGAACTGTCCTTAGACTGAATATTATTTTTGAAATTGAGCACTGTGCTGATCTCATTGCTTGACCCACATTTCAGGAGCAGAATTAACATTTTCCCAGAAGGATTGGACATGTACAAATGAAGGACATGCAACTGGATCTTGTAACTGAGTAGGAGGACACTGCAGAACCAGATAAACTCTAGCCAGAGTCAATATGGCTGTGGTGAACTTCCCAATCCTTACATTCAGTCTTGATTGACAGAAGCACAGAGCAGCCCTTCCAAACCCCCGGCTCCTCTGAGCGACCTCCCGGCTCCATCGTGCTTCCCTGGCACAGGAGTCATGGTTGACTTTTGGATCCCTATTCCCCCTGGAATCCCCTAGAGTGGTTACAGACCTGGTGTCGATACACTTCACCCCAAGCCATACAATCACCCAATCTCCCAGTTAGCTAGCACCATCAGAGCCGCCAAGTGCCATCTGCAAGATGGCAGTGGCAATGCAACTGCACTTGCATGGCATTCACACATGCATAGCTGTAGTGAATGGCAATATGCCATTTGCAACATGGTGGTGCTAGCGGAACTGCGCATGTGCGCAAGGTGCACATGTGCAGTTTTTGTCACAGAATGTGGAAGTAACAGCCAAAATAGTGTGGCTGTTACTCCATAGCTGCCAGTCATGGTGGAGTGTTACAAGCTCCGTTGGACTTTCAGGAGGATACTTCCAAAAGTCCAATGGAAGGTGCCACGATTGGCCATTTTCAACCACACAGAGCAAAATGGCTGTAGGCTCCACCCACAGCCATAAAAAGGACACATCATTGCATGAAAAGAGAAGGACAGTTGAGAGCTGGAGGAACTGCACAAAGGGCTAGGCCAGCCTGAAAAAAACAGTGAAAGTTTATCTGATGGGGAAGGAGTAATCTGTCTTCAGCTACATGCAGCCATGAAATATGGGCCAGCACAGTGGAGCAAATGTTTCAACTATAGTGTCCCATAGGATGGAAAGCTGCAGAACTACTATGATACTGAAGTATTTCCCAGGCAAGATAGGCCTCTGTTTAGGTGAGGATCTATTGTATTTAATAAACAGAAATAATATTGAAACATAAGTAAAAAATGCAATAACAGTAAAAAAAACCCACTAATAATATTAAAACCTAACATTAAATAAAAAGCTAATCGTAAAAAGAAATCATACTACTAAAACAGTAACATATATAAACTAAGAAAAGGGTGCAGCTGCCCTTTGGTGGAATCCTTCTAGTATCTTCCACATACTTGATGTCTACTATTTAAGGAATTGTCAGTATCTCCATTTTTGGAAATGAATCATGAAAAGTTTGAGGTCGCATAGTGTAGCTAGAGAATTTTCTTCATAAGTATACTTAAGATCAATTAATATAATTTACATATAACAACATAAATCAATATATATCAGTACACTAGTAACAAAGGTCATAAGTATATTGCTATATATCAACAAGAGTTAAAGTGCATGAAAACTGTACTACCAGGATAAAGCACGACTTCATGACACCAACCTTTTACTTCAAAAAACATTACATTTTTAGCCTTAACCATTCCGAAATGCACCCTTTTTAAAGAAATTGTCATTAATGATGGGTAACTGGGCTAGAAACTCATTTGCTGAATGAATGATTTTTTTATTATTTGTTAATCCTTTTTTACCTGGCACCTCGGTCTGCTTCACGTCCCAGCATCCGTCCCATCCAGCCGCCGTCTGGTCTGCCATGGCCCCAGAGAGCCTCCACTGCTAATTACCCCCACAGCTTTCCCCCATGGCCAGGTGGCAGAGAGTCCCCCTTACTCCCCACCGTACCAGGATCCAGTAGCCACAGTGGAATCCCCAGGCCATGCGTCCCTTGATGGCCATCAAGCCGCCATGACTGTGCACCCTATTTCCTGATTTTCTTGTGTGTGAGAGGGGTGTGCAATGACACCAAGGGGGAGAGCACACATGCATCTGCACGCACTCCCTCCCGGTGCCATGCCCCAACTCACCAGCCCTCAGTAAGGTACCAGCGCACCATCCCCCAGCCTCCTCTAGAGATCACCGGAGCACTGACGCCTGGAAACCCCCTTCCCCGGAGAGGGAGAGCAGTCCTGCAGATGCTCAATCCCTCCCTACCCCTGCTGACCCCCAGTGACCCGAGTCCATTTCCAAACCCAGGTCGCTGACGTGGAGCTAGGTATGGCATCCAGTGCCTCAACCCTCAGCACCACCGGCCCGGCCTTAAATAAATGATTTGAATCAG
Source organism: Neoceratodus forsteri (assembly GCA_016271365.2). Taxonomy (NCBI): domain Eukaryota; kingdom Metazoa; phylum Chordata; order Ceratodontiformes; family Ceratodontidae; genus Neoceratodus; species Neoceratodus forsteri. The sequence goes on from CM057449.1 coordinate 1,462,751,190, forward strand.
GGAAACATAGGAAAGTTATATTGATATTTATTTATTAATATTTGAATTTTGATAACCAGGTAGGCCCACTGAGATGGAATGTCCCGATTTCAGGGGCAACCCAGGGAAAAGGGTTAAAAAGGGAGGAACAGTGATACAATAAATAATAGCAGATGGTAAGTGTACACAGACACTTTTACAAAAACATACATAATAAACAAAGCAAAATGTCATACAGGAAGTAAATGAAGTTACATCTTCAAAACTGGTATAGGGATAAAGGTCAGAGAACGATAACTAAGCAAAGCATATGTACAATTAGGTATAACTGAATACAGAGTATACAGGCACAGTGAGAAATCATTTACAATATTATAATTTACAATAGTTATCAATATTTTAATCAATATGGTAGCAATGGAGGGGAAAGCAGCAAGGAATAGTGCTACTATGGCAAATAGGTAAAAGGGAAAAGGTATCAGTCCAAGTGGGGCTGATGGTTATATTAATAGTACTAGTAGTCACTGTAGCAAGTGGATAAAAGGGAAAAGGTATCAGTCCAAGTGGGGCTGATGGTTATATTAATAGTACTAGTAGTCACTGTAGCAAATGGATAAAGGGGAAAAGGTATCAGTCCAAGTGGGGCTGATGGTTATATTAATAGTACTAGTAGTCACTGTAGCAAATGGATAAAAGGGAAATGGTATCAGTCCAAGTGGGGCTGATGGTTATATTAATAGTACTAATGCAGTAAGAAATAATACATTTATTTAAAAATGTTTAAATATGGCAAAATACACTGATAATATTTTAATTCATGCAATAGGTGTGGGCAGATAAACAGTGGAATAAATTCATTTATTCTCAATGGTGTTGGATAAATGGAGGTTCTAATATTTATCCAACACCCTAACATCAATCAACCATAGTTTATCCAACACCCTGCCATCAATCATCAATCATCACTGCCTAATGCCAGCACTACTTACAATTACTTTCATTTTCTTTCTTACCCCCCACTTGTCCCCTCAGCAACTCCCTTTGCACCTATTCACATATTGGCAGCATAAAAAAGCCATCCCTACAAGTCCACTTAATTCAGGAATTTTCCCCCCTTTTAAAATAGAAACTTTTTTCCCCTTCCTCCTCACTGCAGCTGATCATATATCTCGCCACCTTCACTGTTTTATTTCTAGCGCCAGAGCCCACTCTACCCTACACACACACCACAGGGAATAAAAACACTCCCCATTCCAGGATTATATTTGTTATCTTCAAAAAAAGAAGCTTCCAAACAAAAACAAATGGCGAATCTCTGAAGCTGAGCTGCTCAGTCATTCCAGAACGATGATTACCCCAGCACCAACTTGATGCTTGTCCTACTGTAAGGCATTCCCATTCACTGGATCCCTGGCACCAACCCGATGCTTACAGACTACTGCTGCACACAGTAAAATACAGGATATCAAAATATTGTCATGTTTAAAATAACACTGACAACACTACTATTGGAACCTACAGCCAACCACTGACCTCTTAAAAAGTAAACACTGTCAGCTCCATGACCACCCTGCTTTGTTACGAGTTGCTTCTCCTGGTTCCCCATAAGCTTGCTTCTCCTCTCCCCAGTCAGTGAATGTAGACTCAATCAGATAAATGATTACATTACAACTAAACAAATACAGAATTTTATAAATAAAGCCACACAATAACATGGACATGATGGCTCTCTGTGACTCTCTTTAAACAAGACACACACCCACCATCTTTTTCAAACTGTTCATCCTGTGCACTGCCAATTTACAGCCAGTCAGCACTTGGGATCTTTATAAACAGTGTGCATACACAATACAGCACAAAATAATCCTATTTTATTGAAAAAAAAAGCTAAACAAAAAAGAAATAAAAAAAAACACACAAAAATAAAGTAAGGTCCTATAGCATAGATCACACAAGTGATGGGTTTCAGTGGGATACATAATTTATTTGAACTTGCAGTGTGTGACCTCAGTCAACTGAGGTTACACACTGCTCATTCAAATAAATCATGTATCCCACTGAAGCCCATCACATTGCCTGTATATATATATCCATTGAGGAAAACTGTATCAGCAGAGGTTATGTATATCAAATGAACTCCAGACTTTCATAAAATACAACACACACATATACCCCATCAATTACGTTTCTAGCTCTACTGGTTCCAAAGTCAGCCTTTTTTAAAGAAGTTATTTTAGAAAGGGTGACCTTTGGAACCACTGGGGCAAGAAACTTTTAATGGTTTTAAACAAAAGCTTGGAGTCAGTGCAACATACATAGGTTTTGTGTTTGTGTCATCTTGTTTTATGTGACTCTGTATAATTCGGGAGAGATGATTGTGGGAATCCTTTTATGGTCAGTTTATTGTCTTTTTTCTCACTTGTTATAAGATAGGAAAGTACAGGACAATGCTTATTATAGGAGATGTGGGTAACCAGATCTGAACCCTATAATATACTTTTTCATTATGGCTTGAATTGCTCAGAATTACTTAAGATAAATCCCACATTTGCCTTTCCTCTGGAAGTTATATGTATTTAGGTAGACTATGAGATACAGTGTGTGGCTATTGCATGTTGTTCAATTTAAAGACATTTGCACACATCCTATTTATGGTAATGAATTCTAAAGTTGACTTTCAAGACAATCTGATATGCGATTTCAGAAGTTATGATAAACCAAGAATTGCAATGCTTTAGCAGTTCCTCTCAAAGATATTTTGCACACCGTATGCATTTGTAGAAAAAATGACCTATTGTCCAAAAAATGTTTTCTTATACATATTGTATTTTGCTTTATTTATTTTGTTTTTACTTTTTGTAATAACTGTATGTTGAACAAATACATTTGATAAGTTATATTGACACAGTTTAAAACAATCCATATTTTAAAATATTATCAGTAAGTTAAAAAGATAAGCAATGAATAATTTGGCATAAATATTATATTTTTTTGTTTACTTTTGAGATTCATGACTCACATTCAAATCAAACTGACAAGCTTCCATTCACTTTTATAATTATAATCAAATATATTTGAAAAGTACTACAATTATGTCATGGAAATGACAACATTCTTAAATTCCATGCTAAGTGACCACAAAATCCTCCTTGCTTTGCTGTGCTGTGGAAGATGGTAGCAATCAATTAAAAACAATCATAATAATATTAAATACTGAATGCTGACCATCATTATATAGCTTATTTAATGTTTTGCACGGCATCCTCATCATGACCAATAGCTGTCTTATGTATAGCCTGATTAGCCTGTTTTCCATGTTTTTCAAGTGTTAACTTCCAATGTGATTTGAACTCTCTGTAACTGGCATTATTATTTACACCTGAGGGATGCACAATAAGACAAACAATAAATAATTTACAATGGAGCCCTATGTTTAAAGACAGCTTATTTTTATGTGGAATAATTTACATCTCACTTAAACATTGGTTTGGAAGGTAGGGATGGAAACAACCCCCATTATACAATGGCAAGAAAGAATCATGGCTTCTGATTGTTCAGTTGACCAACACAGTAGGGATGTTATCCTGGCATAACATCCCTGCTGATTTTTTGCATTTGTTGTATTTATTAGATTACCATTTTCTTTTCTCTAAAGAAACAAAAATATTTTTATACACTAACAAGAACATTCTTTAAAATTATTTTATTCTGTATAAAACATTAAGTCATTGTATAACAGGAACAATCCCCTCCAGCGTGGGTGTTATGCTGGGATAACATCCCTTCTCGGGTGTTGGATGAACCAACCACCCAAGGCGGGATATTATCCCAGCATAACATCCACCATGCTGGGTATTATTCCTTTATTAATGAATTAATAAATATTAAGTACAGCATGTCTCTCCACTTTGCTGTGCCTGTTATTCTGTGTCTTCAAACAGTAGTCCCATATGGCACTGGCCACTGACTTGTACTGTGTGCTGTTAATTATCAACATGTACTACTGTTATACAAGCACTTCATAGATGGTATTGCCAGCTTCTTGCATATGTTTTCCACATCATAAAGAGAATAAGCTGAATTTCCAGCAATGCTGCTAACCATTGGCATACTGTCTGGCCTGTGCTCGGTGTACTGCCTTTATACAACAGACCAGATATATTGCCATTATGTATATTCTGTTCTTCATCTAGGTTGATTCCCTGATTGCGCTCAGGTCCCATCCCTGCAATCTGCAGCAGAGCAGTTACACACATCCCTCTAACCTAATTCCATACTCTGCAACTTATTCCTCCATTTTGCTGGCTATGTATGGAATGTGTCACAAAGGGCATCTTTACTTGTTCTCCTGCTTCACCCTCAGACCCCTTTGATGTTGTACCCTCCCTATCAGCTACAGGTTTCTGGGAGGTCTTGTTGCATCCCTTGTACTCTCTGCTGGAGTTATAAAGCCTAACCCACAACTCCTTAATGTCTTGCACACTGACTGTTTTTAGTGCAGTACTAGGGGACTAAAATTAATACATCTAAATATTAACAGCCTCTGACCCAAGCTACCTGATCTGGAAGGATAGTTGAGCCTATATAACCCTGATGCCCTAGCTGTGTCTGAAACATAGATAAAACCCTCCATCCTCCCCCACAAAGTAGCCATTCTCAGGTATTCTACCTTTAGGAAGGCTCTGTTCAGAAAAAAAGAAGGTGAGGTTTTCCTATATGTTAAGGACACCATCAGGGCAATGAAATTCCCCTGCCTGCACTGAACCCGTCTCACTGTGAAAATCTGGCAATATATTAGGGGATGCTAAGCCCTTATTCGTTGACTGTATATACAACTCTCATCCATGACTAGGTCAGCCTTCGACAACTTTCTTACTTACTTGGGGTCCCTCTCACTTGGTGAAGTAATAATCTTCAGAGATTTTAACCTCAGTTAGATTAATGATGGCCCATGTAGCTTAAAGGTACTCCTGCATGACTTGTACCTTAGTCAAATCATTACCAGACTTATCCCCCACAATGCTAAATCAGGTAGCCATTCCCTCATGGATTGGCTCCTGGTCAGGAGAATAGATCAAATCAGAACATCTGGAAAACTAGCCAACTCGCTGAGTCATTATTCCCCAATTTTTTGTACTTGGAGTAATGGTTTCAATGAGCACCCTCCAAGAACCATAACAGTCAGGGACTCTTCTCAGGTTAATGAAAGTGCCTTCCTGGAGGACCTTGCTGCCATCAATTGGGAAGAAATTGGGATGGGAGACTCAAATATGTTAATACTGCCATTGACGTTCTACTAAACAATCTCCTTAGCATAGTTAACAGACATGCTCCTATGATTCAAAGAAGAGTCAAGGGCTTGTGCTCAAAGTGGCTTACACCTGCTCTTCACAAGCTCATGAAAGAGATGGACAAAGTCTGGAACACTTTCAGAGCATAAAGCCTGTACCCAGAGTGGCAAAATTAAATGACACTACAAAACCTCTCTAAGAACCAGTCTAAAGAAAGCGGGGTACTGTATTTAAATAAACTGCAGTCCAAAGACATGCAAAACTCTAAACAGTTTTGGTCTCAAATTAATAGCCTTCTCAAAGGCAAAGCGAGTTCCCCCCCAGACATACATCCACCAATGATCCTGACCATGCAGACAATTCTTTCAACAGATTTTTTTACTGATCTAAAACTTTTTAAGGTATTGCTTGATGGCCCTCCCTTGGATCCTTCTTCATCAGGCTCTGTCACCACCCCCCAGCTCCCACTATCCTGGTCTGAATTCCACTTCAAGCTGTTCTCTTGACAGGAGACAGGAGGTGCTAGTCAAACTATTGAGGATAAAAGTGAAAGGGTCTGAAGGCCATGGCAAGCTAGAACCCAAGGCTGCTTAAACTTGGAGCCCATATTCTTCCTGTCCCATTGCAGCTCTATTTAATATGTCCCTCCTGAAAAGCGGCATACCTAGTATATGAAAAGTGGCCCACGTAGTTCCTATACATAAAGGGAACACTAAGGGACCTGTAGAGCAGTACCATCCAATCTCCATTCTATGCACCCTATCCAAAATCCTAGAAAAATTGGTCTACAACCAGTTCCAGTCCTACATTGAAACTCACTCGCTGGTCTATGATGCCCAAGACAGCTTTCCAAAGAACTATGGCACAGACACAGACAGAGTATTAGAAGTGAGCGAAAAAAAAATTCTGCCAGCGGAATTTCCGGGAAAGTTGGACTTTTGCTTCCGTGAAAGTACAAAATTCAAATTAGCAGCTTTCATGGAAATTCTGACTTAGAACGGTGGAATTGATTATATATTGTGGATTATTGTAGTAAACTGCAGAGAAAAAGTCTGCAGAACTGATCACTGAACTGTGGAATAATGACATACTGAGGAATAATTCATTAAACTGCAGAAAACAAATTTCTCAGAACTGTTATTCTGCAGTTCATGTGTATTTTTCTGCAGTTCAGACAAAAAAATTCCATGGAACAGGGTGAACATTTGCCAAGCACATTCAGAAGATTCCAATCTCGCCAATGGCAGAAGTTCAGAAAATTCCTCAAAATATCTGAATTTTCTCGAAAGTTCCGCGAAAGTGGAATTCATAACTTTCGCCCACCTCTACTTAATATGATACACAATGGACCTTCTTGAAGCCCAGGAGACTGATAAATCTACTGGTGCTATCTTCTACCTGACTAAGGCATTTGACCTAGTCAGTCACAAACTGCTTCAGCATAAACTCAAGGAGCTTGGTCTTGATAATTTATCTTGCTCCTGGTTCATTAACTACCTAATTGGCCATAAGCAGCTAGTTAAATAGGGAGGTAGCCACTCCACCCTAAGATAAATTACAAATGGGGTTCCCCGGGGTTCTATCCTGGGCAAGTCTTTTTCTCTCCATTAATGGCTTGCCAACACACTGTGGCAGTGCCAAGACTGCTTTATGCAGACAATGCCATGGTTTACAGAAGTCAGTCAGACACTGACTCCATTGAGTCCAGTCTCAAAGTCAACTTCCATCAACTGGAAATGTGGTTTAAGACAAATAAGTACCTGTTAAATGCCAACAAAACATAATACATCCTGTTTGGTACTCACCAATTTGGCCCTGACAGAAGTGAATTGCAAAAAAGATGCTCAATGAGTGGTGACTCCTTAGGTACTGTAACCTCTCTCAAGTACCTGGGAGTTATAGTCGGTAAGGAAATGTCATTTAAGCCTCATGTTGACAGGGTGACCAAACTGTTAAACCAAAAACTAGGGCTTCTATATTGGTTAAACCTCTACCTTACTTCTGAAGCCAGAGCATCTATAGCTAACAGTATTTTACTGCCTGCCATCCTGTACAGTGCCCCATCCTGCCTTTTCTCAGAGATACGGAGCTCAAAAAACTCAAAACCTTATATCACCATGCATCTTGTTTTGTTGTGGATGCTGGTAAAATGGAGCACCACTGCAAGGCATCATCCATGCTAAACTGGCCCGCCTGCGAAAGTAGAATTCACTATTCCACATTCTGCCTGGTGCAAAAAATGATACACTCCCTTCCCCTAACCTTGTTTCGATCCTGAAACTTAAACCTCAAAGGAGAGTCCTTCGGTCTCCTCCCAATTGTGCCTCACTGTTCCAAGAACTGCAACAGCTGCTAGAAAAAGGTAATTTGCCTCTGTGACTCCTAGGCTGTGGATCAGCCTCACAGCTGATGTCTAGGCTTGCATCAGTAACAACTCCTTCAAATCCTCCCTCAGGGGCATACACCTTGTGGGCTGCCAGTTTACTTTTCCTAGCTAAATCCTGCCCTGTGACCCCTGTGGTGGTCATTGGCCTAACATATGTCCTGCACAGTTTACTAGTGATTGATGTCACCTTGTTGCTACACTTTCTTAATTTCTCATGTTAAAGTTTATACAGTTTAAGCCTGTCAATATGTCTCGGCTTTATAACAAATACAAATTGTTTGCTAATACTGTTTATACTCTGTTATTTCTCATTACTGTCTAGATGCCATTATCATGAACTGTTACTCATATTCACAAATGTTGAATGGTAATTAATTCTGGATCGTGCCTGAAAAAGGGACTTTTAGTTTCAGTCTACCCGGTTTACAAAATCCAAATAACTAACTAACTAGCTAGCTAACTAACTAACTAATTAACTAACTAAATATAGTATGTAGTCATCTTGTTAGGGTCAGAAAGATGACTACATACTCCTGTTTTTCCACACTCATATTAAAGTTCTAAGGGGCAGTTAAAGGCTAATGCACATATTTGACTGCCCCTCCCCCCACTGTATCAGTGGTAGTATTTAATTATATATCTTGATGACATATAGGTATCTAATCTGTTCTTGAATATCTCCTTATTTTTACTCAGTATCACATCCAGTGGAAGACTAATCCATAATCCAATAACTCTCTGGGTAAAAAATAATTTCCTCCTTACACTCCTACCTCTACTTCCCCTCAGTTGCAGTGGATGCCCTCTTGTTACTTTATTGTCAAGTTTGAAGTCCATATCTAAACAACCATAAGTTCAGGGTCATGAACTATATCATATAAAAATAGCATATCTTCTCTTATTCATTTTGCTTCTAATGTCACAAATTTAGTGTTTTTTATATGCATTTCATAGTCCATATTGTGCATCCCAGAAATTGTTTTAGTCACTCTCCTCTGCACTCTCTCAATATTTTCCACCTGTCTCCTTTTGTATGGTGCCCACAGCTATGACTTATACCCAAATGCAGCAGACATAAGTCCTGTACAAAGGCAGAATCACATCCTTATCTTTACTTTTGATACGTCTTTTGATGTTCCACCAAAATGTATTTGCCTTGGTTATTACACTACTACAGTGACTATCAAAATTAAACTTACGATCAACTAATATCCCTAAATCTCTCAGTGTCGACTACCTGTAATAAGTCACCCAGAATTTCATATTTTTGTCTGGGGGTTATGTGTCCCAAAATGAAATACTGCACTCTTATCTTTATTAAGAATCATACCCCAGGTTTTGACACACGTGCTGATTTTATCTAAATCAGATTGTATAGTTGCCGGGGCTGGCAGTATAGCCTAGAGGTTAGAAGAATGAGGTGTGAACGAGCTTGGTACATACAGCAGACCAGACCCGAGTTTGATTCTCACAACCTCCACTTGCATACTGTCACTTAACCACCCAGTGCTCCCAGGTTCCCCCGAAAACAAGCACTTGTGCCTAGTGGGCCTTACCCAGTTACCAAAGACTAAAAAAAAAAAAAGATGCCCTCTGTTCTTTTGTTTCACATGTATCACCTAGTTTGGAGTCATCTGCATACTTGGTGGCACCAAATTGTGACATTTTTATCTATGTCTAAGATAAAGATAGCAAATAGAACTGGTCCCAGCACCGATCCCTGTAGGACCCCACTGTTCACCCTCCCACTGGTTGATGTATACCCATTTAGTTTCACTTTTTGGCTTCTATCCATCAACCAGGCTTTAACTCAATGTATCAATTTACTATTAAGTCCAACAGCCTCTAATGTCTTCATCAATGCCCTGTGGGGAACTAAATCGAATTCCTTCTGGAAGTCCAGATACACCACACCCCCAGATCTGTTGTTATCTAGCTCACAGCTAACATTTTTACAGAAGCCCACTAAGTCAGTAAGGCAGGACCTGCCCTGAAGAAATTCATGCTGTTGTACATCAGTCCCATTTATACTGGTCCAGTGATCTGAAATTACATCTTTAATTATTGACTCATTATTTTGCTGAGGATCGAAGTGAGACTAATTGGTCTATAGTTAGGTGTAATCATTTTGATCCCCTTTTTTATGAATGGTGACCACATAAGTTTCTCTCTAGTCTGTGGGTACCGCACACTCATCCATTGATTTACAATAGATTAATCTTAATAGTTCTATAATCTACTCACCCAGGATTTTAATCATTCTATTGGTAATTTTATCTGGGCCTGGGGCACTATTGGCCATAAGATTTTTGATTTTATTAGATATTTTTTCATTAGTGATCCATGTTTTGTCATCATTATTATTGGTGTCTTTAGCTCTGGGTGTAAACTGACCTATAATTTTACTGGAAAAAACATAAATGAAATACTTATTAAATTCTTCTGCCATTTCACTTGGCGAACTAGTAGTTCTGTCTTACACCTTTAAAGGGTCAACTGCTGTTGAGCCCTTTTTGAAAGAATTTATATATCCATAAAACACTTTATTATTAGTTATTGATGCTGCTTTTGCCAATCTAATTTCCCCTTTCCATTTTTTCTTTCTGTCCATGCTTTTACACTTTTTCTGTAATGCTGTATACTTTGTACAGGCTTTTGTAGTTCCGGTAGCCTTAAATTCCCTATAGGCCTTGTACTTCTTCTTGAGCTTCTTTTTTATGCTCTTGGTCAGCCATTTGGGCTGCACCCCTTTTGAACTGTATTTTTTAACCTTTGGTATGTATTTATCACAGATATCTAAAATGATTACTCCGAGAGACAACCATGCTTGCTCCCCATCTAAGTCACCCAAGATTTGTTCCCACCTCTTTTTCCCAGATCTCCCCACATTTTTTGCAGGTTTGCTCTGTTGTACAGATAAATCTCCATATACCCTGAAGATTTAATTTTGGACATTAGTATCAAATGTCACCGTAGAGTGATCGTTGTTTGCTAAAGGATCCCTAACCTTACATGATGATGTTACAACATCCTCAGACACCAATATTAAACCCAGATAGTGAGCCCCCTTGCTTGGTTCTTGGACAATTTTCCTAAGTGCATGTTGCTTTGTTAATTCTATAAATGCCTTAGAGAAACTGATTTTACCTTCCAAGCTTTCCCACTCTTTATCTGGTAAATTGCAATTACCTGCCACAATTACATCACCCAAATCACATGCACATTGAACATTGTCCAGTAGTTCATTATTATCCTGATGGATGGAGTTAGGGGGACCTATAACATGTCCCCACTATTATATATCTACTCTGTGGGCTTACAAATTGAACCCAAATAGATTCAATGATACTTTCAGGTTTTTTAACCTTATCAGATATATCAATTGCCTTTACTTATTCTTGCAAATACATGGCTATGCCTCCCCCTTGTTTACATGCTCTGTCTAGGTTGAACAGATTAAACCCTGAATTTCTGCATTCCATGTCCACTGCTCCTCCCAGCATGTTTCCATAATACATACAATGATTTTTTCCATTGTAATTGTTACCTCAAACTCTTCTTAAGACTATGTGTGTTAATTAAAATAACTTTTAAACTTTCTGCGAATCCTAATTAAGAATTCTGTATTTTTTCCCTACTCCATCCCTGTTCCTCTACTTCTTATTCTGTTCATAACTTATATTTTCCTTAATGTCCCTGTTTGCTCCCCTCTGCATTAGTTTAAATTGGTCACTGCCATGAGTAACTGTGTACCTAACAACCTTGTCCCTTTTCTATTTAAATGAAGCCCATCTTTTCCATATAGATCCAACTGGCCATAGAAAGTATTCCAATTTCTAACAAATTCTAAATTTTCACATTTGCACCATTCCAACAACCATTTATAAGTCCTTCCTATCAGTCTTTGGCTATAGCTTGTAGCCCTTGGGATAGAGATCATTTCTAATATGACTTTCCCTTTTATGTTTTTCAATTTCTCCCCCAATGCTTAAAACGTCTCTTATAATGTCACTCTCCCTAGATCACCACACATTATTAATACCTATATGTACAGCCACATTTGGCTTGTGCCCAGAATACCTAAGAATATCATCTGTCCTTGAGGTTAAGTCTTTAATATTTGCTTCAGGAAAGCATGACACCATACTGTTATGCTTGTCATTCTTGCATATGGTGGTACTGTATCAGTGAATCTACTGACAGAGTCCCCGATCAAGACTTTTTGTGGTTCCTTTACCCTCAAGTCATCAGCTATGTTTTTCACTATCAGTACTTGTGTTTCCAAGTCTGATTCCGATGCTTTAATACAGAAAATCTATTGCTAGTTGAAATGAATTGTGGTTGGTGCCTCTCAGCCCTTCTACCTTGTTTAGATTTTTTTGATACTTGAACTGTGCACCAATCCTGATTTTCAGTGTTTTCTATTTGATTTATATCATCTCTCCTCCCCCTTTTGTCCCCTTTGAAGTCCAATATATAGCTGTTTGTAGGATTATCCTCCTCTCTCGGTCTTTTGTTCCTAGCAGGCTCTCCTTTGTCTCCTTCATTAGTCTTGGTATACAGTTGCTTTCCTTTTTCCAGGCATTGGAGGAATTCCTGTATACCTCCAATGTCCAGAGCTTTATCTAATTCCTTTCTCATGTTCTCAATTTCCAAAATTAGATTTTTGTTTAAGGTGCATTTTACACATTCAGAGTTATCTTGATCTGTTACCAAGAGCCTAACTTCAAACGTATTGCAGTTTGTACACTCTACAAGCCACCTTTTTCTCCCTCCAAGTCCGGGCTACTGTCTAATTCAGCCATCACTAAATTTGCAGGATGTAATTCAATATTTACTGATAGTAAACAAAGGGAGTATGCTTATATCTTTCAGTTCTGTGACAGTGTTCTCCAGAAACACTTACTGGATGATAGTACTTCCAACAATTAGTTTAATCTAACCTTTTACTTTGGATAGATGCTTGGTACAGATGTAAAATTTTGAGTAAATTGCTTATATGTACTTATAACCTTCAGTACTGTAACAATGACCACAAAAAAAACACTTTCTAGACAATAGTACTACCTATAGTTATTTTTATTCTAACTTGTTTCTCTGGATAAATGTTGCATTCAAGATGTAAGATTCCTGACAGACTGCCAGGCTGCCACAGCTGACATGGCAGACATGTCTGGTACCTCTGCAGTAGCGCCTCTGCCATACTTGCTAATACTCGCATAGGTACCAGAGTTTACAGTGGGTGTCCAGAAGTAGCAGTTAGCTAACTTCTGGTTCACCCACTCACTCCCAAGTATACAAAAAAGCAGTATGTGATGCAGGTAAAACCACATTCAAATCATTACCTGGGACAGGCAGTAGCTTTAAAGTGGTGACCCGTGGCTAGATCTCTACACTACTTGTTCTGTTGCTTCTAAGGCAGGTGACACCACTTCCTTGTCCTCCTTCTTCCTGAGATCCTGTTCTCAGTAACCACTGAGCTCAAGTAGTGGCAGATGGGCTCTTCTATTCCTGTGCCAGTGACAACAATGCGATTGATCTTAGTCTGCAGTTAAACTAATAAAATATATACTGTAGGTGGCTAATTCACCCTAGCACAGATTCAATTCCCAAAATTGCCTTCCAATAGAACTTGATTGCTCTTCTTTTTTAGGACAAATCATCTAACTACCAGATTTACACAGTCAAGTAGCATTCTAGTGCCATTACACTTACTATGTTACCTATGGTACCTGCCAGATGACCTGCCTTGCCTGCCTGCATGTTTTGGCCTGTCATGACCATTGTGTGAACTCACAGGACACTACATCAACAAACTGACTTGTGTGACAGCAGGTATGTTCTTGATACAGTATCATCAAATTTAACACCCTAATCATCAATTTACTATAACACACATGGCCCATATGGCCCATATTGCTGACACAATGAAACCCATTACCAGGATAATTATTCCCAGATAGGTCTTGCACTATCTTAATCTACCCCATATAAAGTTAGTTGTTGGGTACAGTGAAGCCCAATCAAGTGCACTGGATCAGTTCAAATCCTGCTTAAATGCAAGTATTCTCACTTTCATGTGTTTCCCCCCGTAGTCCTGCTTTAAACATCACTGCTAAGAGAAAATGGAACTGCCCTCATAAGTGCACAATAGGCACTGCTAGAAGATGATCAGCTCCTGCTTAAGTGCATATTAACTGGGTGGAATGAGGTGTTAATTGGCCCACTTGTCACAGTCTAATGGTTGGCCTAGCTCCTACTATAATCCCAAGGAACCCTCTACCAAAATGTCTTTTGTACTTTAGCATACCAGAATTGAACAGGCAACTAGGTGAGTATTTTCAAGGTAGAATTGAAGGGAACCCAATGGAGTGCAAACAGGTAACATGGAACAAGCAAGGAAACCCTGGATATGAATTGCGACTTTTGCTGTAGTGGGCAGCACTGAAGGATTCCTGGGAAGCTTAATTTGGGCCATTGCTATGACAGACAATATAAAAGGAATGCCAGAGACAACCTGCTGTGATCTGTGCTTTGGTTAATGCACTCCACTATTTGAACAACTCTAAAAATAACTTCTGAGATTTTCATGAAAGCAGTATCTCTGTCCCTTGATTTTTATGTGCTCTGACTGCTTGTCTGCAAGTGGCAACAAAATCCTCTGTCTGTGATGTCACAAATGGTTTCTGTGGATTATAATGTCACCTGTAGACAAGCAGCAATATCAGATTGACACCAAATGAAAGAGAATAATGTTTCAATGCAGATGTTATTAGTAATAAAGAATAAGATAAAGTAAAATACAGGAAATCTCTAAATGAGTTGAATGTTGCCTAAATACTATGTTTTCAGACTTTTCCCTGTGATGTCTAAAGTACTTATCAGGGATTTTTTCAGCTGGGTATTGTACATAAAAATACATTAAAATCTATTTTGCGTTCCTCCTTAGCAATATCTGTGCACCAAAATATTTTCTGGAGATTCTAGTTATGCAAAAATAACATTTTTGAATACTCCATGTTCTACAAATTATTACAACTAGTGTGATTAGGTCCAATGACTTATAACAATTGTAGATGTGCCAAACAGTTTAGTGCAGGATCCAGTAGCTGGTACCTGGCTGGCAAGGGAATATGCCAGCCTGGAAAGATAGCATACAGACCACCACAAGTAGGTAGACCCATTCACTACCACCCTTTTCTGCCACTAACCTTTTTAATTAATACCCCCAAAGCACCAACAATGGGCAGGGCTGAGTCTGATAGGTCTACTGTGGTTCCTGTTGCTGTGGGAACCCATTCTGTACCAACTCACAAATTCACATGTATGCAGATGACAGTTATCTACACTTCTGGCCCCTCCATCATTGATGTAGAAGGTCTACAGCAAGACTTCCACAATATCTTATGATGGTTCCAGTCAAACCTGCTTTGGGTCAACACTAAAAAAAAAGGTGACCATGACCTTTGGCACTAGCCAAAACCGTCCAGACTCACTTCTGTGCCGATTTACTGCACTATGGATGACTCCCCATTTGAAGTGGTTCCTTCCTTCAAGTACCTTTGTGTGTCACTTGACAGTAAGCTTGACTTCTCTGTCCACATCAACACCATCCATGCCAACTGCATACTAAACTTGGTGCCTTGTATCAAAATAAAGATGGTCATTCCCTACAGGTTCACCAAGAACTTGTCACCAAAATGATGCTCCCTGTCTTTGACTATGCAGACAAGAGTCCTGGCTCAGTGTGCCTTTCCTGGTCACCAATTTTCAAATAAATTGTTCAATAAACAAATAATTCTCCAGTACCTATAGATTTGTGCTAACTGTGGAATGAAGGAAAAAAGGTGGGGCTCTCACATATATGACTAGAGCAGATCTCCAAATCACTGGAAAATAATAAGCTGCATGGAAAACAAATCTGATTGTTCCAGGATCTCATTAGGGCCTAGCCAGTACTGCTCGGTGGGATTTGTGCTTGCATGTCCATATTGCTGACTTCAGGGAAGTGGATGTCTCAGTTGCAAACAGTGTACTGACCAAACATCAAAACCTGTATAGTGAATTCCCCCACAGCGACAATTTCAACAGGTTTTGAAATTGTCACTGTGGGGAACCTGAGGGTGAAATTTCACCCTTTCTCCATGTGTCACCCTCCCCTTCAAATCAACTCTGACATGACGTTAATAATCTTTAGAAGGGGGGGTAAACACTCCAATGTTGGGCAGGCGAAATTTCACCTGTCAACATTGGGGTTCTCACTATGCTGAACTTTGACAACGGTGTTGTCGATTCGGCATATGTAAACTGTTGCAAACACAATATGTTAGAGCCCTTATATTCATCATATACATCATCTATGATGTCTGAGAACACAATTTTTTTTTGGATACAAAATGGTACACTAGGGATATACTGTACAAGTGGCTGGGGTTGATTAGGCATTTCTAAATGTTTCATTTTCTACAAAAACATATTTTATTTTCAAACAAGCCCTTACTGGCTTGTAGCCTGAACCATCAGATCTCAGAAGCTTAGCAGGGTTGGGTCTTGTCAGTAGTAGAGTGGGAGACCTTCAGTGAACACCAAGTACTGCAGGAACTGGTGCTGGTAGCTCTTCAGGGAGGCACTCTGCCATTGGTTAAAAAGAATCATGCCAATGCCACAGAATGGCATTTGAGGGACACTGTGTTGTCGGAGCTAACATCTTTCAGATGACATATTAAACTGAGGTCCTGTCTGCCTGTTCTGGTGGCTGTTCAGTTGGATGTTAAAGATCCTATGGCACTTCTTGAAAAGAGTAAGGAAATTTCCACAGTGTACTGGCCAAATTTTCCCAAATCACTAAAAAACATCCAATAGCTTTACCTGACTCAATATTAGTTAGTGTGCATCTGTATTCTCCCCTACCCCATACTGTACAAGGCTAAAAATAGGAAGTATTTCCTAGTTATCCATTCCTGGTCAATAAAAACTAATGAAACTCATCCGCAGTGAAAATACTGTCTCTCATATACAGTATATCACTAGTATTTTCCTTAACAACTGCTATGTTTTGAATGAAAATGAGGAAGGCCTTCACGTTGAAGAGTGCATGCTTTGCTTTTACCCTTTGAGTCAAAGATAGTCACTGAAGTCTACATTTTGTTGTTAAAAGCAGATATTTGTAGTTAAAATGAGATACCTTAAAAACAGGGAGCATGTACTGTATTCAGTGGATAGTTTACAGAACTACAGTATGAATAAAAGATATTACGAGTTCAAATCCTAAATCAGTTACTGCCTCACGGTGTAATCTTGAGCAAATCCCATGACCTCCATGTGCACCTATTATCTCAGTTATACAATTGAATGAAAGCAGAACCGCTCTGTAAATGAGATACTGCATTTCTACTTGGCTGACCTGTTAAGTGAAGTTAAAAATCAAAAATAACAAGAGTTTGCTTGTGCCAATAGGGCTGGTATTGTGAAGTCAATTGGTATTTGTTTATGGGGGAAGGAAATGTTCTCATCACAATGACTATTTGGCAGGTCACTATACTGAATAACTGTGGCTGCAGTTTAGCAGCTACTGTGTATTAAAGACACTCATCAGAAATCAGTTTTGCCATGTGTATACTCTACAGGGCAAAGTAGTAACTGTATTTTATTGAGCACAGAACTCTTGTACAGTATAGAGATGTACAGGTATGGATATCTTCATTGGCTGGCTTCCCACCTATCACCAATATATTTGCTGGTGACTGCACCTTATTTAAAGTGAGCCAAACAGGCAGTACACTACATTTTAAATGGGAGCAAACTCTGGCAGCTGCATTTTAAATTGGGTCTCAGCTGATGGGGGGGTCCACCTTGATGACTGGTGGCTGAGTTAACATTTCACATCAGAGCTCTGAGGTGAACACTAAGAGACTCCCACTTTTCTTTGGGATGCAATTAGTCAGCGGCCATATGAGGCAGAAAGTATATGGTAATAATTTAATGACTTACCCTTTTTTGGGGGGCGATGTGCACTGGGTCTTTTGTTTTACCAGTGCAGCCTGACTGAGTTACTGCACCTATTTTGTGGGCAGGGTCCTGCTTTTACCCAATTTTACAGCGGAAAAGGGCTAATGCACAGGGAGGTCTTGTGAGTTGTATTTTTATTACTGCCATGGAGACCACACTTTTAGTTACAAGAGTGCTCTCACACACATCCTTAGGGTATGACAGCCACAAACTGAAGGTAAGAAGTTTTGATACTCTTAACAATGTAAATGAGGCCACTCTTTACAACCATAACAATTGCCCTCAATATTGTTCAAGGTTGATAATTAACATATTCCTCCACCCTTTACCAAACACTGTCACTCTTTATTTTTTAATCCACCGCACTCTAAATTCCCTCCCTCCCTGTTTTGTTAATTTCCCCTGTCCCCTTGCAGGTTCTTAACATCTCAAAGGGGAGTAACCCCTTGGCAGTCATCTCTTCCTCTCCTTCATTCTTGCTTTTTTGCCTTACCCCTTCCACATCTATGTGATGGCCACATTCACATGCTGGCCATAACTCCCATTTTATATGGAAATCTAGTACTTAGTAGATATGATATCAGTCATGCATTTCATTTCATAGCCTATCTTGTTATCTAACTTGCTCTGCAAGGTGCATCTGACAAATGCATATCCTGCTCCCTGTGAGAATCTCAAGTGATTGCCTCCTGCAACTACTCTGTACTTAATCCTCAACTGTAATGTTCCTCAGTCTTATTTCATGGCATGGCATCACTCATACATGTCTATCATCAAGTGTATTCTTTGTATTGTAATGTAACACAATGTATTATTTTTATTTTAATTCTGTTGTTATGCAACTCTTCTCCCTCCTGTATTCCCCTTCCCTCCAGGGCACATCTGAAAACAAGCTGTCTACTGCTCATGATGTCTTTCCTGCTGAAACTCTTTCAAATAAATAAATATTTTAAAAAATACAAAATTCTATCAAATAAGTACAGTATGTTTCCTGGGTACCTGCATGTAAGACACTGTTTATGGAATAAGAGTGTCTGATGGGCAATACTTTCAGGGGCTGAAGGTACTCAGCCTACAGTTTTGTAAAACTGCCTCACATTGCCCATGGGCATGTGTTTATCCCAGTGCAACCAACAATCTGCCATGTCTTATCACTTCTGTTGCACAGTATTTGTGGGGATAGAGTTCCAGATAGTGTGTTCCCCAAAGACCTGATCTGAGACCAATTTCTGTCTTATACTTATTTTTTTTTCTTGCACTTTACACCCTTTAATAGAGATTTCCTATTCCAATACCACTCTGTCATGGATACCCACGCCTGTGAAATTTAAGGTTGAAAGAATTGTGGGGGAACCTTGAATCTTGAATCACAGCCTTGTACACTAACCAATAGGTTATGCTGGCTGCTGCTTAACAAGCTTGTTGTTAGACACTTATGTTATACTAACTGATCCTGGACCAACTCAGCTGGGAAAATGAGAAACTAGTCTTAGACCAGGTCTTAAGGAAGCAATCTTCCTATATTGGAGAGCAATATTTTGGCGTGGGGATGCATGTCAAAGTTTCTACCATTTCTGGAGAAATGGACTCATTCACCCGTGAGTCCATTTCTCCAGTCAGTTGGCAGACAGGGTGCTGGCTTGTTCACCCTGCCAAGGCTAGGAAAAGAGCACATAGGGAGACAAGATCTCTCTGGGTATGCCAACAAGGCTGAAAACATTTAAAAAAATAGGGACATAAAAATTAAAAAAAAAAAAAAAATATTTGCTTAGCTCAGAAAACCATTTGGCCAGTAACTGTTGCCCTGAGGAAGAGGGATTTTCCTTTGAAATATTGGGAGGCAACTTTAACAGTACTGTGACCAATGTTTATTAAATAAATACTGTGAAAATTGAAGAATATATGTGGTGAACTGATCAATTTCTCCAGAAATGGTAGCGAGTTAGGCTTTGTATGGAGTAGACTCCTCCCTGTGGTTTCTTTTTGTTGCAGGCAGTCAGCCACACTGGATTCCTACATGGATGCATGCCAGCCAATCACAGATTTCTTAGGCCCATTTTATAAAAAGGGATTCAAACCCTGAATCTCCTGTTTCACAGTTTTGTATTAGCCAATAGATCACACAGCCTACCTACAGTAGCTACCACTTCTGTCATCATAATGTTTGTGTTGATCAAAAACAAAGCAATGCAAGCTAGCTAATCCAAATGACTGTCAGTGTCTACTGACCAGCTGCTGCGCACTAGTTGTTAGACTGTGTTTTCACTGACTGCAGCACCGGGAGATGATGCAAGGTTTCCTGGGCCGTACATTATGCAACATGCTGTTGTAACTGTCTTCAGTAGCATCTTGCACATACGGCACCTGTGACTGAGCTTGAGCATTGTGCATGTTTGCTGGGAGAGGTCTCCTAGCAACCACAAAACATAAGTCAAACAAAAATTATTGATATGTGTAGGGATTTGCATCACATGCCAAAAGTAAGATGAGGTTCTTTATGACAACTGGCTCATCTTTGCTCAGGCTCTTTACTGTGGCAATGCAAACAGTCTTCATTTTAGTAAAATTTGAGATTTTTTTTTTTCAGAATGGGAATTTCAACTGAGGACTGTAATATAATTAGTGTGGATCTATTTACAGTTATACACCTTGGTGGGAGAGCCTCCTTGCCCCAGAATTGCTGCTTTTTGTCATGTCCCTCATGACAATGTCCCAAAAATATATTTAAAGCAATATAACTTTAAAGTGTGTGTGTGTGTGTTTACAGCTGAGTAGGCGAGTCAGTGCAAGGTGAGGCAAGGCAAGTGTATTTACCTGACTGATGAGTGAGTCACCTTGTCATCGGTGATCAGGCTAATCATGCTATGGCTGAATGTTGAGACCAAGAACCCCTTTAAACTGTTAAAATGGAATGAAGACAGAAAGTAAGAAAATGGAATTAATCTAAATGAATTGCAGGCTTTCAAGGAGGTTTTAGGGGGAGCACTGGTACTACAACAATTTGTTTTTTTCATGTGTGACAGACCTAGAGTGAAAATAAATGATGTATTTCAATGTCAGGTGGGTCATCAGCATTAAATCCCACTTTAGGCTGGTCACAAAGGAGCTTTTAGCCAATGGGAAAACTGCTTGCACAATGCCCTATGACATCATTATGGCCTCTACTGCAATTAAAAGCATAACAGTGAAATCAAACAGAAACAGTTAAATCTTCCTTTAAAGAACTAATCATGTCAGAAGGGCATGGTCATTGTATAAATAACATATATCATGGGCTGGTTAAAATATCACATTTATTATTATCTGCAGAGTCTGACCTCTGTAGACTTCACCCACCACTCATGAGGTCATAATGATCAAATCCTGCAGATAAAAATAAATGTGGTACTTTTAACCAACCCATGGCCATATGGAGTGTGCCACTCAAACTGAAAATAAACGTGAAATCAAGAAACCTTTTATAAGCTTTGTAACTTGCAAAATGAAGGAAGAAAATGTTTTTGATGAAAGTGAAAAGAGTTTCTGTTGAAGCAATACAGTGTAGGACACTGAACAAGCTAGTTATCTGCTGGTGTTTTGACTATTGGTTTGTCTATTTAGCAATCTACTAAGAAAATATGTAAACAACTAGTAAAAGAGAAATGTTTCATCAAATGCTCTTAAATAGCCAAAATTACAGATGGATTTTTTTTGTGTGAACCTTTTTTCTGAAAGAATCATCTCCACCCTAATAGGGATGCTGACATCTTTGGGCTGAATGATGTTCTAATTACATCCTTGATGGGAAAATACTGTTTGTTTGTTTTTTCAGACAGTGCCATCTACAGAAATCACAGAGTATATCAAAATTTCTTGTAGCAATGAAAGAGCTGTCTCTGTCTCTTTCTTTAAGCCAGTGCACATTTTGATGCAGTGATTTCAATAAAAAGCAGTGATAGATATATAATGCATATCAAAATTAAAGTTCCTCTCTACCAGTATGGATGTATAATATAAAACAAAATCAAGGTAACTGTTTGTATAATTAATTTTAATGCTGCAGCCCCCCAAGTGACTAAATGCAGAGCCATTTAAAGTTCAATAACAGGAGGTCAATCCTTCATTATAGATTTAGACTGACATTTACTGTCCTGTTCTTTTATGCCAAGTGAATACTTCATTATCATATACTGTTTGGTATTCATGGCAACTGCAGAAGTGGTATCATTTTCAGCTACATCCAAGCAGGCAGGAAACTTCAGATGTCCCTTAGACTGTCACATAAGTCATTATGGCTCAACTGTACTGTATCAACAGATCTTGCAAGAAACTGTCTCCATGTAAGCATCACCTTTCCCAGGTCTGTTTGTAATGGTGGTATGGTGTAAGTGAGTGTGTGGACCCACTGTTTCTCCATATCAGAATCCAAAATTTACAGTCATGAGTAACTAGACCCCTGCGTCATCATGAATTATGCAATGGGGCAATACTTCGTAACTAAAGATATTCTATATCCTTTCAGGGTGATGGTCAGGCGGTTGCCAGGCAAACCTGAGACACCACCTGGTTGGTAATCTTAGCACTTCAGTAAACAAAGCTGGAAATGAGGTCAGAGCCAGGTGATCTTAATTTCTGCAGTAGAAATGAAAGAATGGAAAAATGAGAAGGAACCTAAAATATTACAGAGTAATTGTGTAGCTTTTAATGTACAGGCAGTGTAACAGTGAGATACACTGTTGTAGAAACACTGAACAAAATAACTTTGCTGATAAAAACATTGACGAGTGAGACAAGTGTTATGATTTCTAGGGCTCTAGTCTCAATGGGTGGTGGCACAAAATAGGGTGAGGGAAATTCTGTCACTCAGATGGACCACCACCCATCTGTGCTATATGAAAAACAACTCAATAGAGGTGGGCAGGGGGTGGCAGAGTCCCCACCGTAACTAAGTTGCAATGTAGAAAGGCTGCTCACATGTCATATCATCCAATGTGCTGGCCAGTGCAGATTTTTTTTTGCTCCAGCAGAATCCATAAAATCTGTAGAAAAATACTAAGTAGTTGGATTTTTCTGCAGAGTTCGGTGCAAAACAAAATGGAGCCACACTGCTGAATGCAGAATTGATTTCATGGAATAAAGATACAGCAGAATTAATTATGCAGGCAGAGTTTAATTCTGCTACAGTTCTACTGGCGAGCAGCTGTGACAGAGTAGCAGCATGGCATACCTCGATCACAAAGTGTTATGCCACAGGGTAACTCCATTGCCAGTGTGCATGCTGCCCAGAAATCTCTCTCCTACCTAGCTCCCCTGACCACATAGCCTCACTGAGTTAGCTGGATTCAGATTACTTGGCAAAATGTTCATTTTCTCTGGCAGTTGAGGGGACCCCTCCTCACAAAGGGTAAAGCACTCCCTGGTGGCAACCGGTACCCTGCTCCCTAGCACTGGAATTAGGTAACTGAGGTTTGCCTGCTGGATCCCTTCACATGCTCCTTTCCCTTCATCTTCTTCGGTTCTGGTTGAGGCAGTGTGACCCCCATTCTGCGTGGTTGCTTGTTAGAATTCTATAGCTGGGAGGCACAGGAAACTGTGGCTGATCATGTTGGGGCCACCAACCATCAAATCATTAACCTTTGGTCCATTTACTTGTCAGTAACGTTCAATTTTCTTTCACTATTGCAAACACTTCTGTGAACATGCAGGAAAGTTTTGTGACCCCCATTAAGCATAGCTTGGTGGGGTTGAAGTCCACGAGGTGGCACAGTGTGGTTTCAGAAACCACTTACTATAGCACCAAAGCTACTAACTGGAAACAGTGACCTTCATTGCAGACATATTATTGGGCATCAAGAGCAAGACCAGTCAGTTTCCTGATGACACCAAGATGGGAGCAGTGGTGGACGACCTAGGGGGATGGCAGCTGTTGCAGGGTGATCTGGCAAAGCTGGAAACCTGGTCAGACACCTGGCAACTGGGATTCAATGCCAAAAAGTGCAAGGTGCTGCATTTTAAGGCAAAAAAAAAACAAGTAGGAGTTACCAGCTTGGGGGAGTGCAGCTAGCTGAGACAGAGGAGGAGAAGGATCTGGGGGTGCTCATTTCGGGGTCAATGAACAACTCAGCACAATATAGGAAGGCAGCTGCAAAGGCCAACAAAATGCTGGGTTGCATTGCAAGGGATATATCCTCGAAGAGGGGGGAGGTGATTCTGCCACTGCATAGATCATTAGTTAGACCACACCTGGAATACAGTGTGCAGTACTGGCACCCATATCTGAAGAGGGACATTAAGTTACTGAAGGGGGTGCAGCACAGGGCGACAAAGGTGATCAAGGGGCTGGGGGACTTACCATTCGAGAGGAGGCTGAGAGACCTGAACATGTACTCGCTGGAGGAGAGGAAGGATGGGGGATATGATTAAAACCGTCAAGTACATGAAAGGAATAAACAAGAAAGGTATGGCAGTGCTGTTCAAAGTAAGGGAGGGGAAGGACACCTGGGGCCATGTTATAAGACTGGAGGGAGGACGGTTCAGGAGGGAGATGAGGAGACACTTTTTTATGGAGAGGGTTTTAGCTGGGTGGAATGCGTTACCGGCAGAAGTGGTATCGAGTAGAACAGTGAACTGCTTCAAAAGGGGCTGGGACAGGGCCTTCTCAATGGTGGGAATGAGAGACGAAGGGTAGCCTGGTTGTCAATGACTTGTTTGACCCACAGACTGGTCTCATGTTTTCCTTCCTAGAACTTCAACAATGATACACCCTCCTTGAGTTGCATTTTTGTTGTTATTTACAAATTCGAGCAATAATTAGATCAAAAGTGACCAGATCCCTCATACTCCCTTCCCCCCATGTCTTGGACTCATGGCTGTCTGCCTTAACTAATCCAGCTCATTTAACAGTGACAATTAGAAAATTTTGGGCTCAGAAAAAGACTCCCACTCCTTTGAAGGCTTTTAAAGCGAAGTGGGAACTTGAGTTAGGTATTCAGATACCTGAATCTGACTGGGGTCATGTGTGGAGCACTGCTGATAAATCTTCTAGGGAGCTGCAGGCCCATTCCATACAGTTTAAAATTCTCCACAGAGCCTATAGGACCACCCAGTGGTTGTACCAAGTGGGCCTACTGAATTCCAGTGACTGCTGGTGGTGATCTTCTCCTCAGGCCTCACTGACCGATATCCTTTGTTCCTGCCCTGTCATTGACAGGTTCAGGGATTGGCTTTGGGATACCTGTTCCAGTGTTATTCCTCAGCTGGGGGTGAAAGACCCCTGCCTAGTTCTCCTTTATTTGCCCTATTTAAATGAATCCTTAACACCCTACCAACTTCTTTGGCTGAACTGTGCCTTGATTGCAGCTAAGTGCATCTGGAGTAAACCAGCTCCCCTCTCCCATGAAGAGTGGCTCAACATGTTATCTCTAGCAGCCCATTACGAGAGAACTTCTCACAATCTGTTAGACAAGGGTCCACTGTTCCAGAAGATTTGGGGCTCATTTCTGGAGAAATTTTCCAGGCCTACACTCTTTCAGCTCCCCCGGAATGGGTGACCCTTAACAATGTCATTGGTTTGTGTTTCCTAAACAGTGATACAGCAATTCCCCTTCTGTACATCTGACCTGGATATCCCCGGTTCTCCTCTCTTTGACTTCCTTCCCCTCCCTCCTACCCCCTCCTTGAATTGATCTTATTTAGTACTTCCATACCACATTACATTGTACATATTCTTTATTATTAGTAGTGGCTCCCTTCTAAAACCACAGTGCATTTCTTGGTGGCAAGGTATGGTTCTGATATGAGTCATGATGTTTTACAAGTACAGATATAGAATATTATGTTATACTTTTTGTTTGCAAGTCAATGACTTAATGCTATCTCTGGTTTTCTTGTTCTTGATTTTTAGACATTTATTGTACATTTTACATGTACTTGTTTAAACCTGTTTTAAAAGTGATTGGTCGTGTTTAATTGAAAAATTCAATAAACTTCTTGAGGACAAAAAACTGCAGATAGTATCAGTATCTCTCTGAACAAGCTGTGTGAGGTGAAACATTGCTTTAAGGTTCCAAGGATTGTAATTACCTCACAACAAAACACCCTGTCCTGTTTCACCTACTATATATAGCACATTGTACATGTAAGCAATAAAACATGATGGGTAGGGATGTAAGTTTGTCACGGCAGTCATACACGTCATTGATTCCATGATGTTTGATCTTTATTCAGGACTTCCATGACTTTCACTAGTGTCATCAAAATTTAGCAATGATGACAGTGCACAACATTTACTACTGATTTCATGAACAAACAATGAGTCATTAAGACCTCATCCATGACAAACTTACATCCCTAACGATGGGGTGTGCATTAGACAGTTCTAATGCACGGCTAGGGGATGTAGTGAGGCACGAGGCCACAGGCCAAGTGCATCCAGTCCTAGCCGTGCATTAGAACTGTCTAATGCACATCCCTGGAGTGGCTTATTGCACTTATAAAATGGGCCTGTGTAGTCTAAATGGGGGTTATAGTTTTAGCTGTGCATTAGACACATCTAATGCATGGCTAACAACCAATCAGATTGCTTGAAATCCTTTCCCCATTTTATAAGTGAATGTGATTTGTATTTTTCAGTTCAGTTTCATGTACTGTAAGAAGAGGCTAGATAATTTTTTCACTGGATTGTGTCATCACCTACGAACATACAAACAAATTTGCCAGCAGATAAAGGCCTAGTGGCCTATCAAGTCTGCTCAAATGTGCAGCTAACACCCTTTATTCTGCAGCTGTCCCTCCCACCCTTCCCCTCCTTTGTCCCCTCCCCTTGCCCTGCACATAACATGGCCCCAGGTGTCCTTCCCCTCCCTTACTTTGAACAGCACTGCCATACCTTTCTTGTTTATTCCTTTCATGTACTTGACGGTTTTAATCATATCCCCCATCCTTCCTCTCCTCCAGCGAGTACATGTTCAGGTCCCTCAGCCTCCTCTCATATAGTAAGTCCCCCAGCACCTTGATCACCTTTGTCGCCCTGTGCTGCACCCCCTTCAGTAACTTAATGTCCCTCTTCAGATATGGATGCCAGTACTGCACACAGTATTCCAGGTGTGGTCTAACTAATGATCTATGCAGTGGCAGAATCACCTCCCCCCTCTTCGAGGATATATCCCTTGCAGTGAATGTGGGATTAGACCACAGTTGTCTAACTGGAGAAAGGGCAGGGTCTCACCCCAATTTGGTAGAGTAGTGGTTCCAAAGTTGCCACGTATATTGGGCAGATGGTGAAATTTCAGTCCGGAGAGACCAGTCTGGAAGAATTAAAGCTTGGGGCATGGAAAGGTTCCCTTGCCCCATTTCTACCAGTAGCCAACTTGGGTGACACACAATAAGGTGGGGTGCATAGCAAAGGACTGCTTGGTGAAGAACCATGAAAACATGAAAAAGGTTCAAATCTGGGAACCCTAACCCCCTTCCAAGGGCGGCATTACGTTTTAAGCTGAATCTTTGCTGGCTTCCCATCCCAGATAAAAGAAGACATTTTTGACGATAAATTCCAAAAAAGGGTACCAGGTAAAGCCAATGGGAGGTTGGCCAACACATACTCAATCTTTGGGAACACCACTAGTTTCAGAGCATTGACATCCCCTTCCCCCCACAAGGAGAGAGTCAGGTGTTTCCATTTGGCCAGCTCAGTATCTAAAGTGGACAACATCTTTTGAGTGTGAGCAAGCAAGGTAGCATTAGAGATGCAGCAAAATTAAATTCCGCCTACGAAGTGAATGCGAAGTGGCCACTTCGCATTAACATAATGCTACGCGAAGTGGGCATTGAAAAGTGCTCACTTCGCTTTGTTATTATGACTTTGTGTTGTTATTCCACCTTAACGCGAAGTAAGGCAGAATGACAACAATATAGGCCCTTAAACCCCCCCATACATCACATGACTTACAGTACTGTAAGCACATGCTTTAGCCAGGCAGGAAGTCATACAAGCAGATATTTTCACTTTCTCCTTTGCATTTTGTGTAGGAGAGGAGAGTTCGTCATTAGTTTCTTTCTTAAGCAAATTCCAAAAACCCAAAAGCTTTTTTTAAAGCTAATTCTTTAGTTGTTTTTTTTGTACTGTTTTGTCATTTTTTTTGGTGACCAATTTCTTTGTTTTATTAGTTTTGTTTTGTGTGTATGTGACTGTGTATGCATGTGTGTGAGTGTGTGGGAAGTCACTTGTTGTGTCGGAGAGAGAAGGAATTTTTTTTTGTGTGATGGACCAGGGACAGTATGTGGCTGGAGGGGAGTGCGCATATGTGGGGGTCATAGCCGGGTGGCATTGGACCGCTTCAGACGCTTTGGTCCTGCCTCCCCCCTCCAGAAGCAGCAGCACCACCACCAGTGCCACCGCCACATCCATCAAGTCCGCCACCACTACTACCACTACCACCAATAACAGCTGCAGGAGCTCCAGCAGCACCACCTCCACAGCAGCAGGTGGAGCCCCAGGTGTGTGACCATGCTGCCGGCACTATATCTGCCCCTCCTGTGCCTGGTCCCCTCCACAGCTCCCCAGTTTTTGCAGTTTTTCAGCTGTGTCGGGGGACAGCAACCATGTGGTGTGTCTGCTTCATGGTGTGCAGGTGCGTCGTGGCCCCCAGGGGACACATCTGGGGACTGGGGGCCAGCGCACACATATGCTGAACCACCACAAGGTAGAGTGGCAGGCTGCCACTGAATGGGCCAGGCCTCCACCTGCTGGCCCTTCTGTGGCAGTGGCAGAGGCTGCTGCTGTTGTGCATCACCGCAGCAGGAGGAGGGCCACAGCAGCTGCTCCACCACTACCCCCACCACTGCCACCAGCACCACCCTCACAACCACCACTACCTGGTCCCCCCCCCACACCAGTGGACCCAACTATGCCTGCAACACAGGCAGATATAGCACTTTTGTGGGCTGCGGTGGAGGAAAATAATGAGAGGGGGGATGCTGTCTAGCAGCAGCTGGAGCAGATCAAGCAACACCAGCTGCAGATTGTGTCAATGCTCCATCTGTGGCTGGAACATCAGGGAATCCCCCGTTAGCTTTTTTTTCAGCACACCTCCCCCCCCCCCCACTGCTGTAGTGTTTTGTCTTTTGTTTATGTTTAATAACAGGCAGAGGGAAGTCCACAGTATTAGTTTAAAGGGAAGCAGTCAGCAACAGGAGATCCCACCCCCTGCAAGGCTTACCCTCCAGTTAAGCTTTTTAAATATGTTGCAGTGTTTTTCTCATGCCGCAACACACTTTATTTTAATAAAGAAATGTTAGCAGCCAGGAAGTATGGCGGATGCTATGGGGGCTCCATTTTGTGTAAAGGTGCAACGGCGATACACCATGCACTTCAATACAAAAGTATTGAAGCACATGGTGTGTCTCTGCTGCACCTTTCCTTTACACATAATGAAGCCCCCATAGCATCTGGTCCGCCACACTTCCAGGTCACTGACTGTTTTTTTTAAAATAAAGTATGTAGTGGTGCAAGAAAAATGCCACAACATACTTAAAAGACTTAACCGGGGGGTAAGCCTTGCAGGGGGCAGGAGCTCCTGTTGCTGACTGCTTCCCTTTAAATATATACATACACATACAGTCATGCATGCTCCTTATTGCCTTGTTATTATAATCCAGTGCCTCAGTAATGTTTACTTTCCACTGTGGAGTGGTTGTGGAAAAGCTGGTGTGAGCAGTGCAAGTATGATGTGCTAAATTGCATGCATGCAGTCAGTATTGTGTGTGTGTGTGTGTGTGTGTGTGTGTGTGTGTGTGTGTGACATCAGACATTGTGCAGCTTCTTGCAAACATATATTGCTGACTTGTTGCAGTGTTTATGGTATAAAGAATAGTGATAAAGAATAACATATATTTTATTGTCACCATCATCATCATCAGTGGACTAAGTGATACGATATTTTTTCAGAGGTGTCGGGCCGGAGTGCAGCTTACTCACGTACTGCACACATGACTTTTAGGAGAGCATGTGTTTTTTCTACTATGATCTCCCCAAAGTCATATGTGTGCTGTGAGTGACTGAGGTGCACAGTGACTCGATACCTCTGAAAAAATATCATATCACTTACTCCGCTGGTGCTGATGGTACAAATAAAATATACATCATATATTCTTTCTTATCTTTATTCTTGAGATACTGCAACAAGTCACACCATATATATGTTTGTGTGAAGCTGCACAATGTCTGCACACACAGGAAAGAACACTAACAGCACACATGCAGTTTAGCACAACATATTTGCACTGCTCAGTGATGCTTTTTGTGAAACACTTCAAATCATGAGTCCCGACACAAAGTAAACATTACTGAGGCTCCAGAAATATTTCTGTTTTGAAATAGACATTAAAGCAGCAATGCAACAATCTGG
Source organism: Neoceratodus forsteri (assembly GCA_016271365.2). NCBI lineage: Eukaryota > Metazoa > Chordata > Ceratodontiformes > Ceratodontidae > Neoceratodus > Neoceratodus forsteri. The sequence goes on from CM057449.1 coordinate 1,462,781,237, forward strand.
TGAAAATTTTGATCTATACGTCTTTATGCTATTTTACATTGCCTCTTTACTTATGCCCTGACTTGTATGATACCATTATTTCCAGTATTTGAGTCGGCTTTAGTACTTTTTTTCATGTCTGAAATAAACAGAGCACTCCTTTTAATACAGTGCAGACCAAGTCTTCGTCAGTATTTTCCGCTGTTTTTCTCCATCAGTTGTTATATATTACTTCTGTTGTAAAATTAACAGTTATGCAACAGGCAGTGTTTTATGACCTCACAGAACAATATTTATTCAAAAACAGCTGCAAATAGTGATGAAAACCTGGTCAGAGTCATGTTAAAAGGCGTGCCCCCCTTTTTTTTTCAGACATGAGAAAAAGTAGTAAAGCAGACACAAACTGTGAAAAGAAGGGTATCATACAAGTCAGGAGGTAACTAGTGGCTGGCAATGTAAAATAGCATAAAAAAGTATAGGTCAAAATTTTCACCACATTATTGCACTGCTTCTTTAATTTATAATTTTAGTATGACATTATGTGCTCACAATCACAACACACAAAATGCAACTGTCTTGTGTTCAGAAAACTCCAAAGTGCTGAGGAAGTGAAATGGGAGCATTACACCACATGCAAAGTCCCCTAGAATGTATTGTGCAGTCACTCATGCACGCAGTGGTCACACAGAGTCCCCAGAATTTTTCTGCATCCCCAAAATGCATCTGTCTTGTGTCCAGAAAATTTCCAAGTGCCGAGGAAGTGAAATGGGAGTGTTACAACACATGTAAAGTCCCCCAGAATGTATTGCGCAGTCACTCATGCATGCAGTGGTCACACAGAGTCCCCAGAATTTTTTTGCATCCCAAAAATGCATCTGTCTTGTGTCCAGAAAGTTTACATACTCTGTGATGATGGTGTACTCATGATGCACAGTGTCTTGCCAAACCATGTGAAGGAGGAATAACACGACATGAATCCATTCAGTGTTCTGTCAGAAATGATGACCACGAGAGAACTGTTGCTGGTCCAAAGTGCGCTGCGATTCCAGCAAATGTGATGCGATCACCTCAACCAGATGGAAGGGTGCCCTCTGTGTGTAGACTAATAGTAGCCTTGGTGAGTTGATACATATATATATATATATATATATATATATATATATATATATTTCTAGGTGGGGGGTTGACATATATAGACATGTACTCATTATATTGTTTTGTATCACAGGTCACACATACTGTTGGTGTGCACATTCCACTGCTTGATGAGAAATTTTGGCGTTGAAATTGGAATGGAATACTCTCAAGCTAATGAAAGTAAGTTTTTTTGGGGGGAGGAAGCATATTTGCAAGTAGGTCTCATTAATGGTTTATTATTGATCATGGTCATCAATTGAATTGACTTCTGTATGTTGCATGTCTCTGATGTTGAAGAAGTTCCTTAGATAAGGCAACTATGACACAACAAAGTATCTTGAAGTTTCCTACAAAAAGAAATGAAGGACTTGTTGCAACTTGATTGCAGCAGTAAGATGCTGTGTTTAAGCCATGGCTGTTCCATGGGTATCTGGATTTACACAGATAGCAAGCAGTCCCGCTGCAATCATCAGATCACAGCTTAATTTAGTACCAGGCTGTGTAACAAATACACTGTGTCAGTGTCCCTGCAACTCAACTCAAGTTACATTTCAAAACCACATCTTGTCAAGTAACACAACCTGGGTCCAACTTTTTCAACACTGTCGTGGCTGCACAGCTGCAAATTTGGAATACAGTGCATGATATGTTGCAGAAATATTTTTTGTGATGTACACATGTCACCTAGTTTATGAATCCTCAGTCGGATTTGTTGCACTCTTATGAAAAAAAAAAGGAACAGATGAAATAAAATTGATATACTTACCAGTATGGCTTGGAAATGGATATTCTATAGGTTCCTGTAGACAGTACTGCTGCTGTACCATTGATACAGACCTTCAGTGAAGGAGTCATTTGTTGTTAGCCTGTAAAAAAACAAAATAAGTTGACCGTATGTATTTGACTATTGCAGCACTTGAAAAGCAACAGAAAACAAAACACACAGCTAAAGGAAGTTGAATAGAGTAAAAAACATTAGTACACATACTTACTTTATAGTTGTAATAGTAAGAAGCCATGTGCCTGTGGCTGATGGATGTGGTCTCTTGTTCGACTCCCTCTGCCTTTGCATGGTCAATGTAATGGAAAAACATTGTCACAATGACACTGGTGGTGGCTGCTGGTGGTCATAGCTGCAGCACATGATGACATCCCTACTCACATCTTCCTGTATCTGGTGGTGGTGGTGGCAGTGGCGAACAGCAGTCTTATGGTGGTGGTAGTCCGGGGGGACACACAGTCACATTCCCTATGGTGGCAGTGGAGAATAGCGGTCTTATGGTGGTGGTAGTCTGGGGGGGACACACAGTCGCATTCCCTATGGTGACAGCGGAGAACAGCGGTCTTATGGTGGTGGTAGTTTGGGGGCCAGGATATACTGTGCTCTGTGTTATAAATGTGATGATGTGACATATGGAATTTGAGTCAGTAAGAGTGGGACAGTGATTTAACTTTATGAAAAAGAGAACATGTATCATACAAGACATGCGACAGCCTTTTAACCACTTAAGTTAAAACCTGCCAACATTAACCTCATCATTCATCATCATCCTCAGAAAGAAAGCTGCCTTCTCAGTCTTCTATGTCTGAATTCGGACCACGGGGAAATTCTTTCTCCACTGTGTTATCATCTACGTCAGTGGCAGGCCACTTCATACTGTCACTGCCACCAGGATGGTCCCTTTCTTCAACATCAGCAAAACCATGAGTATTCTGGGGTACGAATACTGAGGTTGCAGTCTGAGCTGGTATGTGCCTCTAATTCATTTTTATGAAAGTCAGCAAACTGACATTTGCAGGAGAGAGGTTTGTTCGATGATCCCGAGCTATTGCACCTGCTGAGCTGAATACCCTCTCGACAATAACACTAGAGGGTGGGCATGTCAGGTACTTCAGTGCCACAGCGGTCAGCTCTGGCCATTCACTGACCTTTCCACTCCAGTATAAAAGGGGATCATCAGTGATTGATAGATGCCTATTTTCAGACACATATGACTCAACCATTCAGTGTGCTGCTCTAAGTCCAGTGGTTGATGCATCATCCTGTTCTTCGGAATCATTAATGTTACAAATCCCCATTTGGGACAAAGCCTCCCAAAGCAGATTAACACCAGCCGCTTTTGATGACAGACATCTGGAACTGTAGTACCCTTCCCCTTACAGGATATGCTTGATACTACTCCTTCAGGTTCACCTTCACCCTGATTATGCTGCTCAGGTTTCCTGACCTTGGCACATGACTTCTGTGTCTCATGAACCAAGCACACCAGTTGCCCACTGACATTTTTTACTTGTTCAGGCCCACTCTCCAGTACTGAGGCAATTCCATGTTTGTATCATGGGTCCAGCATTGTTGCTATTGCAAAATTGTCACTACGCTGAATGCTCATGATGTGACGATTCTGGTTGAATACTGTCAGCATGTGTTTCAGCAACATACTGCTAGCACAGTCTCCGGCAACATCAAGGTTATACTGTACATTCACCAATGCCTGCCTCAGCGCCCACAGCAGTGGAATTGGTTGGCTAATGGAGGCAGATTTGGCACTCACTGCCTGTGTAGCATGAGACACCACTGTTCAGTCGTCATAGACATGGAGGTCCCAGAACTGTCACGGCTAGTGTGAATGACAAGATATTCTGAAATGGCTTTGTACTGTTCATACAACCTCTCTGCCATGTATAAAGTGGAGTTCCACCGGGTGACAACTTCCAGCTTCAAGCGGTGCTACGGGAGGCTGTTTCAGATCTGCAACTGCTGAAGTTGGTCACGGGCCTTTGCAGAGTGTGAAAAGTGAGAACAGATGTGGTGTGCAACTGTCAGCATTTCCTTTATGTCAAAGTGCTGCAGAAACCCCTGCACCACAAGATTTAAACAGTGGGCCATGCATGGAACCCAAAAAAAGCCACCATTCATGATGCATTTCACCACATTTGACCCATTGTCACTTGCTATGAACCCAGCTCTCAGGGACAGGGGGTTCAGCCACTTGTCAATTTCAGTCAGTACCATGTCCAACATGTTTTCACCAGTGTGTGAACAGGTCACATTGTGCATAGCAATCGTTGCATGCTGTCAAATTCCTGGAAGATTGCTACCATGACACTCCACCTTACTACACTGATTATTGACACTACCAACAGCACAAACAACCCTCGGCACTTGCGCCCAGTGTGCAGTTATACACAAATATGAACTCCCCGCTATTTTGCCACTTGTCCACATATCCATACGGACATAGTATAGTACAACTCAGGGACAGCACAGGTCAAAAAGTATGCCCTGGATGGGACTGTCCATTTTGGACAGGCATGTGCAGCAAACCACAGGAACCCAGATTTCTCCACAAAGGAGAAGGGCAAAAGATAAATTGCCAGCATTTCAGCTACAGCAGCATTAAGTTCACGTGACACTGTATGACTGGGTGGGTACTTCAGCTTATTTTATTTTTATTTATCAAGTCTAGGATGGCAAATGGTTCTGCTCTGTGAATGGCAGCGAGTGGAGTGTGGACGTGTGATGAAGACAGTTGCGCAGGTGATGACAAACCTAGAAATGCAGTTATTTTCTCAGATTCAGCAACAGGGGTTGATGTACCACTTGCACTATACATACTGCATTGACCACCACCACCACCAAAACTGCTACTTTCACCACTGGACAAGACTTCAAAATCATTCTGCTCTTCCACCTCATCATGCCTGTAGTAATCCTCTGCTGTTATTTCATCACTACTGCACACATTTCATTTTCTACTTGATGTTACAGTCATGGAAGGGGATAACATGCTCATTATGGTTAATGATGAGGGTGAACGCCCCACTGTGGTACACTTATTAGTTGCCATCTTGTGCTGAGTCCACAGTGCCATGTGCCTATTCTTCAGATGCGTATGCTGTCCCCCTGTGACCAGATGGCTCTCCTTTTTACCTCGACTCACACGCACTTGGCAAACCTGGCAGATTGCAACTGACTCATCATTTGTATCTTCCACAAAAAATCCCAAACAAGGGATTTTGATGCTCTAGTTTTAACATGTCCCCCTAATGCTGCTTATTGGAATCTGTTTTTTTAAGCCATGAAGTGGGGGGTGTGCTACATGATTTTTCAGGCAGGACACACTTGGACTGCAACTTTCCACCACGACTACTTATCATTATTACTGGGTCATTATCATAAACTGAAACTGGTAAATCACAACTTTTTATGGGGGGGGAATGCAAACAGACTCAGACACAGCCACCTTGAGTTTCTTTTTCTCCAGTTCCCAACAGGGGTCACTGACATCATCATCATATTCATCCACATCTTCTGCTTGGATGCTGGCATATGGACTGCATGTTGCAACCACAGCAACATCATCATCATCAGCACCACCATCACCCGGAATTATTTCACCACACTGTGAATCACTGCATGGCTAATGCACGATCTGAACCATGGTGGAAGAAATGTCACTTTGTGTGCTATCGTTGACATGATGATCAGAATCCGCATGTTCAGTTACTGGGATGTTACTGGGGAGTATGACATCATCAACACTGTCACTCAGTGCCACTGCTTCACATTCCACTATATTTTTGGACACAGTAAACTGATCAGAACTGGAACTTGAGGCAGCAATACTCATACCACCACCAGCAACTGCACTAACGCCACCAGCTGGGACAACATCATCTCCTACAACTATGAGTGAAGCTACTGATTGCACTGTAAAAATCACTGAAGGAGAAATACCTTTCCTCACATCAGCAATGCACTTCTGTGACTGCATGCTACTACCACGCCCACAGACAGTCTTATCACTGGCAGCAGTGTAATGGCGAAAAACAGCTTTGCTTGCATGTCTCTTTGTGGGCATTTTGGGAATCAACAGGAATATTGTAAGCAAATTCAGATTTTGGAACATTCACTCTGGGTGGGGGACGGGGAGGGTGACGCTGTATGTGAAGTCAAAGAAACAACTGTGCTTCAACAACAGATACAGACACAAAGTCATAACAAGTTCAACAACACCTTAATTAACCAGTGGTGTTTTCAAGTCACAAACAATCCAATCTGGAAAACAATACCTTTTGCCAGTGGGGGGGGTGGGGGAGCACTGACTGCAGATTACTGCAGTGCAAACCAAGAAAAGATACCACAATGGCAGTACAAAATCATACAGCTGTAGTGGATAGCAGGTTCACACTGCTGCGCCTGCAATTACACTGTGACACTATAAAAGGTGTATTATTTGATGTCACATCACACACTGCACACACACGCACACACACACAGAATTTGTCTACAAGTAATGCGTACCAAATTTAAAACTTCAGTAATATACAAGTTTTTTTAAACAAACTCAATGCTGCACCAGGTCCCTCCAGACCATAACACACACAATCAGCAAAAACACTTCAACAATTACTGAAAATATTACTGTGTGTACAGTAATACAGTCAGTTATACAGGAAAAATATAACCAAAAAATGAAGAACTCCCTATTTCTCCAACTTAAATCTACCTACACCAGATACGCCCATCCCCCAAAGCACACTTCCACTGTCTCTCAATACACAGACTGAATGCTGTACATTGACATTCAAAATCCACACACAAACAACAAACTCTCAATGATATGAGCACAGGAGGGTTTCCTACAATCGATGAACTAAAGTTTCTGCAAAAAAAAAAAAATGACTCAAAAATACTTTTTTAACAGCTTTTATTTATTTTTATTTTATTTTTATTTATCAAGTCTAGGATTATAAATAACTTTGAGCCAAGGCTCTTTTACAAAGGTTCCACGTCAGAGAAATACAAATTATGGGGAACATCAAGACAGACATTACAACAATGTGGACATTGCAAACAGATTACAGATTAATACAATTCAAGGGTAACATTGTAAGCAAGGCAGCCAGCGGCATTTGTCAGAGAAAACAGACAAGGGATAAAAAGTGCCAGAGTCATAGGGAGAGGGAAGAGGGAAGGGGGGAGGGGGGAAGAAGGAATGTAGGTAGGGTGGGGAGAGGGTGAAAAGTGCAGCATTGGGTAGCATTTTAGAAGGTTTGAATCACAGAGAGCTCTCAGAGCAGACTGTCTTCTACTGCTTCCTACACACACTACCACAAACACAAACACAAAATATCCTGAACACAGAGTGAATTCAAGGGTAGAACCTGTGATTTGGTACTGTTCAACTTGTAACCTAACAACTGGGAGTAATCAGTCACAATCTTGTGCAGGGCAGGGAGAGAGGAGGGAAGGTCTGACAGATACAAAGTAACATCATCAGCAAAACTGAGGCTGTGCAGAAAAATCTAGAGCCCATGTGACCTGAAATCCCATGAATCACTGCAAAATTCACCTTTGGGGCTTAAAACAAGGCAAAATGAGGCAAAGTACATTGTTTTCAATGTACTTCACCTTAAAAATTGGTGGAGTAGTGGTTTGGGAAGGCGGAGTAATGCAAAACAAAACAAATAAATAAATAAAGTCATTGGTATCAATGGACTTAGCGTTACCTATTTATAACATGAAGTATTCCACTTCACATTGTGGAGCACTCCGCAAATTTGTCTTCACTCTGTGAATCACTCTGCAGGGCGAATTGAGTCCACTTCGCCCATCTCTAGGTAGCATGTACAGAGGACTGTATAATTATGCCCAAAACAAACAATACCCTCTAGAGCCCGTTGGTATGGACATAAGGAAAAAATATCCTGAACACAGAGTGAATTCAAGGGTAGAACCTGTGATTTGGTACTGTTCAACTTGTAACCTAACAACTGGGAGTAATCAGTCACAATCTTGTGCAGGGCAGGAAGAGAGGAGGGAAGGTCTGACAGATACAAAGTAACATCATCAGCAAAAAGTGGAATTTTGTTGTGCAGACCATCCACCAATATCCCTGGAAAGCGGAGTCCTGATAGAATTTTGATAGCTAGTGGTTCTACGGCCAAAAGAAACAAGAAAGGTGAAAGGGGGCAACCTTGCAGAGTGCTCCAATGAAGGGGGAAATGGGGAGAGAGGAGAGTATTAGTAAGAACAGCTGCTTGGGGGAAAGTACAGAGTAAACAAATTAGGGCAATAAATTTTGGGGGAAACCAAACCAGGCCAGAGCATCAAATAGGTAGCCCCATTCCACCCTATCGAATGCTTTTTCAGCATCCAATGACAGGGCAGCTGTGGGGGCAGAGGACCTGCCAGCTTCCCAGAGCATGTCCAGAGTACATCTGATGTTATCTGATCCTAGATGCCCTGGAACAAAGTCTAACTGGTCCAGATGAATAAGGAAAGGGATAATAGGCGCCATACATTTAGCCAAAACCTTGGCAAAGATTTTCACATCAACATTGAGCAAGGAAATAGGTTGAAACTGAGAACATCGAACACTGTCCCTGCCCTTCTTAGGAAGTAAGGTGATAATAGCCTCTAAGAAGGAAGGGGGGGTGGGTACCAGATTCCCATGCTTCATTGAAGACCTGAGTTAAAAGTGTGAGCCAAAAGGTCTGAGAGGGCAACATAAAACTCAGTAGAAAAAACATCCAGGCCAGCGGACTTATCCTGGGCCATGCCCTGGACAGCTAGCAATACTTTGTGGGTTTGAATAGGGGCCATTAAGGTATCTAAAAACTGAACAGGTACCTGGGGAAGTTGGACACCAGAGTACAATGAAGCATAGTCAGCTGGTGAAAGGGAAACTTCCGAGGAATATAAGGATTGGTAATATGATAGAAAAGCATTATTAATATCTGAAGGGGTAGTAAGGGAGAAGCCATCTGTCATCCATATTATGGGAATATACTTCTCAGTCATTCAAGAGCGAAGGCGAGAAGCCAGTAGCTTTCCCAGGGAGTTCACCTGCTTCCCAATACTTTTGATGAAGTGTAAACAGGTCTCGTTCAGCATGGAAATGTAGAACATCCTCTATTTCAGTTTTAAGTTGGAGGAAATGGAATCTAAGAGGAAGAGGGTCAGAAGGGGTTTGAGCCAGGGCAAGCTCCAGTGCTTTCAACTCTGCTTCCTTAGATTTGAGGGAAGAGGTATGAGCCTTCCGATAGTAGGATGAAAAGGAGATACATTTACCTCTGACAGATGCCTTTAGGGTTTCCCAAATAACCCTATAGGGACAACCCGAAGGAGGGTTAAAATCATGAAAGTCTGTTATGGCCTGATGGAGTCGATTTTGAAATTCATCAAGTTGTAATAAAAAAAATGCTCAGATTCCAGATAGTATGTCTCCCTGATGACATGTCACAGGCCAGGGTGGCAATAACGGGGGCATGGTCTAAGATTAGGATGTTACCTATGGAGACTTCTCGTACCCTGGAGAGTAGGTTTGAGGAAGACAATATAACATCAATACAACTAAAGGAATTGTGAGGGATGGAATAACAAGTAAAATCTAAGGAAGTGGCATGGAGGGTTCTCCACGGGTCACAAAGGCCATGGCCCCTTATAAGGTCTGAAACACCTGCAGCCAAAGTGCTTTCATGCTGAGGCCCAGGCCCTGAACGGTCAAGGAGAGGATTAAGGGCTAGGCTTAGATTGGCTCCCAGTAAAATAGTTCCAGCCAGAGTAGGGATATCCAGCAAAGCTGTGTGAAAAAAGGAAGATCAGGATCATTAGGGGCATAAACACTCCCTAAAGTGATTGGAGAGCCAAGATAAGTACCAAAAACCACAATATAACTGCCCTCCTGGTCCTTAAGCTCCTGAGAAATGCCCAACTGAAGATTCTTTTTACATAGAATGGCTACTCCTCTCTGTTTAGATGTATGGGCACTAAAAAAGTATTGTCCTACCCACATACCACCCAGCTGCTTGGAGTCCACTTCCAGGAGGTGGATCTCCTGGAGGAGGGCAATATCACAGGGCATGTCATGAAGGAACTGAAGGACCATACGTCACTTTTTAGGGTCATTTTATCCTCTTACATTCCATGACACAATCCTGAGTGGGTTAGGTTGAGACATATTGTCACCAAGGGGTAGGGAAAAAGGAAAAAATATAACTAAAGCAGTAACTGTATCCCAGAACCTCCCACCCTCCCTCCCTCCCCCCCAGGAAAAACACCACTAAGACACACACTAAATACACAGTACCAGAAAAGGCACATCAGTGAAGATGTGTTACATAAAAGGTAAGCCAAACAGAAAAAATAGGGTAGGAGGGATGGGGAATACAGTTGAAAAAAAAGAGAGAGAGTAAACAGAATAAGAAATTAGTAATCTAATTAAATCAAACAAATAAATTTATTAAAAAGCTGCCTCAGATCCAGAGGAGGCACACTGATCATTACCTAAGGGAGTGCTGAGAGGCTATTAAGCCGCCACTAGCATGGTACCCGGGAGTACAAAGACAAGGGAATCCTCCCTCCGCCTCCCGCCCTCCCCTCTCCATCTGACCTAAGGAGTAAGCAACCCACTAACATGGGGTGGGAAAGGGCATAGGGAACTAAAAAGCTAGAAATAGGTATGAGGCTATACAGAAAGGGAATCTGACCTCACATGTACCCTTCTGTCAAATAGAAAATACCTACACATAATAAAGTAGCTTATATGATGGTAATAAAACAATAACTGGTCATCGGCCTCCAGAGAAGCAAAATAAGGGGAAATTGCAACAAGCTAAGTAACCAGAGGGGAGGTCCAGTGTGCACATCTATATTACTGCAAATGTCAACTATTGACAAGAATAGAAGAACAGGAACTGGTGAATTAATTCAATAAAGCAAAAAACTAGAACAGAGTATTGCAGTAATTTGAAAAGTAAAAGTTACTGCTTGGTGTACTCCCCTCACCCAGTTGTAAACAATACAGAATGGCACAGCTTTACATTCATGTAATACCAAAAAAAAAAGAGACTAACAAAAAAGTTAATGCAAATAGATTAGCCCCACTGGAAAAAATAGATTAGCCAAACTCTATGGTTGTGGAGAGGACCTGGGGAATGAGAAGGTGTACATTCAGAAAAGCAGATTAAGTCCTCTACAATAACGACAAAAACAAACACCAGCCCAACTCAGATAAGAGAAATCCATTTGCTTATAAATAAAGGTCCCAGAGACACTGCAGGGCACTGATAAGTATCACTTAGGGAGGGCTCTGGTGTTCTGCACAGGAAAATAACTTGTCTTAAACTGGTAGGCGGGTCATTTTCCCGCTACTGAATTCTCAGAGAAAAGCTCAGGTAGGTGGTGATCTTTTAAGTCCCTACAGGTCCCTACTCTCTCTCAAGCAGCACCCACCAAACTGTGAACTAGTCTATAATGTCCCAGTCAAGAAAATCATTCTGATGCAGGTCCCTTGAGACATGGTGAGAGGCTTCTACAGGGAAGGCAGCCAATAGGTCATAGTTAGCATGAGATAAGATTCCCCCACTCATTGGACCGGAGGACAGCACTTAGATGGGGTTGCCTCTGTCACATTTACATCCATCTGAGAGAATTCCACATACTCCAAATTACTCTGGGTCTCCAATGCAGGAGATGGACCCAAATGCTGCTGCAGAAAGTGAGCCACATCTTCTGAGGAGGAAAATTGATGCACTTGGCCATTGAGGGTAACGATCAGGGTCGTGGGGTAGAGCAAAGCATAGGTGAACCCTCTGTTGTGCAAGCCCTGCTTTCTCTTGTCATAGGCTTGGTGCTGCTCCAAAATGCTCCGCAGGTAGTCAGGATAAAACAAAATCCATGCTCCAGCCACATTAATCTCTTTTAACTCTCTAGCTTTGGCAAGGATAAGCTCTTTGTCCAGGAAATGGAGCAATTTAAAAATTAGAGGGCTAGGCTTGGCAGCCAAGGCGGAGGATTGAGCACATCGAATTCTGTGTGCCTGTTCAATCTCAAAGTTGAACTCTGAAGGAGAGAGCTGGAGCCTCACCGGGAGATTGTTTTCACAGATACTGTACCGGGTTTTTACCCTCCTGTCCTTCTGGAAGATCTATAATGTGGACATTCTTTCACCGACCCCTGCCTTCCAAGTCCTCCAGTTTAGCTGTCAGCCAGCCCATTTTATGTTTGAAGGCCTGGAGATGATGTTCCTGTGCAGTATACTGATTAAGCAGCTATTCAAGGGACTTCTCATTTTTTCCACCCTGCCGGTAAGTGCCAAAAGGCTGATTTGCATATCTGTGAGAGTGAGATGAATGGCTTCAGCCTTAGCTGCAATTTAATCCAGGAGGTGTGCTTGCTGGGCTGGATCCAGGGGCTGGATTGAACAGTCTTCCATAGTGGCCATCTTTGAGTCCAGAAGGGAAGAGTGGGGGGAGATTTGTTGACAGATTTCTTTTACTTAGATATGCCTGAAGAATCAATAGAAGGCAGACGTCGAGCATGGCAAAGGATAAATATTGCCCCATCACCAAGTGTTATGCAATCCCTCTTGTAAAATGTACCAAAATAGAAGGGAGAAACAGAAGGCAAAATGGAGCTGTGAAACTACGCCACCATACTCTTCAGGCGCCCACATGACCGCCCCCTATCTGCAATGTCTTAAAGCAGCAGTAGTTGTTAGTCGCCATGTAGTTTTCAGCAATAACATATTTCTTGCAAAACCATGAATAAGACCATTTTTTATTTCCTTGAATTCCTGAACTGAGATACAGAATTTTGTCATTGAGACATTCTCATTCCCTTGCCATGCCCATCATGAAACAAAGTCTGGTCAGAGTCAATACAGCTGAAAAGTTTATTTATTGAAATGTTTCACCAGGAAAGGCACACTGAACAACAAGTTGCTCATCTCATGGTGCATCCTGGAGGAAAGAATAGTGGAAATACATAAATGCATACAACCGCAAACATTATTACAACAATATTGGCAGCGGTGAATGGCAAATAACAGAAAGAACATATTAAGTGCAGCATATGAGCACAATTGTTTACAGAGGTCACAATGGACAGGTCAAGTGCATTACATTAGGATACCACCTTAAATTCATGATGATGGTACAATTTAGCCTGAAAGTAAGGGGGGATAAGGAGTAACAGCAGAGGTGGAAAGGTAGTGAGGCTGGGAGGGGAGCAGATGGCTAGGAATCAAGGTTATAGATACATTGATAGTTGTAGATTGATAGGAATCTAAAGTCATAGTTATATTGGTAGTTATAGATGACCCGAAGGAATGGCCAGGAATGGATCTCTGCAGGGAAAAAAAGTGGTGGGGCTGGAGGGGAGCTGTAATTCAGAATATTTACTGAATATATTGATAGGGGTTGGGGAGCAAGTCAGGAATACCAGGTAGGTTAATTGCAGGTACAATTCACAGAGAGGAAATGATGTAGGGCTGAAGTTATATGGGAGGGGGAGGAGGACTGGTGAATCTGGTGAGGAAGTGAATTCCACAGTTTTGGGAAGTGATACAAGAAAGCAATCTGGCCTACAGTGATAGACCAGCAAGGTACAACCAAGGAATGGGAGTCACAAGATCTAAGTGAGTGGGCAGAGGGAAGGAGCATGGATAGAGTGGAAGTGAGCTAGGATGGGAGCAATCCAAACCAGGATTTAGAGACAAATTTAGCAAAATAATAATACAGACGTCTATTTTCTAGTGAGGGAAATGCCAGGGAGTGGTAGAGTTGACAGTAGTGGGTGAGATGAGAGTCCAGAGCAAAGTGACAGATGGAGTTGAAGATGGTCTCCAATTTTGCTAAGGAGGTCTTGGGAGTGGCACTGTAGACTACATCACAGTACTTAAAAATAGGTAGGATCATCTTCTGGACAGGTTCATGCCTAGCAGGGAGAGGGAGGCAGTTCTGGTTCCTGTATAGAGCACCGAGCTTGGGGCGCAGCTTTTCAGGATGATGTCCACATGACCAGAGAAGGTAAGATGTTGGTCAAGTCAAACACCCAAATATCTGAATGAGGAGGTGTCCTCAAGGACTGTCTCATCAAGGGTATGGAAGGAGGGTAGGGAGGGGAGCCTAGAGAGTCTCTACCTAGTGGTGAAGGTCATGGAGACTGTCTTTTTGGTGTTTAGAAAAAGTTGATGACAACAAAACCAGTGCTGAACTTTACTTAAGTCCTGCTGAAGTCTGTTTGCAACATCGGTGGGGGATGGTGTGAAGATGTAGAGGACCGTATCATCTGCGTACATATATATTGAGGTTGATGTACAAACAGATGGTAGGTAATTAAGAAATAAGGAGAAAAGTATAGGGCCCAACACTGACCCTTGGGGGACACCAGTGTTGATAGGGAGGGGGAGAGATGTGGAGTCAGCAATTCTGACTGACTGGGTCTGACCTACAAGGTAGGCTCTGAACCAGTTAGTGGCTGAGCCAGTCAGACCTGCTGAGGAAAGGGAGTTTTGTAGTAGGGTGTTGGAAATCATGTTGAAAGCCTTGGCTAGGTCGACAAAAATGGCAGATGTGATTTGACCACTGTCCATCCCTGAGAGGATGGAGTCAGTAAGCCTAATCATGGAGATGGTGATGGAGTGTTTTTTCTGAAAACCAGGTTGGAAGGGAGTGAAAAAGTTGGAGATAGAGAGATAAGAAGAAAGTTGGGCAAGAACCAAGTATTCTTGCAGTTTGGCAAGGGTGGGAAGGAGGGATATGCAATGGTAGATCCCAGGTGAGAAAGGATCACCACTCTTAGGTAGGGGAAGAACAATGTCATGCTTTAAAACAGGTGGGATTGCAGCCATTTCAAATGAGAGGTTGAAGAGGTCAGACATTGAGGCAGAGATAGCCGTAGCTTATAGATATAGCAGCTTCTTGGGTCCAAGCCATCAGGCAAACTGCTTTTGGATGGGTTTAAGGCATGCAAGGCATCCAAGGTGTCAGAAGGGGCAATTTTAGTAAAAGAGAAACAAGTAGACTGGGACAGTGTGCATGGTGAGGTAGAGGGGGCACCTGGTCTAGTAGATGGTAAGAAGGATAGAAGAGCAGAGGCATAAGAGGTGAAGTATGGATTAAATTCATTAGCAACACTGGGGTGATCAGTAATAAGGGTGCTGTTTATATTGAGGAGTGGAAGGGAGGAGTGGAAGGGGGAAGAAGTGTGAATGAATGACTTTCCAGAATTTAAAAGGGTTGTTTATGTTGGATTGAAAGGTTGGGCTAAAGTAGTCTGCCTTAGCCAAACGAGTGGCTTTTGTGACTTGTTGCAAACAGAACAATATGTGTCATAGTCTTTAGGGAGCTTTGAGGCTTTATGTAGCTTCCAAGCTTGGTCCCATGCTCTTTGACAAGCTATGAGTTCAGGTGAGATCCATGGAAGGTGTCTCCCACTGACTCTGACACATGGAAGTAGGATGTGCTGATTCCAAATGTCGAGAAATTTACCTTTAAAGTATTTACCTTTAATGTGATGTTATAGAGTGTGGTTGCATCCTAGCTGTTACATCCCTTATAAATAAATTGCAAAAACAAAAATCATATACATGCTACAGGTTCCATAGATACATAGATAGTGTCGGCAGATAAGGGCCTATGGCCCACCCAGTCTGCCCATTTGAGCTTGTAAGTTCACTTTATGTTTTCCTAGAAGTCTGTTGCCCCTTAACCCTGATCTTCAGAATTCTTTTATGTCTATACCATGCATTCTTAAATCCCATGATTGTTTCAGCCCCCACCACTTCCTCTGGCAGGGTGTTCCACTTGTCCACCACCTATACTGTAAAGAAATTCTTCCTCACGTTTCCTCTGAATTGTCCTCCCTCCAACTTCATCCCATGCCCTCTAGTCCTGGAACATCTTTTTCACTTAAAAATAGTATATTCCTGCACCCTGTTCCTCCCTGTATGATACTTGTATGTCTCTATCATATCCCCTCTCTCCCTCCTCTCCTTCAGGGAGTACATATTCAATTCCTTCAACCTGTCTTCATAGGACTTGTGATGCAATCCATGTACCATCTTTGTTACCCTCCTCTGAACCTTCTCTACCCTGTCTATGTCCCTATGTAAGTAAGGTCTCCAGAACTGTACACTGTACTCCAGGTGGGGCCTCACTAGTGTCTTGTATAGTGGAATTATGACCTCCCTTTTCCTGCTGGTCCAATTGCTTTATTTGAATAAGCAGACAGCAGCCCATCTTAAAGTGAGTGCCACCAGAAGACTTGTGCCATGGAACCTTCAGGGACAGACATGTGAATATTTACAAGGGATATAACAGATAGAATGGCACCACCATGAATCACATTATTG
This sequence comes from Neoceratodus forsteri, assembly GCA_016271365.2. Lineage (NCBI taxonomy): Eukaryota > Metazoa > Chordata > Ceratodontiformes > Ceratodontidae > Neoceratodus > Neoceratodus forsteri. The sequence goes on from CM057449.1 coordinate 1,462,797,496, forward strand.
TGCAGCCATATTGGCTCTGTCCAGAGTTTGTTCAATAGATATGACAGCTCAGCTTGACCAGACAGGCACAGTACAGGACAATCATCCTCTGTGCCACTGAAGCAACATTGAACTGATGCACAAGTCTGTGGAGACCAGTTGCTCCAGAAGACACAGTCAGGTTGGTTCTGATAATGCTGGATCTCAATACAGGTATAAAATGCTGATCACATTTATTTATACCCATGGGAGGGGGGCAGAGTGGCAAGATGGCCATGCTGCTGCTCCGCACCAGAGCACCTGAGCTCTGTTTCTGGGCTCTGGTTTTGAGCTCTATTTGTGTGGTGCTTTTTTATTCTGTTAAACTACCAGTTTTACATTTATTGCCTCTGAGTCGGAGGCTTATGTTGAAAATTATTGCGACTTTTTAACTTCTTAGTTTTTAGCCCTGACTCGGGCGTTACTGACCAGACTGAGGGTTCTGGTTTTCTGAACATTTAAGGGAGTTTAGACAGCCAAGGAGGTTCAGTGTCTCTATTTACATGTGAGTCTCATCTTCAAGGTATTTTTAGAGACTCAAGAACCTAACGGCAGAGGCTGTTACAATAGTTGGGGCTGGAGAACTGGAAAACTGGAGAACTGGAGAGTCTGGCTCTATATCTGGCTAGGAATGTGTTCAGAGTTATGAACACTTTTGCTCCCCCATTTCCAAGTGCTAATTGTCCGGCTGGATTGTGCCATTTTTGGTGTTCTTCCCTACACTGTTGAGTGTGAATGACAATAAGGCTGAAGAGAAGTGGACATGGATTAAACAATACTGCATAACTGCACTATATGTTGCTGATAATCACTTGATGTTTCACTTAAAGGTATGCCATTATTGCTTGGGGATGGGGGGGTTCCCACTATTCTGACTCAAATGAAATTTACTGTGCTCAGTGGAGCACCCTTCCCTTTTTTCTCTGTTACACGTATATTCTGCAGGTATATGAAGGAGGAACTGTTGTTCTTTAAGTCCAAGTTCATTGCCGTCTGGGATCAATACGCCCCCCCTTAGACGTACCAGAGTACGAGGTGCTCACCTCCCATGGATCTCTCCTGAAATCCAAGCCCACCTCAGAATCCGAGACAAGGCCTGGAAAACCTTTAAGATCTCCAATTCTCAGGCCGACCTCCAGACTTACCGTGTGCTTTGCAATACTAGTACCAAAAAGAATCCATAAGCAAGAAGCCAACTATTTCATAAGCATTCAATTCCTCCTCCCATCTCCCATCAAGATTCTGGAATGTGGTCAAATCACTTCTCTGCCCTCCATCGCAGCCCTCCACCCCTTCCCTGCAGGTTGGCAGACTCTCCATCACTGACCCCTCAGCAGTGGCCACTTTGTTTAACACTATCTTCACAACCACCCAAGCTACTCCCCTGTCCACCCCCACGCTGATCAGCATGCCTCCCCCATCACCCCATCTTGTGGCACACCTGCAGCTCACTCCTTCTCCTTCCTGCAAGTCACCCCTGATGAGGTATACAATGCACTGGTTGCTCTTAACCCAGATAAGGGCAAATGTCTCACTGTGTTGGACTCCAAAATGCTCCACCTGTAGGCCCCTGCCATAGCACAATCCCTGGCCTCCCTTTTTAACTTATCCTTCTTCCTAGCTGAAGTCCCCTCTGAGTGGAAGCATGCCATCGTAATCCCACTTCCCAAGTGTGGTGATGCCTCAAACCCAAACAACTATTGGCCCATCTTCCTCCTACTGACCCTGGCCAAACTACAGGAGTGTCTGGTTCTTTCTTGCCTGTCCACCTTTCTGGATTCCTCCTCCTTTTTCTCCCCCTACCAATCTGGTTTTAGGAAATCCCACTCCACCACTACCTCCCTTCTCAGGATTACCAATTCCATCCTCACAGGGATGGATGCTGGCCACATCATACCTGCCATCTTTATCGACCTGGCTAAAGCATTCGATACAGTGACACACTCTCTCCTCCTGACCCAACTCGTCAATGCTGGACTATCCAACTGGGCCACATCTTGGTTCCACTCTTACCTCACTGGTTGATCCCAAGTGGTCTGTATCTGTTCTTCCACCTCGGAATCCCTCCCAATCACCTCAGGAGTACCGCAAGACTCTGTCCTAGGCCCCCTCCTGTTCTCGGTCTTCCTGAATGACCTGCCCTCTGCCTGCCCACACACCTCCATCCACATGTACGCAGATGACATGGTGCTGTACGCATCCAGCCCCTCAACCTCTGAGGTTATGACCAGGCTGCAGCAAGACTTTATCTCGGTCCAGCACTGGCTCCACTTGAATCACCTCCTCCTCAATGCCAATAAAACAGTCTCACTAACCTTTGGCATGAGGCAGAAAATTTCTAGGTTCCCCTCCCCGATCTTATTCCACACCATGGAAGGGTCCCCTCGGGAGTCCTGCACCTCCTACAGATACCTTGGTGTCTGGCTTGACCAGCACCTCAACTTTTCCTTGCATATTGGCTCCTTACTTAAGAAGCTGCACCTCAGGCTTGGTGCATTTTACCAGAATCATGACAGCATCCCTCTTCCAGCCAGGATGGAAATTGTGAAGAAAATGATCCTCCCTATCCTCGACTATTGTGACATAGTCTACAGCACTGTCCCCAAGACCACATTACCAGGCTGGACCCTCTCTTCCACTCTTTTTGTCGTTTCGCCCTGAACTGTCCCTACTCCACACACCACTGCACCCTATATCAAGCAATGAACCTCACCTCTCTTGACAATCGCAGACTGACCCACTGCGCCAAGATCCCAGCCAAGTACTGGTCACAGCGTCTCCCCTCCTACCTCACCAATGCCATAACCAACCCCAGCATCCAAGCATACTCTCTCAGAAACTCAGACTCTAGGTCCCTAGCTGTCCCATACCGGTCTACTACCATTGGTCAGTCAGCATTCAGCTACCGCATTCCCACACTGTGGAACTCCCTCCCAGCTAATGTTCATCACTTCTCCACCCTCTTGCACCTTAAATCCATGCTAGAAGCCCATTTCACCCCTACCAGTGCTTGTGTCTAGGCATGTCCCAGTCTCTAGTAGAATATCAGTGTATGTCCGCACTTAGTAATTGCAATTAATTGGTACCTAACTATTGTTCTCTCACTTTATACTGTTTCTCATATGGTCCAATTTTGCTACTGGCCTGCAATATGAATTTATTGTACTCATGCTGTATTAACTGTGGCTACCTACTGATTCTCTCAACCCACCTCTGTCTAGTAATCAGAACCAAATGCTAGTGTTCTCCCACTATGTATTCACTTGTTTACTGTCTTCATCTGTCTTCCTATGTTCCCCCCTCCTCCCCCAGGATGCATCTGAAATCGAGCAGTAAACTGCTCAGTATGCCTTCCTGGTAAAACGCTTCAATAAATAAATAAATGAAAATACCACGGTAACAAAAACTTGAGCATGGGGAAATTAGGAAACTGTGAGAAACCCTTTCATGAGATTTGGACTCCCAGATCCCTGGCCTAAGATGGGATACAAGTTTTCTTACACCTTAATTGTGCTGGTTTTCCATTTACTAATTTTTTTCACAGAGACACTGATATAGCAACAATGGAGTTTCTATGGGGTAATACCCTCAAAAAGGTACTTCTTTTCCATTTCAACCAGTCATCAAATATCCAGCTTTAACCATGGAACTTGCATTTTTGCATTCTTCACTTTCTAGAGTTTTAACAGCTGGGTTATTTTAGCCTGGAGCTATGCTGAAGTGACCTTTTTTCATTTTTGTATATGATGTGGCCCTGATTTATATCATGGCTATGTACTCTGACAAAAAATACACAGCATTCTTTGTGTTGATAAGGACACCTGTTTGATTAGGTGCCAGCAACTAAGACATTTGTTGCTATATTAGCAAATGTTTATTTATTCATTTTTCTGCTATTGTTCTTTATTATTTTGGAAATGCTCTATTAACTTTGCACCTTGTGCCAGAGACTCATTCTTATGGAGGTGATCATGGAGCATTACAATGTCTGTGCTAATATGTGATTCTGAAATGTTTAGCTGGATTCCATCATGCAAGGAGTGATTTTGATGTTTTTCGGTGGTTCATTAGTACACTTGCAAACAAATTTAGAACAACACGGTAAAAGGCATAACATTATTCCAACTGTTCTGTTGTGTCTGCATATGATAATACATTTAAGACATTTACAGCAGCAGCATAACCACTATTTCTACAAGTGCTTTATAACAGCTGGACCCCATTATTTAAGGAGTAAATGCTGCTGATACTGTTATTGCACATCTACGAATAAAAGGGAGCAGAAATAAGTCTATCTTGATGTACTGCATATTGATGGCTTATTAGCTGGACTCCTTCGTATAAAAATACAGTGCTGCAGATACTGTCTGAAGAAAGCAGATTTAGGTGTCCTTCTAGGGAAGAAAATATACTAATTACTGTTATTTTAACACATTCAGTCAACTATTATAATTATATACAGGCTCCTCAGTGTACAGATTATAATTAATCTAATTTTGGGAAGCTGCTTTAGGCATATAGAGTAAGTAAGAAAGTTTGCATATTTATCTCTGTTTATTATTTATTTCTTTTCTAAACTATTTTTTTTTTATTTTTTGAAATTGGATATAATAATCGGACCCTTAATGGGTGTAGTTTGATGGAATGAAGCTATGATTCAATGATAATTAACAATCAACACCTTCCATCATGGCAACTAATTAGAGCAACAGGTGAAATAGGTGAAATAATTTAATTAAAGAGCAGGATTAAGAGTTTTAGTGGGGAACCTAGTTAAACGTATTTACCTGTGAACAGACCATGTTATGTACTTTGTCTGAAACTTAGTTTCTATTGACTTGGAGTGTCAGTTTCCTAGTCAAGAAAAAGCCACTATGGTTCTCAAAAGACATGGATGTGAAGGTTAGGGAGAAAAAGATAGCATTTAGGAAGTATAAGGAAACACAGAAGGAGCAGGACAGAGAACTGCACCAGTTAAGGCAGAAGGAAGCAGGGAGGGTAGTCAGAATAGCAAAGGCCCAAACTGAGGAAAAGACAGCCAACTCGGTTAAGAAGGGGGATAAAACATTTTATAGGTATATCAGGGAGTGTAGAAAGACAAAGGGAGGGATAGTGAGGCTGAATAGAATGAACGGTGGATGGGCAGAGAGTGACAGTGAAAAAGCAGAGATACTGAATGAATACTTTTGCTCAGTATTCACAAAGAGGAGGGGAGAGGTGCCTAATCCAATTAACAGAAGCACTCTGGATAGGGGGGGTTGATCCTAGTCCTTTCACAGAAGAAAGGGTTCTGAAAGAACTCCTAAAACTGAAGCTGGACAAAGCAATGGGGCCTGATGGAATTCATTCCAGAATTCCAAAAGAATGAAGGAGAGAACTAGTGACACCACTGACTACCCTTTTTAACAAATCATGGGAGGATGGTGTGGTACCTGAGGACTGGAGGAAGGTTGATGTGATTCCCCTTCACAAAAGTGGGAGCAAGACAGAGGCAGGAAACTACAGACCTGTCAGTTTGACCTCTATGGTAGGCAAAGTGATGGAATCACTTCTGAAGGAAAGAATTGTTGAGTACCTAGAGACCAGTGGGGCACAGGACCTATGGCAGCATGGGTTCAGGGTAGGAAGGTCATGTCAGATGAATCTAATTGATTTCTTTGACTGAGTAACCAAAGTAGTAGACCAGGGAGGGGTTATGGACATGGCCTACCTAGACTTTAGCAAGGCATTTGACACAGTCCCACACAAAAGATTAATAGTCAAATTAACCAGCCTAGCAGTGGGTCCCAGGGTGGTAACCTGGGTAAAACATTGGCTGCACAACAGGACACATAAGGTAATTGTAAATGAAGTCCACTCTGAAGAAATAGGGGTTACTAGTGGGGTACCGCAGGGTTCAGTACTGGGTTCAGTCCTTTTTAATGTCTTTATAAGTGACATTGCAGAGGGACTGGAAGGAAAAATATGCCTCTTTGCAGATGACACAAAGATCTGCAACAGGGTTGATACACAAGGAGGTGTAGAAAGGATGAGAAGGGACTTGGCAAGGTTGGAGGAATGGTCAGAAGTATGGCAGCTTGGATTCAATGCCAAGAAGTACAAAATAATGCACCTGGGAAACAAAAACCCTGGGGAAGGTTACACAATGGGGAGGAAGTAGTAACAACAACAAAAATGGAAAGGGACCTGGGGGTAATCATATCAGATGGCCTTAAGGTTGGCAAGCAATGTAAGATGGCAGTAGGGAGGGCTGGGAATACTGGGATGTATAGGGAGAGGCATCACCAGTAGAAAACAGGAAGTTTTTATCCCCCTGTACAGACAGTTGGTGAGACCCCATCTGGAGTACTGCGTCCAGTTCTGGAGACCCCATCTCCACAAGGACATAGACAGGATGGAGGCAGTTCAGAGGAGGGCAACTAAAATGGTGCAGGGTCTGCAAGAGAAGAAACATGAGGAGAGACTAAAGGAGCTTAATATGTGTACCCTTGCGGAAAGGAGGGAGAGGGGGACATGATAGAAATGTGTAAGTACCTCAGTGGAATCAATCAAGTTCAAGAGGGTAGCTTCTTTCAGAAAAAGACATGTGCAAGAACAAGGCGACACAATTCGAAGATAGAGGGGGGATGGTTCAGGGGCAATGTGAGGAAGTATTTTTTCACAGAGAGGGTGTTAGATGCATGGAACAGCCTTCCTGAGGAGGTTGTGGGGTCTAAAACTGTGGGAGAATTCATGAATGCATGGGACAGACATAAGGCAATTGTTGTGGGGGGTAAGAAGAAATAGGTTGTTGATTAAATAGGATCTGCAGCTTACCCTCTAGGTAGGGAAATGGGCAGACTAGGTGGGCCAAGCAGTCCTTATCTGCTGTAAAAGTCTATGTTTCTATGTTTGTACTTGCTCTATATATACCCAAGGAAGATGGCAGAAAATAAAGCAATATGTGAGTGGTAAATATGGCCCTCAGGAGAAACACTCAAGACAGTCATTGTAGAGGAAAGTAGTCAGCCCACTGAGAAAGCATGTTAGTCTCATATTTATTTACAGTGTATGGCAACTAGTTCTTCATCAAGGTATTGAACTAGTTGTGTGTGTATGTGTGTGTGCTTGCTTGCATGTGTGCATGTGTGCATATGTGTGTGCGTATATGTGTGTGTGTCTTAATGAGTGCATACGTGTATGTATCGTTAATTAAGCGTAGAAGCCCAGCAGCATACAAACTTGAATTTGCAACTGGCTAGGATTTTTTTTTAAATAAAGGGAATCATTCAGTGTGACTTTAACCATGTACATTGCTTTCACTCAAAAAGCATTTTATTGTAGTTATTGTTGTTCAGTAGCATTATTCCAAAGGCCTACTCAGAATGTAAGTGTTCAGAAGCGAAGCATACATTCCATAGTAACCCCTTTTAGTAAGAGCATAAAATAATAACAATAGCATTAATAAGAACAATAATAATCATAATGTCATTTATTCACAATAACCATAATTATCATAATTTAGATTAAAAGAATCTAGTTCTTAGCTCATAAATATGATAAGGGAGTTTGTCTTCTAAAACTGTAGCCTCCCTGTCAGTTACTTTCACATTGAATCACACACAACTTCCCCCGAACTGCAGTGTTCAGTATCAAGATTGCAAAATTCAGAGTCACTCCCCCTCCCCATCTGAGCCTCGCTTACCTAGCTTCTGAAACTCTTCTTGTGTAACTCCAGCTGTCTTCTCTCCCTCCCCACAACCTGTACTTCCCTCTTCCTAGGCACTGCACTGCAGCACATACCCAGAGGTGATGCCTGTTACAGACTACTGAACTCCTACCGTGATGTTGAGAGTGCACATAGTCAAGGAAACAGGCTTAGCTCTCATTCACATTTCACTCACTTCTTCTGTGTCTCTTCCTACACTAGTGCCCCCAAGAGGCGCTGGAGCCAATTTAATGGCACAATTTAAATCAGTTGTGTAATGATACTGAGAGACATCAAACTGTCCCAAGCATGATCAGGACATCAATGAAAATAAGTTGTGGCTCTCAGCTCTGCTAGAGTATCTAAATTAATTTCTTGTAGCTGTCCCAAGCAGTATCAGGATGTCACAGAAAATGAGATGCTGATCTCAGCTCTGCTACAGCGTTGAAAATTAATTGCTTGTTATAGCACTTTTGGGATACAGTGTAAGTAAGAGCATACATATGTGAAAATTTTGTTCCTTTCTATCATCCACACAATCAGCTAAGCTTTGGAATGCACATTTTAAAAACTCCAGTGAGGTTTTTCTACAGGATGCAGCAGTTTGGAATTACACATGTCCTTGAGAGTTAAGCAGGCACTGTACACCAGACATGCCTCACTAACATTTTAGCTGGAGCAATGCAAATAGAACTAATTATGCCCATTTGTACAATGTTAAAACTCTTCTTACTCAACAGCTTCTTTTGATAAAGCTACTGAAACTTTTTTTTAACTCCACAAAACTCAACACCTTTATTTATCTTCTTCACCTGAGGGTTTACAACTGCAGCATTCTGGGAGATATTACTGCCGTAACAGAGTCTGCAATTCCCAGAATGGAAATCAAAACCCTGAAAGGGAATTAACCAATGGGATTAATCAGCACCACACAATTTTTTACACCCTGTCAGTTACTTTCACACTGAACCTCATGCAACTTCCCCCGAGCTATAGTGTTCAGAATCAAGACTGCAAAATCCAGAGTCGCTCCCCTTCCCCTGTCTGAAGCATGCTTACCCAGCTTCTGAAACTATTCTTGTGTAACTCCAGCTGTCTTCTCTTCTCCCCCAAACCTGTACTTCCCTCTTCCCAGGTACTGCACTGCAGCACATACCCAGAGGTGATGCCTATTGCAGACTATCGAACTCCTACCATGATGTTGAGAGTGCGCATACTCAAGAGACAGGTTTTGCTCTTGCTCACACTTCACTCACTCTCACTCTCTCTCTGTCTGATCGTACACCTGGTGCTCCCAAGAGATGCTGGAGCCATTTACCTGCTGGTTGTGCTGCTGTCTCAAGTGTTGCTTTTCTGCAGTTTTTATCTCCTGTGGTGCTTTTGGTTCTGTTCCATATGAGCACCACCACAAAAGGCATCCATCTTGCTCTTGTGTGCTGATATCTTACTCTGTCACAAGAATATAGTAAGTGGGGGGATGGACCAACTGCACTGCACTGAATGGAGAGGATGTGGAGAGATGTACTTCAAGTCCACTCTGGTGGAACTAGCTGTGGTGTTTTCAGAGTGATGTGCTACCAAAGCTCCCCCACTCACAGTTAAGTGCTGCAGCCGTGAAAATTAAATATCTAGTGTGTAAAACTTTATTTGTTAAGCACCCACTCCCTGAGGATCAAGGCACTGTATAAAGTAAGGACAGTACGAGCAAAGACAGTGTTTACAAATACCTGCATCATATCATAAATGTATGTAAATAAAAATTATATCAATTAATTAATATGAACAGATTAATAATCAAGTCTAAAACCATATTAAATGAAAGTTCACTCTGCACTCAAACAAGAAAAAGCAAACTCTGATGCAAGTATCAAAGATTTATTGGGGCAAGGTCACCTCGAACAAGTATCTTACATCCCCAGCACTTCAGCCAAGCACAGGGCCTTCCTCAGGGGGTGGGTCTGAGGGAGGACAGACTTGTTTTGAATTTATACTTCATAGTTAAAGACACACACACCCATATGTGAAAAAATAAAAATGAAAAGGTTTTACACAGATTGATTACCACCATCTTAAATTTAAGATGCTTAACATTTATGTTACTAATATTCATTAATCCATTAAGTTAAAATATGGACCATATAGCACTACATGACTTTTTGCTAGGAACTACGTTATATGCTGAAATATACATATTTTAGCATATAACTCCTTCAATTTGTCCTCTGCATTGAAACAGCTTTGTTACTCCCCCCTCCCCCCCCACTATCTTTCTTCCCTTTGGCCACTTACTAAATTCTACTTTGTAACTTGCATCTCCTTCTTCTCTTTACTCCTTCCTTGGTAATCTGTCTCTCTCTGCTCCAATGTCTTAGCTCCTAGCAAAAAGTCTTGTAGTGCTATAATTATGACATAAGGGACTTTTATGATACTGTTAAAGCCACTACGGCAGAACATTAATTCGAGTATCCCCTTATTTAGTCCATATTTTAACTTAATGGATTAATGAATATTAGTAATATAAATGTTAAGCATCATAAATTTAAGATGGTGGTAATCTGTGTAAAACTTTTTCATTTTTATTTTTTTACATATGGGTGTGAGTGTCTTTAACTATGACGTATAAATTCAAAACATGTCTATCCTCCCTCAGACCCACCCTCTGAGGAAGGCCCTGTGTTGGGCTGAAGTGTTGGGAATGTAAGGTGCTTGTTCGAGGCAACCTTGCCTCAATAAATCTTTGATACTTGCTTTGGAGTTTGCTTTTCCTTGTTCGAGTGCAGAATGGACTTTCATTTTGTTTGTATTTGGGCTGGCAGCCCTTTCTTTGCACCACCTGTCTGCCTGTGTACACCCTTTACTGTTTTCTAAAACCATATTAATCAGCAGCCGATGTAAAGGATTCTTAGCTACACACCGAAGGATTCCCTAAACAGGTGTGACTTCAGGCCCCTCTTGAATGCCTCCAGTGAGGGGGCCTCCCTCAAAGATTTTGGAAGTGAATTCCAGAGGGCTAGTCTTGCCACTTCAAATGATCGATCAACTGATGATTTGAGCTGTGCCCTGGGAACAGCTAGGAAGCCCACCTCAGAGAAGCAAAGAGGATGCTGGGTGCAGTAGAGAGTCAGGAGAAAACTCAGGTAGCAAGGGCCCAGTCCATATAGGGCTTTATAGGTCAGTAGACCAATCTCGAAGGTGATTCTCCACTTCATCAACAGCCAGCACAGATTACGCAGGATGGGGGTCACATGACAAGACTTAGGTAGGCTCACCTTGGAGGAGCAGAGAGGATGCTCCAGTGTGCCATACATAATGGTGGTCACGATGCTTCACCACCTGGTCACCAAGCACATTGTGAGGAATGGAAGGGGGCCACCCAGCAAATGGCATAAAGTGCCATTCATGAGGCATGGTGGCCCTCAAACACTGCCAGAGTTTTGCAATACCCCCTGCTTTATGAATGTTACAGACAGGCAGCGTGAATGCCACAGCTCTTCAGCGGTTCAGGGAGGCATTGCCAGGGGTTGTCTTGTAATTAGGCATAAACATTGACATTGGTAGGGGAATGGAGCTAGGCAGAGGGTTCCACTGGATGCATTGAATTGTTGAGGGACTGGGATGTGAGTAGGTGGGCCATGTACTATAAGACAGTAGAAAACCTCCACGCTCATAGGATATGACTCCAAATAAAATACAACAAACCAGCTATAATGCTCAATACATTTATTGCAAGCCAACAGAGGAACATTGATGTGTTTGACTACCTCAGCACTTCAGCACTATAAGGGTATTCCTCATGGGACAGACCCACCCCATGAGAAAGACCCTTATAAGTCTGAAGCACTGGGGTAACAGACACATTCTGTGTTTCTCTGTAGGCTTGTAATAAATGCATTGAGCACTATTGCTGACTTGTTATTTTTTATTTGGTGTCATATTCTATGAATGCAGGGTTTTTTACAGTTATTTACTCAGCAGGGTGGCTGCCTTGCTCTGCACCACCTCCCATTCCTGGAGCATGCCTTTTTTGTTTTGTGTCTCACTGTACTGTAAGGATTTGCCACACAGAGACAACACAATTTTCAATGAACTGGTATAGAAATAGGCCTTCAGGTATTGGTCAGGTGGGTGGGGGTTAGCATATTGATGCAGCATCAGTTCCCCACAGCTTTGCAGACAGTGTGTACTCAGATATCAACAGACCTCATATATAGGTCAACCCCTCCCTTCTGTATCAGTTTTGGCAAAACTGTAGACATTATTTTGCTGCCCATAGTGGATGTAAAAAATTGTTTTATTACCAACATCAGGCACATAATCTGGTGACAAAATTAGGTTACACAGTGAAAAATAATGGTTTACCACAGTATGTCCCACAAATAGGTTGACCTCACAGATAAGCCAAGACCCCCTTCTTGGGGCCTCTGTTTAGATACAAAAAGTAGTCTTACAAGTGAATATACGTATAGAGTAATCTCCCAGTGCTCCAGTCCACCCAGCTGCAGAAATGAGAAGAAGCAGAACCCCACTGAAAATGAAATGTTGCATCTCAGTTGGGCTATCCTGGGAAAATAAATTGTAAAGAAAACTTACATTAGCATCTGGCTAATTAATTTGCATTGCAACATAGTTGCAGCCTGCAGGGTAGGTTCCTCCCCTCACAACCATGGTACTTGTTTGTGTATAGCTCCAACGCATGCCAATGCAATGGGGCAACAGTTTGCTTCCCACTTTGCACTGCTACACTTTAGAACCGAAAGTGGGGCCCCAGGGAGCCTAGTCAGAATACATACTTTAACGAATCAGTGCAGGATTTTCAGAACAGATCTGTCACTGACCTGCCATCTCTAATTTTTGTGTGTTTACTCTCTTTATTAAGGTTTTCAGAGAGCAAACATACAAGGACACAGTACAGTGCAGACTGATATTAGTGAAACAGTAGCCTGAAGATAGCATGCTGATGAATACCGGTTAAATAGCTGATCTGTGTTTAGGAAGCACTGTGCCCTCAGTGAAGATAACACCACCTAACAGTAACATAACAAAATGTCATAGCAATAAAACTGAAAAACATTACTCAGATGTATCAGCTCTATTTTCAAGGCAGACTTTTGTCCCCACTTGTTGACCATCTGTTTGATGTCCACCATCCTCCAAAGTATGGGTGCAGTCACTTCTGAAAAAAAAGTGTGCAACTGCACCAAAAAAATAACACAAACCCTGCTTCTCAAATTGTGGAAACTGCCTCAAATACTTGGAATAATTTGAAAATAAGGGTCCTGAGTCTTGATGCAAATGGGAACATGCACCTGTAAGCATCTACTCCTTTTGAGAATCCTGCCCTAGGGGTTATTGTGCATTTCCCTGGTTTAAGAATTACTTTTGTGCTTTTGTTTGATTCTTTCCTCACATTTTTCATTCAGCTTTTTGTTTGTTTAATTGAATGCTAGTCAAAAAGAATCACACAGAATCCATGTATTGTGATATGAGAAAATCTATACTGGTTAGGCAGGCAGTATACTTTAATTGGAAACTGTGAACCTGTTTGCAGCTTTTTGAAAAGATATTGATTGATTGATTGATGGGTTGATGTCAGAAGTTTTGCCAGAAAATGCAGACTGAGCTAATAACAGCTCATTTCCAGATGTGTCCTTTAAAAGAAATATGTGATGTGTCATCATCTGTGAATTTTTGTTATGATTTAGTAATATCAGCTTTCTAATCAGATTTCACTGTGTGAAGATCAAAATAAATGAGGAATATTAATTTTATTAATTTCTAAATCATATAGATGGCCAACATTATGAACGAATAAAAGGTACAATTTGGTATTAAGCACCAATTTTTTTTTTTTTTTTAAAGACAGAAATAAATCAACATTTTTTCACTGAAATACTTTGGGTCCCTTAATAGCAGAGATCTTCTAACATCACAGAACTGTACCAGAATTCTATATCATTATTATCTTTTGTGATCATTAACAAAAAAAGAATGTTCTGATTGCCGTGACATGAATATAGTATTTGCAAAAGGGTTATGATTATGAAAATTAATGATTATGAAAATTAATGGAAATGTTTATATTCAGTCTGTACTGTGAACCAATAGTCTTCATAATTTAAAATGTTTCAACTTTTTTAAAAAGCCATACAAATATTTATACAGAATAAATGATAGCAAAGTGTAATGAATAAGTACATAATGCTGTTAAGATGGCTATCAAACTCATTAACATCAGACCTAGAAGTAGTAGTAAAATTGTATTCGTTGTTAAATGAATATGAGACTCAGTTGAGGCAAGCTCATTTCCAATTAGGTCCTTTTAAACAAGATTACTCACGTAATAAAGTTTCATAAAAATGTTACATAATTTACAGGAAAGCATAAGTAATATACAAATACAAAAATAAGGTCCACCGTAATGGTGAATGAATAAATATTGTGTACAGTACATCCACTAAGTATAAAGTATAAAACAAACTCAGTACAAACCTTCATAGACTGCATCGATCAATATAGGAAAAAGCCAGACATAGTGGTTTCTGAGATACCCCCATATAGAACCATTTTTTTATCTCTCCCAGGTGGATTTTACCCTTAAGGAGTCTTATGTAATGTGAAAGAGAACTCTACAAACTAGGGTCCATACTAAAAAATAATGTGTCCTTCCTATCTCTAAGAGTTTTTTGGGGTGGTTGAAATTCTACCCCACTCACGGACCTAAGCCTTTTTTTTATTTCTTAAGTGCAAATTTTCCAGAATGTAATCAGGTACACTAGTCTTGTAACACTTAAACATGTATGTGAGAATATGGAAATTCCTTCTACCTCAAGTTCAACCAATCCAGAGACTTATACAGCTTACATTAATACAGCTCACACCAATCATTCCTTTGGGGTACATCAAGGATAAACCTGGCAAACCAATTGTACATTGTGTCAAGTTTAGTGAACTCCATCACTGGCGCCCCTGCAAATATCAGGTCACCATAGTCAAAGAGTGGCAAAGCCATGGAATTCACTACATGTTGTCTAACCTCTTTAGTCATTAAGTACTTAAATCTATACAAAGCTCCTAGCTGCTTTCCCACATTCTTTGTTAAATAAGTTATGTGTACATTCCATTTAATTTTGGCAAGCCTGAAAGGTGAGTTGATTTATAATAGGCATGAGCTATCTGATGGGTAGCTGAGACAGATAGTGTGGGTATCACATTTTTTTGACTAGGTAGGGTAATTCGGGTCAGATAGTTTGAGATGGGTAACAAGTAAAGGACTTCCAGTTTGAAAACAGGCATTAAAAGGGCAGCCTGTGGGGTCCTTCATGGAATTTATAGTAGAATAGGAGCACATGACACTGGGTGAATACCTGACAGGTCAGTGGTGTCTGAAGGCCTCTGCTCTATCTGCCGTGATCCCATGTGGCACAGAATCTGTAGCAATCTGGAAGCAGCTCCATGGACACTCATTCTACAGCACAAACTGCAGCCAGAAGACTTGTCTTTAAAAGTTCAATCAATCAACAGTTGAAAAAACCTACACTACATGAAGTAGCAAAGGGAGAAATAGTGGTGGACTGAAACAATCTCAGCCAGGAAAGGGAGAAATAGTGGGGGACTGAACCAATCTCAACCAGGAGGAGTGGGGATCAACCTCAGTTGAGGAGGTGGTGCTGGGGAGAGAACAGAGAAGGAGCAAGGTGTTACACTGTTTGTTAGGTGCCTCTGAGGCCCAAACCCTATCATTTATTACTGTCTATGACATAGTCAGATACACTGTCTGTCTCTGCAGCACAGTGAAAGCCTTTTACTGCTGTATTACACTATTTGTGAAGTGCCCCCCCGAGGCCTGAGCCCTGTCTTTTATTACTGTGACATAGTCAGCTACACTGTTTGTCTCTACAGCAGAGCAAAATCATTTTATGGCTGTATTACACTGTTTGTGATGTGCCCCGAGGCCTGAGCTTTGTCATTTATTAATGTGACATAGTCAGCTACACTGTCTGTCTCTACAGCATAGTGAAAGTCTTTTATGACAGTATTCCACTGTTGCTTGAGGTGCCCCGAGGCCTGTCATTATTACTGTGACATAGTTAGCCACATTGTCTGTCTTTGCAGCAGTTAGTGAAACAAAATCCTTTCACGGCTGTGTCTACTACTGTATGTCTTGTATTTCCCAGTCTAAGTCTACTAAAAGGAAGCACCGTGCTGCTGCACATGCAACTGTTAATGATATGGACAATATGAATCATAGCATTAATGAAGAACATAGTGACAATAATAAAGACATCACCAGGACTGGGACTAAATGTCCTGAACAAATGCTGAACAAATAAAGCATGCTAGCAATGAAATGATAGTAGAGTTTCTGAAAGATCTAACTGGAGTTACTTGTAGAGGTACTGAATGTTTTGCCACATGTACAAGGATACAGTACTTCCTGCTGCTGAAGCAGCATGCAAGGAGGCATTCTCCTCAAATATAAGCTCAGATACTGAGGCAGCGAATGCTGACAGAGATGATTGTGATAGTGGGGACTGGGAATGGGATACCCAGGTTATGTCCTACATAATGATGACAGCACTTCCAGTTCGTTTGAATCCTACGGCGATGAGGTCAGTAGTTTCGATGAGTGAGTAGGAGAGGATGCCACTGCATGAGAGGCAAGTGCAGAAAAAAAAATCATATACCAAATGTAAGAATAAGATGAGCATGAATGAGAGCAAGTTATCTCAACAAAGAAATGGCAGTGTAGGGTTTCCTCCAGGTCCCTTGACTGTATAAGGAATAGTGCCAGGCACCATGGCACAAAGCAAAAGAGGTAAATCTTCAGTGTGCAATGTATTTTATATTGACCCTGCAGACAGCTCTCGAGCTATATGCAGTCTGTGCAAAAAGAGCATCAGTAGTGGCAAAGGGTCACATTTTGGAACATCAGTAATGACGCGATGTGCAAAGGCAAAACACCCAGTTGAGCAGGGTAGGGTAAGGTGCAGTGTGGTTGGTATGGGTAGTAATGGAGGAGGTGGTGTTGGTGACTATAGTAATAATTAACTGGAAGCAGAACCGGTACCATGGTGCCTATGAACGTTTTTGCAGATGCTCTGAAAAGCATCAGCTAGGGAGAGAGAAAAGGGTCAAATGCCAGGTTCTCATTAGGCCATGCTCCAATGTAATCATGAGGTAAGGCCATGCTCTAAAGTAATTGTGAGATTTTTGACTGTAATGATGAAGCACGGCTACATTGGCAAATTTGAGATTATCGATGATCATGGAGCCAGGAAAAATGTTGTTAATCTCACTGGTAGACTGAACAAGTGTGGAGTTATCAGCCCCAGATTTAATGATACACTGAGAGATCTGGAGAAGTGGCAGAACAACTTGCTGCCACCCCATCAGTCTGGGTTCATAGTGCTGCTGACCACCTCAGCTGGTATCACGGACCATGAAGAAGCCATGGAAAAACACACAGGATGCACGGTGCTGGGATTCCTTTTCTAAACATGTAAAAAGAGGTGTGCAAATAAAAATATACAAATGGAAGAAGTAAGCAACATTGAATCACTTGATGTGTCCTTGCAGTCTTCCCAGAGAAACATAGATTGTTTTTTGACTTCATCAAGTACTAGAAAATCCCAAAGTAGTACATCACCCCCATAATTAAACTATCTCATCAACTAACATTAATACGAGGACATCAACATTTACCTGTAAGCATCCAACATGCCAGCTGTTAAATAGGGCCATTGCAGAGCTGTTGGCTGATTGTCAATTCCCTTTTACTTTTGTTGTACAAAAATGGTTCCTCAAGTTTATGAACTGGATTGAACCACTGTACACCATTCCCTGTTGAACATATTTCTCAATAAAGGCTGCTCCACAGTTGTATCACTCGGTGTGTACTGAAATCATTAGGCAGCTGAAACTCTCTAAGGTGAAGCAGGTTCACATAACTGCAGATATATGGACCAGCAATCAAACAATTGACTACATGACTAGTACAGCTCATTGGGCACGTTTTCAGTCAGAAAGTAATAATCCCCATTCTACCATAAGCAGTAGGAAGCAGGCTGTATCATGTGTCACCACTTGTGAGGAAAACCACACTGTTGTGAATATTTTGCAGGAGCTGCAAAGCCAATTCCAGAAATGGCTTACTCTGTATTCCTTATCTCCAGGGATCATACTGTCAGATAATGGTGCCAACGTTGTCAAAGCTGTTAGAGATAACAGCTACCAACACATACCTTGTTTGCACATTGTTTAAATATTCTCATCCACAACTTCTTTAATGGAAACAGAATTGTTGAAAACCTGTTAGGTCTTGCTAGGAAAATATGTAGGCATTTCAGCCACTCTGTGAAATCACAAAAACTCCTGAAGGGGCTGCAGAGGTCAAACAACTTACCACTGCATACATTAAAGCAGGAAGTTTCAACCTGCTGGAATTCAATATTGTACATGTTGAAAAGACTTCTTCAACAGTAACAAAAGCTGTACATGACTACACCATGCAGAATCAAATAGGTAAAGTAGACATCATGCTCGGTTCCAGCAGCTGGAGTCTACTTGAATCTTTGGTCACCTTATTGGAGCCATTTGAGGCTGTCACATGTAAATGTGGACAGTGCAACTCTGAGTCAAATTCTTCCTCAAATAAGATTTCTTCACATTTACCTTGATGACATACAAAAAGACTTTCAGTCAAAAGAAGACACCCCCACTGTTATTCTGGCAGATGGCTGGAGTCTCAGACTGCCGACTAATCAGAGAATAAATACAAAGTTTAAGAATGACACCTATGTGTTGGCTACATTGCTAAATCCCCACGTTACCACTACCACCATGCCAGTCACATGTGCCACACTACTCCAAGTTTTGACAGTCATCAGTTTATTATGTATGATGCCTGCCATGGGTATAATTTTTTGAAACAGCAGCAACCTCACTCAGATCAACTACGCCTCTCATACCTGCCTCATCAATGCCCACCATGGGTATAATTTTTGGAAACAGATGGCAGGTTCAATCAGAGCAGCTGTGCCTTCGCCTACCTCAGCAATGCCCACCATGGGTATACTATTTTGAAACAGCAGTTGTGCCTCTTATTCCTGCCTCAGCAATGCCTGCCATGGGTATAATTTCTGGAAACAGCAGCAGGCTCAATCAGAACAGATGTGCCTCTCGTACCTTCCTCAGCAATGCCCACCATGGGTATAATATTTTGGAAAAAGCAGCAAGCTCACTCAGAGCACCTGCATCTCTTGTACCTGCCTCAGCAATACCCACCATGGGTAATCTCACAAGGCCTCAGCTGGCCATTCCTTCAGGTGGCCTAGGGCCCCACTGCCAGTCCCTGTCACCATCTTGCTGCCCTCAGTACTACCACAGCCTGGTTGACCTGACATATCCCCTGATTAGGGGGGGCCTGGGGTAGGGAACTGGGAGAGGAGTCTTGGCTGAAGGCTTCCTTCTATGATGGACACTTGGCGAGGATCAGTGTGGACACATCCAGGCTTCATGGAGAACAGAGACCGCCCACCATTATCCGGTCAGCCTAGCAGCTGTATTGTTCCTGCTTTTTGTCCCAATCCACCCCCCTCCAATGTAGAGGCCTAACCATGGTGGTGTCCTGTGGGGGAAGGGCGTTCGGCAATGTATTGAGGCTTCACATTGCCATGAACATCAGTCACAAGCCACCACCAGGAGACACCTAACAAGCAGTCCGGGACCATCCCATTCCCCCAGGAGGGAAGCGTTCATAGGACACACGTGACTCCCTCCATTCTGGACTCTGCTTCTGATCTCCGGGCTTGGGGCGCAAACCCTGGTCACCCAAGCTGAGTTAACACTCATCACTCAGTGCCGCAGAACCGGCTGGTATAATTTTTTGAAACAGTAGCAGGCTCAGCCAGAGCAGGTGCACCTCTAATACCTGCCTCAGCAATGCCTACCATGGGTATAATTTTTGGAAACCTAACAAACAGCGTAATACAGCCATAAAAGGATGTTGTTTCACTAACTGTTGCAGAGAGAGAGAGGCAATGTAGCTGACTATGTCACAGTAATAAATGACAGGGCTCAGGGCACCTAACAAACAGTATAATTGTATACAGCCTACAGTGAAAAATATTTTTTTTTTGTTATGGTCAGGGTGGGGTAATAGGGTAGTGGAATGGGTGAGGTAGAAACTACCCGACCCTAACCAACTACTAGTTTTTCATTAGGGTATTTTTAGGGTAATCTAGGGTAATTTAGCAGTACCCGCAGGTAGTATTTAGGGTAGGGTATTTTACTTTCTGCCCATGACTAATTTATACACATTTTGGCTCCCCATCTGAGATGGCATTATTTCACAAGAATGTAGTGCTTTTTGCTTTATAAAATACCATTTGATTGCTGAAAATGCATTAATTTAAACTTTTTTTAGATATGTGAAAAACATTGCAGTAGTACAGGAGTTAATCTTAACATGCTTGTACTGTAAATATTAAAGGGATCATTTTATTGATGATGAATAGCAGTGAAGGAGGCAGCCCCAGTTAGTCATCTGACTTGCAGAGAATGGGACTATCAACTAGCAGTACATGGCTACTATCAATTCATGTGCTCTGTGAGTGCTTCATTTTTCAGTCTGTTTAAAAAGCCCATTCCTAGCTGCCATATGGTAATCTCATGCTGGTTGTTTGCCACAGTGGTAGCCATCACCATCAGCAATGATAGTGATTCCTATTGCGCATTGTGAAGTGATAGCAAACACTGTCACTAGACTGTAACTAAGGGCCTAATCCTCATAAGTTGCAAAGCTGCTCTGAACCAGCAGATTGCCGTGGAAGGTTGAAGAGTTCCCCCATGCACAGAACGTGCACATTTGGGGCACCCTGTAGTATTCACAGCATTGAATGCACACCCTCTCTATGCTAGATCCTCAGCTGTACTACCACCTCTGCACTTGGCTGGGGCAGACAAGAGGGCAGGGGTGGATAACAGCCCAATCTAGAGTGCTGCCAGGGCAGTGAACGTGGCTGGTAGAGGGGCTGACACTTCATGGTCCAAGAGCTGCCATAGTACCTATGTGCCCCTCTCTGCCTAGTTGTCCCTGACAAATCCAGGCCCTAACGGTTCTCACTCCACCAGCCCACAACCCTGGGAGTATTGTTACAGGGCCAGTGGATCATTGGCACCGGTCAGTGTTGAACTCAAAACTTCTACCCTTGTCAGTAGGGGATATGGCAGCCCATGCTGTACAAACATGGCTGCCATATCCTGTGGACCCTTGCGCCACGCAGGGTGTGGGATCCACAGCAGGCCCAACCTGAGCATCCAATTGGATGCCAGGGGATCCTGGCCAGAATACGAAGTGTGTTCAAAACACTCTCCAGGACAGTTTCAATGGTCTTCAGACTTTTTTTTACTAATTCTAAATTAAAACTCAGTATCACCAAAACTTAATGTATGATCTTCGGAGCAGCTCGTAACGTGAAAATAGATAATGAAACAGTGATTCTGGATAACACTGGAACTGCCTTGGAATGTGTAGATACTTATAACTATTTGGGTTTTTGGCTGGATCAATCAGGCTCTGGAAACAAGAAATATAGAAACATAGAAATTGTCAGCAGATAAGGACCACTGGGCCCATCCAGTCTGCCTGTAGGCCCTATACATGTATGCATCCACTCACTCTAAGTGGTCTATGGCTTTTCATCACACCCTTCCTGCCCAAGGTTTCCCCTGTGCTTGTCCCAGGCATGTTTAAACCCCTCCATTGTGCTTACCCCTACCACCTCTTATAGCAGACTGTGCCAACCATTCACCACCCTCTCCATATAGAAAAAACTTTCTCACGTTACCTCTTAATCCCCCCCCCTCCAATTTCGTATAATGCCCCCCTTGTTCTGGTATCTTTTCTACATTGGAAAAGATCTCCCACCTGCACCTTGTTTATGCCCTTGAGGTACTTGAGTTTCTATCATGTCGCCCCTTTCTCTCCTCTCCTCCAGTGTGTACATATTGAGGTCTTTTAGTCTCTCCTCATATGTTTTGTGGTGCAGATCATGCACCATCTTTGTCACCCTTCTCTGGACAGCCTCCACCTTGTTTATGTCCTTATGCATGTGTGGTCTCCAGTACTGCACACAGTACTCCAGGTGAGGCCTTACTAGTGTTTTATATAATGGCATCAACACTTCCTGCCTCCTACTAGTAATACCTCTGCATATGCACCCCAGCATACCACTGGCCCTCCCCCGCAGCCTTTGCACACTGCTTTAATACCTTCAGGTCATCAGATATGATAACCCCTAGGTCCTTCTCCTCTTTGGTGATGGTCAGCACCTCCCCCCATCCTGTGGGTTTCCCAAGGGTTCCCCCTACCCAGGTGCATTATCTTGCACTTTTTGCATTGAACCTCAGTTCCACACCTCTGACCATCTTTCAAGCTTCTCCAGGTCCCTCCTCATTATCTGCACCCCTTCTGAAGTATCCACCCTGTTGCAAATCTTGGTGTCATCTGCAAATAGGCAGACCCTTCCTTCCAGCCCCTCTGCAATGTCACTAATGAAGACACTGAACAGGACTGGAATGAAAATAAATTAATGGCCCAAGTTAGTAAGAGGGTGGGACTTCTGTTCGGAAATCAATATTGTTTGGATTTGTATACCTTAAAATGGATTGTACGAGTTCAAATTTTGCCACTAATTGATTATGGTGACATTTTGTTTGATAATGCGACTTCTGAAAGGCTGTATAGGCTGAATGTTCTGTTTAATCATTTAGTAAGATTAATTCTTAAATGTTCTAAATAAGTGCATCATTGTGAAATGTACCAGCACTTAGGCTGGCTATCATTGTCCAGCAGGAGGGAACGTCCTGAAATTATTTTTTATCTATAAATGTGGTATAGATTTAGGCCCAGATATTCAAAAGGGTTGTGCATGGTGCAACAGTGCACAACCCACTGATGCGCCCCAGCGTGATATTCAAAAGGGAAAAGTGCGCGCACAAATCCCGATCTTGACGAAGCATATCAGTAATGTGTGCAGGCATTGAGTGGGGGCGTGCCCATGCACAACCTGCACAGCCTGATATTCAGCCCGAGATGTGCAGAGCCATGCATGCGCAACCCCTACTTGCACCTGCACAAAGTTAAACTAAAAAAAAAAAGGAACAAATGATGGTCACCCACAGGTGAGCTGCCGCAGTGCAGGGCACAACACAGCAGCTGCCACCTGTGGGTGGCCACCCGAGTTCCTGCCACACCTGGCGGCGGCCCCCATGCCCCATCGCAGGGCATCTGGTTAAATAAAACACCCCCATCCTATATCTCTGGTGGTCCAGTGGACCGCTATGGCCTTGTCCCTGGGCATCCTATAATAAACCCCCATAATATCCCTGGTGGTCAGTGGACCAATCGCTGCCCGATTTCAGGCATGGTGAAATCACCCCATCAATATCCCTGATGGTCCAGTGGACCTCACTCCTGTCATGGGCATCTGTAAAACATATAAAATGACCTATTACCCTGGTGGTCTAGTGTACCCCCTCCCCACCGTCCACTGGGCCCCATTGCCGCTCCCCCGGTCAGCCAGCGGTGACAGCACCCCACCCACCTGCTGTCTGCCCCGACAGACAGCTGCGGGAAGCTGCACACCCATTGGTTCTGGCGTGAGCCAATGGGCGTGCAACCATACCATACTACACATTCAGATATGAATGATTCATTCACATATCTGGAAGCGTAACAATCGATATGGCTGCATGCTCATTGGCTCACGCTGAGCCAATGAGCGGCAGCCCTACCGAGCTGTCAGTCAGCGGGCAGGGGCGGCAGGTGGTGGGGTGCTGCGCCGCTGACGGGGAGGGGCGGTGGGGCTCAGTGGGCGGTGGGGAGGGAGGTACACTAGACCACCAGGGTAATAGGTTGTTTTATATGTTTTACAGATACCCGCGATCGGGCAGAGTGCGGTCCACTGGACCACCAGGGATATTGGCAGGGGGGTGATTTCACCAGATGCCCACGATCAGGCACATAGCGGTCCACTGGACCACCAGGGATATTGGACGGGGGGGGTTATTATAGCGATGCCCGCGATCGGTCACATAGCAGTCCACTGGACCACCAGGGATATTAGAGGGGGATTTTTGTTTAGACAAATGCCCACGATCGGGCTGCAGGGGGCATCGGTCCCCGACGGCTGCTGCCTGGCAGGGCGCCAGGTGCAAGTCATCAGGGATCGGCGCACCTGCATGCTAATGGGATGCAAATGGGGCCATAATGACATGCAAATGGCCCCATTTGCGCCTTGCATAAATTATGGTCCCATTTGCATGTCCCCTTTTGAATGTCACAGGTGCTGTGCATGGCGCAATGGCACTTGCGCTAGTGTATCTCCATGCTCCACTCTGGCCACTTGTGCTGGCGCAGCGCCACTGCGCCATGCACAGTGGGGGTGGCAAGGGTGCGATATTCAAAGCTGCTGCACCATAGCGCAGCTCTGTTGAATATCACCCAGGCCACACCCCTGTGCAACCAAGTTGAGCTGCACCCAGGCTTGCACCACAGCCTGGCACAGTTTGAATATCCGGGCCTTAGTTCCTAAATACCTAAGAGATACATTAATTTATAGGAATACTGATTCCTCCTTGAGAAATTGTCATTTAAAGGAAATATTGGTTTCTTATACCAAAACTAAATGATCAATGTATTGCTTTAGTAAATTTGTTCCAATTTGTTGGAATAATCTTCCGTTAGACTTTAGGAAACAACATGTTAAACCTCCATCTATTTTTGCAGTGAAAATGCACTTGCTTTATTTACAAAAGCCCTGTAGCTGTTTTAACTATTTTTATTTAATCGTGTGGTTGTGAATTAACTATATGTCCGTATTGTATATCCTATTTGTATATATATTTATTGTACTGTACTGACTGATAAGGTCAGCATTGTGAATGAGCTTATTCTCAATGGTTTCAACCTAAAATAAATAAACAAACAAACAAGTAATACCCCAGGTGCCATTCACAGCCGCTGAGCAGGGTATCCATTTTGGCAGGGGGTGGAGGACAGGGCTGTGGAAAACACCCATCCTGCATGGTCCCAGGGCATGTGGCAGCACCTCCGGGATATATTCAATTTGAGCATATCCCCACGCCATTTTTGGATAATGTCCTTAATGCTTTGTGAGAAATAATGTCCATTACTGGCATTGAGGTAACAAATGTCAAGGGAGGCTATCATTGCAAATGGTGATGGTACCCCTGTGTAATAACAAACAGGAAGCTGATTCTCCTGTGGTGACCAATAGTTCTGTACACATTCAGATTTTTGGAATTTCTTGATCTCACTGCGGCTCTGGAGGAGGGATATATGATAAGCAAATAGCAAAGTATTCAAACACCCACACAAGCCACAAAATATAATTCGAGATCATAAATTTATTAGGAGATACACTCCATTTCAGGCCATACCATCATATCCAATGTTTTGGTGCCTGCCTGGAAACTTTATCAAGCATGATGGCCCTATGCATAAATAACTAAACAGTTTATTAGTGAAAGTCCTATGAAATATAGGAGACTTTCACAACTTCTCAATTACTTCTGTAACGTATATTTCATCATGTATTATACTAGTGAGCTTTATTATAATATTTGTATCATTTCTGAATATCCTTTTACTTGTTAAAAAAATTTAGCATAAAAGCCAGAACCATGTGGAGGTTAACACTTGGTATCAGCAGGGGGAACATGGGAAGCTTCAACCAGGGCACCATCCACTGAGGCCTTCATATATACAGTACCTGTGCACTGAAGGAGTCACAAACCTCCTGATGTCCCTATAGCAAAACAACTGACCTGTTTATTGAAAATGGGAAACTACATAGCAAGTTTTAAAAGAAACTCACCAAGAAAAATATGATTCTGAACTATTCTAGTTTTCACAAGAGACAGACTGTGGACAATATACCATTTGGAAAAAATTTTAAATGCTAAATGTATTTGTACCCCCAAAAGATTATGAGAAAGAAAAGAAATTGATGACAGAGAGTGTTTCTGAGAGGGGGTCTCCCAGAGATATCAGTCAAACAGCAGTACTGAAAGTTGACAGGAGGGAGAGAAAAACTTTCCTTACCAGCCAAGCTACAGTAGGCAGCAAGATAAAGTGAAAAGATCAATTCTTACTACAAATTTCTCCTCACTCTTTGGCAGACTCAAATACAGTAAATTATAACTGCTAACTGGAAAATCTTACAATCTATCAATTAGGGTAGAAGTTTTTTTTTTCCAAGTCCCCCACTAATGGTGGCAAAGACAGTGACAACTTTACGAAACAAACTGGTACATTCTGATGTACTTCCCCCTAAACAGTCAGAGACAGGAATCAGCTTCAACCCTGCTCCTGCAGGTTCTTTCCCCTGTGGGCATTATGTCCACTGTGGTAATAGCAGGAAAATTAAAACTGTCAATAATAAATTTAGAAATGAGAACATCACGTCCAGAGAGCATATTACATGCAGTTCTCTTCACGTAGTTTATATGTTAAAATATCCTTGTGACATCGCATATATTAAGAAAACAGCAATGGAGTTGAAAAAGTGGTTATCTAAGCACAAATCAGACATTAGAAGGGGTACATTAAATCAACAGTGGCTAGATATTTTGCTGAGAGATATCATTCTATTGCAAGTATAAGGGATGGACTTGAAAAAATAAATACACACAACAGAGATGAGGACATCGAACGACTCTTACTAGAGAGATTTGACACACTTGACCTAAAAAGTGGCCTGAATGACTATATCAATTGGGCATCTTGCCTCTAATAACCCTTGTCTTTGATGGCTGTAGCCCCAGGGCTGTAAGTATGTCCCTGTCAGTTGAAGTTTGTGCTGTGCTTTAGGTAGTTAACACTCTGATAATAACAGCTCGTTATGTAATCAGATACTGTATTAGTATTTTGTATATTTTGGTCACTCTTGTGTTAAATTTTAATTATCTATTTTCTGGGTCGGCCAGCAAATATTATCAGATGTGCACATAATATTTTCAGTAAAATCAAATTATGCTTCCATGTAAATCTATTGCTGCATTAATCATGCACCAATATATTGTATGAGAATGTTATTGTTTCATTGTTCCTCCTGATTTTGAAATAGGATTTTACATTCAACTGTGTAACATAAGCACATTCTTAATTTTTAGACCTCCCTGACCTCCTTGTAGGAGCAGGATTGGCTACCTTTGCAGTGTACACTAAGTTCTACACTGGAATATGCCCTAAACCATGCTGCTTTTTATTTTGTAATATTGACAGTTCTACCAAAAGGGATGTGTGTTTAATTTATTCCAAGCAATGTTTGCTGTTTTTAATGAGCCACTGACACTTCCAGAAGATCTTTGAACAACATAGTATTTGGACACAAAGCAGTTTATATTTCTCATGAGCTCTGTGTTTCTTCTTGCCATTATTTGTTACTGAGATTTTATTCATAGAAACAGGATCTCTGTTCCTTGAGGGTTCATCAGCTCTATTGCTTATTCCCAACCTGATGTCGTAATACTCTGCTTTTGATATCACAGTTATTCCCATGGCAAGCAACTGTGATGTCACAAGAAGGCATTATGATTTCAGGTAGGGAGTATGAAGAAGAGGCAGATGAACTCTAACAGATAAAGATCCTGTTTCTGTATATACTTTATCAGTAATAAATATGAAGGAGGAGAAATCTGTAGAAGGTAAATGACATACATGCTTAATTGTATCTAAGTATTATGATTTTCAAAGTTTTTCCAGAGGCGTCAGCAGCTCTTTAAAGGGAACCTCTTTTGTTTTCAGCAATACAGGTTACAAGAGAATAGTTGTATTTGTTTTTAAGAATTGGGCTATTTTGTCCAGCGGATGACTGATGTGTGTGATATCATGACATCACTTACACCCATTGAGGGAGCTTAAACTGGAAAGAGAGTAAGATGCAGTGGCCATGGTGTTTCAAACCATGCTGTGAGAGTGGCATCCTGGACTGCTAGTGAATGTGCTGTGCAAATGGCAACTCCCATCTGCAAGCATACCTCTTATTCTTGATAGCTCTTTTGCTTAAGGTACAGTATGATCATTGCTCTTTATTTATTTGGACATAATAAAATGTGAATATGGGCCAGCCCCCTGGCAGCAGTAAGGCGTCCATCATTGGTGGGAGCTGACATCCCCATTTCGGGGACTAACTCGAGAGTTGGAGGGCCAGTGGTGGGGGAGAAGAACTGAGCATCTCTTGGACTATTCTCCTGCTCTGGGGGGGGAGTGGGAAAAGTGTCTGGTGCAATGCGGACCTCTGGTAGAGGCTGGGGATACTGTGGCCGGTGCCACATGTAACAGGGGGAGGGCAGATACCGACATCATTGCATGTCCCCACCACCAGGGAAAAATCCACAAAAAATGTATCACTGGCCACTAATGATGGCTCCTGCCTCTGCCACCACTCCCGCCGCAGACCAAAGTCCACTGGAGGGGTCCCACTCCTGTGACCCCACCCTGGGGGGCATGCCAGGGCTTCATGACCATGTTTCCTAGGAGGGGGTGTCTGCCCAGTGGCTCCACCCGGGGGGGGTAAGTCTGGGGATGGGGGGGAGTGGCAAGTGCAGCATGGGACCACAGTCTCCAGCAGGGGGCACAAATAGCCAGTGAGGGGGAAAAAACTGCATATGATCTAACCAGAGTTCAATGCTTAAGTATTTAAACTCTGTTTTGCAACTTTGCTGCAGTTTCATTTTAAATTAACCAAATTTATAGATGCAGAAAAGACACAAGGTGTTTTTCATATTGAGTTTTCTTTTATTTAATAGTGTTTGACACACTTGTATGTGGTGGTTTGTAATGTTCTGTGCAGGCCTGAGTTTCTGGCATTATACCTTGTGACTCCCCATGACCCTTCAGCACCTTTTTGAATTTACTTAATCTGTTATGAAATTCATAAACAAAAGGTTAAGTGAATTATTTAAAATTGATTTTGCCTCTGATAGTGAACACTCAATATCTGCTAATGGTTGACTACTACTCAGAGGATGTGGAGGGGTTCTCTTCACTGTAGTGAGGAGTCGTTGAAGGAGGCAGCTTCACTGTTGTAAGCCACAGGGACAGGCTTGGCTGGTCCATGCATTTTTGGCATTTTCCTATAGGGGTATCAGTACATTTGTAACTTCTTCAGTGCACAGGTATATAACAACGGCCTCAGTGGACGGTAACCTGGAAAAAACTTCCTATGCCCCCCCCAATACTTGAAAACCAGAATTAGCCAGAGACACCCATCCCCTGATGGAGACTATGGTCGGCACACTAGGATGTCTTGCGGCTGAGTAGCTCTCTCACTCACCTGTGCGCCACAGCCTTTGCCTGCTACAGTAAAAGCTTGTTATTTTGGGGGCTAGCAACCCCCACCCAGCACCCAGCACCCAGCACCAGACTCCTATGACCACTGAGCACACTTGTTCTTGTCTCTGCCCCCTGGGTGAAATTTGCAGAGTCCTCTTCAGCAAACGTTTCACAAAATTCTGCAATTTCCACAGAATTTCATTAATTCGCTATTGGTGAAATTCTCAGTACTGCAGAACTTCATTTTGTTTGGCGGAATAGTCACATGAATGGCAGAATTTCTTTGAACTGCAGAAATCTTATTTACCATAAAACCATTCCACAGTTCATTGTGAAATTCTGTGATTTGCAGTAGAAATCCACAGAAACATATTCTGTGAGCATTGCAGTCATTTGATAGTCTTCAGTTAGGAGGGAATGAAAAGGTCAAAAGATTTCATTGTTATAGAAACCCCTTGTTTCTCTAGTGAGATGCCCCTTTTACTAAACATGACTCCTAGCAAAGTGATATACCTTTTTTTTTTATTTATTTTTTAAATTCTGCAGTTTGTCAAACAATTCCAGCGTTCACTGTTAAATTCTGCAGGACATTAAAAAATTATTCCACAAACAATGTGGTCACATGATAGTCCTCTGCTAGGTGGGAATGTATGGGTCAAAAAGTGAGTTGATAGACAGTAGCAACCCCCTCTCTCTCTCTCTCTCTGTGCCAAGTGACTGATCCTCCTACTCTGCTGTGCAGTTTTCCAGTATGTGTTGAAGAAAGAAGCATTTGCCAATGCCAAATGTTTGCTGGCATTAGCAGTGGAAGTGCAGGAGTTAAACAGATGCAGTATAGGAATGGCAGTGAAGTACTGAACTGACACCAACTCCACCCCAACCCTGCAGAGATGGACTAGCATTGGGGTGTGTCTTTGGGTCATCACCCATAATGGTCACGACATTTCACCTCACCCTGCCCTGCAGACACTGACAAGCATCAAGGTGTGTCTTGGGGTGTTTGGGTTTTACACTCACCTCATTCCATTAGGAAATACGCAGAAATTGCTGCAGTATAGGATAATGGGGTAAACTCTGGGGCCAAAGAGTCCAAGGTGCACCTTCATGCCTGTCACTGGCTGCAGGGTGGGGGTGGAATGGCATGAGCATTACTGTCGACAATCCCAAGTCACACCCCTGATGCCTGTCTGTCCATACAGGGTAGGGCGTTATGGTTGGAAACCCTAACGCCCTGGGTGTTTCTTGGTATACTAACATACTAGTATACTAAAATGCCAGCAGAATAGGCCTATCAGTCTATTGTGTCTGCTTGTTTGGTCAGTCCCCACCCTGGGAGCTGACCTTGCTGCCCCCCTCATCCTCTCTGGCTTCTCCCTTCCCAGTCCCGGGTATTCCCACTGCACAGGACTTTGCATCCAGAACCCTTCCCCTGTACCTGTCCCACCCCCTCTTGAACCCCTCCACCATCTCTGCCTCCACCAGCCCCCTGGGCAGCACATTCCATGGCTCCACCACCCTCTCAGTGAAGTAGCACTTCCTCCTTTCTCTCCTGAATCTCCCTCCACAGCTTCTACCCATGCCCTAGTTGCCCCCCCTTCCTTGGAGCACTCTGACTGCTTCTCCCCTATTTAACCTTCATGTACTTGAAGTCCCTTATCATGTCTCCCCGGTCCCATCTCTCTTCCAATATGTACATATTTAGCTTTTCGAGCCTCTCCCCATAGGTCCTGTCCCCCAAGCCACAGATCATTTTGGTTGCCCTCCTCTGGACCCTCTTCAGGAGTTCAATGTCCCTCTTTAAGTGCGGCCTCCAAAACTACATGCAGTACTCGAGATGCGGCCTCACCAAGCAGTTATACAGGGGGAGTATCACTTCCTTCCTTCCTTCTGGAGGTGATCCCTCTAGCGATGCATCCCAGCATCCTGTTGGCCTTGGCCACTGCCCTTCTACAAGTCTTAGAGTTGTTCATCTTGTCATCCACCACCACCCCCAGGTCCCTCTCAGCCATTGAGACGTGTAGCATTCCCCCCCCCCAGGGTGTACTCTTGGCCCAGGTTTCTGGCTCCCAGATGCAGTACCTTGCATTTCTCTGCATTAAACCTCAGCTTCCACTTTCTGGACCACTATTCAGAGCCTCCAGGTCCCCCTGTAGGCCACCCTCCCCTCCTCCCCATCCACCACTTTCCCAAGTTTTGAGTCATCAGCAAAGAGATTCATCTCACTCCTGATACCCTTCTTTATGTCAGAGATAGGCACTGAACAGGAGGGGCCCAAGGACTGCTCCCTGAGGGACCCCACTAATGATCCTCCTTGGGGAAGAGACTATCCTGCCAACCATGAC
Source organism: Neoceratodus forsteri (assembly GCA_016271365.2). NCBI lineage: Eukaryota > Metazoa > Chordata > Ceratodontiformes > Ceratodontidae > Neoceratodus > Neoceratodus forsteri. Next base: position 1,462,828,904 of record CM057449.1, read on the forward strand.
CCTCTGGGTCCAGTCCTGGAGCCAATTGCCTATCCATCTGATCCTCTGGTTCCCAACCCCCATTTCTCCCAGCTTATTCAACAGGCCCCCATGAGGAACAGAGTCAGCACCTAGCTGAAGTCAAGATAGAGGATGTTCACCAGTCTACCCAGGTCCAAGGCTCTCATCACCCAGTCATAGAACTCCACCAGGTTTGTCTGACACAATTTCCCTGGGACAAATCCATGCTGTCTATCATCCAGACACCCCAACTTTTCCAGGTCCCCCTCTAGCCTCTCCTTGACAATGCCCTCCATCACCTTGCCCACCACCGATGTCAGGCTGATGGGCCTATAGTTCTCCGCCACCTCCCTTGATCCCCCCTTGTGGATAGGCATTATATGTGCCACCTTCCAGTCCTGGGGCACCCACCCTGTCCTCAGAGAGATGTTGAAAAGCTCCGCCAGGGGTTTCGCCAGGACATCCGCCAGTTCCTTCAGCACTCTAGGATGTAATTTATCTGGCCCTGGTGCTTTCTCCATCTTAAGGGACCTGAGGGCTTCCCTCACTCTCTCTGCCATGATTTCCACCTCTGCTACCTCATTCCCCTGCCTTGCTTTCCCCCCCTCCTGCCAGTGATGGCCCATCCTCTCCCCAGACCCGACAATCAGCAAGGGTCCCCCCCTCAGTTTCACCATCTCCTCCCATGTATGATGCAGCCTGCCCATTTTCCTTGGTGAAAACTGAGGTGAAGTACTCATTTAGTACCTCAGCCTGCTTCCCCGGATCTTGTGTCCATCCCTCCCCTGTTTTAATACTGCGAATCTGCCCCTTCACCCTTCATTTTTCCCCAATGTATCTAAAGAACCCTTTATTCCCTCTTCTAATTTCCCTGGTCAGGTTCTGCTCCTTCCTTGCCTTAGCTGTCCTCACCACCCTAGTGGCCCTTCTGGCCATCAGCTCATACTCCACTCTATCCCTTTCACTTCTTGAGCACTTGAAATGCCTATAAGCCACCTTCTTTCCCCTCACCACCTCCTGAACCTCCCTGGTCCACCAACAGGGTTTACGGGCCCTACCACATTTTTGTCTTACTCTTTCACAGGTGCTGGTAGCATCCTGCACCCCCCTCCTGATGATTTCCCACCTACTGTCAGCATCCAGGTCTGGCCCAATCCCATCCAAATTCTTCTTAAGGATCCTTCCCATTTCCTTGAAATCCACCCCCCCAAAGTCAGTTACCTCTGTCTTTGTGCAGCCTTCTACCCCTCCTAGGTCCAGGCAGAACCAGACCATGGTATGGTCACTCCCCGCTAACGGGTTCCTTACCTCCAGGCCCCCAATCTGGTCATTGTCTGCCAGGACCACATCCAGTATCTGCACCCTTCCCTGGTCAGTTCCCCTAACTGCTGAGTAAGGAACGCATCCTGAAAGACATCCAACAACCTCTGTTCCCTGGCCACCGAGGATGTCATAGTCTCCCAGTCTGTTTCTGTTTTCAACATGAGCTTTTTGTGACCTCACCGCGTGAACAGTGACACTCAGTTTGTTAGCTGAAAGGTGATTTTGCGCAATGACTGTGCCGTTTAGCGTCACACGTGTGAAAACACATTTCGAACAGGATGTGAAAAATGACAGCTGTACTGTTCATGAGGAGGTGTAAAATAATGGTAATGCTGAAAATCTGGAATAAAAATATAAAAAAACTTGTGAAGTCACACGCGTATATAGAAACTGCGCAATGCACACCTGCAATGTAATTATTTGGGGAATTTTTTACACTAGATTTTCAACATAGGCATTTTGGGACTTCCGCTCATGAACAGTGTCACTGTGATGTTGTTAATCTGTCCCAAACACTGATTTCCCACAGTGACCACGCTATTCTGCTCCAGAAGTGTGAAAACAAATTTCGGCCAGGATGTGAAAAATGACAGCTGTACTACTCATAAGGAGGTGTGGAGATATGCCAATGTTGAAAATCTGGAGTGAAAATATTACAAATCTGTGAAGTTACGAGGGTGTGTGGAAACTGCGCAATGCTCGCTTGTAACACAGTCATTTTATGGACTTTTGTCACCAAATTTTCAACATAGGCATTTTAGGACCTCTGCTCATTAACAGTGTCACTGAGATTTTGTTAATCTGTCCCAAACACTGATTTCCCAAAGCGACCACGCTATTCTGCGCCAGAAGTGCGAAAACACATTTCAGCCAGGATGTGAAAAATGACAGCTTTACTGTTCATAAGGAGGTGTGAAAAAATGGCAATATTGAAAATCTGGAGTGAAAATATTACAAATTCATGAAGTCAGTCATGAGAGTGCATGGAAACTGTGCAATGCACACTCATAACACACTCATTTTATGGACTTTCATCACCAAATTTTCAACATAGGCATTTTAGTACCTCTGCTCATGAACAGTGTCACTGTAATTTTCTTAATCTGTTCCAAACACTGATTTCCCAGTGCAACCACGCTATTCCATGCTGGAAGGGCAAACACATACTTCAGCCAGGATGTGAAAAATGACAGCTGTACTGTTCATAAGAAGGTGTGGAAAAATGCCAATGTTGAAAATCTGGAGTGAAAATATTACAAATCCACGAAGTTATGAGTGTTCATGGAAACTGCGCAATGCATGCTCGTAAAACAGTCATTTTTTGGAAATTTTTCACCAAATTTGCAACATAGTGTTTTTGAGAGCCCATCTCATGAACCGTGACACTGTTGTTTCATTACTCGATTCCTAAAGGTGAGTCCACGCAGTGACTGTGAAATCACCTTTCAGGACAGAATAACACCATGACAGTGACTGAACTCATGAGGAGGGGTCCCAAGAACCCCATGTTGAAAATTTGGTGCCAAAAGACAAAAAAATGGCTGAGATAGCCACATAAGTTGAAAAAAAACATTTATGCCATTATACAGCTTACTGGCATTTCCTCAGTTCACGGTCAGCTTTGAAGAGTGCAGACGTGTTCTCGGTCCACTGAAGATTGTTGCACCAGGCTGTGGAGGTAAGTATGGGGTGAAGAGGGGTGTGGGGAGGTCAGGTGCAGAGAGGGTGGGTGCGGGTTGGGGAAGGGGACACCAAACTCAGTGAGGAACCATTTTCTTTTTCCTGATGCAGTCATACATTAGGATATGAATTTTTTTTTTAAAAAGATAATTGCTTTCCCAGCCAACCTGTTCGAGTCCCGCTCCTTCCCCTTCTCTAGATAGGCTGATAATGATTAATTCCTGATCGGGTTCTCAGAGCTGTCACTCTTTGGAGGGGTTGGGGAGGGAGCGGATCTGCCTGGCTGCTAGTCCTTGAGGTTGGAGTTTAGGAGGAGGAGGAAGGAAGGAAGACACATGGCTCAACAAGGCAGAAGAGCTGCACACACAGATAATCGCTACCTTGCAACTGTAGCAGACAGGCACATGTATGATATGAATTAAAAAAAAAAGATTATTGTTTTCCCAGCCCCCCTGTTTGAGTCTTGCTCCTCCCCCTTCTCTAGAGAGGCTGATTCATTCCCGATCGGGTTCTCGGAGCTGTCGCTCTTTTGGGTGGGGAGGGAGCTGATCTGCCTGGCTTCTAGTCCTTGAAGTTTTAGTTTAGGAGGAGGAGGGAGGCACATGGCTCGACAGGGCAGAAGAGTTGCGCGCACAGATAATCGCTACCTTGCAACTGTAGCAGTAAGTGATTGGCACAGTGAGGTTCTCTGTTGTAACACAGAACAAACAAATTTGCGTTAAATGTTTTCATTTAGCAGTCACCAGATTTATGTTGCACTGATTAGACATCTGCCTTTTGTGTCAGAATTGAAAATGTAGTAAATGTAGAATGAAACTGAAAAGATATTCTGGCAGAGTGAAATAACAAGTGTAGAGTAAACTGTAGTCCATCTCGGAAATCAAATGTCCAGTTCTAGTTATGTGGCCCCCCTCAAACCCCCCCCAACCATTATAAAATTGTTGCCTGTGGTTGTGGTATGACCTTGTAACATCATTTCTTCTTTTGTGATGAGATTTTGTTTTGTATTGGTCTTGGGTATTGTGTAGGTACTTATTGTAAAGCATTGCAACTTGTTTGGAGAAATTTCTTAATTTTTCTATAAAAGCTGAATTGTGTAATTATCCATAGCGGCAGTGTTGTACTGTTCAGCTATAGTGTGGGGGGAGGTACAGTTGGTGTGTTGTGTTTGTTACTTGCCTAACAATGGAAGCTGTTGTGGGTACTATTTACAGTGCAGAGTTATGACTAAACCAGACAATGCAGCTGTAATTGACCGCTACAATCAGTAATGCCCCAGCGTCACAGCTGATTGTTCCATGATGTGGTGCACCCTGATTGCAGTGGTCAATGTCTTTGAGCATAGTGGCATGCTCATTAGCTGCCGTCATTGACAGCATGCTCCTCTATTCGCGTGGCAGAGACCGGCCCCCCAAAAAAGACTGCTGCCATTCGCCACAACACAGCCGTGCCTCAACAACCCACTTGTGAAAAGAAGCTGATGCAATGTGTTTCTTGCACATGCATACAAGCAAACACAAAAAGGTATGCAGCTATTTCTGACTTACAGTTGTAAATTAATTCAATTTATTTGTTTACCAGGTAAGTACACTAGATCAGAGGTCTGTTTATAGGCATGACCCAGGTGTTTCATAACTAATCAACTATTACATATAGAATATAGAATAATGCATTGGTAAGAGTAGTTAATGAGTATTTTATGCACACCTGAGGTGTGTGATGCCCCAAAAACCCTGAAGGTGAAGCCTGAGGGGTTTATCAGGGTATCACACATACACACTAAGCGAGTACATAAAATCTGAATTTCCAGACTTCCTCATGTTTTGTTTTTTATATTTGCTGGTTTTGTCAGAATGTTTATTTAATACTGCTCCTGGCTTTTCCTTTCCATTCTCCAAAAAGTGTGTTTCTCTGTGCTGGCGGTTTTCCGTGAGCAGCCTGAGCAGACTGCCAGCATGAGAACAGCTTCTCGGACAGCTGCTGAGGGAGATTTGTGGTTGTTTGTGCCAACTGTGATTTATGGAACGCGTAATTCACAAGTGTGAATTATGAAGTTTGTAGGGGTCTGCCAGCAATGGTTTATTGATCCTAACTAGTAAATATATATAATTTCATTTACAATAAACTTGCAGTGTAAAATATATAACAAGAGCAAAAAATCATGCAATTTCATGCAAACATGTAGAATAAATATCACTGTATAAACAATCATAACATTTGCATAGACATAGGTGATGAGTGGTTTAGCGTCTTACTTCTAAAAATTTGTATATATGGGGATAATGGAGTTTGCCCTTTAAGGGACAGACCAAGTTGTCCTGGTGGACCCCTCCCCTAGTGACAAGGTGGTATTGCTCAGAAAGGTGAAGGGAAGGGGTGGAGCCACAGGGACAATAGGCAGGTAACAGGAAGAGGAGGGTGCAAGGAGGAATAAGGGAACCATAGGTGGACTAGGGAAGTGGGAGGGGGAAATACAGGGTACATAACAGGCAGCACAGAGGCATTCAGCCTCTTTTGCTGGACAATTTTGTTGGAACTGGTTTCAACAGAAGCAGCACATCAGATTGGCAGTCGCAGAGGAATTCCAGTAATCAGCAAGAAAAAAGGTGGAAGACAAGGAGTGTTGTTCAAAGGTAAATATAGAATGTTTTAACATCATTGTAAGAATTTAATAAGTCTTGGGTGTTTGCATTAAGAGACAAGCTTGATGGTGTTAGCTCATGGAGCATTGGGTCATTGCAGAGTAAGAGAGAAGCTTGTATGACCTAGCCTGTAAGAATTTAATAAGTCTTGGGTTTGCATTAAGCGACGAGTTTGATGGTGTTAGCTCATGGAGCATCGGGTCATTGCTGTATAAGAGAGAAGCTTGTATGAGTAGGGAGTGGATGGCAACAGGAGGCCATAGAGAGAATACTCTGGGAGGCAGACGCGGGAGTAAGAATGAGCATTCTGAGGGGCATGTGTAGCACGAGTGCTGAGTGGAGCCTGAAAGAAGTGAGGTGGTAGGGAAGGCTATGCAAAACAGATAAGAACGTGGCTAGTTTGGGTAAGATATGGAAAAGCGAGCGGCAAGAGAATGGATGATTTACAAGTGATGAGGAGTTCAGGATATCAGAAAGGGCCTAGAAATGTTAGTGAGAGCTTGGGGCCTAGCGAAATAAACCATGTGGTGGGTGGCATGGCAACAGCATGGCAGAGTCGCGGCCAGGTTTTGTACCTGTAGTTCGGTGTTAAGAGGGATGGCACTTTCAATATGTGTTCAGGAACTTGCTTGATAAGAAAAAGAGTAAAGGTTTCAATCCTGCCACTTTCAAAGTAGTTTTTACAGCATTTCAGCATTTTTTTCACATAGAAAATGCACCGAGGGCAGTACAGAGACTTGGGGCCTAGCACTAGAAGCCACGCGGTCAATGGGATGGCATCTGACGTCATACCACGCGGATGGGGGGGCGCTGAGAGAGCCAATGTGGGCCTCAAGTTTGGTGGTATTGAGAACTTATTATTAAACTTTTGAACAGAAACTTGAATTTGTGTGGAATTTACGGTTGAGGGCGGAGAGTCGGGAGGCTGGGTGTCCCCCAGCCAGTGCTACCTAGCACAAAATAGGAATCGCATCGCATTTGCAAGTGTTTTGAGCCTGTCATAAGGAAGGGGCAATACGGGGAAAGGCTGGTGTCTACCGGAAGAGGAGCTAAGGTTTGGGCCTAGCAATGGAAGCCACACGGTCGGGGAATAGCGTCTGACGTCATACCGCGTGGTAGGTGGGGTGCGGTGAAAAGCCAATGAGGGCCGCCAGCTTGCTTGGCAGCATGCATATAAAGAGCATTTAGGGAACAGAAACCCGAAGGTGTGGGGAATGTTCGGCTTTATATGGGCGAGTCAGGGACTGGGGGTGCCCCCCCAAAAAAAGATTATGAGCATTTAGAGCATTTTGAAGCCTTCAAAAGTGGTGGGGGGAAACTGAGGGTATTGTGGAGGACAACATCATAATGTGGGCAAATTAAAAAAAAACGAGGAAGAGGGAGTCAAGTAATGAGAGGGCTGTGCTGAACAACTGTATCTTGTCAGTTTTGGTCACAGCATTGTTGTGATGGCAAGAGCTAAAAAGGATGGCACCTAAGAAGAACAAGCCCTCTAGAGCGGAGGCATATAAAGTGATTTTGGAGCTGGCAGAGAGGGCCAACATGATGAGACAGATGGTAGAAGGGACCGAACCAGGGAGGTCAGGGGAGAAGCAGAAAGCAGAAAAAGGAAAAGGGGGCATTGGGAAGTGACCAGTGGGGAGGCCACATAGCACAAAAAGGCCACAGCCATCAGCAGTGGTTCCTCCCCATGTGGTCAGTCCAGTACCACCTCCACCTTGCTTACCAAAGTCATTAGTACCTCTCCCCAAACTGGTCATGGTGCAGCCAACAGAACCCAGGCCCAAGCTCCCAGTCATAGTACCCACCCTCTTGCCCTCAATGCCTCAGCCAGTGGTCCCAGTCCAGGAAACCAGACCAGTGCAGCTCAGCAACAGCAGGCCACAGGGGATGGACAGGCCAACAGGTAGTGTATCAGACTCTGTCAGAGAGAGTACCAAGAAGTACATTGGGCAAATCATAGCGGCTCTAGGGACAGGGGGCTAGGCCAGATGGAGACGGCATTGGCAGAGATTAGGTCAGATAAAGGAACAACAGCAGGGGTGGACAAGGGACTGGACCATGCAGGAAAGGGTATGAGGGAGATAGGATCCCCAGGGATGAGGATAGGAAAGCACGTGCCGCTGGCCACAAAAGAAAAATTATGGAAGGGCAAGTGATTTAGTATATAATTTGTGATTTATTATTTTTATTTGATTGTTCGTGTATAATGTTTTAAAATTTGTACGGTGCCCAGAGCCTCCGGGATTGGGTGTCTTTTAAATAAATTTGCCTTGCCTTGCCTTGCCTTGCAAGTATGTGGACATATTTGCCCTGGTAAGTAGGGCTGCAATGGCCAAATATGAGGAGACAGAGAATATAGGGAACAGTAAGATGGCGGCAGCTGTGTCGTTATTGGGAAAGAAAGTGGAGGATAAATTTACAAAGGGTAAGACGTGGGATGAGTGGTTTGTGGGTTTTGCCACATATTCAGCCATAGTGCTGGAAAAGAAACCAGAGCTGGGTATCCCACTGATCACATATTCACTGATCATACGGAGGGCAAAAGCAAAGGGGGTGTGAGGGATGGATATATTATGATTAATTTTTTCACCAAAGGATGGCAACATATGGGGATGTTAGATGGGACACGAAACAACTGGACTTATGGACAGACTATGTGACAGACCAATCCACACCCGAAGGTGAGATGGGTAAGGGGGGGGATATTCCAGAAGTGTTGTTGGGGATACAACAGGGTGTTTTGTTCATGGCCTCAGTGCCGATTTCGACATGCATGTTCAAAAATGCGGGGGTTCTCAGCCAGTGTCAATATGCAGGACCTCTTGGGCCCAAGGTACCCAGATGGGGGGAACACAGAAGAATGGGCAACAGCTCTTTCATGAAGGGCAGGGATATAGAGAGCAGACATGGAGCAGAGGGGCGAGAGTGAGGGGTAGAGAGTATGGGGGCAGGGGTGCACAGACTTATTGAAAATAGGGACAGGGAAGGAATATCCAGGGGGCTGACAGGTGAGGGGGCCGGGAAGCAAGGGGAGAACAGGACAATTTCAGGCAGCAAAGTCCCACATCAAGATAGAGGCTTGGGAAAAGTGGCTTACAAAATACCCAGACAAAGGGGAGCAGAAACCATAAGGAGGGGGGTTAGGTCAGGTTTTACTTTACAGTGCAAGATGCCAAGGCAGGCAAGGGAGGCTAATAACTTGGGATCAGGCAGAGGTAAGGAAGACATATTGAAGCAGAAGATAGAAAAAGAAATATCAGCAGGGGGGTGGAGGGGCCATTCCCAGTCCCCCCTTTAGATAACCTGAGAATTTCCCCTTTGGGTTTGGTCCCTAAAAAACAAGAGGGGAATACAGAGTGATTCACCACCTGTCATTCCCGGAGGGGGACTCTGTTAATGACTTTATTGGGGAAAAGCACAGCAGGGTGACCTATGCCACTTTAAAGGATGCAGTACAGATCATATGGGCGACCCCAGATGCATGGCTAGCCAAGACTGATATAGAGTCAGCTTTCCGGTTGCTCCCAGTTAGAAGAGAGGACTGGGATTTATTGGGTTTTAAAATAGGGGATCGGTATTATTTTGACAAAACTATGCCAATGGGTTGCTCGATAGCCTGTGCTACATTTGAAACATTCAGCACCTGCCTGCAGTGGATCTTGCAGGAAAAAAATGGGTACAAGATGGTTATACATTATTTGGATGGTTTCCTGTTGATAGGCAGTGAACGCACAGAGACAGAAGAGATGCAAGCTAGCTTTCAACAATTATGTGGTGAGCTCGGCGTACCACTGGCACCAGAAAAAACAGAAGGCCCTATCAAGGCGCTGGAGTTTTTAGGGATTGAGGTATATGCAATGGGGGAGGTATTTAGATTATAAGACAAAAAAGTTAAAAAACTAAAAGAGTTGATTCAACAACACATGAGCAGGAGGTGAGTACAATTAAGGCAGGTGCAGCAAGTTTTGGGGTAGTGGAATTTTGCATGCAGGGCAATTGGGCCAGGGAGGACATTTCCAAGGCGGTTAGCAAGAGCAACAGCAGGTGTGATAAGGCCACACCATTGGGTGGATATAACACAGGGGTTAAAAGATGACTTCAAGGTGTTGGAGGAATTTCTAAGTAACTACAATGGTATATCCTTTTGACAGGAAGAGTGGGTCTATAACACTGATTTAGAATTGTATACAGATGCGGCAGGGGGGAAGGGATGGGGGAGTACTCGAAGGGAAAATGGTTCGCAGAACCGTGGCCAGATGATTGGATAAGAAATGGCAAGGTGCAGGACATCACACTATTGGAAATAATGCCGATTTGGACCTGCACCCTGGTATGGGGGGAGGAATTGCGAAACCACAAGGTTACATTCTGGTGTGATAATAGGGCAGTCATGGATGTCCTGAATAACAGGGGGTGCAGGTCAGTGCCAGTAACGTGAGTTTTGAGGCAGTTAGTTTTCAGAGGGTTACAGTTGAATATGTCATTTAGGGCCAAACACATAGACAGGGCGAGGAATATCCTAGCTGACAACCTTTCCCGTCTGCAGCTGGATCATTTCTGGGCACTGGTGCCAACAGCAGAGGAACAATAAAACGTCTATTCCAACAAACATCTGGGACATTGGCAGGAGGGAGCAGAGATGCTGTTTCGCAACTCATGGGCACCACGGACTTTGAGGGCCTATGAAGGGGCATGGTGGGCATTGCAAGCGTTCAGGGCAGCACACCACATGGAGGAAAGTTGGCCAGTCATGGAAGAGCAGCTAGGAAAGTTTACAGTAGAGCAGTGGCAAAAGGGTTTGGCATACACCACAATGGGAGTATACCTAGCTGGGATCAGTGTAGTATGTAACCTCAAGAGATGGCAGGATCCCACGAAATCAATGTTGATATGGAAGATGATGCAAGGGTGGAGCAGATTAAAACAAAAGGACAGGGATGACCGGTGACCAATAGCAGACCATTGGTTAGCCAGATTATGGGGCATACTGCCAAAGGTTTGTAAATCCAAGGATGAAGCACAGCTATTGTTTACAATTTATGTGGTAATGTTTGCAGGGGCACTGAGAGTGAGTGAGGCAGTGGGGCATGGCAGAACGGATAAGGATGGAGATTTGGAATGGGGAGATATAATTTGGGGGCAGGAAACAATGCAGCTAATAATCAGGAGGTCAAAAACAGACCAGGCGGGAAAAGGGAGTGTTATAACCCTAAAACCTCATACCGAAGGGTCCTAGTGTCCAATGAAGGCTCTGTGGGCTTACGCCGCAGAGTCATACAAAAAAGAAGGGAGATTATTTGTACATCGAGATGGAAGGAAGGTGATCAGTTACCAGGTAACAGCCATACTTAAGAAAGGCATGGAGTTTCTGGTGAAGACCCAGCTAGTTATTCCTCCCATTCTTTTTGGATAGGAGCCACGTCAAAATGGGCAGCAGAAGGAGAGTCACTGAACAATATGTTGGAAATGGGGCACTGGCGGTCTGCCAGTTACAAAAGATACATTTGTGCTTTTAAGGTTTAAAGACTAACATGCCATCTATGTTTATTTTGCAGGAACAAATCAGATAAGGGGGGGCACTGGGGTGTAGGATATAAAAAAAGGTCACAAAGGTTAAGGTACTAAAAATGTCTTGTCTAATTTAATAGGTAGAGGGAGGATCACGGAGGTATGGATCTGCGGGCATTCCTACATTTACTGGGTGGAAAAGAGAGCAGAAAAAAAGGCCAGGGGAAAGCAGCTCTGCCAGGATGTCAGACACTGTAGGTTGATATGGCATGGCATCCAGGGAATGAAGTGGGCACAGTTACTTTCGATGTTGCTAGAGATGAAGCAACGGAGACCCATACCAGATTTGATTATCATACACCTGGGAGGAAACGACATAAGGGAAAAGCCGTGGGTGGACATGTATCTAAGGGTTAAAAGTGATTTGGAGAAGGTAAAACAATGGTGTCTGGATGTGAGCTTGGTCTGGTCTGGCATGATACCTCGGAGAGTATGGAGATATGCATGCAGACAAGTAGCGGTAGATAGAACCAGGAGAAAGATGAACAGGAGGGTGGGGATGCTGGTAAGAAACATGGGAGGGCTTGTAATACTAAGGGGAGTGGAAGAATGGGTGGAGGATTTTTACAGATCAGATGGAGTACATTTATCAGACCTAGCCATAGATATGTTCAACACAGGGATGATGGGGCTTATTGAGGCCTGGAGGAGACAACAAAGCTAGTAAATGAAGGAAGGGGCAAAAGCGGGGGAAGGCTAGTCATACAACTCAAGCTGGCGACAGGCTATGGGGAAAAATGAGGGGGGAAGGGAAGGGGGGAATGAAAAGGAAAAAGGAGGAGAAGGAGAAGCAACAGAAGGAGAAGAAAGCGGTCTCGGTTCTCACTGTTACCTATAAGAAAGAGAAGAAGAAAGCTACCAGGTTTTCACCTGGGGATGTGAGAAGAAGCAGAAGAAGAGGATGATTTGAACTGATATTGATATGTAATGCAACATAATGAAAGAGGTGTAATAAGACAATAGTAAAGATGATGATGGTGATGTAAACAAAAGAAAATATGGTTTATAATAAATTGCCGATCTGAGCACAACAACACACAGGTGGTCTTTTTTTTGTGGGGAAAAGGGGGGAATCGGGGAAAATGGAGTTTTCCCTTTAAGGGGAAGACCAAGTTGTCCTGGTGGACCCTTCCCCTAGTGACAAGGTGGTATTGCTCAGAAAGGCAAAGGGAAGGGGGGTGGAGCCACAAGGACAATACGTAGGTAACAGGAAGAGGAGAGGTGCAAGGAGGAACAAGGGAACCATAGGTGGACTAGGGAAGTGGGAGGAGTAAAATACAGGGTACATAACAGGCAGCACAGAGGCATTCAGCCTCTTTTGCTGGATAATTTTGTTGCTGCCCACCCACCCAAAAATGAGGAAGGGGAGAATGGTTCTTGGACAGGGGGCCAAGATGGTCTGTCACAGGTGGATGGCAGAAAGTGTCCGGTCAGATGTTGGCAGGTCTGCCAGAGGTGGATGGCAGGAGTGGGGGGAGGGAGGGGGAAAAAAAAAAGAGAAGGAGAAGCAACAGAAGGAGAAGAAAGCAGTCTCAGTTCTCACTGTTCGCAATAAGAAAGAGAAGAAGGCTCCCAGGTTTTCACCTGGGGAGGCGAAAAGAAGCAGAAGAAGAGGAGGATTTGAACCGATATTGATATCCAGAATTGGATCAAGCAGTAGAATATTTTTCTACTACTTTTCATATGATTTGTGATTACCATGCACCAAAATCCAAATCTCGTGATAAACATATTCGGTTACCATGGATTAATGAAAAGATCTTGAAAAATATCAGAGTAAAAAATAGGTTGTGGAAAAAGGCTTTAAAATCTAAATTAGTCTCTGACTGGGAGCTGTTTAAAGTTAAGCGAAATGCATGTAAATATCTTATAAGAAAGACTAGGGCCCATTATTATAGAAATAAGATGAATTGTAATTCTGATCCACGCAAGTTTTGGCATACTATTAATCACTTCACAAACCCTGGTAAATCTGGAGCACAAATAAATCTAAATTTACAGAGTGGGGCAAATTTAATTGATAAACCAGAAAGTACTTCTGAGGCCCTGAATAATTTTTTTATAGACCTGCCAGGTTGTAATGAATTGGGAGGATTCATGTCTGGAGACATGATGCCTATGTAAATAGAGAATTTACCTTGTTCACCACCATTTAGATTTAAGGCCTTGAAAATATCAGAAGTATGCAGGGAATTGAGGTCTATAAATGCCCATAAATCAGCAGGGCCAGATGAAATTGAGGGTAGATTTCCTAAGTTAGCGGCAGACTATATTGCTCCAATTGTAACTTACATCTTTAATTGGAGTTTACAGTCTGAATGCTTTCCTATATCCTGGAGAGAAAGTAAGATCATCCCCATCTATAAAGGGGGTAATACTGCAGAATTGAATAATTACCGGCTTATAGCTCTACTCTCTATATTGTCCAAGTGTCTGGAAAAATGTGTTAATTGGCAGATTTCCAAACACTTGGATAAATATGGATTGTTGACACCCCATCAATCAGGGTTTAGAAAGGGTCACTCTACAACTACGGCATTGTTAGTTTAAAAATCTGGTTTGTACTTCTTTAAATTTGGGGTTGGAAACTGCTGTTGTATTTGTGGATATGTCCAAAGCCTTTGACCTGGTGAGCCACTCCCTTCTACTGGATAAATTAAAAGATATACAGTAGGCATAGTTGATGGGCCCAGAAATTGGATAAAATCTTATTTAACAGGACGTACCCAGAGGGTAAAGGTCTCACAGACATTGTCTACACCTAGAAATGTTAGTAGAGGAGTTCTACAGGGGTCCATTTTAGGGCCGTTGTTATTCCTCTTGTTTAATAATGATCTCCCCAGGTGGTGAGGCATTCAGCCGTGAGGCTGTATGCTGATGATATTGCGACCGTCACCACAGGAAGTTCTGTTTTGGATCTTCAACTAAAGCTTCAAACAGATTTTGCAAGGGTAGGGAAGTGGCTCACCAGGTTGAGGCTCTTGATTAATGTTAAAAAACAAAATTAGTGTATTTTTCAAATAAGAAACTTAAATCACAGATTCATATTGTTACACACACAAACAAACTGATAGAACAGGTGGATAGCTATTGTTAAGTGGGAGTGACTTTTGATTCTTCGTTGACTTTTGACACCCACATAAATAATAATATAAAAAAGGTGACCAAGAAATTAGGAGCCTTGAGACGAACTACTAAATATTTACAAATTAAGGATAGAAAAAAAGTGGCCGAACAGCTGATCATGCCAACCCTGACGTATGGGGATTTAATTTATAGAACATCGAGGAAACATCAGTTGATTAGATTGGATAGGGTGCAACACAGAATAGCTAGATATGTTCTACAGTGTTCATATCGAACTCATCATTGTAATATGTTTATAAAATTGAATTGGCAGTCTTTAGAAATGATTTCTCAAAAAAATTGGTTAATATTGATACACAAATAAAAGATATTTTAGCCCGAACATTACATCACACAAACACTTTTTCCCAAAGTTAGTAAAGGCAGGCATGAGTTATTAAGATCTGTGCATAGACATAGAGTCTGTCCCATAAAAACGCATAATAAATACAGTAATGGTTCCTTCTCATGTCAGGCAGCTAAAGCATGGAATACTCTACCCCCTCCAATAAGATCTCTAGAAGACCACACGATTTTTAAAAATGAAATTTTGAAACTTTATAAAATAGAATGTAGTTGCATATGATTTTGCTTGATTGGGGTGTCTTTATTGTGAAATTTTCTATTTCTTTTTTTGTATTTGTGTTTCAATGTATTGTCAGATATTGTATATTGTGTATTGTGTATATTTTGTATTTATTTGAGTAATGTCATATGCTATATGTTTAGATGTAACCTAGTGAAATACAAACAGGACTATCTTGAGAACAGGATTGTATAATCCTAATGATTAGAATTTCCTGTATAAAAATAAAGTTTTTATCTATCTATCTATGTAATGCAGTATAATAAAAGAGGTGTAATAAGGCAATAGTAAAGATGATGATGGTGATGTAAACAAAAGAAAATATGGTTTCTAATAAATTGATTGCCGATCTGAGCACAACAACATACAGGTGGTCTGTCTTTTGTGGGGAAAAGGGGGGATCCGGGACAATCTAATATGTTTTGGAAACTCATACCATTTTTTAATAGCATAGTAAGAAAATGCTTTTTGTCACATTATTGTTTTACATAATGGAGTTACCAGCAATGACTGGTCAGCTGATCTTAGGCCTTGGTTTGAATCATTTTTTATTAAGAGATCAGCCAAAGGATTTCTGTCTCCTAACCTAATATTTTTATGTTGGCGCGCTTGCGCAACCAACATCTTGCGGCAGTGGAGATTTGGAGGCGCGGTCGCTGTTGGGCGAATGCAGAGCACACACCAGTAGGTGCGTCCCACATTCCCCAATCAACCAGCAGCAGGGGATGACACCCTGCCTGGCTAATGAGGCAACAACTTCTGAGAAAAGTTCCACTGCAATGAGAGTGAAGCTGTCATGCAGCATGACCACAGCACGCCTCCCTCTATGTGCAGGCAACATGGTGGCAGTGACTGCCGCTGTTGCCTGTCAACCTCCCTTCCTTTATTGTGTGCCAACAGGGGTGCCCAATCCCCATCGGCATCATGTAACCCCCCTTTTTTGATTGCTGAGGGGGTGCCCAATCCCTCTCGGCTCCTGTGGCTCTCCCCCTTTTCCTTGTTTGCTGATGGGGGTGCCCAATCCCCCATCGGCTAAAGCACCCACCCGCCCACACACACTCAGGTGGCATGCTGGGAGCCCACCCCAGCATGCCAAAGCACCTATTAAAATGAAAACAGACCGCCGATGTCTTTTATTTATTTTTTCCCTATAAAGAAGGAAACGGTCCCTTGGCGGTCTCCCTGGCCCCCACCCACAACCTGCACCCACCCACTGCACACCCTGCCTCCCCACACACACCCTTACCCCATACTTACCTCCAAAGCTCAGCGCAATGATCTTTGGTGGACCAGGAACACGTCTGCACTCTTCAAAGCCGACCCTGAACTGAGGAAATGCCGGTAAGCTGTATAATGGAATGAATAGGGTTTTTCCAACTTTAATGCATATCTCGGGCATTTTTTGGAATTTTGGCACCAAATTTTCAACATGGGGTTTTTTGGACCCCTCCTCATGAATTCTATCACTGTCATGGCATTAATCGGCCTTGAAAGGAGATTTCGCAGTCACTGTGTGGAATCACCTTTCGGGACAGATTAATGAAACAACAGTGCCATTGTTCATGAGGTGACCTCTCAAAAAGCCTATGTTGCAAATTTGGTGGAAAAAATCCAAAAAATTACTGTTTTACGAGCGTGTGTTGTGCAGTTGCTGCCCAGGCTCATAGCTTTGCGAATTCGCAATATTTTCATGCCAGATTTTAAACATTGTCATTTTTGTTCACCTCCTTGTGAACAGTACAGCCGTCATTTTCCACATCCTGCCCGAAATGTGTTTCCACACTTCCAGTGCACAATAGCGTGGTTGCTGTGGGAAATCAGTGTTCGGGCCAGATTGTGAAAATGACAGTGACACAGTTCATTAGCAGAGGCTCTAAAATGCCTATGTTGAAAATTTGGTGATGATACTCCATAAAATGATTGTGTTACAAGCGTGCATTGGCAGATTGCACCACACTCGTAACGTCATGCATTTGTAATATTTTCACTCTGGATTTCCACCATTGGCATTTTTCCATACCTCTTGATGAACAGTATAGCTGTCATTTCACATATTCTGCCCAAAATGTGTTTTCACACTTCCAGTGCAGAATAGTGTGGTCACTCTGTGAAATCACTTTTTGGAACAGTGTGAGGAAATAACAGTGACATTGTACACGAGCAGAGGTGCTGAAATGCCTATGTTGAAAATTTGGTGCTGAACGCCCATAAAATGACTGTGTTATAAGCATGTGTTACACATTTCCCACGCACCCTTGTAACTTTGCAAATTTGCTAGATTTACATGCCACATTTTCAACACTGGCATTTTTTTACACCTCCTTATGAACTGTACAGCTGTCATTTTTCACATCCTACCCAAAATGTTTTCCCGCACTGCACTACCAAAGCCAATGCCAGTGCGACAACATTCGGCATTGACAAATGCTTGTTTATAAATAAATTGTAATGAGTAGAAAGTATCTCTCTGTGCTAATGGCAGCCATTCTGCTTTTTAATACAGTTTACAAGGGTGTTCACTACATAGACTGTGGCAAAATGGCATATCATATTATAAAGAGCTGGTCATTTATTAATGACCACAACAGAAGCCGACCCCCCCCCAAACTATGCTACCATATTCCAATGTAGGAAGCAAACTGTTTCTAGCAATTACAGTTTTTGTTTCAGAAGAAAGCACATTTTATAACTGATAAAGAGAACCAATCTTTCTCTGTAAGGTGTCTGTAACAAATGCCATATGTTTATCATAATTTAAATGTGAGTCCAGTGTGGCCCCTAAATATTTAAAATATTCCACTTGTTCAAGAACATTTTATCGGGCATCTTTACACAGAAATGCTTAGCAAATTTTGTATACATTTGAGATGTAGAAAAGAGAATGGTCTTTGTCTTCTTATTGTTCATAGTTATATTGGTAGTTATAGATAACCCGAAGGAATGACCAGGTAGGGATTTCTGCAGGGAAAAAAAGTAGTGGGACGGGAAGGGAGCTGTAATTCAGAACAGTTACTTAATATATTGATAGAGGTTGGGGAGCATGTCAGGAATACCAGGTAGGTTAGTTGCAGGTACAATTCACAGAAAGGAAATTATGTAGGACTGAAGTTATATGGGAGGGGGAGGAGTTGTGGTGAATCTGGCGAGGAAGTGAATTCCACAGTTTTGGGAAATGGTATGAGAAAGCACCTGGCCTACAGTGGTAGACCAGTGAGGCACAACCAAGGAACGGGAGATGTAAGATTTAAGTGAGAGGGCAGAGGAGGGAGGGAGGGAGGACTGATAGAGTGGAAATGACATAGGATGGGAGCGATCCAAACCAGAATTTGTAGACAAATTTAGCAAAATGATGGAGGTATTTATTTTCTAGCGAGGGAAATGCCAGGGAGTGGTAGAGCTGACAGTGGTGAGTGACAGGAGAAGAGTCCAGAGTGAAGCAACAGAAGGAGTTGAAGAGGGTATCCAATCTGGCTAAGGAGGTCTTGGGAGCGGCACTGTAGACTACATCACAGTAGTTGAAAATAGGTAGGATCATCTTCTGGACAAATCCATGCCTAGCCAGGAGAGGAAGGCAGTTCTGGTTCCTGTATAGAGCATTGAGCTTGGGGTATAGCTTTTTCAGGATGGCATCCACATGGCCAGAGAAGGTGAGATGTTGGTCAAGCCAAACACCAAGATATCTGAATGAGGAGGTGTCCTCAAGGACTGTCCCATCAAGGGTATGGAAGGAGGGCAGGGAGGGGACCCTAGAGAGTCTCTGCCTAGTGCTGAAGGTCATGGAGACTGTTTTCTTGGCATTTAGAAAAAGTTGATGAGAGCAAAACTAGTGCTGAACATTATTGAAGTCCTGCTGAAGTCTGTTTGCAACATCAGTGAGGGACTGTCTGGAAATGCAGAGGACAGTATCTTCTGCATACATATGTATTGAGGTTGATGTACAAACAGATGCTTGGTCATTAAGAAATATGGAGAAAAGTATAAGGCTCAACACTGTCCCTTGAGGGACACCAGTGTTTATAGGGAGGGGAGAGATGTGGAGTCAGCGATTCTGACTGACTGGGTCTGACCTACAAGGTAGGCTCTGAACCAGTCAGTGGCTGAGTCAGTCAGACCTGCTGAGGAAAGGGAGTTTAGCAGTAGGGTGTGGGAAACTATGTCAAAAGCCTTGGCTAGGTTGACAAAAATGGCAGATGTGATTTGACCACTGTCCATCCCTGAGAGGATGGAGTCAGTAAGCCTAATCATGGAGATGGTGATGGAGTGGTTTTTGTGAAAACCAGGTTGGAAGGGAGTGAAAAGGTTGGAGATAGAGAGATAAGAAGAGAGTTTAGCAAGAACCAAGTGTTCTTGCAGTTTGGCAAGTTTGGGAAGGAGGGATATATGATGGTAGTTTTCAGGTGAGGAAGGATCACCATCCTTAGGTAGGTGAAGATTAGTGTCATGTTTCAAAACAGGAGGGATGGCTGCCATTTCGATCAAGAGGTTGTAGAGGTCAGACAGTGGGGCAGAGATAGCCATAGCTGAGCGATATAGCAGCTTGGGAGTCCAAGCCATCAGGCAAACTGCCTTTAGATGGGTTTAAGGTGTGCAAGGCATCCAAGGTGTCAGAAGGGGCAATTTTAGTAAAAGAGAAACAAGTAGATTAAGACAGTGTGCATGGTGAGGTGGAGGGGGCACATGGCCTATTAGATGGTAAGGAGGATAGAAGAGCAGAGGCACAAGAGGTGAAGTATGGATTAAATTCAGTAGCAACACTGGGTTGATCTATAATACCGGTGTTTATATTGAGGAGGAGGGAGGGAAGAGTGGAGGGGGGGAAGAGTGAGTGGATAACTTTCCAGAATTTAGAGGAATTGTTTATGCTGGATTGAAAGGTTGAGTAAAAGAAGTCTGCCTTAGCCAAATGAGTGGCTTTTGTGCACTTGTTGCGAAGAGAACAATATGTGTCATAGTCTTGAGGGAGCTTTGAGGCTTTATGTAGCTTCCAAGCTTGGTCCCATGCTCTTTGACAAGCTATGAGTTCAGGTGAGATCCATGGAAGGTGGCTCCCATGGACTCTGATGCATCGAAGTGGGGTGTGCTGATTCTAAATGTTGAGAAATTTACCTTTAAAGTATTTACCTTTAAAGTGATGTTATAGAGTGTGGTTGCATCCTAGCAGTTATATCCTTTATAAATAAATTGTAAAAAAAAAAATCATCTACATGCTACAGGTTCAAATTGCTTTATTTGAATAAGCAGACAGCAGCCCATCTTATGTGAGTGCCACCAGAAGATTTGTACCGTAGAACCTTCAGGGACAGACATCTGAATATTTACAAAGGATATAACAGATAGGATGCCACCACCATGAATCGCATTATTTTGCAGCAATATTGGCTTTGTCCAGAGTTTGTTCAATAGATATGACAGCTCAGCTTGACCAGACAGGCACAGTAGCAGCACCATCATCTTCTTTGCCACTGAAGCAACATTAAACTGATGCACAAATCTGTGGAGACCAGTGTGTCTCCAGGAGACACAGTCAGTTTGGTTCTGATAATGCTGGATCTCAATACAGGTATAAAATGCTGAACACATTTATTTACACCCATGGGGGGGGGGAGAGTGGCAAGATGACCATGCTGCTGCTCCAGATCTGAGCACCTGAGCTCTGTTTCTGGGCTCCGTGTTTGAGCTCTGTTTGTGTGATGCTTTTTTATTCTGTTAAACTACCATTTTTACATTTGATGCCTGCGAGTCAGAGGCTTATGTTGAAAACAATTGTGACTTTTTAACTTCTTAGCTTTTAGCCCTGAGTCGGGCGTTACTGACCAGACTGAGGGTTCTGGTGTTCTGAACCTTTAATGGAGCTTAAACAGCCAAGGAGGTTCAGTGTCTCTCTAGTTACATGTAAGTCTCATCTTTGGGGTATTTTTAGAGACTCAAGAACCTAATGGCAGAGGCTGTTACAGTAGTTGGGTGTGGATAACTGGAGAACTGGAGAGTCTGGCTCTATATCTGGCTGGGAATGTGTTCAGAGTTATGAATGATTTTGCTCCCCCATTTCCCAGTGCTGATTGTCCAGCTGGATTGTGCCATTTTTGGTGTTCTTCCCTACACTGTTGCGTGTGAATGACAAGAAGGCTGAAGAGAGGTGGACATGGATTAAACAATTAAGCAATAAGGCATGACAGGGGGTGTGTTATGGTGGGATAATGGCCCATCTTGGGGTGGGTTGAAGCACGAGGCATAGCCGAGGGCTTCCACCACCCAAGAAGGGCTGTTATCCCACCATAACACACCCCCTGGAGTGCCTTATTACAATTATGAAATGGGTAATTTCTAGTAATTTTTATGCATTTTTAAACATAATACTTTCAGCTGGGCCATTGTGCTGGGATAACGGCCAAGCTGAAAGCAGCTCTTGGCCAATCAGAATTCAGCATTCTTTCTACCCATTTCATAATACTGCATAACTGCAGTACGTGTAGCTGATAAGTACTTGGTGTTTCACTTAAAGCTATGCCATTATTGAGTGGGGATGGGTCATCCCACTATTCTGACTCAAATTAAATTGACTGTTCTCAATGGAGAGCCCTTCCCTTCTTTTTCTCTTTTACACGTATTTTCTGCAGATATATGAAGGATGAAAAAACCATGGTAACAAAAACTTGAGCACGGAGAAATTGGGAAACTGTGAGAAACCCTTTTGGGGGATTTGAACTCCTGGATTCCTGGCCTACGATGGAATACAAGTTTTCTTACATCTTATTTGTGTTGATTTTCCATTTACTAATTTTTTCACAGAGACGTTGATATAGCAACGGTGGAGTTTCCTTGGGGTAATATCCTTAAAAAGGTACTTCTTTTCCATTTCAGCCAGTCATCAAATATCCAGCTCTTACCATGAAATTTGCATTCTTGTGTTCTTCACTTTCTATAGTTTTAACAGCTGGGTTATTTTAGCCTGGAACTATGCTGAAGTGACCTTTTTTTGTTTTTGTATATGATGTGGCCCTGATTTATATCATGGCTATGTACTCTGACAAAAAATATACAGCATTCTTCGTGTTGATAAGGACACCAGTGTGATTAGATGCCAGAAACTGAGACATTTGTTGCTATATGAGCAAATGTTTGTTTATTCATTTTTCTGCTATTGTTCCTTATTATATTGGAAAAGCTTGATTAACTTTGCACCTTGTGCCAGAGACTCCTTATTACAGAGAAGATCATGGAGCATTACAATGTCTGTGCTAATATGTGATTCTGAAATGTTTAGCTGGACTCCATCATGCAAGGAGTGATTTTGCAGTTTTTCGGTGGTTCATTAGTACACTTGCAAACAAATTTGGATCAGCACAGTAAAAGGCAAAACATTATTCTAACAGTTCTGTGGTGTCTGCATATGGTTATACATTTAAGAAACTTACAGCAGCATAACCACTATTTTTGCAAGTGCTTTATAACAGTTGGGCCCCATTATTTAAAGAGTAAATGCTGCTGATACTGTTATTGCACATCTACCAATAAAAGGGAACCAAATTAAGACTACCTCGATGTACTGTATATTGATAGCTTATTAGCTGGATTCCCTCATATAAAAATACAGTGCTGCAGATACTGACTGGTGAAAGTAGATTTATGTGTCCTTCCAGGGGAGAAAACATATTAATTACTGTTATTTTAACGTGTTTGGTGAGCTACTATAATTATATAAAGGATCCTCAGTGTACAGATTATAAGTAATAAAATTTTGGGAAGCTATTTTAGACGTATAGGCCCAGATATTCAAACTGCGCTCAAAACTGGCGCAACAGCAGGAGCAAGCACAAACCAGTTGCGCAAATGTGCAACAGGTGCAATATTCAAACATGGAGCAGAGCAAATTGCGCAAGCAACCAACGTCTGAATATCGCACATACTGCGCCATCGCG
This sequence comes from Neoceratodus forsteri, assembly GCA_016271365.2. Lineage (NCBI taxonomy): Eukaryota > Metazoa > Chordata > Ceratodontiformes > Ceratodontidae > Neoceratodus > Neoceratodus forsteri. Next base: position 1,462,851,751 of record CM057449.1, read on the forward strand.
CAACCAGGAAGGAGAAGCTGAGCCAAAATGCTGCGCTATGGCGCAACCATGGAAGCTCAGCTGAGCAGTGCAGAGCTGCCATAGCGCAAGCACAGCCCCCCCCAGAGCAATGGAACTGCACATCCAGGGAGGCAGGCTGGGCCCACCGCCAGCCATACCACACACATGGGCACAGGAACTCACTGCAGAACCCACACCACACTGGCACACCCCAAGCACAGCATCACTGGGGTGGACGGCTGATCCACGTGCCCATGGGACAAACCAACTAAAGCATAGCAGAGCCATGGACGCCCAGCACAACCACTGGCAGGCAGAGAGTGCCACACCCAGGGGTTGACAACCACAGTGCACATCAGTCCCCTGTGCGCACAGCACAGCGTGCACCGTGCCCCAAGACACGCTCATGTGCAGTGACAGGCACTGCAGGAAACACCATGCACCCCCTGTGCCACACGTCAACCCCATGCTGCAGAGAAGCAGACCACCCAGACCCACCCTGTGCACCCAGCAGTGGGTGGCAGCAGATGGCGAGCAACAGAAGGCAATGCTATGCTGGTGATACCTCCCATGGACACACACACACACACACACACATATATCCAGGACCATAGTAGCCCAGATGGCATGTACACTTCTGCAACGGAGCACCCAGAGCCAGTTGCAAAGCAGACACCAACACAGCAGTTGTACCAAAATAGAATTTTATATTCAAACAAAAAGAGGTAACAAAACAGCTAAAACTATGTACAAGTTGGGGGGACGGGTAAAAGGCAGGTGTGCAAGGGGAGGGAAACAACTTGGAGAGGAAGTCAGGGTGAAAGGGATGGGGAAGGGCAAATAAAAGGTGGGCTACGGCCCAGCAGGCTCCTGCTCCTCCCCTGCCGTCTTCCCTCCTGTGTCTGTGCCGCGTTCCCCTGTTGCTGTAGGGCTTGCAGGAGCTCTCTGTTGTCGCCCGGCCAGCTGTGTCAGGCGCCGACATCATGGCGCCATGCGCCAAGCACACTGAGGCCTAGGAAAATGGGAACACAGTCAATGGCTGAGACTGACCACAACCCTGAACACCACCCAACCTGCAACCCAGCTAACCCAATGTGCTGCACATGTGATGGCATGCACCCACCCACAGTGAACATGCACATGGCCATCACAAACAGGCGGCACCAGCCATGCACCACCGCCCACACACCTGCCCACGTCAATCACAGTACAAACTAGGCTGTCATGTGATGTTGCAGCGTGGTGCGATGCCAGTCACACAGCTATGTGCCCAGTGCATGCCTGGACCACCTGTGATGCATACACAGACGTGTCGTGATGCTGCACTGTGATGCAGGTCACCTGTGTCACACCTACATACATGGATACATAGACAGTGTCGGCAGATAGGGGCCTATGGGACACCTAGTCTGGCCATTTGGCCTTGTCTGATCACTCTCATGTCCTATAAGTCCATTCCCCTCACCCTGACCTCCAGAAGTCCCTCATGGCGAGCCACACACACAGATCTCCGTGACCAAGTCAGCCCCCACCACATCCTCTGGCAGGGTGTTCCACTCGTCCACCACCCATAATGTGAGGAAACACATTCGCATGTTTCCCTTAAACGAGCCCCCTCCAACTGCATCCCATGCCCTCTACACCTGGAACATCCTCTACGCTGACAAATATTGGTTCCTGCACACTGTTCCCCCCTGTACAATACTCGTGTGACCCCATCATATCCCCACACCCTCCTCCCCTCCAGGGAGTACATGTTCAGTTCCGTCAACCTGTCTGCATAGGACATGTGATGCAATCCATGCACCATCCATGTCGCCCTCCTGTGAACACTCTCCACCCAGTCCCTGTCCATACGCAGCTATGTGTTCCGGAACTGTACACTGTACTCCAGTGTGGGGACTCACTAGTGTTATGTATAATGGAACTACTACCACCCATCTGGTTGTGTCCATCATGGTTGGTGGTCCTGCCCCCCCAGCATGCAATAGCATCCATGACGTAATGATACTCACACTCCTCCAGCAGCTCAGTCTGCCGCTGCTGCTGCTGCTGTTGATGCTGCTGCTGCCGCTGCGGGCCGACGGCCTGTGGGACTGGGGCCCTGGCATGGCCCACATCAGCCGCGTCCGGCGCCATCACCATCCGGCCTGTGGGAGACATATGGTGAGACAAACATCAGTGTGACTCAAAAGCAGAGTGCCCCCTGCCCCAGTAAGACTGCCTGCCCACACAGCCATAACCATCCATCGCACAGCTGCACACTGACACACCGATGCACAGCCACCCAGGCACACACACACCTACAGAGAATATAGGTGAATAGATGGTACACTCCGTGGCCTAGGCACCAGGCCCCACCTGGCACCCGGGCGCGCGCTAACAGCTCCGGGTCCCTCCGGTGGAGATCACTGAAGACGGTTGCGGCTGCTCGCGAGACCGGCCCCGACCAGTGACCCCACCAGGTCAGTGGCCACTTGCTGCCACACATGGGTCTCTCGGTCCGGTGAGGGGCCTCACCATACAGTTGGTCATAGTGGGGCTCCACTAGGGCCACCAGGTTAGCCACCTCAACTTGGCTCCACGGCACCGCCTCCTCCTAGCCATGGCACCAACTTTACAGCAGGCAATATGGCGCCCGCTGCGCTGTGACCCCGCGTGGGTTGTTGCGCAATAGACCAGCACAGGCACCTGTCGGCTGTTCGCTGGCGTCGTCACTCCATGGCTGTGGTGAGACAGCGCCCATAAGAGACGATACATGGCATGCACTCAGCGCCAGGGGTCAGAGGGCATGCCAAGGTCACGGCAATGGCGCAAGGCTAGCGACAGCGCCATAGGATGCATAGGTATCCCGCGCGACTACGAAGCTTACAGCACCAGTGCCACAGGGGACTATCGGCAGAGGTGCCACAGCACCATATAGTGCCCAGTGCTGCAGCGCCACTGGCACAATGGTGGCCATGTCCAGAATAGCCTATCGCGCTCAGCAGTTCTGCAGCGATCGGCTTATCGTAACCCGTCTGGGCATCGCAATGCAGTGTAACACACAACCACAAACATGCGCCATCGGCTCAGCGGACCTTCCCTATTGCGCTAAGCGCATTTACGCGATATTCAGCCGACATATGCAAAGCAGGCGATCAGCCATTCAAAGGCGCAGTGGCACGATTAGCATGTTATTAAAGTTGCGCCACACCTCATTTGCATGTGTTGCGCTATAAAATACGACACTGGGTTGTGGCGGCCAGATTTGGTTGTTGCAGCTGAGAGGTGAGTTACATGCTGTGTGATGCTCAGGACAATGCACATGGGCAGGGGTGCTGGAGGGTGTCACGGGATGAGGGGGCTGAGCATGATGAGGGCACTTAGAAGGGGCAGAGGCACCCTTTCCATCAGTATCTCCCAGGCAGCGAGGAAGGGAGGGCTTCTGCCCCGACTGCAGCTATGCTCATGGGGAAATGCTGTGGACTGCAGTGTGACAGGTGTCCACTTCCACCCATACAGATCAGCATGACTGGCGAGAACCAGGCCGAGGTGTGGGCCGGCGGGTGTAGGAGGAGGCCAACTTCACCACAGCAGAGACCGAGGCCCTCTTCCAGGCCTACCTGGAGGATGAGCCGCTTTTGAGTGGGCGGAGGGACCCCTCAGCAGCGTGCAGCTGCATGGGAGGGGCTCTGGCCATCAACCTGCACGGAAGCCACCAGCGCTCCGTGCAGGAGTGCCACAGAAGATGGGGACTGACCGCAGGAGGCTGAAGGAGAAGGTGGCAGCCTTCAGGGTGGCCGATGCTGCCACTGGTGGGGACCACCAGTGGTGTTGCAACTGACCCGACCGAGGAGACACTGGTCGGCCATGCAGCTGAGTGCCATTGCGGGTGTTCCTGGCGGAGGATTCCAGACAGGTGGAAGCCCATCACTGCAGTATGTCATGGTGATGTTGTGGGGGGCTGTTGTTCACATGCACTCACATGTACTTTCTTTCTGTTTCGGATCCTGTTCGTCTGCAGGAGCGGTGGTGGTGGGTGCTGACAGTGAGGCAGACCTGCTGGACCAGGAGGAGGGACCTTCCACCTCCGCCAGCAGCCTGCACACACTGCAGCAGCAGGCGGCTGGGCTGACAACTCCGCCCGGCAGTGATACGGGTGCAGGGGTGCACAGCCTGTGTCACAGCAGTCTGGTATGCAGGTGTGCCAGCATGCTGTGCCTATGGCAGTGGCACGCACTGGCACTATTGATGATGGCAGGCCTGCAATGGCCAGTGAGAGGTGTGTGTCCCACGAGGGACACACGGCAGGCCAGCACGTGCCCCCGGGCCGTCCAGCTCCACACCTGTGTACCAGCATGCTGGCACAGTCACAGGCTGGGCCTGTCAGCACCGGTGGGGCAGCACCGGTGGCTGAGCAGGTGTCTGGCACTGTTGACAGCACAGGGGTGGAACAGGTGGACCTGGGGGCTCAGCAGTTGGAGGGAAGCAGCAGCAGTTGCACACAGGCCTGGGGACAGCGTCAGGCAGTGGCACTTGTCCACCGCCTTGGATCAGCCCATACCTGGTCCTGGTGAACAGCGGCCACCCTCAAGGGTGCTGTGCACCAGGACCATCCACACCCTGGGGGTCACGATGCCATTGGGGCACAGTACCCTTTGGGCGTAGCACACCTGCCTGCTGCAGGAGTCGGTACAGCTGCAGGGGCGGGTTGCAAGGTCGTGGAGGCACTGACTGTGTCCGTGGAGGCGGCATAGCAGGGGTGTGCTCGGGACCGGGCGAGATGGTCCATATGCGGGACGGATGTGACCGCTGCCATCGACAGGCTGACCCAGGCAGTGGTCTCTGTGGCGACTGCATTGACCACACTGTCTGGTGACCCTGTACCACGCACCCACACAGTGCGCCTCCACTCCCGTTCCGGCGTCGTGCGACACACAGGCCTGTCGGCGCGGGTTCTGCTGTGGGCATCCGAGCACCCCTGGTGCAAGTTTCTTTCGGGATGCAGACCCCTGTGGCAAGTCGCGGTCACGCACTGGGACCCCTGGTGGTGCAGTAGTGCCACCCGATGTGGCCCTCGCAGCCTGCCAGTGCTGCTAGGCCATGGCGGGGCCTCCGCATCCGTGGTGGCCGTGGGACAGTGCTCCTGACTGAGCTGTCTCCCAATGCAGGCCCTGTCTGGTGCTGCCCTGTGTGCAATGTGTGTCATGGTGGGCAGTGCACTGCTGGTGCTCTGCTCACCAAACTGACACACGGACCACCTGCACACTCTCCCAACTGCTGTCCACAGGTGCGTGTGGATGATGATGCCTGCATTGCACTGTACACCAAGGTGCAAGGTTGCCCAGGTCCTGACACCGTGCGTGGACAGTCCAGGTGGTGAGGGTGGTTGGTGGTGCTGTGTGATAGGCGTGTAATTTCCGCATTGCTGTGCTGCTGCCCTGTATGCTGCCTGGTGTGTGTGTGTGTGTGTTTGTTTGGGTGCTCACCCTCTCTGCTAATGTGTTGGTATCGTAGACCCTTCAACTCCCTGACCTTCATGCAGTGTGTTCCCCTGTGTGCCTGTGGTTTGCGCATAGACAGTGTTGCCTGCACATGTCCCTTGACTTACCTGTGTTGTGCGTGGTGCTCTTCTGCAATGGTGTCCCGGTGCAGCTGGGCCTGCAGGTCAGTCGTGGTCCCTCCATCCTAGGGGGTGGCTCATCACCCATATCACCGGCGCCACTGGCGTCCCCATCGCTGTCCCCCTCTTGGACCTGTACGGCTATCCCATGGTCTTTGGCCATGTTGTGCAGGATGCAACAGGCCAGGAATATCCCACAGGCCTTTTGGGGGCTGTACTGTAGGGCTCGCCGGAGGTGTCCAGGCATCGGGCGTGCCTTGAGTATCCGAACACCCGCTCTATGATGTTCCGTGTTGCAGCGTGCCTCATTGAAACCGTGCTGCGCTGGGGTCGTGGGGGCCGGTATGGTGTGAGCAGCCAGGACGGAGTGGGTATCCACAGTCACCTGTGTGGAGATAATGGAGATCAGTGTTAGGTCAGGTAAATATTGCCCATATCCTTGTGTGCCACTACCATGGCACCTGTGTCATTCCCACCCTTGCACAGAGTTTGCATTCCATACATGTGTACTCACCCACTAGATGACCCGTGGGGATGTTCCCACTCTCAATCGATGGCACAGTGCAGATTGGTGCCATATGAAGGCATCATGTGCTCCGCCAGGGGTGTGGCTGGGACATTGATGATGCGCCCAGTGGCATCACACACCACCTGGCAGTTGACACTCGGTAGCCCTTTCGGTTCCGATATGCTTGCCCGTCGGGGCCAGGTGGCGTGCGAATGGCCACATGGGTGCAGTCTATGGCACCTAGCACGCCAGGCATTTGTGCTACCCTGTGGAACTCCTGCATGTTTGCTGTACGCTCTGCCGCGGTGCTGGGGAAATGGATGTACTCTGCAGCATGAGGCAGCAGTGCGCTGAGGAATTGGGTGAGGATGCGTGACGTGGCCGACTGCGTGATGCCTGTGGTGTCCCCTGTCGGCCTCTGGAAGGTGCCCGTGGCGAGCAGGCACATGCAGGCTGTCACCTTGGTCTCCATGGACAGGCGTGACTCCGTCGTGAGGTGCCTGCATCACATCACTGCACAGCTCACTGAGCCGTCTCAGTATTGCCCTGTTCAGGCAGTACCGGACCGCGATCTCAACATCACTGTACAGCTCGTAGCTGATGCAGACGCGATACCTACCGCCGTGGAACGCTGCGCCGGCGGGCCCCTCCACTGCCACGTCCCCTGCAGCATGCTGTCTCCCCCTCATTACAGCTTCCATGTGGAAGCTGACACTGTCCATCTCCTGGCTTCTGCCCCCAGCTGCTGTTCCTGTGTTACCCCACTGCCCCCACTGCTGCTTCCACTGCACCGGGCACCCCCACTGGCCTCTCTGTCCTCCAGGACCCACTGTCCCTCTCTGTCCTTCCTGCTCCTGTCTCTGTCTCTGTCTCTCTCTCTCTCTCTGTCTCTCTCCCCCGGTTTGCGGCCTGCTCGAGTTCTTGCGCCGCTCCCTTGAGCCGTTTTATTTTGGCTGAAATCTGGTACTGCGCAACTTCCGGCTGAGCCACTCTTGCGCATTGCGCAAGTGTTCAAATATCGCATTGCGCACTTTATGCATGGACCCACCCCCTTCAGTTACGCATGCCTTCATTTCCATTGCGCTGTGGCTCAGCGTGTTTTCGGTGGCGCAACTGGCCCCTTCTCAATATCGCAGAATGGCGCATTTTTGGAGTTGCGCACGCGCAACCCTGTTACGCATGGCGCAACCCTTTTGAATATCTGGGCCATAGATTAAGTGAGAAAGTTTGCATGTTTATCTCTTTTTATTGTTTATTTCTTTTATAAACTATTTTTTTTCTTGAAATTGGATATAATAGTCAAACCCTTAACAGGGGTGTAGTTTAACGGACTGAAACTATGACTCAGTGATAACTGACAATCAATAACTTCCATCATGGCAAATAATTAGAGCAACAGGTGAAACAAGTGAAATAATTTAATTAAAGAGCAGGATTAAGAGTTGTAGTGAGGAACCTAGTTAAATGTACTTACCTGTGAACAGACTATGTTATGTGCTTTCTGTTGACTTTGAGTGTCAGTTTCCTAGTCAGTTAACAGGGCACACTATACTCAGGCATATTGTGTTGGACCCAGGTTTAAACCCGCATTTGTTTGTCAAAGAACCTTAACATGAGCTCCTTGAAAATTATTTTTTCACTGGAGGACTGGTAATGGTCTTATATTGAAGTCATGCATGGCCACTTTGCAGGCGGCTTGCATTTGAACCAATTTTAGTGTACCGGTGAATAACTAAATTAGAGGTTGCTACTATTTTGTGGTGCTGATCAACACGTTCCCAGGTGAATTTCAGGGTGGTCATAGTTTTGAAGAGTTACATAGTTACTTTGCTGACCTATGGTGGGGATACATAAAAATCAAGGATGGATGCAAAATATGCTTATTGGGGCGTGCAGTAGCCTTTCGTTATTTGCCATTGATCAACTATATGAGCCCTAAAGGGGATTGTATATTATGTACAGTGCTTTGTATGGATTGTTACATTTAATAGGTGTTTTAGATTGTAGTGTGTTGTAATGGTTTGTTAACCGATCAACAATAAACTCGTACTTGCACTATATATATACCCATGGAAGATGGCAGAAAATAAAAAAAACACAAGTGGCAAATATAGCACTCAGGAGAAACACTCAAGACAGTCATAGAGGAAACATTAGTCTAACATTGATTTGCAGTGTATTGCAACTAGTTCTTCATCAAGGTATTGAACTAGTTGTGTATGTGTGTGTGTGTGAGTGTGTCTGTGTGTGTTAGTGAATCATTCAGTTTGAGTTTAACCATATGCACTGCTTTCACTCAAAAAATATTTTGTTGTTGTTCAGTAACATTATTCCAAAGGCCTACTCAGAATGTAAGTGTTCAGAAGCGAAGCATACATTCCATAGAAACCCCCTTTTAGTACAGAGCATAAAATAATAACAATAGCATTAATAAGAACAATAATAATAATCATAATGTCATTTATTCACAATAACCATAATTATGTAATTTAGATTAAAAAGAATCTAGTTCTTAGCTCATAAATATGATAAGGGAGTTTGTCTTCTAAAACTGTGACCTTCTTGTCAGTTTCTTTCACACTGAATCGCACACAACTTCCACCGAGCTGCAGTGTTCAGCATCAGGATTGCAAAATCCAAAGTCACTCCCCTTCCCCTGATGGAGGCGCACTTACCTAGCTTCTGAAACTCTTCTTGTGTAACTCCAGCTGTCTTCTCTCCCTCCCCGCAATCTGTACTTCCCTCTTCCTAGGCGCTGCACTGCCCCTGTACTTCCCTCTTCCTAGGCGCTGCACTGCAGCACATACCTGGAGGGGATGCCTGTTACAGACTACTGAACTCCTACCATTATGTTGAGAGTGCACATAGTCAAGAAACAGGCTTAACTCTCATTCACAGTTCATTCACTTCTTCTGTGTCTCTTCCTACACAAGTGCCCTGAAGAGTTGCTGGAGCCATTTTAATGGCACAATTTAAATCAGTTGTGTAATGGTACTGAGAGACATCAAACTGTCTCAGTCATGATCAGGACATCACTGAAAATGAGTTGTGGATCTCAGCTCTGCTAGAGTGTCTAAATTAATTTCTTGTACCTGTCCCAAGCAGTATCAGAATGTCACTAAAAATGAGATGTTGATCTCAGCTCTGCTATGGTGTTGAAAATTAATTGCTTGTTATAGCACTTTTGAGATACAGTGCAAGTAAGAGCATACATACTTGATCATTTTGTACCTTTCTACAATCCATACAATCAGATAAGCTTTGGAATACACCTTTTAAAAACTCCAGTGAGGTTTTCTACAGGATGCAGCAGTTTAGAATGACGCATGTCCTTGAGAGTTAAGCAGGAACTGTACACCAGACATGCCTCACTAGCATTTTAGCTGGAGCACTGCAAACAGAACTAATTATGCCCATTTGTACAATGTTAAAAATCTTCTTACTCAACAGCTTCTTTTGATAAAGCTACTGAAACTTTTTTTTTTACTACAATAAACTCAACACTTTTATTTATCTTCTTCGCCAGAGGGTTTAAAACTACAGCATTCTGGGAGGTATTACTGCCATAAAAGAGTCTGCAACTCCCAGAATGGAGATCAAAGCACTGAAAGGGAATTAAACAATGAGATTAGTCAGCACCACACAATCTTTTAAACCCTGTCAGTTAGTTTCATATTGAACCTCACACAACTTCCCTGAGCTACAGTGTTCAGAATCAAGACTGCAAAATCCAGAGTCGCTCCCCTTCCCCTGTCTGAAGCATGCTTACCCAACATCTGAAACTTTCCTTGTGTAACTCCAGCTGTCTTCTCTTCCTCCCTCAAACCTGTACTTCCCTCTTCCCAGGCACTGCACTGCAGCACATACCCAGAGGTAATGCCTGTTGCGGACTACCGAACTCCTACCATGATGTTGAGAGTGCACATAGTCAAGAGACAGATTTTGCTTTTGCTCACACTTCACCTATTCCCTCTCTATCTGATCCTACACCCGGTGCCCCCAAGAGATGCTGGAGCCATTAACCTGCTGGTTGTGCTGCTGTTTCAAGTGTTTCTTTTCTACAGTTTTTATCTCCTGTGGTGCTTTTGGTTCTGTTCCATATGAGCACCACCACGAAAGGCATCCATCTTGCTCTTGGGTGCCGATCTCTTACTCTGCCACAAGAAAATAGTAAGCGGGGGGGGGGGACCAACTGCACTGCACTGAATGGAGATGATGCAGAGAGCTGTGTTTCAAGTCCACTCTGGAGGAAGGAGCAGTGGTGTATTCACAGTGATGTGCTACCAAAGCTCCCCCACTCATAGTCAAGTGCTGCAGCCATGAAAATTAAATATCTAGTAAGTAAAACTTTATTTGTTAAGCACCCATTCCCTGAGGATCAGGGCACTGTGTAAAGTAAGGACAGTACGAGCAAAGACAGTGTTTACAAAAACCTACATAACATCATAAATATATATAAATAAAAAAATGATATAAATTTAATATGAACAGATTAAAAATCAGGTCTAAATCCATATTAAATGAAAGTCCACTCTGCACTCGAACAAGGAAAAGCAAACTCTGATGCAAATATCAAAGATTTATTGGGGCAAGGTCACCTCGAACAAGCACCTTACCTCCCCAGCACTTCAGCCCAACACAGGACCTTCCTCAGGAGGTGGGTCTGAGGGAGGACAGACATGTTTTGAATTTATACATCATAGTTAGAGACACTCACACTCATATGTGAAAAAATAAAAATGAAAAGGTTTTACACAGATTGATTACCACCATCTTAAATTTAAGATGCTTAACATTTATGTTACTAATATTCATTAATCCATTAATTTAAAATATGGACCATATATCACTATATGACTTTTTGCTAGGAACTAAGTTATATGCTGAAATATGCATATTTTAGCTTATAAATGGGTAAAGGATTTCAAGCAATCTGCTTGGTTGTTAACTATGCATTAGATGTATCTAATGCACAGCTAAAACTAGAAACCCCATTTAGAATACACAGGCCCATTTTATAAGTGCAATAAGCCACTCTGGGGATGTGCATTAGACAGCTCTAATGCACGGCTAGGGGACTGGACGCTCTCGGCCTGTGGCCTCGTGCCTCACTTCGTCCCCCTAGCCGTGCATTAGATCTGTCTAATGCACACCCCATCATGTCTTATTGCTTACACATAACTCCTTCAATTTGTCCTCTGCACTGAAACAGCTTTGTGGCTCTCTCCCCTCCACCCCCACACTATCTTTCTTCTCTTTGGCTAATTACTAAATTCTACTTTGTAACTTGCATCTCCTTCTTCTCTTTACCTCTTCCTTGGTAATCTGTCTCTCTCTGCTCCAATTTCTTAGTTCCTAGCAAAAAGTCATGTAGTGCTATAATTATGACATACGGGTCCTTTGTGATACTGTTAAAGCCACTACAGCAGAAAATTGATTTGGGTATCCCCCTTATTTGGTCCATATTTTAACTTAATGGATTAATGAATATTAGTAATATAAATGTTAAGCATCATAAATTTAAGATGGTGGTTATCTGTGTAAAACGTTTTCTTTTCCTTTTTCCTCATATGGGTGTGTGTGTCTTTAACTATGACGCATTAATTCAATACATGTCTTTCCTCCCTCAGACCTGCCCCCTGAGGAAGGCCCTGTGTTGGTCCAAAGTACTGGGAATGTAAGGTGCTTGTTCGAGGCGACCTTGCCACAATAAATTTTTGATACTTGCATCAGGGTTTGCTTTTCCTTGTTCGAGTGCAGAGTGGACTTTCATTTTGTTGTATTTGGGCTAGCAGCCTTTTCTCTGCACCACCTGTCTGCCTGTGCACACCCTTTACTGTTTTCTAAAACCATATTAATTAACAGCCAATGTAAGGGATTCTTAGCTACACCCCGAAGGATTCCCTAAACAGGTGTGACTTCAGGCCCCTCTTGAATGCCTCCAGTGAGGGGGGCCTCCCTCAAAGATTTTGGAAGTGAATTCCAGAGGGCTAGTCTTGCCACTTCAAATGATCAATCAACTGATGATTTGAGCTGTGCCCTGGGAACTGCTAGGAAGCCCACCTCGGAGAAGCAAAGAGGATGCTGTGTGCAGTAGAGAGTCAGGAGGAAACTCAGGTAGCAAGGGCCCAGTCCATATAGGGCTTTATAGGTCAGTAAACCAACCTCAAAGGTGATTCTCCACCTCATCAACAGCCAGTGCAAATTACGCAGGACCGGGGTCACATGGCAAGACCTAGGTAGGGCCATCAGCAACATCGCTGCTGTTTCATTCTGCACTATCTGCAGGTGATGCAGGAACCTTCCATTTACCCCAAAGTAAAGATCATTGCAGTAGCCCAGTCTAGAGGTCACAAAGGCATGCTCTAAAGTGGGCAAGTCATCAGGCAGGATTAAGGTTTTAATCCAGGCGATATTCCTAAACTGGCAGAAAGCACTCCAGACAACCAACAATACCTGAGCCTCAAGTGTCAATCTATTGCTCAGAATGATGTCCAGATTCTTCACCTTAGCAGAGGCAATAAGTGTAGAGGAGCCAATCTAGGTGTGGTTCTAAGCTATTTATCATCTGGAACATGTGGTAGCACCATTCTAATATATCCACAGTATGAATTCAGCATGTACATTCAAAATGTAACCTCACCTAATGTTTTTAAAAAATTGCAAATGGCCATCATACTTAATGACTTGAGTCATTAATTACAAAATTAGTTATACAAACTATTTTTGAAATATCTCAGCAAATTAAAAATGCAAATTAAAAATACATTGTGATGGCTCTTAGCATATCAGAAATACATTTTTGCTGAAAAAATATATGCTGACAATTTTTGCTGGCTAACCGATACTGCTGCTTTAAAGAGCTAAGGCCCCACTGACTGAAGACACTGGCATTGAATGGTTGTAATGACCACTTAGCACCAATCTCTAGTTTATGCTCCAGTGTATATGGCTCCAGCCATACATAATGGTGGTCATGATGCTTCAACACCTGGTCACAAAGCACATTATGAAGAGTGGAAGGGGGCCATCCAGCAAATGGCATAAAGTGCCATTCATGAAGAATGGTGGCCCTCAAATGCTGCCACAGAGTTTTGCAATACCCCCTGCTTTATTAATGCTAAAAGACAGGCAGTGTGAATGCCACAGCTCTGCAGCAGTTCAAGGAGGCATTGCCAGGGGTTGTCTTGTAATTAGGCATAAACATTGACATTGGTAGGGGAATGGAGCTAGGCAGAGGGTTCCCCTGGATGCATTGAATAGTTGAGGGACTGGGATGTGAGTAGGTGGGCCACTGTACTATAAGACAGTAGAAAACCTCCACATTCATAGGATATGACTCCAAATAAAATACAACAAACCAGTTATAAAGCTTAATACATCTATTGTAAGCCAACAGAGGAACATTGATGTGTTTAATTACCTCAGCACTTCAACACTATAAGGGTATTCCTCATGGGACAGACTCACCCCATGAGAAAGCCCCTTATACGTTTGAAGTGCTGGGGTAACAGGCATGTTCTGTGTTCCTCTGTAGGCTTGTAATAAATGCATTGAGCACTATTGCTGATTTGTAATTTTTTATTTGGAGTCATATTCTATGAATGCAGGGTTTTCTACAATTATTTACTCAGCAGGGTGGCTGCCTTCCTCTGCACCACTTCCCATTCCTGGAGCATGCCTTTTTTGTTTTGTGTCTCACTGTACTGTAAGGACTGGCCACATGGACATAACACAATTTTCAATGAACTGGTATAGAAGTGGGCCTGCAGGTATAGGTCAGGTGGGTGGTCCCAGGACATGTGGCAGCAGCCCTGGGATATGCTCAATTTGAACATATCCCCACCCCATTTTTGGATAAGGTCCTTAATGCTTTGTGAGAAATAATGTCCATTATTGGCATTCAGGTAACAAGTGCCAAGGGATGCTATCACTGCAAATGGTGATGGTACCCCTGTGTAATAACAAACAGGAAGCCAATTCTCCTGCAGAGACCAATAGTTCTGTACATAGTCAGATTTTTAGAATTTCTTGGTCTCACTGCGGCTCTGGAGGAGGGACATATGATAAGCAAATAGCAAAATATTCAAACACCCCCACAAGCCACAAAATATAGTTCGAGATCATAAATTTATTAGAAGATACACTCCATTTCAGGCCATACCATCACATCCAGTGTTTTGGTGCCTGCCTGGAAACTTTATCAAGCATGATGGCCCTATGCATAAATAATTTAACAGTTTATTAGTGAAAGTCCTATGAAATGTAGGAGACATTCACAACTTCTCAATTACTTCTGTAACATACATTTCATCATGTGTTATACTAGTGAGATTTATTATAATATTTGTATCATTTTTTGCAAATCCTTTTACTCGTTAAAAAAAATTTAGCATAAAAGCCAGAACCATGTGGGGACTACCACTTGGTATCAGCGGGGGAACGTGGGAAGCTTCAACCAGGGCACCATCCACTGAGGCCTTCATATATACAGTACCTGTGCACTGAAGGAGTCACAAACCTCCTGATGTCCCTATAGCAAAACAACTGACCTGTTTATTGAAAATGGGAAACTACATAGCAGGTTTTAAAAGAAACCCACCAAGAAAAATATGATTCTGAACTATTCTAGTTTTCACAAGAGACAGACTGTAGACAATACACCCTTTGGACAAATGTTTAAATGCTAAATGCATTTGTATCCCCAAAAGATTATGAGAAAGAAAAGAAACTGATTCCAGAGAGTGTTTCTGAGAGGGGGTCTCCAAGGGATATCAGTCAAACAGCAGTACTGAAAGTTGACAGGAGGGAGAGAAAAACTCTCCTTATTAGCCAAGCTAGGCAGCAAGATGAAGTGAAAAGATCAATTCTTACTACAAATTTCTCCTCACTCTTTGGTAGACTCAAATACAATAAATTATAACTGCAAACTGGAAAATCTTACAATCTATCAATTAAGGTAGAAGGTTTTTTTTCCAAGTCCCCCACTAGTGGTGGCAAAGACAGTAACAACTTTACAAAACAAACTGGTACATTCTGATGTACTTCCCCCTAAACAGTCAGAGACAGGAATCAGCTTCAACCCTGCTCCTGCAGGTTCTTACCCCTGTGGGCATTATGTCCACTGTGGTAATAGCAGGAAAATTAAAACTGTCAATAATAAAGTCAGGAATGAGAACATCACGTCCAGATAGCACATTACATGCAGTTCTCTTCACGTAGTTTATATGTTAAAATATCTCTGTGACATTGCATATATTAGGAAAACAGTGATGGAGTTGAAAAAGTGGCTATCTAAGCACAAATCAGACATTAGAAGGGTACATTAAATCAACAGTGGCTAGGCATTTGGCTGAGAGAAATCATTCTATTGCAAGTATAAGGGAGGAACTTTGAAAAATAAACACACCCAACAGAGATGGGGACATCGAACGACTCTTACTAGAGAGGTTTGACACAGTTGACCTAAAAAGTGGCCTGAATAACTATATCAATTGAGCATCTTGCCTCTAATAACCCTTGTCTTTGATGGCTGTAGCCCCAGGGCTGTAAGTATGACCCTGTCAGTTGAAGTTTGTGCTGTGCTTTAGGTAGTTAACACTCTGATAATAACAGCTCATTATGTAATCAGATACTGTATTAGTATTTTGTACATTTTGGTAACTCTTGTGTTAAATTTTAATTATCTATTTTCTGGCCTGCCAGCAAATATTATCAGATGTGCACACAATATTTTCAGTAAAATCAAATTATGTTTCCATGTAAATCTATTGCCACATTTAATCATGCACCAATATATTGTATGGCAATGTTATTGTTTCATTGTTCTCCCTGATTTTGAAATAGGATTTTATGTTCAACTGTGTAACATAAGCACATTCTCATTTATTAGATCTCCCTGACCTCCTTGTAGGAGCAGGATTAACCACCTTTGCAGTGTACACTTGAATATGCCTTAAACCATGCTGCTTTTATTTTGTAATATTGACAGTTCTACCAAAAGGGATATGTGTTTAATTTATTCCAAACAATGTTTCAATGTGCTTACACAACTGGATAAGATATGTAATGATGCTTGAGTAACTTGATTTGCTTTTGTGGCTTTCCACCTCTCTATCCGTGGGATATACCAGCATGTAAGGGTATGACGCAAGGAACCCTAGAGGAGGGTTCCCCCACTACAGGTGCCAGAAATTAATGCATCTGCTAAAGGTAGGTTAGGAAGAAGCCCTCAGGTAAGAGAGACAAGCTGCTGGAGGAGGAGGGGTGGATGGTGGGCAACGAAAAAACAAATCCTGGGAGAGTCCAGGATGAGTGACATTTTTGAGGTCGATGGGAGAGTGATGTTGTTGCTCCGCCCATTGAACCTCGGGCTAAAGCCCTCCCATTCAATGTGCTTATGCAACTGGATAAGATATGTGATGATGCTTGAGTAACTTGATTTGCTTTTGTGGCTTTCCGCCTCTCTATCCATGGGATATACCACCCTGTAGGGTTACGACGCAAGGAACCCTAGAGGAGGGTTACCCCCCCTACAGGTGCTAGAAATTAATGCATCAGTTAAAGGTAGGTTAGGAAGAAGCCCGAAAAGAATACCTAAAGATTTCAAGCTTCGGAGAGGCATGGATGAAGAATGAATTCTGTGAAGAAGGGCTAACTTCCTAAGGGGAGAGAGGAAAGCTGGGCCACCATCCACCTCCATCCAACAGCAAAACCTAACTAACTAATGAGAAGAAAGTACTAACTCTAACTGGTATTATGACCATTAGCATGAAGGAGAGGAGAGGAAAAAACCCCTTTGAGGAGGAAACCTCTGGGGATCCAAGACCTAGGTCTCCTTCCCTCCAGGCTGATGACGTTTGATTTGAGGACATATGTTAGTAGAGAGGATAGCTCCTGGATGAGGGATATGAGTAAGTAGGATTATAATAGGATAGGGAAAACTCATAATAAGCATAGACAAAATGAGGAACATATTGTAGTGGGGACCCAAGGAGGATATGCTAGAGTGGTCGATAAGGGATAGTAGATCAGAGGAGAAAAGCTGGGATGGAGTAAAGCCATGTATGAGATGGAGGAGTGAGGGGTATCCAGATGTGCTCATGTTAGGCTCCCAATCTGCACACAAATGGTCAGCGAACAAACATGGCATTCGAATGGGGGAAAAATCACAAAGCAGTGCACAAACATGAAAGGATGAAAGACTTACTGAAGGATGGTTGCATAGCATGGAGTAGTACAAGGGAAAATGACGAGGGGAAAGGTGCCCATGTGAAAATCGGTGGAAGGCGTATGAATGGCTCGGGATGGAGAATGCAGATGTCATCACAGGAAGCGGTTGAAGTGATGAGCCACCAGGTGGAAAAGATGACATGCAGCTGGCCCCAGAATGGCCAATACCCACAAATGTCGAGACCAGTGGAGAGGAGGAAGGAGGCTGGGGATATGTCCCAGATGTGATCCAGGGTAAAAATTGCCAGAACAAACCAGCAGCTGACAATGGCCAGAGCCTGGGTCAGCGAGAGCTGAAATGCAATCATGACACAGCAAATCCCACTCCTGGCTGAGACAGCTAGCTGGCAGAGGGGCCTGGCGGGATGACAGAGTGGGCTGTGGCATGGGATCCCAGGAGCAGCTGCACTACATGACCGTGGAGGATTCGTTGGAGGAGCTAGAAAGGGAAGCACAGGAGAGCGTCAGCGAAGTGAGGACAGAGGTAAGCAGAAGGCAGCTAGAAGCGGGTACAAGGAGAAGGAAGATGGCAGCAAATGGGGAGGGACGGAGAGCAGAGCTGGGCAGGAGATGGATGCACTGTACGGTGGGGAGGAGTAACGGGAAGGTAGAGGGCAAGGCACGGGAATAGGGGTGGGGACGGAGCCTGGAGATTCAAAGGAGAGGGAGAGATACTAGAAGAAAATTATTGATCGAGAAAAATAAATAAATGATGGTATGCAGTCATGGCTGGCGTGCAAAGAGAAAGGCTAGGAGAGCTCTAGAGAGAGGACTGGCATACAGAGGCACCACAAAACTAGACAGCAGCTGAGGGGGAGGATCGAGGAGGAGCGGCCCTTTCTGCTGCAACGCAAAAATGAATCCTGGGAGAGTATAGGATGAGTAACATTTTTGAGTTTGATGGGGGAGTGACGTTGTTGCTCCGCCCATTGAACCTCGGACTAAAAGCCCTCCCATTGCTGTTTTAAAGAGCCACCAATGCCTCCAGAAGAACTTTGTACAACATATTTGGCTACAAAACAGTTTATATTTCTCATGAGCTCTGTATTTCTTCTTGTTTCTTCTTGCCATTATTTGTTACTGAGATTTTATTCATAAAAACAGGATCTCTGTTCCTTGAGGGTACATCAGCTCCTATTGCTTATTCCCAACCTGATGTCATACTATTTTGCTTGTGACATCACAGTTATGCCCATGGCATGCTATTGTGATGTCCCAAGGCATTATGATTTAAGGTAGGGAGTATGCAGAAGGGGCACATAAACTGTAAGGGATAAAGATCCTGTTTTTGTAGGTACTTTGTCAGTAATAAAATGAGGGAGGAGAAATCTGCAGAAGGTAAATTACATACATGCTTAATTTTTTCTAAGTACTACGATTTTTGAAGTTTTTCCAGAGGCATCAGCAACTCTTTAAAGAGAACCTCTGTTGTTTTCAGCAACACAGGTTACAAGAGAATAGTTGTATTTGTGTTTAAGAATCAGGCTACTTTGTCCAGCAGTTGACTGATGTGTGTGATATCATGACATCACCTACACCCATTGAGGGAGCTTAAAATGGAAAGAAAGCAAGATGCAGTGGCCATAGTGTTTCAAACCATGCTGTGAGAGTGGCATCCTGGAGTGCTAGTGAATGTGCTGTGCAAACAGCAACTCCCATTTGCAAGCATACCTCTTATGCTTGATAGCTCTTTTGCTTGGAAGCACCAAGTGAGGTCGACAGTAAACCTGTCGACTCCCCACACAGTGATGGCACAATACCGATGCAGGTATTGTGCCACCCAAGCCTCCAGTGTTTTCTGTGGGGGGCTGTGCCCCCCATACCTCTCATGTGGGGGGCTCTGCCCCCTGCATCCTCCAGACTTTAGGATTCCAACTCCAGGCCAGAGCTGGTCCGGGAAGGGGGCTGGACACTGGGGGAAGGCAAAACATGGAAATGGACCATTACAGTGACTGTCGCTGTAGTGGTCATTTTCCATGTTTCGCCGTCGGGTCATCGGGCAAAAGGGTGCCACCCTTTTGCTTAAGGTACAGTGTGACCATTGCTTTGTATTTATTTGGACATAATAAAATGTGAATATGGGGCTGGCCTGCTGGTGCAGCAGCAAGGCATCCATCTTTGGTGCTGACATCCCCGATTTGGGGACAAACTTGGGAGTTGGAGGGCCGACGAGGGGAAGGCAAAGAGTGTCTGGTGCATTGCAGACCTCTGGCCGAGGCTGGGAGTACTGCTGTGGCTGGTGCCACATAAATAGGGGGCAGGGCGGATGCTGTTGTCATTGCACGTACTCAGCTGTAACGTGGTGCCCCTGTTAAAAGTAGTTATTTGTTAAAAGATATGTGCACCCTTTCCAAAATTTCCTTTCATGCTTTTCTATTGTCTTTTCTTCCTTCTTTCTTTTCTGTCTTTTTGTGTCAGGGTGGCCAACCTGGCATTCTCTTTATAGCTTTACTATCCCTTTAAAAACGTATTTCCCCTTTATTATGCACAGTTCAAAAGAATAAAAACCTTGAATTGTTGAAGGTGCCACATTGTATGTTCAAAGGTATCCCGTTGTATTTTCAACAGTGCCCCTAGTTTGTTTAGATAAGCGCAATGCACAATTATGCTGGTTCCCTTTTAAGACCCTCAAGGAGCGCCGTGCTGTAAGCCTGGTGTCGGGCTACCTAAGTAAAAGAAAACCACTTGTTGCAGTAGAAAAGAAAAGCTCTTCATGCGAGCTTGATTTGGAAAAGAGCTGCCTTCTGCAGCAATCGAAATAGCAGCCGCTGCATCATACACTGGAGCAGGATCGCACTCTGGTGTACACTGAGGCACAGCCGCTGCTTGACTAAATTCTGAATTGAAGCAGGATGCTTCATGGATAAAAGTAAAAGTGCTGCCTACGGCAGTGAAAGTGACAGAATTAAAACCCCATATAAGGACACTACGGGTGGAAAGGGAAACCCCTGTAGTGTCCTCAAATTAAAGTGCTGCAGATTTGTTGTTTAGTACAGCCCTAGCAAAGGAGTACCTGGGAGCTGTCAGAAGGCCAGAATGAAATGTTTTGCTGACGGCTGACATTTCAGCTGTTGGGTTGCTTACAAAAACTTTAATGTATTATTGGAGCAAGGTTCTAGGAGTGCAGAGCCTTGATAGATAGAAAGCTTACAGCCTGTATAAATACTGCCTGGCTAGCATAAAAAAACCCAAAGCCAGAATGGTATTTCCTTTACTCTCTGTTGGAAGAAATACTTGTGCTTTATTGTTAGGTTTCTTGGGCTGACAGGGGAATGCAAATGGGGAGCGTGCCCCTCATTTGCTGTTCCCCTGTCCAGGCTGGGTATTCCTGTATGTTAAAAAGTATAAAAATAAAGTTTTTTTTTTCTGTACCTGAATCTTGTCATTTGGGGAAGCGCCTACTATAGGGCTGGCTGGCCATAGAATGACTGCTCTTGTAGGAATCAGGAAAGATGAGGTCACAGCAAGTGGGAGGAGCTAATCTAATGAGGTGTAAACCCACTAATTAAGGTTTTAGGTAGTCTTAAACTGACGCTCTTAGTAAGTATTCTAAGAAGGAATAATAAACAAATGCTTGTTTTTCTGGTTGTATTAGAATGATCCAAGGTATCCTTAGATAGGACCACATAAAGGTATATTTCATGTTAAAAAGGAGATCACCTGATTGTGATGTCACCCTAGGGATTGCTATAAAACCTTCCACCAGGGGCTAAATAAACAGAGGTGGGTCAGTATCTTCTGGCCACAGAGGGAGAAGGAGCTAGTGTGAGTGCTTATACACTGTGTTGGATATTGTAACTGCAGAAGAAAGACAGGAGGCTCAAGGAGAAAGTATTTCCTGATGTTTTGGATGGTGCGATGGACTAACATTCTTTCTGTAAATATCATGGTTTTTTTTATTATTATTTTTATTTGCAAGTTGTTGCAAATAAGTTGATAAACACATTTCAGTGCATTTTTTTTGCACTTTATGTACTGTCTGGTGTCTGTCCTTGATCTCACGCTTCTACACCAACGCCAAGGAAAAATCCACAAAAAATGTATCACCGGCCACTAATGATGGCCCCCATCTTTGCCACCTCTCCTGCTGTAGACCAGAGTCCACTGGTGGGTCCTGCTGCTGTGACCCCACCCTGGGGGGAAGCCAGGGCTTTGCCACCATGTTTCCTGGAAGGGGGTGATCACCCAGTGGCTCCACCCGGGGGGGGTAAGCCTGGGGATGAGGGGGAGTGGTGAGTGGAGCGGGGATCAGAATCTCCAGTAGGGGGCACAAATAGCCGGTGAGGGAAAAAAATGTGAAAGTGATCTAAACAGAGTTTAGTGCTTAAGTATTTAAACTCTGTTTTGCAACTCTGTTGCAGTTTCATTTTAAGTGAACCAGATGTCTAGATGCAGAAAAGACACAAGGTGTTTTTCATATTTAGTTTTCTTTTATTTAATAGTGTTTGACACACTTGTATGTGGTGGTTTGTAATGTTCTGTGCAGGTCTGAGTTTCTAGCATTATACCTTGTGACTCCCCATGACCCTTCAGCAGCTTTTCGAATTTATTTAATCTGTCATGAAATTCATAAACAAAAGGTTAAGTGCATTATTTAAAATTGATTTTGTCTCTGATAGAGAACACTCAATACTTGCTAATGATTGACTACTACTCAGAGGATTTGGAGGGGTTTCCTTCACTGTAGCGAGGAGTCACTGAAGCAGGCAGCTTCACTGTTGTTAGCCACAGGGACAGGCTTGGCTGGTTCATACATTTCTAGCATTTTCCTATGGGGCCATCAGTACGTTTGTAACTTCTTCAGTTCACAGGCATATAACAAATGCCTCAGTGGACGGTAGTCTGGAAAAAGCTCCCTATGCACCCCCCCCCCCGATACTTGAAAACCAGAATTAGTCAGAGACACCAGTCCCCTGATGAAGACTATGGTCGAAGCACGAGGATGTCTTGCAGCTGAGTAGATCTCTCACTCACCTGTGCACTAAAGCCTTTGCCTGCTATAGTAAAAGCTTGGATTTAATGCATCCCTCCTGCAGATTTTTCAGCAACACTGGCTTCCAGTTTCTCCTTGAGTGCCTTGTTTATTTTGGTTTTCTTGTGTTATTTCGGGGGGGGGAGCTAGCAACCCCCACCCAGCACCAGCCTCCTATGACCACTGAGCACACTTGTTCTTGTCTCTGCCCCCTGATACTAAGGCTGGGTGAAATTTGCAGATTCCGCTTCAGGAAAAGTTTCACGAAATTCTGCAATTTTCACAGAATTTCATTAATTCACCATTGGTGAAATTCTCCCAATACTGCAGAATTTCACTTTGTTTGGTGGAATAGCCACATGAATGGCAGAATTTCTTTGAACTGCAGAAATCTTCTTCACCATAAAATTATTCCACAGTTCATTGTGAAATTTTGCCATTTGCAGTAGAAATCCACAGAAACATATTCTGTGAGCATTGCAGTCATGTGATAGTCCTCAGTTAGGAGGGAATGAAAGGGCCAAAGATTTAATTTTTATGCAAACCCCTTCTTTCTCTAGTGAGATGACCCTTTTACTAAACATGACTCCTAGCAAAGTGATATAAATTTTATTTATTTATTTTTAAAATTCTGCAGTTTGTCAAACCATTCCAATGTTCACTGTTAAATTCTGCAGGGTATTCAAAAGTTATTCCACGAACAGTGTGGCCACATGATAGTCCTCTGCTAGGTGGGAATATATGGGTCAAAAAGTGAGTTGATATAGCAACCCTCTCACTCATTCTCTTTCTCTAGTGACTGCTCCTTCTATTCTGCTGTGCAGCTTTCTAGTAGGTGTTGAAGAAAAAAGTCTGCAGCTCTTTCTGACTTATGGTTGTAAATCAGTTTAATGTATTTGTTTACCAGGTAAGTACACTAGATCAGAGGTCTGTTTACAGGCATGACCCAGGTGTTTCATAACTAATCAACTATTACATATACAGTAGAATAATGCATTGGGAAGAGTGGTTAATGAGGATTTTATGCACACCTGAGGTGTGTGATGCCCCATAAACCCTGAGGGCGGAGCCTGAGGGGTTTCTCAGGGTATCACACACTGACAGTGTGCATAAAATCCAAACTTCCAGACTTCCCCATGTTTTGTTTTTTATATTTACTGGTTTTGTCAGAATGTTTATTTAATACTGTGCCTGGCTTTTTCTTTGCACTCTCCAAGAAGTGTGTTTGTCTGTGCTGGCAGTTTTCTTTGAGCAGTCCGAGCAGACTGCCAGCACGAGGACAGCTTCTCGGACAGCGGCTGAGGGAGACTTGTAGCTGTTTGTACCAACTGTGGTTTATGGAACTCCATAATTCACAAGTGTGAATTATGGAGTTTGTGGGGGTCTGCCAGCAGTGGTTTATTGACCCTAACCAATAAATATATATAATTTCACACATCATTTACAATAAACTTGTAAAGTGTAAAATATGTAGCAAGAGCAAAAAATCATGCAATTTCATTCAAACTTGTAGAATAAATATCACTGTATAAATAATCAATAACATTTGCATACAGACATAGGTGACAAGTGGCTTAGCATCTTACTTCTAAAGATTTGTAGACATGGGGATAATCTAATATGTTTTGGAAATGTATTCCATTTTTTAATAGTATAGTAAGAAAATGCTTTTTGTCACATTATTATTTTACATAATGGAGTTACAAGCAATGACTGGTCAGCTGATCTTAGGTCTTGGTTTGAATCATTCTTTATTAACAGATCTGCCAAAGGATTTCTGTCTCCTAACCTAATATTTTTTATAAATGAATTGTAATAAGTAGAAAGCATCTCTCTGTGCTAATGGCAACCATTCTGCTTTTTAATACAGTTTACAAGGGTGTTCTCTGTATAGACTATTTGTGGCAAAATGGCATATAATATTATAAAGGACTTGTCATTTATTAATGACTCCAACAGAAGCTGACCCCTCCCCCAAACTATGTTACCATATTCTAATGTAGGAAGCAAACTGTTTCTAGCAATTACAGTTTTTGTTTCAGAAGAAAGCACATTTCTTAACTGATAAAGATAACCAATCTTTCTATGTAAGGTGTCTAACATATGCCATATGTTTATCATAATTTAAACGTGAGTCCAATGTGACCCCTAAATATTTAAAATATTCCACTTGTTCGCAAACAGTTTGATTGGGCATCTTTACACAGAAATACTTAGCAAATTGTGTATACTTTTGTGATGTAGAAAAGAGTATGGTCTTTGTCTTCTTATTGTTCAGCAGCAACCTATTGGAATCAAACCATTCCCATAATTCTAAAAATTTAGAGGATAATTTCTCATTTAATAAGTTTATGTTAGTATCAATTGCATAAATCACTGCATCATCAGCATATAAAATCAAATTTGAATTTATACACAAATTTAGCTTATCATTTACAAAATTCATTAAAAGTAAAGGTCCTAAAATTGAACCCTGAGGAACACCATACTGTACTAAACAAGAAGAGGACATGGCACCATCAAGCCTCACTTGTTGTTTATGATCTTTCAGATAGTTACTAAACCATTTGATTGCTGATTCTCCTACTCCCACGAGGCTCAACTTGGTCCCCAGAAGAGTATGGTCCACTAAATCAAATGCCTTTGTCAGGTCCACAAAGACGGCACCAGTCAAACAACCATTTTCAATATTCAGGTGCAAGTAATTTGTGAACCTAACCAAGGCAATCACTGTCCCATGCTCCTTCCTGAAACCAAACTGGGACTCAGTGAGTAGTTGGTGCCTGTCCAAGTACTCCATCAACTGGGAATGGACAATCTTCTCCTGTATTTTACCTATGCAAAATAACAAAGATATAGGCCTGGAATGTATTTAAAAACTCTGGTTCACCACCTTTATATAATGGAATAATGAATGCTGTTTTTCTGAGCTCTGGAATTACACCTGTCATAAAGAGATCCAGAAGCAAATGATTTGATACCTTTTAATGGACCAACATATATGTAACAACCAGAACAAAGTGCTCTAGCTTTTGGACCAACCTGTCCTTCTTCAGAAGCCTAATGGCAGTCATTTAGAAAAAAACAATACTTTTAACAGCTAGGTCATGCAGAAAAAACAGAAAAAAAAATCCCCATTGGTTTAAAATACTCATTTAAAAAATACAGATGATGATGTCAGAGAAGTTTAATAGTAGCATGTCACCTTCAGCTGGGAGGGTCCCGGTGGTCAAAGGTGCTTTTGCAAAACACATACAAAGAATCCTACTGCATATAAATTAAATTGACATAGGATAACACTGCTGGAGCAGATGACTCTTAAATTAAGCTATGAGTGTCACAGTGTGTATAAGAATGTGATTACTGAAAAACACCCCAACCCAGATTAAAGACATACTAAGATTGTCTAAGACTTCAAGAAGTTTCAGTGTATGCATTATAAACAAGAAGTTATCAAAAAAGCTGTCTTAAAACCATCAGTGCACACTGTATGATGTGTTAGACTTAGCTGGACCTATCATCCAGCTATACTCTCCACTTAGATATCATGCCCCATAAACTTCAAAAAACCTATAGTGTATTGACAGGACTTTATAAATTATACTTAAATATAAATTAACAGTGTTGGTGTCAAACAAAAAACTTTTGTCGAGGACCACCAAGGAATTAAGACCATGTAGCCTGATATGTACTGATGTCAATAAATTCACAGTGTATAGCAACGTGATGTACCAGAAGTATCTAAGGAATCTGAAAAAAGAGATAAAAATGTAATTTCTCTCCTCCTCCTCTTCACACAAACAGTACACCCTTCCCAACCCCACATCCCCATAATGCAGGGGGGGAATAACTAGCTTTAAGGAGATACTCACACACACACACACACACACACACACACACACACACACACACACCTAATGAACCTTCATTCACATCAATCCCTGCAATAGTTCCCCAAAGGAATTCAACTTGTCAAGAAATCTCAAGTAAAAGAGATCATGTATCCTAAAACCTACAGAGTAAAAATGTGACACTATTTAACCTTAATCCTATCTGTGAAGTAAAATGTCCAAGGATTCTGGATAGAACCACAATGTTTCACTATTTAACCTTAATCCTATCTGTGTAGTAACATTTCCAAGGATTCTGGATAGAACCACAATGAAATAAAACTGCCGCCCTCCAACAGGGTAAGGTAACTAGAAGTAAATATTAAGTATGTGTGTAAGACCAGAGGTCTAACATACCTACATTTCCACAAATCACTACAATATTAGCCTAATGTAAAAAGATCTGTCCAGGTCCCCCATGCAAATGAGATCCCCACCCCAATATGTTCAGATTTTAAAAAAGTGTGGCAGTCTATGATAACACTCCTGTATGTACAGTAACAGGCTAGGTAATCTGAATGTGGTGCAACAGAATAAACCCCACTCCTGGCAAGGACCAAGACAGCTAATACTAAATCTAGATTTCAACCTGTCATAAAGGACATGTTTATTATGTTCATTATAGGGCAGGCAAATTCATATCTCCAAGCTTTATAAATTTTGTTTCAATCCTATCCACCCTGGATCCCTTGGCCACATCAAGTGATTTCAGACTTTTAAGAACTTCCTTTCTAGTTACTGCTCTTAGGTAAAACCTACCTCTATTTATTTCCTGTTTTTTGTCCTGCATGTTACCTTGTGGTTTTAATTGGGTTACATAATTTAAAGATTTGCACAGGATTAGTTAAGCCTATAAGGTATTTCTTGTTTTGTCAACCAGCCCCCTAACCCCCTAAATTATTCAGTTTATTTGTGTTTTTATACTTGGCGTAATTAATTAATTCACTGATTTCTAGAAAATATTTCCATCAGTGAATTTTTGTGTTTGTTGAGTCTTATAATATATTTCTTTAATTTTTTTAATCTCTATTTTCCTCAAACATCTGTATTGTTGTTAGGTGCTTATATTACCAAAGATTTTATAACTTTTCCACAACTTAAGGCTCTCTTTTATTAATGTCACAACCTCCAAATTTAACCATTTATTTGTATTTCCTCTAATTCTCCTTGTTGTAAAAGGGGCATATTTCTCCAGGACTTGATTTAACATTTTCCTAAAATATCTAGAGCTTCATTTACATCTTTTATTATTTTTGGTATCTTTTGGGGCCTTTTATTACTCCATATATAAAACACTGGTGTGTGATTGATCTTGCTATCCAGCAGAGTACCACATGCAGAAATATTTATTCTATTATTGATCAAAATCCAATCAGATTTCTTTCATTTGTTTTGTTCTTCTGACTAGTTACTTCTACTATGACTTGGTCTAGGTATATCCTTATCAATGATCTTTTATACTTCTAATTTTTTGGCCATAATCAATTTAAATTTACATCTCTCAGAATTAGTAACTCAACACATCTTCTATTAGCTAATATTTCATTAAGCTCTTCCAACACTTTTCCATCATTTTTAGGTGGGTTGTAGGTTCCACCGAGGCATAAATGTTTAGTTTTACCCAACTTAATTTTGACCATAAATAGTTTGCACAAGGTCTCCATTTTCACTTTATCAACCTCGAACACCTCTGTTTCTTCCAGTACATAGAACAAAATCCCACCATCCCATGTATTAGGCTTATCATGTCTAAAAACTCTGTACCAAATCAAACAACATTTCTTGGCCAAATGTTTTCAGTTAACTAAGCTTCACTAACTATCATTATTTCTGGTGCATAAGTGGTCATCCATGGTTTAAATCCACTCCATGTTTCCAATTAAACTACAAACAGTCATATGAGTTAACCTCAACCCTGGGTAATGAACCCAATCTTTTTTAGGATTAAATGAATCTTTATAAAATGGTCCTGGATTTTACTCATATCAAAAAGAAATATTTCAAGCATGTGTGACCTTTATTTTTTTGTGAAGTCTCTGCTGATTTTTTGCAATGTTTTTTTTTTCTGCAGCATAATTGTTAGTTTATTGACCTTAGTTGTTGTGAGACATTTATTTGTTTGTATGCTGGTGATTGACTAGAGAGAAAATGGACCTTGGGCCTATGGTAAAGTGAAGACCATGGTGAGTTCATCATTGAGCGGTGGTGGTGATGGGCATGGAGGCAGTGCTGATGTACCTTCTGTTTAGTGTCAGATCATCTCATGGTTGGGGGTGGCTTGAGTTGCTGGGGCCAGCATCAGTATTGGTAGTTATTTGGGGGAAGAATGTAACTGGTTTGTGGTATCACGTGTTTGCATTTATGCATTTTGGCAATTTGTTATATCCCTTTTGTGAGTGCAGCATTTTTGTGTTTTGTTTGGTAGGATACAATGCTAAACCAAAAGGCTGTGATGTCTATGTCAAATACAAACATAATTCAGTCAAACCTGTGATAGATGTGACAGCACTAATGTTGGACATAGAAGATGTGTCCTCATGCAGATGAACGTAATTGAAGCAACAGTGGTGACTAAAATATGAGTTATTACCTGTTCAGCAAAAGTGAAATCTACAGGTTTTTGGGAAATTCTGAGGTTTACACAGGCCACTGCTTATTTTTAAATTTCTCTTTATACTTCTTTCCTGTCTCTCACACCTGCCTCCCTCAGGAGCTCACAAGGCACACTGAATCACTTGTACTCCTACCTGTAAAAATCATGAAGACATTTGACACTGAAACTCTTTGGTCAAAAATATTCCATAACTCTCCAGACTCTTTTGTCTTTGGGCTATGTTACTGTCCCTCTGACTCAACTTCAGAGGTCACTGCCCAGATAATCACAGAACTTGGATCTGCCTGTGAAGTGGGAGAGGTTCTCCTTATGGGAGACCTAAAAATCAGAGATATAGATTGGATAAACCACACTGCAAACTCAACCCATAGTAACAAACTGTTATCATCATGTGAACAATTATTATTAAGTCAATATGTTTTAGAACCCATAAGAGGTTTTGATATTCTGGATATTGTCCTGGGAACACCAAACTTAAATATCCAGAACTGCAAGATGTGTTCCCTTTTAGGCATTAGTGACCACAATTCATTTTGCTTTGATGTAAATTTTTCATATATAGTATTAAATACAGTACTGACTCTTATTTTTATGACTATAAAATGCTGATATAAAAAAAATAAATTCAGTATCATCAATGATAAAATGGGATTTCCTATTGTCAAATTGCAATGCTGAGGAAATGTGGAACAGAATAAAAACCATTATATTCAAAATTAGTGATACAATTATTCCTAAATATAGGAAAACAAAAAAATGACAATTGACAAAGACCTACTGTAAATGGCTTAACAAAAATATTAAAAAACTCACTGGTAAAAAAACACAAGGTTTTCAATCAATGCAAAAAACCTCATACATCCTCTTTTTGGAATAAATTTAAACATATACAAAAGAAATGTAGGCAGGACATTAGAAAAGCTAAGAGCAATACAGAACTTTTCTTAGCAAACAATGCTACAAAAAATGGTAAAACATTCTATGGATACATTAACTCTTTGAAACAACTCAAATATAGCATGGGACCATTAACACATAATAATTCCATTGTAAACAAAGTAGAAGAAATGGCAGAGCTATTCAATAAACACTTTTGTAGCATTTATAACAAAAAAGATTGTACATATATACCACTTGCTGACTGTATAAATGAATATGTAAACATCTTTGAGGAAGAGATAAACAATAAGATCAAAACTGTCAAAGCAGACTGCTCTCCTGGCCTTGATATGATAACAGGTACCATGATTAAACTAATGTAAAAGGATCTCCTACACCCTTTGAAGTGGTTGTTTGAAAGAAGCCTAATTAATGGTGAGGTCCATAAGGAATGGAAAATGGCTAATGTAACACCTCTCTTTAAAAAAGGTGATAGACAGAATGTTGAAAATAATCTACCAATTAGTCTTACATGCATAATGTGTAAACCTTTGGAGGACATTATAAAAGATCAAATGATGCCTTTCTTAGGAAATATTGAACATCAGCAGCATGGTTTTACCAAGGGTCAATCCTGTGTTACTAATCTTCTGTGCTTTTATTAAAAAAAATCAGTAGTCCTATGTTTATGCAATTTGCATCTCTCTGTTGGGGGGGTTGGGGGTTGTGCTGTTACTGGTTGTATTGGTTAGTGTGTGTTTATCTGTTTTTCTTTTTGGGATCATATGTTGTGTTATTGTTATTTGCATGTTGAAAATTAAATAAAGCATGGCATTCTAAAAAAAATCAGCAGTCTACTGTATGTGAAAACATTCCTCATGGAGCCATAACAAAAAAATTAATATCAAGAAAGGTAAACCGTACAATGATAAGGTGTATATCAGACTGGCTAAATGACAGAACACAGGGGGTGGTAATTAATGGTGTTTTGTCATTGGAGGATGCTGTGTCTAGCAGGGTCCCTCAGGGGTCAGTATTGGTCCCTTTTATTTTTTATATATTTATTGCAGATTTGACTCAAGGGTTAAATAGCTGGTTTGTAAAACTTTTTTTGTCATTTTATTTTAGTTTTGTTAATTTAAAATAGGCAGACAACACTGAAATTGGTGGCACTAGTGCAACCCAAGAAGACTACATGCATATTCAACATGATCTAAATACCATAACTGCTTGGGCCACCATGTGGGTAATGCATTTTAACCTAGAAAAATGGAAGGTTATGCACCTGGGTTTTAATAATTGCAATCATGACTATGTTTCACGTGGGAGCAGTTGAAGGCAACAACAGTAGACAAATATATTGGGATCTATATAACAAATGGTTTAGCCCCCTTGAGTCAGACAAATGAAAGAATTAGTAAGGCAGATAAAATCATATGGTCCATTAGAAACAATATTAGGTCCAGAGCACTAGAGGTTTTATTGCCTCTGTACAGATCTTACACCTGCTCACCTTTGAATTATAGTTCCCAGTTCTGGTATCCATGTAAGAAAAATGACATTCCTGTAAATCAAATAGAAAGGGTTCAAAGAAGAGTAACTAAACAAGTAAATTGGTTGAAGGAATTTAATTATAATGACAGACTGAGTAGGCTAAACCTCATGTCACCTGAAAAAAGAAGGTTACGGGGCGACTTGCTTCTTATATGGGACATCATTAATGATGCCTTAGGCTGGCAATTAAAGGCCAGTCAGCCTGGCCTTGGTGGTGGGGAAACTAATGTAATCACTACTAAAAGAAAGGTTTGTGATATATCTCTAATCCAACATAGCTCAGGATCAAAGGCAGCATGGATTCACAGTGGGAAGGCCTTGTCAAACAAATCTGATTGATTTCTTTGATTGAGTGACTAGGGAGATGGATCAGGGAGGGACAGTGGATATGGCCTACCCGGATTTCAGCAAGGTCTTCAACACTGTCCCACATAGGAGGCTAGTAAACAAGCTGGGCAGCCTGGGAGTGGATCCCAGGGTGGTAAACTGGGTCAAAAATTGGCTGAGCAATTGGACACAGAGGGTGGTGGTGAATGGAGTTCAAGCCAAAGAGAGGGGGTGATCAGGGATCAGTGCTTGGACCAGTCCTCTTTAATATCTTCATAAGTGACATTGCAGAAGGGCTGGAAGGGAAAGTGTGTCTTTTTGCAGACAACATGAAGATCTGCAAGAGGGCTGACACTTCAAGAGGGGAAGAGAAAATGAGAAGGGATCTAAGCAAGCTTGAGGAGTAGTCAAGGCTGTGGCAGCTAAGAATAGAATCAATGCAAAGAAGTGCAAGATCATGCACTTGTGGCACAGAAATGCAGGGGAAGAGTACATGATGGGGTGTTACTGATGGCCACCAAATAGGAAAGGGACCTGGGAGTAATCATATCTGATGAGCTGAAGGTTACCAAACAATGTAAGAAGGTTGTAAGGTGAGCCAGTGGAATGTTGGGGTGCATAGGGAGAGGTATCTCCAGCAGAAGGAAGGAGGTGGTGATGACACTGTATAGAACATTGGTGAGACCTCATCTAGAGTACTGTATCTAGTTCTGAAGGCCGCATCTCTAGAAGGACATAGACAGAGTAGAAGCGGTTCAGAGAAGGGTGACAAAAATGGTGCAGGGGCTGCACCAAAAGTCATATGAGGAGACACTGAAGGATCTCAATATGTATTCCCTGAAGGAAAGGAGAGAGAGGGGGAATATAAAAAAGACTTTCAAATACCTCAAGCGTATAAAAAAGGTACAAGAGGGTAGCATCTTTCAGAAAAAAAGATGTTCAAGAACACCAGGCCATGATGTGAAGATAGAGGGGGTAGACTTAGGGGCAACATGAGAAATGGTGGTGGATCCATGGAACAGCCTCCCAGCAGAGGTTGTAGGCGCAAAAATGGTAGGGAATTCAAAAATTCATGGGACAGACATAAAGGAACTTTAGCGCTAAGAAAGAGAGGGTAACCCACAGATCATTTAGGATCTGCTGCATATGAAACAGGTAGGGAAAATGGGCAGACTAGGTAGGCCAAGCAGTCCTTATCTGCATCAGATTCTGTGTTTCTAGGACCCATGAAATAGGTTTTGAATTTAAGCAGGAAAAAACAGGAACTAGAGGGTGTCCATTACAGTTATGGTGCATTAAATATAAGTGTTAGGAGGAAGTTTTATTTTTCACAAAGGGTGGTGAACCCCTGGAATGCCATCTCACAAGATAAAATACTCAGTAAAAACAAATCCATTTTTAAGCACAAATTAGATGCATGGATCATGGGAAATGGGATGAAGTGGTACTACGGGTTATGAGATGGGAGTTATTTATTGTCATGGATGCTTTTGGCTTCCTGATGCTCCTTAATAGTATGATCCTTAATAGTAATTGCCATCCTCCACGGAGAGCAGGTAGCCCTGTAAAGCTGGCTTTTTAAAATAATTGTTTGCCTCAGAAGAGCCTTTTTTTAAACTGTTTTCTCCTGCCTGCATGTCCCAAACTTCCTTAACTGGACTTATTTACCCTCAAGCCCTTAAATGGGCTTTTTATTTTAAATTGATTTTCTTCCATCAGAGCTTAAAAGGACTTGTTAGTTTCCAGGCCCTGAAAAGGGCTTTAATGCCTTCATGTATGCTTTAATAAGGCCTTAGTCTCCAAGACCTGAATGGGCTTTTATTTTTAATTTTTCATAAACTGCATTCTTCTGCCTGCCTGTCCTTAGTCCTTCAAGGTACTCACTAGCCCCCAAGCTCTGAAAAGGGCCTTAATGCCAGCCTGCATTCCATAATAAGGCCATATCCCCTAAGCCTTGAAAAGTTTTTTTTTAATGATTTTTCTCCTGCTTGCTTGCTTGCATGCTTCCAGTCCTTAAAAGGACTTTCACCAGCCACAGAGCCCTGAAAGGGCTTTTAAGAAGAATTTATACAACGGTTTGCGAAAACTTAATAAATGGTTTAGAGTCATCACCTGATCATCTCAATTAAGGCATGGCTGGTTACCAGAGGCAGTATTTCTCCTCAGTAACAGTCTTAGTACAGTTCTCCAAATCAATGCCTGAACACAGTTTGAAAGAACAATTAGTAGCAATTGGTTCATGCCCCTTACTACCGTGAGCCATGAGAAACAGAGCAGTACTGTTTGTTTCCCTGCAAACAGAAGCAGTGAGGAAGCATTGTTTATCGGTAGCACTTAACAAAATGAAATGGTGCTGCTTGTCCCAAAACACAGAACTAATGCTGCAAGTCAGAAAACAATGCTAATGCTTGAAACTGTGCTGCCACTCCACTCTGCTCCTTAGAATCAATAACCACAGAAACTGCTGGCATGGTACATAAGCACAGAAACTGTGGTGGAATTCCAAGTGACTCAGGACCCTTTGTGGTGTGCTCAACTGATTGCAGTATATAAAAAAATATAGTGAAAGTGATAATGCACAAAGGAGGCAGAGAACCATAACTACAGAATCCTCATTGGACATTTGCCTACAGAGAACCACAACTCTGGAGTTGTCATTAGAACACTTTTGTTCATGTCAAAAGAGAAATTCAGCGTAGCTCCAGTCTGCATATGACCTGTTTTAGGAAAAATGGATAGAAATGGCTACTTTTTTTATCTTTAGCAACATTAAAAAAACATACAATAAAGGTACCCATATTGTAAGTGGAATAACCCACTACAGGCCATGGGTTTATGGAGAATTAGTGCACTTGCTGGGTGATTGAAGGAACTCATCTGCACAATGCACTCAGAGCATGCATTATTTCTCCATTAACCCTGGCCTTTTATGTGCTGTTCCTTTCTTGATGCCTGCCTGATCTGATACACTAGGTCCTTATAATTGTTTATTCTCCCCAATCCCTTAAAAGGGCTTTTAACTTTAAGTATTATGTTGTTCTGGTGAGCATCTCTAAAACTCTACATCACTAGGCTTTGAAAGGATTGCTTGCGAGTGCTGATTTGAAGCCCTTAAAAGGACTTTTCTCTGTACAATGCCTGCTGCTCTGTTGACTGATTAAACTCCCACCTACATGATTGAATCAGCATAATGCTCAGTGCACAGACTTTGCGGTCACATGGCAACCTCTTCACCACACTGCCGCTTCTTGGTCCTGGCTACTCCTGTTCACCTAAGGGTAACTGCTGTTATGAACCTAGTTGTGAGATGCTGATGGAAGAGGCACTCTGGGAGGGGTCAGGCAGGGGGAAATGGAATAAAAAAGAAGGGAGATGGACAGGAGAGAAAATATTAAAGATACAGGAGCACTAATGCCTTAGAGGTCCCAGTGGGCAGACACTGAGCAGCTGTAGATGTCTGCAGGGAAAATTACCTGCCTTGGGGCACGCAAGGTATAGGAATTTAACACCCTGGCAGTGCCTCCTCCCAATTGTAATGGTGTCTTCTCCCAGCTGTGCCAGTACATTCCATTGTATTCACAGTGACATGTTTCATCATAGTTTGTTATGTCAGTGTCTCATCCCAGTTACACCAGTATCAGATGCAGCAGTGTCACCTCACAGTTGTTCTGTTCCTCCTCCCAGTTACACCAGCATCTCCTCTTCCCAGGTATAGTGAGATTTACCAGTTTCTACTTAATAAATAAAAGAAAAAAGCAGTCAGTTCTCTCCTTGGAAATATTTTCTACAATTCACCACATTATCCCAAAATACAACATAAAATTCCTCAGTTTGTGTGAACTTTTCCTCCATTTTTTGTGACATTTCATGGAAGTGAATTCCACATTTCATGAGAATTTCTCCAGTTGAATTTAAATTTCACCCAACCCTACCGGATAATGAGTGATAGCTTCCACATAGTTCTGGCTTTTATGCTATTTTTTTAAGGTAAAGGATATGCAAAAATGATACAAAGGTTATATTAGAGCTCACTAGGATAATACATGATGAAATGTGTTTTGTACAAGTAATTGAGAAGTTGTGAAAGTCTCCTATATTTCATAGGACTGTCACTAAAAAAACTGTTTAATTATTTATGTATAGGACCATTATCCTTGATAAAGCTGCCAGACAGGCAGCAAAACATTGGATATGATGGGATGGCCTGATACAGTGTATCTCCTAATACATTTATGATATTGAACTATATTTTGGGGCTCATGGGGTGTTTGAATAATTTGTTATTTGCTTATCATATGTCCCTCCTCCAGATCCTCAGTGAGACCAAAACATTCTGCAAATCTGACTATGTACAGAACTATTGGTCACTGCAGAAGAATTTGCATCCTGTTTGTTATTACACAGGGGTAGCCATCACCATTTGCAGTGACAGTATGCCATGGCACTTGTTACCCCAATGCCAATAATGGACATTATTTCTCACAAAGCATTAAGGACCTTATCCAAAAATGGTGTGGAGATATGCTTGAGTTGAACATATCCCAGAGGTGCTGCCACATGCCCTGAGGCCATGCAGGATGGGTGTGATCCACAGGCCTGTTTCTCACCCCGCTGTCACAATGGATACCCTGCACAGGGGTTGTGGATGGTACCTGGAGCATTCTGGCCAGGATCCCCTGGCATCTAATCAGATGCCCGGGTTGGCCCTGCAGTGGATTCCACACTCTGCATGGCCCAGGGGTCCACAGGATATGGCAGCCCATGTCTGTCCTCCACGGACTGCCATATCACCTACTGACAAGGGTAGAAGTTTTCAGTTTGGCACTGACCAGTACCAATGATCCGCTGGCCCTGTAATAATCCAGAATTTAAATATCACCCAACCCTACCCAATAATGAGTGACAGCCACCCACATGGTTCTGGTTTTCATGCACATTTTTTTTAAAAAAAGGTAAAAACATAGCAAAAGTGATACAAACATTATAATAAAGCTCACTAGTGTAATACATGATGAAATGTGTGTTATAGAAGTAATTGAGAAGTCTCCTACTTTTCATAGGATTTCTATTAACAAACTGTTTAATTATTTATACTTAGGATCATCATGCTTGATAAAGCTGGCAAAACGTTGAATATGATTGGATGTCCTGATATAGAGTATATCTCCTAATAAACTTATGATCTTGAACTATGTTTTGGGGCTCACAGTGATGTTTGGATACTTTGTTATTTGATTATTCCTGTATAATGAAATATTTTAAAAGTAGCATTTAAGTATTTTATTTTAGAATGTTGTTTATGAATGTTCTTCTTGTTAAGTGAACCTAAACTGTTTGTAAACACATTTTAGGAAATGCTTTTAAAATGTGCTTTTGTGGGAATCAAGCTACTGCAAAACCCTTTTTTATGAAAGTCTGTAGGTTTTCAAATATGCTAGTTGGGGGATTCAAGCTATTTATAAACTTTTTTTATTAAAAGTCTAGTTTTGAAATTGAAGCAAGAACTTTTAAGAAAATTGTCAGTTGCCTGTGTCATTATTAGTTAGTGTATTGATGATGTTGCAATTGATTAATTGGTATGTAATCATAACTTAATATGTGTTATGGGGAATTCACACAGATTTTGTATGGGGAAAAAGGCCTTACCCTTACCATATATATATTTTTTTATTTTATCCAATTATTTAACTGAGAGTGGCACACTAAGCTGAACACTTGTTTACAGGTGTGACCTGGGAGCACAGGAATGTTAAGTGACTATCTCAGGGTCACACAGTATGCAAGTGGGGGCTGTGGGATTCAAACCCAGGTCTCTCAAGATTTGCAGCTCAGAGACTTAAACCACTGCACTATACTGCCTCCCCATATGCAGTGGAATCAGCCAAGATGAAATGCTCTTATTACAGATTTTGCCAGACATGTGCTGCAGAATACTGCAGGAACACAATGTAATCCAACTGTGATTAGTCCAATATGTCATGCAGGAAAGTATTATGTGCTTATCACAGAGTGTTGCATCCTGGCTGAATCTGCTGTATATATAGCTAGAATAAACACTTGAAAAGTGTACTAAACAAGACAATAATGCATGGGGAGGGTTATAATGAGCTCATAAACCATGTGCCTGAAAGGAAAATGAATTCATGAGCTTGTCAAACCCCTGAGATGGCATTATATATTTTTTTTTATTTCGTTTTTGTTGACCGGGAAAGTGCACTAGACAAGCACTGCCTATTTTCAGGCACGACCAGGGAAGTTACTGAACAATGGTACAATAGCAGAACAATCAGACAGTAGTAAACAATGCAGTATACAGAACATTATTTTTGTCACTCCAAAATGTCAGCACGTATTATGCCACACACCTGAAGGAAGGTGAAGGTGTGGCAGAGCGGCACACACAAACAGAAAGTGTACAGTAAATGACCGCCAAATGAAAAGTTTTTGCATGCCCACCAGATCCAAAGAAAGGCGATTTCACTGTGGAATTAGGCAACTGAGCCAAGAAACCAGGACACTTGCAGCAGCGAGCAGAAAGTCCAGATAAGTATCATAACATTGGAGATGCTGTTTAGCTGCAGTTTGTGAGTTGACTAAATGCTACCTGTACTATGAACATTAGCTCTCAGCATATAACAAAATAATGAGAATAAGGAGCACTTATAGGGAGGAGGAATTATCATAGTACTCAAACCACAGAAATTTGTTTTCCTTTCTAAAAATGATGACTAAGGGAAGGCACTAAAAGTGTGTTTAAAACCACAGAAGTTTGTTTTCCTTTCTGAAACGCTGTATAAGTGAAGGCACTGAAAGCACATGAATATATCTACTATATAAAAAAATATTGATTTGAATCCAAAATGGTGGGTGATGAATCATTTTTTGGAGTGAAAGGGTGCACATGACCAATACTACAGTTGTGGTATATTTTTCTAATTATTATCGACCCTGCATGGCACACCAGTCCCTATCGATCTAAGAACAGAATGGCTGAGCACGATTAGCATTCGTTTTTTTTTATGACACTTTAATCTCAGTTGGAGAAGATAAATTCGGATATCTACATAATAGGAGAAACTGAGTGCAATTACTCAATCAGCAGAAGGTCTGGGTGGGACATTGATACAAAGGAGTTCGAAAACATGTCGGGTGAGAAAAGACAGCGATAGAGAGAAACTGGGAGTCAGTTGCAAGTGCAGATGCTGGGCTTGCTTAGGAACTTGTGAAGTGCTAGCTTGAAACAGAAGTGGGACTTCACAGCTCTGATGTGGAATGGGAGGGCATTCCAGATTCTTGGTGCAAAGGTAACAAAGGCCTGTTTTCCCATTTTGGGGGATCATCTTGGAACCCCCAGGTGAGGTTGAATGAAGGAGCGAAGGGGGTATGATTGTTCCGGGTGTCATCAAGGCTGCAAGGGCAGCTGGTTTGGAGGACCTTATAATGTTGTCAGTCATTCAGCCATGTGCAAATAGGTGGCGGGAGGGAGGGGACAGCCAGCCAAGCTTAGTCTATAGAGAGCAATGGTGAGTCATTCTAGGACTGGAGAGGGCAAATTAGCAACTGTTATTGTATGACACATTCCATTTGTCCAGACTGGAAGCACTGGTCATGTAGTAGGGGGTAAGACCACGCATGAGGCTGGGAAGTAGGATGCCCCTAGCTATTGCAAGTCTGGCAACAGGAGTCAGAGTATTTAATTTTGTAGGCCAGTCTGAGTTTGGGGTTGACAGACCTGCATACATTAGATATGTTTAGGTTGAAATCGAGTACAGGGTCCAGAGTAACATCAAGACATTTGAAGGAGTTGGTGGAGAGAAGAGAGCCATCAGCACATCAGATGGTAAGGCCAGTAGAGCAGGACTTATGCATAGGCAATGACCCAAATAGCATTGCCAAGGTTATGTTAGCATTTAGGATGAGGCTATTTTGTGTTAGCCAGGTCTGAAGTCTTCTAAAATCTGCATCCAGTTGAGAGTTGATCTCCACTATATTGTTAGAGCTGGTGTACAGAACCTTGCTATCAGTGTAGAGGAGGGTTCTGCAGTGTAATGAGGTTTTGGGAGCATCATTTGTGAGTATGGAGAACAGCAGAGGTCCAAGGATTGAGCCTCAGGGCACTCCAGTGCCGATAGTAGTAAGGGTGGAGGTTACTAGGCTTACTTTGCCAAATTGTTGCCTTTCCCTTAGGTAGCTGGAGAACCATATGACAGCTGTGTTGGAAATGCCTAGAGCAGAGAGTTTGGATTCCAGCTTTGTGTGATCGATGACATTGAAAGCCTTGATTAAATCAATAAACATAGAACTAGTAAGTTTTCTGTTGTCCATCCCTAATTTGATTTTGCTAGTAAGATGTGTTAGTGCCATTGTGGTCTGAAACTGTGTTAAGCTGTGGATAGTAGGTTATATTTATTAAGGTGGTCCAAGACCTGGAGGGCTACTATTTTCTCAAGTAGTTTGCTAAAAACAGTCAGAATGGCAATGGGGCGATAGTGAGATTCTTTGGGTCACCTTTTTTTAAGGACAGGAATGATTTTGGCTATTTCCCAGTTTCCAGGGACAGGTGCGTGAGGTTAGTGACATGTTAAATATCCTGATTATTGGGGATGCTAGAGTTGAGGCAACTATCTTGAGTAGCCTGGGTTCGATCCCACCTAGGCCAACACTCCCACTGGAGGAGATGGAGTTCAGGAGTTTTGATACTTTCCTTCAAGAGACAGCGCAAAGGTGGAAAGGAGGGGAGGGAGAACAGGATTGCAAAATATCATATTCTTCAGATGTCAGGGGTTGTTCTGTAGCGCAGGGTGAGTTGGCAAAGTGATTGTTGAAAGCACTGGCAATTGTAGACAAGTTATTACACAATTTACCCCATTAATTGTCATGTCTGACAGCAATTGTTTGAAATCTTCCTCAGAAACCACGAGACCTTTGATGTGGCTCCAGAAACCTTTTGAGTCCTAGGGAGAGGCTTGTAACAACTCCCCTGTGGTAAGCTCCTTTAGTTACCCATATTTCCTTCCTACAGGTGTTTCTCAAGGTCCAGTAGTCAATCCAGTCATTCCACTGTGAGGATGCTTTGTATTTGTGCCAGCAAGCAACTCTTGTCTTTAGAAGGGCCAATAGTCTGCTGTGTAGCCCTGTGGTAGAATTTCCCTTCACCCTGCATCTGACCATGGGGACATGTCTATTTTGGAGAGCAAGGAAAGTGGTGGAAATATAATCAAGGGCAATGTTAACGTCATCAGAATTGTAGAGTGGTGACCAATCTTCTTGTTCCAGTTCAGCAAGAAGACTGAGGGATCAAGCCTGGAAAAGTCTTGAAATACAAGCTCCTTGGGAGAGAGCGAAGGAGGTAGCACAAGCATTCCATGTGCAGTAGAAGGGAGTATGGTCACTTAATGCATCTGCAAGAATACCTGCGGTCATGATCCTGTCTTTCTTGTTCAAGAGGAGCCAGTCAATAAAAGAATGATTTTCCCCTGATGTAGATGGTCTAGTTGGGTCACTGATCAGCTGGGAGAGGTGGAGTTTTCTTAGGAGAGTCACATGTATGTTTTCCAAGCCAATTAAGATTAAAGTCCCCCATCACAATAATCTCATTTTTCCTAGTGGCAGTAGACATGTAATTGATTGTGTCAGTAAGGCCAGATTTGACACTTTTGGGAGGATTATAAACAGATACAATGTGCAATTTTTTGAGCCATACAAGGTCAAAAGAGAGTATATATGAGTACACTGTACTTTTCTACCATTTGATGTACAGTATATAATATTTTGTTTAGCCAAAAAATGGCTTTATTTTTACTTATCTTGGAGATGTGAAAAACTTTCTAGCAGTGCAGGAGCTAAGCCTTTAACCATCTTGGGAGGAACAGAGGCAGTGCTCTAATGACTGCCACTTACTGTTAAACAGATGGTCAGTCCTATGACTTGCAGATTATATGATTAGGAAGCAGTGAGAGATAGCATCAACATCTGTGCTGTAAGTGGTTTAGTCCTCAGCTTGTGTTCTGGTATTTACGTTTGGAAGTTCGTTTGTACAGGTAAGTAGCTTGCTTTATGATACCCAGGTATGTGGTAAAGTACATTAGTTTCTTTGATTCTGAAGATATGTACAGTACTGCCAGTTTTAAAATGTTTTCTTTTGCAATGTATGATGTTTGTAACTGGAGTAAACAGTTTGACAACCACAGCACTTGTAAATTAAGTTCATGCTGCTTGCTTTCTGTAGTGAAATAATGTTTTAAAAGCTGTATTGAAATGTTTTATTGCATATTAGATTGTTAATCTTCGGCTGTGCCTGCAGGGCTTGACCCAAACCAATGAGAACCATTCTTATCACTCTAATGTTTTTAAGCTGTTTTTCTAAGGCATTTAACCCAAAATGTTAAGAAAGGCATTTTTATGAAAGGTTGTAGCTTCTAAGTGTTGCTTGTGTGTGCATGGGTAGGGTTCACTCAAACCTTTTGGAAAGGCATTTTTATGAAATGTTGTTGCATTTAAGTTGTGTTTGGGGAGAAGCCAAAAATGCTAAGAAATTCTGTTTTATGAAAGTCTGGTTTTGAGGTTGAAGAATTTTTTTTTAAAAGTTTGTCAGTTGGCGATGTTATTTAAATTTATTTATTTATTTATTGAATACAATCAGAATTAATAACTTTAGTCAGAGACTCCTTTACAAAGGCTCCATGTCATAGAAAATAATACACAGCATACAGTGCACAGACATCACAGTATAAATAGCGGTGTGGGAAATAACACACCTAACGATTGATACATGGTAAAGTACAATAGGTGGCTGTGTTACAGGATAATTACAACAGTCATAGGCAATGCAGTGCAGTGGCAAAATACAATAAATACAGTAACTACAGGGCAATCATACAGTACAATAGTTGTTGTACAGAAGTATTTGTGACTGGAATGTGCAAGCAGCGCAGTCCAGTGAGTGTCAGCTAGTCTGAGGCTCAAGTAAGACTGAAACCAGGGACAGGCACTCTAGAAGCAGGACCAAGTTGATCCATTGTCATGGCATTTTTTTTGGTCGTGGGTAGGTTAAGTACAGCCACAGGTGGAGTCATGCAAGATATTGCTATGGAGAAGGGATTTGAACAGTCCCAGAGTAGGAGCCAGGAGGACTGGTATGGGCAGTGAGTTCAGCCAATTGGGGGCATGGTATCTGAAAGTTCTTTGCCCCAGGGAGGTTTTACTGTGGGGAAACTGGTAGGGCGATTTCTCAGCGTGACGAGTGCATCTGGTGCTGTTAAAGGGGGGGCAGCATCACAAGAGCAGGGGGAGTGAGGCCAGTCATGATTTTCTTGGCAAGGAGACAGGTCTGGTACTTTAGGCGATCATCAAAATTAAGCTAGTTTGTACTGGTATACAGTACACAGGTGTGTGTAAGCCAGTTACATCCAGTGGCTAGTCTACAGGCTTTATTCAGGGAAACCCTAATTTTGTTGAGGGGTGTGTTGTTGGCAGCACCATAGCAGATAATCCCGTAATCAATGAGTGACAGGACGGAGGAGGAGATGGCTAGCTGTATGGCTTCAGGGGGGAGTGTAACAAGGGATAAAGAAGTTTGTCCCCATATTGCAGCCTAACCTCATTTTGGTCTGAAATATCATGTGTCTGTGTAACAAATGCTGGTCTATATAATTGGATCATATAAAGCTTGTGAAACCACAAGACAAACTAAGCCACAAGTTGCAATATTAAAGTGCCTTTTGACATTTTTGCTGACTACATAAGTAATAGCAAACATTTGGCCTATGTGACTGCAAGACAGGAACACAGAATAGTGTCCAAATTACCC
This sequence comes from Neoceratodus forsteri, assembly GCA_016271365.2. Lineage (NCBI taxonomy): Eukaryota > Metazoa > Chordata > Ceratodontiformes > Ceratodontidae > Neoceratodus > Neoceratodus forsteri. The sequence continues at coordinate 1,462,895,141 of CM057449.1, forward strand.
TTTTGACTATCTCTAGTGTTTGTCCTTATCAGGACAGGCCAAAATGCTTGTATGCACATTCCTAAGTCCAAACCTATTTCTCCTCCTGGACTTTGGTAACTGGTAGTGACAGCTATTGCTAGCCATATATGATAATAGAATGTACACTATCTATACTCCTGCAGCCAAACTAGCCATTGCCAGGGGTCTCCTCCTACCCGCTCTGACCTACTGTGCTCTCATCCTACCCATGGCGCATAAATCCACACTACAAAAATGGGATGTCACTTTCAACAATATATGCAGGTATGCCTCAAAAGCCCCCAGACTTATACATCACTGCCAACTGTATAAAGACCTCAGCTGACTCTCCACCTCTGCCACCAGACTATACTATATGGGCTGCCTTTGCGACTCCATCATTAGACTCAACAGACCAGCATCCCCAACTGAACTGCTTCGGCCAGCCCTCCCTCCACGTGAGCTGAGATCCTCGGACAAATCCCTACTAAAATTACCCTGCTGCCACACCTCCAAAGGGTCTGGAGCATTCGGCTACACAGCCTCTCAAATGTGGAACCTCCTGCCACTCAACCTTAGACTGACATCTTCCCACGATCTCTTTAAGCGCAAGCTAAGTGAACACCTGCTTTCCACGGACCAGTGTGCCTGTTATGACCCTACCTGAGCTTGTCCTGCCAACCTCTTTCTCTTGCCCCACCACTCCCTCCCTCCTTCCTACTCCTTACCCTATTTTACTTACAACATTAACACTGTGATATATGTCTCTGCCCATATGCACTTCATTTCGAGTTCAAAACTCCGATCTCGAAGCCTACTTGCACTTGTCTAAAGTATGTAATTTTGTTGTAAGTTACTGCACCTTGACTACTGCATTGTTTACCTGTTATTGCTGTTTGCACTATTGTACCTGTTACTGCTGCTTACTGAAATGTTTGTACTGACGATCTATGGGTACCAGGTACTGGCATAGCCAATGCCTAAGCGCCCCCAACGGACCCGTTTCAGGGTACTTCTCTCTACTTGCACTTGTCTAGAGTGTGTAATTTGTTGTGTTACTGCGCTTGACTACTGCATTGTTAACCTGTTATTGCTGTCTGCACTGCTCTACATGTTACTGCTGCTTACTGGAATGTTTGTACTGATGATCTAGGTATACCAGGTACTGGCGCAGCCAATGCCTGAGCACCCCCCAACGGACCCGTTCCTCTACTCCTATTGTCCCTGGACCTCCACAGCCGCCCCAACCCACCTGAACACTGTTTCCCCTGCCCGGATGCAGTTCCACAACCCTGAACATTAGCCGCACCATCAACCGCTGAAACTGCTCACCCGCCGTACCTTACCCCGAACCCCCCCCCTATCTTTAGCCTCCCCTGCTGGCCTACAGTGCCACGGTCCTGGGCTCTTCTAGTAGGCTCCTGCTGCTAAAACCACTCACCCACCACTTTCACCCCCGTATTCTCACACTCATCGATCTGTCCAACCTGCGTACGGTTTCCATGGACACGGTCTCATCCCTCAGCCCCCTGCCGCCATTCCCGCCACATCCCCCTTGCACTGACTTTTTGCTTTTACACCCCCCAGTTAGACCCATTTGCTCTTAACCTCTGCAGCCCCCCCGACTACCCTGACTGAGCACCAACTCCCCTGCCCGGGAACAGTACCACAACCCTGGGTACTTGCTGCACCTTCCAGCCGCTGATGCTGCTCCCCCACCGTACCTCACCCCGAACCCTGCCATCCTAACTTTCCCCTGCCAACTTCGGTTCCATGAACCCGAGCTCTTCTTGAGTGGTTCTGCTGATAAAGCCGCCTCGTGGCCGTCTTCACCTCCGATCCCCTCCCCTGCAGCTCTGTCTAGCTGCCGCACGGTTCCATGGACTCAGTCTCTTCCCGTAGTCTTCTGCCGCTTATGCCACCATATCCCCCTCACCCAGACGTATACCATAAGCCCCCTGCCCCATCCAAATTTTCCCCCGCTTCACTCTTCCTCTGGCCGCCGATGCCTATCATGTCCTTTCCTGCCCTGTTTTCACGCCGCCTTTTACCCCTCTATAGCCCTCTGCAGGTGGTGTCTCCCCTGCCTCCAGCTCTGCCTGACCTACTCTCTCCCCCCACCTCGACCATGTACCTCCACCATCCATTCAACGCCCCACACCCAGACCCCCCATCCTGCCTCCTTCATCCCTGCTGCCACCTTAACCACTTAGCCACAAGGTTGCCTTCCCGCATCCCCCACCTTTTACCTGCTCACCCAGTTCCCCTTCCCCCATTCTCTCCCTCCCTGACCCACCTGTCCTTTGGATCTGCCCTGTATACCTTTATCTGCTCACTAAATGCTACCTGTACACTGTAAATATGCTGTTTTTCTCTTGACCTGTTGATTGTCTCTGAAGCTGTACTCCTTTATTGCCTTTTACTGAAAACTGTTCTCTGTATTGTTACTGCTTCCCTGTATTATGTAAATGAACTCTGTATTGCTACTGAACCTCCGGGTCGTGCCTGAAAATAGTCACCTGTTTGGCTAGCGCACCTATCTGGTAAACAAAAACTAAATAAAAAATAAATACTTGTGCTGACCAAGGATGAGCTCATACACATACCAAAGAAAGAGTATTACCTTATAAGTTGATGCTTGTGCTTGTTTTAAACCAATCATAGAAAACCATAGGAAATGATGATGCTGTCTTCCACTATATAAGCAAGCCAGCACACACTGCTATTTTGAAGAATGTACCACTTGTAATGTCTCGCTGTGATTATTGTTATAATCATTAAATTCTTCCACCATCAGTCTCATCTCCGTTCATCTCCTTTCTAAGTATCTGTAATTGATAATTTACTAACTGTAGTTTTTCCACAACGCTACAGGGAGACAGTGCTTGTAGTGGTGGAGCAGACCAATGCGCGCATTTACAGCCATATTAAGTTGGTGGATATGTTCTTGGTAGGTTAGCCCTGAGTCTAGAGTAACCCCTAAATATTTAAAGGTAGAACTTTGTTCCAGGGTCTCATTGTAGGAGTTATGGATGAGCAGGGGTGGTTACTGAACTTGTTTTGGGCATGGGCAAACAGCATGGACTTGGTTTTTTTGATAGTTTAGAACAAGCCTATGGTCAGTAAACCAGGTTTTGGCCTCATTAAACAACCCTTGGAGGGCTACTTGGAGGGTGGTAGGGTTGGTGTGGGTGCTGAATAAAACTGCATCGTCTGCATATAGAAGGAGACTCCCAGAACAGGCCTTGGGTAGAGAGTTAAGGAATAGAGTGAAAAGTAGGGGGCCAAGGATTGACCCTTGGGGGACCCCTGATGTAACTCTGAGAGGGGATGATAAGGTATGCCCTAGTCTAACTATCTGGGTTCTGTCAGACAGGTAGTTTCAGAACCAAGTGGTGGTATCCTGCGAGAAACCTATTTGGGTTAGCGAGGTTAGAAGAAGTGAGTGGTGGACAATGTCAAATGCTTTGGAAAGATCTATATGGACAGCACCAGCAATCTGGCCTGCTTACAGGGTTGCATGGATAGTGTTGGTATATTCCAAAAGCATGGTTGTGGTGCTATGTTTTTTTTGGAAACCATGCTGTTCAAGGCAGATGAGCTTGTGTTGAGCAAGGTAGTCTGTGACTTGGGTGGCGACTATCTTTTCAAGAACCTTGGAGAGAGGGGGTAGAATTGAGATGGGACAATAATTACTAGGCAGGGTTCGGTCACCACTCTTCAGGAGAAGAGTAATGAGGGCAGTTTTCCACATGGAGGGGAATTGACCCAGAGCAAGGGAGCAGTTTAGCAGGACAGTGAGGGGGTAGAGTGCTTCAAGGACAGTGAGCCTTAATATTTTAAGATCGAGATTGTCACTGCTGAACTGGGATTTGCTGAGTGCCTTTAACAGAAGGGGGCAGCATCAGGCTGGGAGATGATTTTGAAGTGGAAAAGGGGTACTTGGGTGGGTGTCGATGTTATGGTGGGGGTGGGTGCAAAAAAATTGGCAGGGAGCATGCCGCTGAGGTCCGAGAACAAGGAGTTCAGAGCATTTGCTATTGTGTCAGGGTCCTTGGAGATACCACCATTTACCAGTATCTGGGGGGGGGCCAATAGAGATTTTGCCACTAAGATCTTTGAAGGAGTCCCAGAAATTGTGCCCCTTCCCCCAGGAGGTGGTGAGGGCTGCTCTGTAGTATTCTGCCTTCTGCTGTCAGACCTGACAGGTGCAGCAGTTCCTGGCCTCACGGTAGCATTGGCTATCAGCGGGCAAGTGCACTGATGATGTCACAGCTGATTCATTTGTATGTGATATGGGCTTATTATGCTATATGCGGAACTAAACATACAGTTTTCATATGGGGAAAAAGGCTTTACCATGTACGACGAAACCAGCCAGGATACTCTTGCAGTACCTTACAGTTAATAACATGTCATACAATCCTGCATGGCAAAAGGGCTTAACTGCACTTGAATTAAATTGTTCCCTACAGCATGCATCAGCATTTTGCAGTAATATTGCAAGGTACTGCATGGCATCCTGGCTGGCACTGCTGTATATGTTATAATATATATCTGCAATATGTTACTTTTAAACAATATCGATATACAGTACTGTTAAAAACTATCTGTATTATTTTAATATAGTTATTCATGAAAATGTATCTGTATTGACATAGCTCCATGTGTTCATTAAAAGAATATGCTTCTAGCCCTAATGGCTCCATGTTAGTCCTAGTTACCTTTAAAAAAAAGAGCAGCTGGCCCACTAGTGCAGTGGTAGGATTATCACTCACGATGTTGGTGACCCAGGTTCGGAAACAAGCCTGGATTGCTGGAGGGTTGGCCGGGGGGGGGGAGAGGATTGAACACCCAAAGGGCACTGTCCTTCTCTGTGAAGGGAGGGATGCTGCTCTCACTGCAGCACTACAACCTGGGTGCACACGGATGGAGGTGCAGCGGGGAGGGCCATGTGGGAGGGGAGGACTTCAGCTGGGGTCCAGAGTGGCCTCATGGCTCTGCATGCACATGTCTCCTTGGACCTCCCTGGTCCCAGCATTCTCAGGGAAAATGGGAGAAAATGAAAATGGCCCCTCAGTTGCACCTTGCAATGGGCCCTGGTGGGGTACAGTATGGTCCCGGAGCATCGGTTGAAGGCCTAACGCATGTGGAGCAAGTGGGGAGGCAGCTGGACCTCCCATTCCCCCACCCAGGGGGTGATCTGAGGCAGGATGGGGGCCAAAAGGACTGAGCTCCAGGACTTAGGTTGTCCCCCACCACATGAATCCCTGAAGATAGGTGCACTGGGGAGATGAAGGGGGTGTGAGCATAAAAAAAAAAAATTGTAAAAAAGAGCTAAATTTGGAATGGTTAGGCAACAAACTTATTTTTTTTTTATGAATGCTTGGAGCCAGGGTGATAGATAAGTTCTGTCATTGCAGTTTTCAAGTACTAATATATTAAAATAAAATAAACACAGTTTAAAAGAATATATATTCAGCAAACCCAGGACACTCACCCCCCATTGGTGGTAGAACACAGAGGTGCCAACATCAGACCATGTCTCTGATGCCTCAGTGAGTTACGGTAGCCTGTGGATGAGTCCAGTATCTCTGCAACTAACTGCTCTGAGTTTGTCTGACTTCATGAAGGAATTATTCAGTATTGTGAACTGTGTCAGCTTGTATCCATGCACTTACAGGAAGGTGTGATCTGCCATCCATATCTGGTGCAGCCTCTCCACCCTGGATCTGGCAGTGGTGGCAATGGTGCTGAGAGTAAGGACTGGTGTGGCTACTCAGTTCTACAAGCACTGTTGTGATCAATCGTGGAGCTGACCCTCTCTGTACTAGGGTCACATGAACTGGAAGTGGATGACCTGGCTGTTGGTTATATAAGTCCAGCAGGACTGAGATGGGTTGAGGGTGAACAGTAGAAACCTAAGAAGAGAATGACAAAAATACTTCCAAGCCATAACAGTTCTAAATTTAGCCCTTTCTAAAGATAAATACTTCGAAATAGGATAACCATAGAACTGCTAGGGGTAGAAACTTAATTGTTATCTAAATTAATAGCTTGTTCTTTTCATGAACCTTTGCCAAAAGTGGGAAAAGTGATGACTTCCTAAACAGCTGCTGTCGAGTCAAGTATGCAGAAGATATTGATGGCATTCAATCAAAGGGAATCACAACTTTTTTTTTAGCTTTTACTAGCAATTTGAAAAATAAAGGTGAAATCTAACCAGATTCCTTTACAAAGAAACAAATATGCAAAAGTAAAAAATCTTTTACTAACTAAAACACAGTAAAGAATACAGCAATCATAAAACATAACAGGGGTAAGCAGATCTCATGCAGAAGAGAAGTTTTTCCTCCAGGGTGCTCACTCTGATTTAGAGGGTAATTGAAAACTGTAGACTGTGACCACATGCTGGTGACCAAGCCAGGGGCAGTAAACAAGAAAAAAGTAAGCATCCATAATTTTACTGAGTCCAGGTTTCTTCTTTTTTCCTTTTCTTTTTTGTCTTCATAGCATTAAACCATGGATAACGTTACCAGACATTGTGGGCACAGGAAGAGATGGAACCCCCCAGAGCCTGATTCTCTAAAGTCCCAAGAATGCTGCAAGATCTGGGTGTGCCAAACATATGGCACGTAGAGTCCGTGGCATTCCCTAGCTATCGCTCAGAATTCTTGATCCCATGCTCCAATTGCCAAAAGTTAGACCAACTTTTTCTGGTCTAGCTTGCAGCAACCTCAGGTCCTCGTTTCATAGGGCTTGTGCCAAATATTTGGTGCAAGCTGCCAAATCAGGAAAATGATTGTAAATGCACCCACTCTTCTTGAATCAGGTGCATTGTGCAGCAACCTTTCTGGTGCAGCTGCTCTGATGCTGGGTTCGATATGGGGCATGATCCAAGCCGTGCATCACCATTTGTGAATCTGGTCCCAGATTTACCAAGTGGTGAAAGCTCCAGCTTAAACAGTGCAATACTGACCAAAGCCTAGGAATTGATCAAATGCTAACCCAAGGACAGTCGCACATCAACCAAGCAAGGGCATATCCTGTCTGCACCCGGTACTGTTTTCATTATCTCTGCTACTCATTCCTTTGAATTTGACTGAAGTGATTAAGGAATTTTGTAGTATACTGAACTATGTCAGCCTATAACCATGCACTTGCATGAGATCGTGACCTGCTGTCCATATTTGGGGTCAGTCAAGTGTGTTCTGGATGACCGGCAGCTCCTGTTTCCATCAATCTTGTTGTGCTCTCTATTGTTGTGTATTTTTATTGAAGCTGGAAGTACCTTCTGGGCAATCACGATCAAATCTTTATATGTGAGATACAGCCCTTCAGCATGCTGGTAGGATGGCCCTGACAATAACATTGTTCAATTGCACATAACAGAAAATATCCCATGAGATTTTTCCCTTAAAGGACAAGTAAACAACCTTTTTTCTATACATAATTCCAAAATCTAGCTTCACAGAGAAGTAATGGAAAGGTTGTTGTTTACACTGATGCTAAAATTGCAGTTATAGAGCCAGCCTAGTGGTGTGGAGGGCAGAAGCATCTATGCCTTACCTCCTGCCACACTGGTGACCCATGTTCATGGTATGAGCAGGTTGCCTGGAGTTGGCCGGGAAGGGAGATGATTGTGCATCCAGAGGATAGCTTTCCTCTCCTGGGGAGGGTGGACTGGCAGCCCCGCTGAATGACTGTCCTCAGGTGGAGGTCTGGTGCAGAACGGGTCAGGCATGCCAGAGGAATGCAGGATGCTGAGGGACTCTGCAGCATGCGCATGCCTCCACGTGCACATGCTGAAATGCATACCCTGACAATGGGAGGGTAATCAACCAGAACAGAGGAAAATGGAGGATGTGCTGGCAGGCTCTGTGAAATCTTGACTGTGCTCCCTACCCAAGCTCAGCCCCTGACAACCAGATTTGTGTGTGCACCGTGGGGGGAGTGGCCTTCCCCTCCCTGGCCCCACCACAGAGGGGAAATCCATGGGGGACTCACTGGGGAATGGAGTTGGGAGAGAGCCATGTGGCAACTGGTGGAAGGAGATCCTTCCGAGGGGAGAGCCGAAGCCGCCTGTCAGCAGTCCCCAGGGAAGAAACAGAATATGAAAAAAATCTGCATTTATAAACTTAAGATCAATGCAGTTTTGTAGCACTTAAAATGAAAATAAATAACAGGCTTACCATTTAAAAAATCCACCCTGTCAGCTCTGCAAAATAGCTGGCAGATATTAGACATAATGATGTCATAGAAGCGAGTGGCCAAGAGCTACAGTACATAGCACTACAGTGCTCACTGGTTTCTTGTATTTACAGCTTCTTTCATCTAAATAATCACCAAAATAGTCAAAATCATAAAAACATAGAAACATAGAATTTGACGGCAGATAAGGACCGCTTGGCCCACCTATGCTGCCCATTTCCCTACCTTCTGGATAAGCTGCAGATCCTAGTTAACTAACAGCCTATTTCTTCCTACCCCCACAAGAATTACCTGTCTGTCTGTCGCATGCATTCTTGAATTCCCCCACTGTTTCTGACCCCATAACCTCCTCAGGAAGGCTGTTCCAAGCGTTCACCACCCTCTCTGTGAAACAATACTTCCTCACATTACCCCCGAGCCGTCCCCTTGTTCTTGCGCATCTCTTTTTCTGAAATATGCTACCCTGTTGGACTTCATTGATTCCCTTGAGGTACTTGAAAGTTTCTATCATGTCCCCCCTCTCCCTCCTTTCCTCAAGGGTATACATATTAAGCTCCTTTAGTCTCTCTCCTCGTATGGCTTCTGTTGCAGACCCTGCTCCATTTTAGTTGCCCTCCTCTGGACTGTCTCCATCCTGTCCTTGCGGAGATGGGGTCTCAAGAGCTGGACGCAATACTCCAGATGGGGTCTCACTAACTGTCTGTGCAGAGGGATAACAACTTTTTGTTTTCTACTGGTGATGCCTATCCCTATATACTAATACTAAGATTACATACTAAGAGTAGTAGATACACAGAAGGCTGTAGCCCATATAAGTGCATCTCCAGATTTTGGATATCTTTATACCTAATTTAATAAATATTTGTCCAGATTGGCCTTAAAGGTTTCTGCATTTTCTGTGTCTAACAATGTTTTAGGTAATCCATTCCATATAGATATAATTCTTTGGGTGAAAAATGAGCCTCTGATGTCTAATTTGGGAAATGTTAAAGATAATTGAAATTTATGGCTTCAAAGGTTCCCCCATATTCAATGTCATTCCCAATTGAGCCATGAGCTCATTATCCTTTATTATATTAAACATCAGAAGAAGGTCCCCCTAGTTCTTCTGGTCTCTAATGAAGACAAACTCAGATCCTTGAGTCATTCCCCATAGTCTTTATCATCTAAACTGTCCATCATCTTAGTAATCCTACGCTGCACACCCTCTGGTGTATTAATATCACATCTGAGGTAGGGATTCCATAGTGGAGAACAGTAATCTAGGTGGGGACGCACATATGCTCTATATAAAGAGAGAATGCATGCCCTATTTCTTGAGACAAATTATCTTTTTATGCAGCCTATTATTTTATTTGCTTGATTCTTAACATGATTGCAATGAGAAGAAAAAGTGAGGTCTGCTTTAATGATTACCCCCAGATCTTTTACTTCTTTTACTGATATTAGGTCTGAGCCTTCCAACCTATGCTGCACATTAGAATTATCACCCATATGCATAACAACACATTTATTAGTGTTAAAGACCATATCATTTTGATTAGTCCAGTATTCGAGTTCCTGAAGGTCATTTGTAAAATCAACTATTTCATCTGGTGAGCCCACCTTGGCTGCAATCTTTTTGTCATCTGCAAATTTTACAGCCATGTTCTTGAGGTTAACTGTCATATCCGACACAAATATATTAAACAGAATGGGTCCCAGGACAGACCCCTGTGGCACTCCACTAGTAACTGTACCTATAGATGAGGTATGTCCTCTTATACATACTACTTGTATATGGTTTCTTAACCACTCCTTCACCCAATTAACCAATATGGGATGCATCCCAAAGGTTTTCATTTTATTTATCAGGATATGATGTGGTACTTTATCAAATGCCTTACACAAGTCCAGATATACTATATCTACTGGTATTTTTTCATGAAGGAGACTACTTACTCTCTCATAAAAAACTAAATTACTAGTTAGGCAAGATCTTTTCATTTTGAAGCCGTGCTGGTTTGGGTCCCCAAGATGTTTCAAAATTAGGTCATCTTCTATTCTAGTTTTAAAGATACCCTCCAATACTTTACCCAAAATACTAGTCAGGCTAACGGGCCTATAATTAGAAGTTTCACTCCAATTGCCCTTTTTGTGTACTGGTGTAATCAATGCAGACTTCCAGTCACATGGTATTGATCCAGTAGTTAAGGACATGTTAAACAATTTGTGTAATGGATCAATCAATCAGGATGCTATTCCTTTCAACAGCCATAGGGTGAAGATTATCAGGACCAGGGGATTTATTTATTTTAATTGCATCTAGTTTGTTCTTAATTTCTTATTTACTTATTTCTGGCATATCATAGTCAATTCTATTTGTTTCATACTCCGTGTCTGTTTTTGTATCTATCATAGGGTTAAAAATAGAGCAAAAGTATTTATTAAATTCTTGGGCCATTTCTTGGGGGGACTGAATGATATTATCACTAATGTCTAAAGGGCCAATAGTTTTGGTTGTTTGTTTTCTATTATTCACATATGAATAAAACCTTTTTCCACTGTCATTGATATGGGTCAATTTAAATTCAACTTTTTTCTTTTTCTTTTTTATTGCAGCCTTATATTTTTTTAATGTTTCCCTATATTTATCTTTATTATATTTATTGCTACATCTTATTGAAGCTCTGTTCGCTCTTCTTTTCCTTTTTGATTAAATAAAATATGGTGGGGGTTACCCATATCGGTAATTTGCCCCGATTGTTATACCCTATTTTATCTGGCACGTACTTTTGTTCTATAGTAAGTATTTTATTTACTAATAACTGTCAAAGCTCATTTGGAGATGTAATACCAGAGTCCCACTTCCATGCTATTAGTTCCTTGTTTATAAGATCGAAGTTTGCCCTACCATAATCTTTAAAAGTGGTTATACCAGGGTTGCGTTCTATAGTTATTTTTATTTTGAACATTATTGCACAATGGTCACTATTTAGCAGTGGATTCTGAATTTTAATATTACTAACTTGATGGGGGATATCTGTTATTGCTAGATCAAGAATGTTGTTCTTTCTTTTTGGGGTTTGTATAAGTTGAATTAAATCATTCGATTCACATAGTTCCAGAAATGTATTTTCCATTTTGTTGTTAGCTATACCTTTTTTCCCATCAATTCCTGGGTAGTTAAAAACACCTAATAGTATAATATCTGAATTATTTATTTTGAAGCTTAAGTTATTTAATAGTGCCTGATGCTCAAATAGATCGCTACCAGGTGGTCTATAACAGAGCTCCATTGTTAATTCTGTTAGTTTCTCTCTTATTATTTCAATCCATAAGATTTTGCTTAATATTTCCTCATCAGGTACATTAATGGCCTTATAATTAATGTTATTTTTTATAAAGAAAGCTATCCCTCTACCCCTTTTTTGAGATCTATTTTTATATATAGTGTTGTATCCAGTTAAGTTTGTATTCCAACTAGATTTATCTCCCCACCATGTTTCAGTGATTGCAGCAATATCAATACTATCCTTTTTGAGTAGTATCTCTAATTCATCTCATTTTGTAGTGTGGAGACTTCTTGCATTCGTAGGAAAGAAGGTCAGTCCATGTTTCGTTTGTTTTTCAAAGTGTTTTATAGATTTTTTATTAGTCATCTCCATTTGCCCCCAGGTATTTAGTTTTTTGTGTATGGAATTTTTCATACTATTATAGATAATGCACCCTAATATTCTTGTGCCTTTTTTGTTTATATGTAATCCATCATAACAGTACAAATCATCCCTTCCCTCAAATATTTCCCAAGTACTTATACACTTGATGTTATTTGTGAGGCACCATCTATGTAACCAGTTATTGTAAGCTTTGATGACTTTGGTCCTGTAATTACTTGCTCTTGGGACAGGTAAAAGTTCAGAAATAATTGGAGTCATGTTTAAAGTTTTTAATATTTTTGTAGTATCCTCCATGTCTTTTGTTATTTTTTCGACCTCCTGTTTCTTAGAGTAATTTGTCCCTAAATGTAAAAAGGCCATTTTGGGATTTGTAGTGTTTTGAAACATGACTGGGAACATATTAGCTACAGCCTTTATTGTTGCACCACTGTAGCTTCAGCTTGCAACATTTTCTTTATTTCCCCTGTGGTAAATCTATCAGTATATCTGGTTATTGAATCCCCTAGAATATAAAATTGGTCAGGCAATATATTTGAGCATGATGCTTCAATGCATTCCTGGTGATGTTGATATGTACATCCATGGGACCATTAAAGACAGTATCAATAATGGGGGGGTACCAGGAAGGGTTCCATTCCAGTTTCATTACTGGCAATATTAGGATGTACTTCTAAGGGGCAAGTAGAGGCACTATCAATGTTAAGAGGGGTGATCAGTAAAGATTCAATAATATTTTCTTCCCTGTGGGGGGGGGGGCAAGATTTGGTTGAACATGAAAAATCTGATTTAGGGACATAGTTTGGGGAACAGGAGTTTGATCCGGACATAAATCTTCGTCCATTAGCTGGATCAAAGGATCAAAGTTGTTTGATAGGAGTAACATAAATCCTTCTGCTTTCCTTCTTTTTTTTTTTTTTGCCTGTCTAGTACCCTGGATTGTGTACCAACTTTCATCACTTGTGTTATTAAATTCCTCTAGTCTATTTCTCTTTTTTGTAGGAGTTTTTCTATGTAACAAGGGTTTACTAAACTCTAGATTCTCTCTATCATGTTTATTGTTAGTTTGCTGGGAGGTGGATGAGCTTAAGTGCTCATTAGATTGTTTGTGGACATCTTCATCATTTATTCTTTTCAGAACATGTGATTCACCACAATCTCTTTCATTTATTCTAGACATCATATTTTTTTGGCTACATTCAAGAGCCTGTAGCCGAGTACCAAACGTTGTTATTTCCACAAGCATGTCAGCATTTTGTTTACATTTTAAGCAAATGAAAGAGTTATCAAGGATAGGTATCTCAGAAAATAGGTACATTTCACACAATACACTCTGAGACCCCTGTTTACCCAGAAATAAAGTATTGAAGTCCATAATTCCTTTTAATGATATAATGTGGTGGCTTGTTGCCTTACAACACACTGAGAGCCAGATATTCAAACCATTGCACCTAGCGCAAAACCATAGCACTGGAATAGCACTGGATTTGCATGAAGCTGCAATATTCAAAAGCCCTATTAGCACTGGCGCTGTGTGGTAGTGCCAATGCTAACAGATAATGGCATGCGGGGTGGGGTAAGGAGAGTGCCCATGAATGCCAGCAGTGCGGCATATTCAAAGGGCTAGCACCGTGCTACAGGCATTGACGCAACCTGTAGTGCAGCACTAGATACCGCCAAAAGAAAGCTTGCGGTAATATGGTGGTGTCCCCCCCCCATCGTGGACTCGCATAGCCATGATATAGCACAAATAGCCCAGGTAGTCTAGTGGTCCCCCCAGCATGAATCCTGACCCCGTGAAATGTCAAATAAACTTTTTGCCTGGTAGTCTAGTGGTCTCCCCAGCATGAATCTGACCCCTGTGAAATAAGAAATAAACACTTTTCCCTGGTAGTCTAGTGGTCCCCCCCACCCTGCAGTGAAGCCCTCAGTCATCTCACTGATGGTCTGCAAAGTGAGCCGGCGACTGGCTCTGCCCTCCTCTCACCACCATGGCCAGCCACTGACTGCAGTATACATGAGCACTATGGAAATGAATGAGCACTGACTCATTTCTGTAGTGCTCATGCATACCACAGTCGGTGGCTGGCCGTGGTGGTGAGGGGGGGCAGAGACGGTCGCTGGCTCACTTTGCTGACTGTCAGTGGGATGAACGAGGGCTTCACTGCCAGGTGGGGGGACCACTAGACTAACAGGGAAAAGTGTTTATTTCTTATTTCACAGGGGTTGGGATTCATGCTGGGGGGGAGGACCACTAGACTACCAGGGTGATTCCTGTTATACCACAATAGAAAGGGCACCGTAGAAACAGATAATAGGCTGCACCATGAGGAGCGCGTAGAAAGCTGTTGAGAGATCCCTGCATATTGGGCAATAGGGAGCATCTTACAATGCTTCTGCCTCCCACATATTGCCCCAGATCAATAACATATGTTCACTTTGCGTACTGCGACCAATCCCTATTATGGGCAGAATATGCTTGCACATACGTGCCTGTTATAGGAGGTGGGGACTGTATATCTATATATACAATATATATATATATATACACACACATATACAGATCATGCTTGCATAGATGCATGGGTGCACTGTATGCACTGACTGTGCCTGCCAGCACACAGTTCCTGCTGCTTCCAGCCTATACTTCCATTCCGACAAACAGGGGATGCTGTGGGCATGCCTTGGTCTGCAGCGCCAGCCTGTACTTCCATTCCTACCAACTGGTGGTGCTGTGTGCTCCATGCAGTAGCACCGGGCAAATTGCATGGTAATGTATGCTAAGCAGCACTTAATGAGATGCAAATGTACCTGTTTGCTAATGGATTACCTCAGTAGGCTCATTTGCATGGGAGTTTTGAATATAGCTCCCGTTTGCCCCGGGCTAACCAGTTTGTACTGGGCTAATGTGTTAACACTGTGCAATCAGGTTAGCCCTGGGCAAACCTCACTTCAGCACAGCAAAGTTCTGCAGTGTGTGGCTTACATTGTTGTTTGCAGTCATACCTTTCAACTGCCCCTGATTTTCAGGGACGTCTCTGATTTTACCTCAGAATTTAACTCTGTTCCTCCTAAAAATTGTGTTTAAATGACCAAACAATGGGGGTTGTCAGCATAAAATAATGTCAGACATTAATGTTACAGATGTGTTCTTCCTTAGAAAATGCATTTTACACTAAATCACTCATTCTACCAGCTTCCTGAGTGGATATCATCACTTTTTAAGATGTGTCCCTTATTTTAAACCTCTATCCCTGATTTTTTTAAGCCTTGTCCCTGATTTATGAGGCAGGGGGTTGAGAGGTGTGTTTGCAGTAGATGTGACACATCTCTGTGCAATCACACACAATGTTCTCCACCTGCAACACTGGCTTGCTACAGAGTCTAATGAGCTGCAGCTGCAGTTTGCACTTCCCCGTTGCTATATTCAGTGCTGTCTTATTCTTGGGCTATTTTGCCCTGCTCTCCTAGACCGGTTTGCCCAGCTTCCTTAGACTTAGACCAGGCTATTCCTATTGAATATAGCTTGCTAAGTTTGCCTGCCGAGCAATGCTAATTTAGCCCAGAGGCAAAGTTTTGAATATCTGGGCCTTTGTGTTTTTTGGTCTTACCTGGTTTATACATCCTTATTAGTGGACTCCACTTATTACTACCTTCTGTGTCCTGTTGTCCAGCCAATGTTTTACCCAGGCTACCACCCTGGGACCCACTGTCAGGTGGGCTAATTTGTTTATTAATCTTTTGTGTGGGACTGTGTTAAATGCCTTGCTAAAGTCTAGGTAGCAGTTTAAATTTTAAGTTCCACTTCCTTTGGTTCCTTTTTGCTTCCAACTTAAGACAGGAAACTGTGGGGGGAGGGATAGTCACCACCTTGGAATAATCATAAGTGAATAAATGGTGGTGTCTCAACCCCAAACAAAATGTACTTAATGCTCAAATGTGGTATTTAAAATCTAGTTTATTATTTCCAGTTTTGTATTTTCATTGCACTCCAAAGTTTCTGTTTTTATTACGATTCAGGACTTTTCTGTCCCTTCATCAGATAGTAGAGCTGCTTTAAATGATGTGTTTCCTAAATGAAACATAACACAAATATAATACAGTTAGGTTCCCGTCTGACTTTAATTATAATGTTATAACATAATTCACAGTATAGGTGGGAACACGCTTTATTTGTGGCTGTTAGGAGTTAAATTAAATCTTTATCAGGCTCCCATGTTTCCATGAAGAACTGGTAATAAAAGGCCCTGAAAAACTGAGGCAAACTCATTTCATTTGTGCTTCTCAAAACACTGTTTAACAGAGAGTTGCTGCAAATCCTTTGTTTCACACAATTTTTTTTTAAAGTTCTAAGAGGATTCACCTGTAGTTTGGGTATGGGACCCTTTTATTATGTGTTCTACTTGTGCTCCTTAACTTAATTTCCTTTCAGTCCGCATGTGGGAAAAAAATAAATAATCCTTCAATATTTCATTTAGCTTTTTCTTGTTTTCTCTAATATGTTTTTTTCACAACAATATTAACACAATTTGAAAAAAAATGGGGTTTACCTTACTTATAGTGATGGAACCAATATAGAATGTGTTCTAGCTGCACTTTGATTCCAGTCCTCTCTCTCTCCATTTTAAATCCCAAAATCAGCCACTTTTCATGCCAAAACTATGCTTTTACCTTCTTTCTGAAGGTGTGTTAGGGGTCAGCATGCAGCCTGAAAGGAAAAGACATTAAGGGGCACAAGTAGAACACATAATAAATCTAGATCGGAGATCCTCTCTCTGTCCCCATTTCAGAGTACCAAGTCTAAGATTACTCCCTCCCGAGTGGATTCCAACACTAGCTGTCTGAGGCATGCCCCCTGTAGGGCATTGAGAATGGCCTTGGTCTTGGATGTGGCTGCAGCAGATGTGCTCCATTTAACATCTGACATATTCAGGTCCCCCATCAGCAATATCTCCCCTTTCTCTGCCATCCTAAGAATGCCTTCTATCATTTCCTTGTGCATTTCCTCCCCTGAGATAGGGGTCTGTATACAACCCCTGTGCAGACTGTGGTGCCATATCCAGTCTTCAGGGTGACCCACAGTGCCTCCTCTCCTCCCTGTTTACCCCTTTGTTGAATTGCTTTGATCCCCTCCCTTACATAGAGAGCTACTCCTCCTCCTCTTCTACATCTCCCTGTCTCTCCAATAGATTGTAGCCCTGGCAATGTTGACATCCCAGTCATGATTCTCTGTGTACCATGTTTCTGTGACTGCCACAATATCCAGGCATCCCTCTTCCATCCAGGCCACCAGTTCACGGAGCTTGTTACCTAGACTGTGGGCACTGGTACTGATTACCCTCCATTTTTTGATGTCCTTGACCCTTTTTGCCCCATTCCTGTCCTTACTACCTTTGCCTTTTTCTCAGTTTTCACCTGCCCGTCTCACTATTGATGTCTCTACCTTGGTGTTTACCTCACTAACTACCCTGATTTGTTTGGGGGGGCTAGAATTTCCCTGCACCTTTTCAGTGCCCCCCCCCTTGGCTAGTTTAAATGCTTGCCAGTTAAGTATTTAAACCTATCGCCTAGGATCCTAGTTCCCCTCCTAGACAGATGCAGATCATCGCGCCAGTATAGGTCTGCATTCCTCCAAGTGGACCCCCAGTCCAAAACCCTGAGCTCTGCACCAGTTTTTCAACCATTGATTGAATCCCATGGTGTGGAGTACCCTAGCCTCACCCATGCCATAGACAGGCAGCACCTCTGAGAAGATTACCATGCATGCTACTTGTCTAAGGCCTCTCCCCAACTCTACAAACTCCTTCTCCACTGTTCTGATCCCTTTACTAGCCAGGTCATTTGTCCCCAAGTGGACAATGACATCCAGCTCCCTCTCCCGGGCAGCTGCTCCCTTGATCCTGAGGATTCGTTCCCTGTCCCTCCAAGCCATGGCACCAGGCAGGCACTTTACCTTCCTCTCCCCCCCCCAGTTCTACCCTCCTAACAATGGAGACCCCCACCAGGAGTTGTTTCCTTCCCCTGTGGGCTCCCATGCCACCCTCCTGTGGGTCTCCTTCGTGGAGTTTCCCAGCATCCTCCTTGGTCTCCATTGTGGTTGCCTCTATAGAGGAACCACACTCTGCCAGAATGGCACATGAATTGTGGAGTGGTATAAATGGATGGATGCACCTCTGTTCCACCACACTCACCCTCCCTGATCCCACTGTGTTCCAACCACTCCTCTTTCTTAGCAACCTCTGAGGCAGTGGTGGTAGCCCTGGTGGTCCCAGGGCGGGAGAAGAGGTCCCCCAAATCCTGGCCAATTCAGCCTGGAGATGAGCAACCTCCTCCCTCAGCCCAGAGAGGTGCCTGCAGATGGGACAACATCGCATTCTCCAGAATGTCTCCCAGAAGACTGCTGCTCCACAGCCACTGCACTGCACCACTCCCATCATGTCTTATTTGTGGCCCCTTAACTGTTGTTTTGTATACTTACTTTTTCCTCTCTCTGTTTAATATATATATATATATATATATATATATGTTTGTTCTCCCTACTTTCCTACGGCCTCCGTGTCCTTAAAGCTCCTGATCTTCCTGTTCTGGGAGAGGAAGTTCCTATATTCCTCAGTAGTTTCCTTCTTACTTGCTCAGAGTCAGACCTCCAGCAGCTGGCGGGATGGAGAGCTACTTTTTTCCTTCTAGGATGGTGTGTCTTTTGTTCCTCTGTGATCACTCTCTTCCTGCTCCCAAACAGGACATTCCTGTTATCAGTCAAATCTTGTGCCTATAAAGAAGAACTGGCAAAGGGTGGGGGGTGGAGGGAGAGAAGGAGGGCAATATAGTCCCAGTAGAGTAGTATAGTTCTAACAGCACCTCCTTCCTCTTGCTGTTCTCTGCCACAAGCTATCTAGGGCAGTTTTTTATCCAAAACATCTGGCTTCCTTCTGCCTAAGCCACTCCCCCTAATTCACAGTTTCCTTCTACACCTAGCTAACTGCACAGATAACAATTTACAGTTTCCTTCTACACCTAGCTAACTGTGCAGATAACAATTCACTTCATCCAACTCAGACGAACATACTAACTCTTTTTTTTTGTTTGTTTGTTTTTACCCTAAATTGAAGGTCCCAGTAGTAGAGTTATAGTTCTTTAGTCCCAGTAGAGTAGTATAGTTCTAACAGCACCTCCTTCCTCTTGCTGTTCTCTGCCACAAGCTATCTAGGGCAGTTTTTAAATCCAAGACACCTGGCTTCCTTCTGCCTAAGCCACTCCCTCTAATTCATGGTTTCCTTCTACACCTAGCTAACTGCACAGATAACAACTCAGTTTCCTCCTACACCTAGCTAACTGCACATATAACAATTCACTTCACCCAACTCAGACAAATACACTGACTCTTTTTTTACCCTAAATTGAAGGTCCCAGTAATAGAGTTCTAGTTCCTTAGCTTAACACGTGTATTATTTTTAGCAATATACATGTGTGGGTATGATGTAGATTCGAAATGTTATCAAACTGCACAACAGAATAAGTTAGCAAATTCCCTGATGGTCTAGTGGTTATGTCATTCTGAAGTGTAGCACCAGTCTAGTCCAAATGCAGGTTACTTCTTGTAAATCCAAATTTTGTAAACTTTTTTGTGTCAATGTGAAACTCCCCCTGCACCCTCCCTCCACAGCTAGTCAGCCCGCCATAGCACACTTCATTGACTTAGCATGCTCCCTGTCCTGTACATAAAACTCTTGTCTTTTCCAGTCCCTGGTCCCAAGATGATGCATGACTGCTTGCTTCTAATGTTGTACTAATTGTGAATGCATGCCCACCAAATCATGTTCTTCCTTCCTTTCTTTGTGCCAACAGTAAGTAAAGCAATATGAGTGTCATTTGCTAGTGTTGGTGGGGAAGGAAGAATGCTATTTGGAAGGCATGCATTCACAACTAGCACAACATTATAAGCAAGCAGCTGCACAATGTGGCTGAGGAAATTCCTACATCCTGATTGGCGGGGGCTTGATTCTAGCTGTAGGTCTGAGAGATCTCTACCAATGGTAAAAAAAAAGTCCTCACCAAACCGTACTTATAACATTCTATGTACAATGTGCCAAAATTCTTATGTGCCTTGGAATACTTGAGCAATAATCCATGACCTGGTGTGACTTTCTGTGGCATTTATCCATGCCTGGTGTGGTTTGGTCATGAGGCCACAGGCTGAGTGACTAAACCACACCAGAAGTGGGTAAATCCCACCATAGCCCACACCCTGTCGTGGGTTATTGTGATTATACAGTAGAATTATGTAAAGGATTAAAAAATATATTAAATAGGTTGAATTCATTTTTTGAATGGCCTTTTTTGTATAATATCCTTTTTCTGGATCTTAAATAGTCCCTTGTTACTAGGTAAAATAGGAGCTGTAACCCCCTCCACACACACACATATGCCTGAATACTTTATCATTTAAGGTTTTTTTCTCCTTCTCCGAGACACAGTGTGGTGCATTGTGTGTGCCTCCTGTAAAACAAAGCTTGGTGCAACCAGCTACATGCTGGATTGTGGTGCATGCCATGAGCAGCTTCGTTGTTCCAGGAAGCAGCCAGTACAAGCTGCCTGAGACAGTTTCCGCAAGCAAAGGTTCATTGGGTCTGGGAGGTCACGTGCATGAAAGAGACCCTTGGCATTTTTTTATTTCAAATGATGGGAGTCAGAGAGAGAGCAGGAATGGAGCCAAGAGAGAATGGGAGTGGAAGGGGAGCAAGAGTTGAGGCGGGTACAAGCTGTAAGCACTTACAATAAAACAAGATGAGGTAATGATGCAACCAAAAAAGTTTGTTTATTGTAGATAGAGTGGATTTGGGGCTTCTTTTGGAAAGTGCAGGTGCTTTGGGATCTTGGTTTACTTTTGTTATGCTGTGTTTACCAGTTGAACATGGTGGCTGAATGGACATTAAAAAAGGAAAAAGGAAGTGATTTGTTTGTTATGTGCCACCATCGGCTGGGATGGCTGAAACTTTACTCATGGGTTATTGTAGGATTTACTCATGGGTAAAAGTCCCTGCCAACCAATCAGGTTTATGGATTTCATACCCCATTGTATAATAATTTTTAAATGTCAGCCATTGTTTTTCCTCCCCACCACACACAACCTAACCCCCCAACATACCTGCAATCCCTCTGAAGATGAAAATAAGTTTGAAACCGGTCAGGAAGCTTTGTGCTCTTGTCTTCTTGGTATGCTTTGGTGGCATTAATAAACTATTTGCAGTTGGAAGACTGCTGGTTTTTGTTGTAACTTCATACTTGCAGTATGTGCTTTTCTCATCCATGTGTCCATGTGGCAAGTAAATGTTTTCTTAAAAAGTATTGTGGTCATCGATCACTTCCCAGCCCACCTGGTCCCTCACTGTAATTTTCTTACCAGCCCACTACCAATTACGTGCTCCACTAAGGTCGTCTGCTCGGCCTGCTGCTCAGCTTACTCCAGCAGCACACCTCCATGTGTGGGAACACTAATTAAGAAACTGATGCTGGTCTTCCAGACAGTGTTTCTATATCCATGCTCGTTACGTGACTGGTCAGCTGAATACTTTATCTGATCTAAAAGATTCTTGCTGCCTATCCTGACAATTTACTAATTTGCCCCAATGTTACCTTGTGTTTTTTTAAACACATAAATTAAAGGCCATGCTACTCCAGAGATGAAAAATGAACAGCAAGTGGTGGGGGATCAGAGTTAGCTTCTGGATGATCCTAATAATGTGATGGCATAATGAAAGTCTGTAATTGAGAATTTATTAGTTAGGGTTTTGATTTCAGCCAGAGAAAGTCAACAAAAAATAAAAAGCCAAGCAATGCTGATTTTAGAAAACATACAGTATTCTGGGTGATCACAGCTGCTACAGTGACCTCTGGTGGCAGCAAACTGGCTAGAAACTATTTTTTTTTAAAACTTGTTATCAAACGTTTCATATATTTATATATTTTTTCATTTACTTTTTTAATGCAAATATCCATTTTATGTAAGCAATAAGACATTCTGGAGGCATAGGTTGTACTAGATTCACCACATACCTGGGGGTTGAAAGCACTTGGCCTTGTGCTTTGTGCCTTACTACCCCAAGGTGTGTGGTAAATATACTACAACCAATGCCCCATTGTATCTTATTGCTTAAATTGTGTATGAGGAAAAGGGCTGTTGATTCGTCCTTTCATTTTACAAAAGGGCAGCAAATTAATTTCTGAAGCTAATAAATACAATAAAACATCTATTTTGCTGTCAAACAGAGGTGTGTGAAGTGACCTCACTTCACTTTACAGAACAAGATTAATTAATTTTATGCAGTTTCATTCACTGATTTTCTTTCTTTAGGATATTGTAATTACTCTTAGATCCAACATCAGAGACACTATGGACTGCCACAATAAATTTGAAAAATGTTAATGGAATCTGAACTATTATTGGTTTACAATGGATACAGAAGCACTGTATTTGTTGATGATTAGAGCATGCAATTACTTTCTAGAAAATTGTTCTTTATCAGAACAAATTCCTGTCACTTTTATCCTGTAAGTTCTGAAACATGATGCTTTTGAATTTAAAGGGGTTTTGTACCTACAGCTATGTAGAACACCAATTGGGGCCTCAATGGCCCTTCATATGGAAATCTATTTTGGAGGTTTGTGGGCACTCCAGACTAATTTCAATCCAGCAGAAAAAAACAATATACTAGCAATTCTGTACCATGGCATCATTTAATTGATGATGCCATTTGTGTCTGGGGGCATCACTGAGGAGGCAACAGTATTTGTAACATGTTTAAACGGGAATGACTGTAACTCAGGATTCTCTTATAATCTTAGTAATGAAAGTGGGGATTTTTTGGATGTTATGTCATCATTTGATGGGAATCTAACTTTTGTAACAAGAGGATTCTGTAAGGAAACAGCCACTACTAACTTAGTGCTGCATGCCAACATTTCTAATTGAGATCTTTAATAAGATTTATTCAGTGTAACAAGTTTCAGTGTACATGTTGAGACTGTTCATTAGATACAGACTTTAAACTCCTAGCCAAGGAACTCCAGGTTAAATTCCTCAAGCGTGGCTATGAGTCATAGCTATAAGAGGATGCTTTAAATAAAGCACATTCTTTGGAAATATGGAACCTCCTCAGACCACAACAACATGATCAGAGATAAGAGGGATTAGTCACTTTTGTAGCAGAATTCAATTCTAAGGCAAGGAGTATTGGTGATGTCATTAAGAAGAAATGGGACATTTTAATGGGAAATTATGCTGTTGTCAATACCCTAGAACTGGCACATGTGGTTTACCAATGACGCAGTGACAGTCATCATGGAGACATCCCCGACAGCGACAGCCGCAGTGCTGACCATCAGCATTGCAGTGTCGGGGATGCCTCCGCCCCCCACACCTCCTATTCTCTAGGATTCTAACTCCAAGTCGGAGTTGGACTGGGGGAGGCAAACACTCAGAGAGGCAGTCCCAATCACCTTACAGACCACCATAGTGACTGGTGGTTTTTGCCCGATTCCCGTCACTATGGTGGTCTTCACGATCTGGGAGTCACTGAGGTAACGGTATATGGGCAAATGTCACTACTGGTAGAGTTCATAATTTAAAGGACAAATTGATACATTGTCCATTAGCTCACCAACTGTCCACCCCTATAACTGGCTCCCCCTACCACCAGCTGAATTTTTCTCTTGTGGTAATTCTGATGTTTGTCAGTTTGCACACACGAGCAATAAATGTGTGCTCCCTACACCTGGGAGCATTTTTGAAGTTAGAGTTTATTAATTGCACTTGCCCTTTTGTTATTTATGTGTTACCAGAAGCAATGGTACATGCCAAATCAGTGAACAGCATCAAGTAGTGATGGGACAGACATTTGGGATTAGTTAGAAAAGAAGTGGTAGAACTAAAGGGGTGGGATGGCCACTAAGGCCAGTGTATAGCAGCTAGGTAGATGTGGGTAGACTGGATGGGCCAATGGGTGATTTTCTGCCCTCTTTGTCTAATATCTATGCTGTGGTGCCTTTGGAATAAGAGCTATTGTATATGGGTCAAGCTGTGCACCCTGGAAGGTGTGTGTTACAGGAACATGTTAGATCAATTCTTAATGTTTGGTTGGATTTTCCACTGAGACTGCACTTCCTGGAGACACTCAGCTCAGGCCTGTAGGGACTTAAATTTTCTTTGCATGGAGTCAATTAAACTGCTTATGAGAAGAGAGAGACACATTAAATGTTTTGTTACAAAAAGAGATGCATTTTGTGCTAGGATTACCTCAAACCAAAAGTACTCAATGATGAAATGGACATGAAGCTTTTTTCTGTAGAAAGACTATATGAATATGTAATGAGTTGTGTGTGTATATATATATATATATATATATATATATATATATGTTTCTGCTCTCTAGGTCTGCACTGTTTTAATCTCTACCTTTAGCACAGCAGTGTCAGTGGCTCAGTAGATAGCACTCTTGCCTCTAGGGCTGGAAGATCAGATGGTCATGGATTCTAACCTCACACCCAGTACTGGGGTAATACCCCCTAACTAACACTGTAGTGCATAGAAAGGGGCACTGCACAACTGAAGTGTTGCCTTTTGGATGAGGAGTTAAAACAAAGTCCCTTCTGCCCATCTCTGGTCACAGTCCATGTGGAAGTTAAAGATCCTATGGTACTTATCAATGAAGAATAGATGAGTTTTACTAGTGTCATGGCCAACATCCCCCCATCAGTAAAACAGGTCCATGTAACCAAGTACCAGAATTCACCAGGAAAAAACCTATCACAGCTTAGTGTTCCTCTCCTGGTCAAAAAATGTCAATAAATAAATATAACCCTAAGCTGATGATCCCCTACTAAACTAAGGAAACTGAATTCCAGCTTTATGTCACTGGACTGTCTTGTTGGGGTGTTTTCTAGGCACTATGTGCTTTACATTTTGAGCCCAGTGAACAATTCTACATGGCTACTATTTGATGTTGGCATTGTTTGATGCTGCTTTAAAACTGCAGTAAAACATATTGCACGTGTGCTACCTTGAGCTGAGTAAGTGTATTATACTCAAGTACACATTTGCATCTGAGCATTATTTTTGTATCTCTCCCCTGGTTAGTGCTCCTTAAATTGAGACTGATTTTATACACTGTATTTTTTCAATTCTTCATGAAGTAAAGTTGCCACTTCATGGGTGGAACTCAGTTAAGTGCACATTTTTCATGAAGTGGTACTTCATGACTTATGTTATCGTTAAGTACCATTCTGCATAGTTTTAATTAAAAAAACAAAGAAATGAAAAAAAAACACCCTTTTCCCACCTTCCTAGCACCTCTATCAACTTCCTTCTTAAAGGAAAAACTAAAATTAGAATTTACAAAAAAATATGTTGTGCAGAGTGTTTTGGTTTGTAGGTGTACTCCTGTTAAGTCCTTCCCTTTATTTTTTAAAGGAGGTTTTTTAATTTATTTTTTATTTGTTTATTTATTTATTGAGATCTTGGATTACACCAGTGAGTGGATGCTCATTTATAGGTTCCACGTCAGTTTACAAAGACAATAAGGTACAGGATTATAGGATTACATTTGGTACAGACAGAGTTACAGTAAGGTACATACAAAATTGAGCAGCTTAGGCAGTATAACAGTTTGCCAGTGTCTGAAGTTAGGACACCCTACTGAGTTGCAAACACATAGAGGAAAATAGGAGGTGCAGGCTTAGGGGGATAATGGGAAGAGTTGGAGTGGGAGGGGGTGTCATGTTTGGGAGGAATAGAGGAGGCACCAGGTGTGGGATCATCTACAATTTGCCAACAGTCAGTCTCCTGAATTCCATAAGCCAGATTTTTGGAGACTGACTGTTGGAAAACCGACAAGTTTTACTTTAATCCAGGGGGAAAGCCCCCAACACCCCCCCATAACTAAAATAACCAACTCCAAGGGGTAGTGGACCTTGGAGTAAGTTAAAAAAATTACAGAGGGAAAAAGAGAATCATGCCAAAATTTCCTTGCCTGGAACAGAACCCAGTTCTGTAGCACAATGCTGGCTGAGGTGCTAGTGGCTCAGCCCTCCATTCCACAGAAGCAGCTTGTTCAATCTCTGAATTTTCCCCTCCCTTGTGGTGGCTGACTAAGGGTAGGGTAACAGTTCATCACATCTGCTACCTTACCCCTGACAGCACCAGCTTCCATCTGTTGGGTGGGTGTATGTCAGGCAGCCAAACTCAGGATCCTGAATGTCAGGATTCCAAGTGTCGGCAATCAGTAGTGATACCCCAGGTTTGAGGTAGGGTGGTGACCTGAAGAGTTGAGGTTGGGATGTATCAACATATAGTGTTGATGTCAGACAAAGTGCAAGAAGGTGGTTGTAGTTAAAATAGGGTGCTAATTGTAGCAGGTACAGTTGCTGGTTGTAATAAGGTGCTCTTGAAGTTTGCATTTGAATGAGCCAATAGTTGCAGCACCGGTAATGTCAAGTGGTAGGGCACTGGTCCAGAGAAGAGCATGATGGCAGAAAGCACACTGTGCCATGGCAGTGTGGCATCTAGGTACTTTGTAGATTTGAGTGGTGGAGTTTCTTGTAAGTCAGGTGCTCAAGTGTAGGGTTAGGAGGTTCTGGAATGATTGAGACAGCCTTTCTTGGTGAGGAGGCAGGATTGGTATTTTATTCTATCCTTCAGTTGGAGCCATCCTGCCCGGGTGTAGAGACCACATATGTGCGTGAGTTTTGAAGCATCTGTGAGAAGGTGGCACACCTTGTTTAGTGCAATGGAGATGTGGTGCAGGACTATATCAGTCGCTGACCCATAAATAGCCAGGCCATAGTTGATGAGGGAGAGTATTTAACTGTTGATGGCCAAGTTCAGTGCTTCATATGTCCAACAGTGCTTGTGACAGTAAAGAATCCCTATTCCTGTGTAAATCACCCTAGCTGTACTGTCTATGTGTTGGACATATGGCAGCATGGAGTCAATTGTGATGCCCAGGTACCTAAACTGCTGGACATGCTCCATGGTGTCTCCACTGTCATTCATGATTGCAAGGGAGAAGTCCTTGAACTTGGTTTGGGAGCTGGAGTACATCATTTTCTTTGTTTTTTGCATTTCACAACTAGCCTGTGCTCCTTAAACCATTTTTCAGTGGATGAAAACCCCCTTTGGAAATACTGTCTGCACACATATGGCTTGCTTGTACTTGAGTACATACTGCATCTGATTACATCTGCACGCATACGGCATGCTTGTAGCCACTGTTAGGCTTTTCAGTTTTCTTTCTCTTCTCTTACTCATCTCAGTTTCACAGTTGAACT
The DNA here is from genome assembly GCA_016271365.2 of Neoceratodus forsteri. NCBI lineage: Eukaryota > Metazoa > Chordata > Ceratodontiformes > Ceratodontidae > Neoceratodus > Neoceratodus forsteri. Next base: position 1,462,922,329 of record CM057449.1, read on the forward strand.
ATAGAACTCATACCAATGGAAACATATGTAGTTTTTCCCTTAATTACTTCTGTCTGGCCTGTACTCCTACTATTTTCTCTCCATGGTTTTGAATGCTTCAATGCAAACTGACTTTAAGGTGCAAACACAAACATAGCAATAGCTTGATACTCACCTATATGGCCAGTCCGCCTCCATGCACACGCACTGTAGCAGCTATGGCCATGCTGCTACAGACAACCCACCAAGTATAGATATAAGTAAAAAGTCTCTTACTTGAGTACTTGGGAGCCAGAAGCAGGAGTCTTTAAGAGATGATGTCCATAGGCCACATTGCTGGGGTGTACCTCCTTGAAATGAATGGAGTTATTTTTTGTTACTATTTTATACATTATGATGGTGAGTTGGAGAATAATGAAGGCCACTGTTCTACTAACAAGGTCCTTGTTAGTTGAGCGGTGGCCTTCATTAATCTCCAACTCTCCATCAATAATGTATAAAATAGTAATAAAAAAATACCCCATTCATTTCAATGGTGCACACCCCGGCAGTCTCCTTTTCCCTTTATCATAACATGCCTGAGTGTGAGGCTGTGGATGTCAGCTTCACTGGGGAGGGGGGGCATGTTGTAGAGTTAGGCTACACCCTCGGCTGTGACCGATGGACAACTTTTCTATCTCCATATTTCCTAGCAACAGCTACTACTTTTCTCTTTGCTTTTCTCCTTTTTCCCACCAACCCTAGGTTGGCCACCTAGTGTAGCACTTTACTTTCCCTAATAAACTTCCTGCTAGTTCTCTCTTTTCATTCTTTTTCTATTTCCATCCATCCTGTCCCTGGAATGATGCCAAACACCTGGAGAGGTGTTGTGTAAAGTGCATAAGTGCTTTTTGTGTGCAAAAAGCATGAAGTCTATTTTAAGTAGGAATGAATACAGTTAGTAAAGCCTTTTTAAATAAAAATGATTCAGAAGTCATATAAAACAATATTAATTTCATGAGTAGTACAGTTATAAGAACTCTTTAAGGTATTTTCAGAAATCCACACTATAGACCTGTTACTGCATAAGGTTCTATATATGAGAATGTGGTATACTTTATAAAAGTACTTAGTCACTGTGGATCAGAGATATAGAGAGTCAATATCTATGGAGATATGCACTGTACCTTTAACTAATCCAGGAATTCCCCTGAACAACCCCTCCCCCTTGGTTTTGAAACATGTCCAGACATGTAAGGGCTCAGACAGGTAATCCTACCAAAAAAGATATAAATACCTCTTCAGTGAGTTCACTTCAGTTCAGCCCTAGGAGAGGGAGAAGAGAGGCAAACAAGTTGTTGAAAACAGATGAGAAGGATCTTAGGGGCTCTAAGATCCAGGACTGTATTATGGGAGAAACTACTGATGTTAAATAGTGATTTTCTTTGCAATTTTTTTGTTTTCATTTATTATTTTTTCAAACTTTTGAAAAATAAATATCAAACAAAGGTGTGTTTGAAACCTGTATGTTTGCCTCATCTGAAGTTTATTCCCACACGCTGTGACTGGGCATAAGCCTCACTATAGTGGGGCTCCATTAGTCTGTGCATACCATACCACTCAACTATCCATGAATGCAAGGGACAGCTCTAGAATGTCAGTAATGTCTTTAAAAGGTACAACTTATTTGTTTTGACTGAAAAGTGATATGCAAATCAGGAAAAATTCAAATGTGTAAGATTTATCTGTATATATCTGTATATTCCCTGGAGCAGTTCATCAGATTTGGGCTTAAACCCAACCAGTTACTAACCATTTTTTTCCTGGCTGAAGTTCTGCCCCCCCCCCCAAAAAAATAGCTTTGTCCCATTTTTTCTCCCTGACTCCTTTCTATTCAATACCCATCCCATATGGATCATGAAGCTGCTCAAAGGAGAAGAAATGTGAAAAACACATCAAAATTTCAGTCCTTCCTCCTTCCCCAATCCCCCCTGTAAAAAAATATTTGCAATGGTCAAAGCCAATAGTATGCTGGGATACATCACTAGGGGGATTACCTCCATAAGGAGGGAAATGATCCTTCCTCTGTATAACTGCTTGGTTAGGCCGCACCTCAAGTACTGTGTGCAGTATTGGAGACCATGCCTAAAAAGGGACATTGCACACCTGGAGTGGGTCCAGAGGAGGGCAACCAAAATGATCTGGGGCTTGGGGAAAAGGACCTATGGGGAGGCTTGAGGAGCTCAACATGTACACTCTGGAGTAGAGGAGGGATTGGGGGACATGATAGAGGTCTTCAAGTACATAAAGTGTATTAATAAGGGAGGCTCAGTCGAGGTAATCCAAAGGAAAGAGGGGGCAACTAGAGGACACAGGTGGAAGATGGAGGAGCTGTTATTTCACTGAGAGGGTGGCGGAACCATGTAATGTGGTGCCCAAGGGATCGGTTGAGGTGGAGACTGTGGAGGGGTTCAAGAGGGGCTGGGACAGGTATAGAGGTAGGGTGAAGCTGATGAAGTCCAATACAAGGGGAACATCTTGAACTGGGGATACAGAAACCCAAGAAGGTGGGGGGGACAGCAAAGTTGGTGCCCAACATGCGTGCTGACTATCAAGCAGACATGAAAGACCATTAGGCCTCATCTGCTGGCATTTTAGTATGTTAATATGTTTGTATGTTACTTACCCAGCCATATGGCCAGAACCTGCAGTCTGGCACAGTATGCCACCAGCCCAGTTTTCAGTCTGCTCCCCCTCTCTCTGTCTGCCAGAAGCTGGATGCTAGAACTGACCATCACAGGTCCCCAGCGTGGTCCACGACAAAGTCACCTCATCTACCAAACCTACCTAATCTGGGTTGCTTGCTTCTTGCTTGGTTGCTGCTGTGGCTGCTGCCACACTGCACTGATCAAGGCCTATGAAGGCTACCCACACCACTGTTACCACCACTGCTAAGCCTAGTTTGCTGCCCTGGGGTCTGTGCTGTTTTTTTTTTTGCATGGCGAGCCTAGTAGAATAAGTAGGTAGCCTGGTCTTGAGTTAACGTCTAACTCATCTTCTGCACCTTCAGCCACAATGAGAGATGGAGACTCACTAAGAGTAGACCAACAAAAATATGCTGCCACAACACTGCTATTAAGAGTTCAGTGCTCACCAACCCCTCTAAGCTGTAGTGTACAGTCTGTCTACTCTGTGGCGGGAAAGACAGTGTTGCACTTGCAAGACTCATGTGCTCTTGCTTAGCTGGAGCTCATCCGCCTCACATGTGATTGTGCTGGCATTAATAGGTGGACAGAGTGGACAACACAATACAGACACAGTTGAGTCTGGAGAGTACCTGCAGCATGAGCACACTCAGACCAGGTGTGCACTTATTGTGTAAAAGATTAAATCCAAATTTAATACCATTATTGCCACACCATAAGAACAACCTAGGCACAAATACAGGGGTGGAGAAGGGGCAACGGCCTCTGCCCTACCTAAATGGCATCACTGCTTAATGATAGAAATGTATTCTCAGGTGCTAATGCAATGGTTTCTACTGTGTTCTGAGATACTGTATCTCCATGTTTCATGATGTGTCCTGATCATCATGTGGGTTAGTGTCCCTCATTGTTCCTCATTTTGAGTGTTCATGTCCCTCATTTCAGTGATAAATGTGAGATACGGTGCATGCTTCCAGGACCCTACTAAGCACAGAGTGCTGAGCATGGCCATAGTGTATATGCTCAATACAGAATGACAGCTCCATGTGATAATGGCGATCATGGAATAGCTATCGCCAATTGGGTGAGTGTACATCACTGAAAATTAATTTTGGCGATGTACACTACTGTATTCTCAAGCGGCTTTTCGAGGATCTATTTTTTCCTGCCCCCACACCTCCCTACTATAGGATTCTCAACTCCGGGGGTGCATGTCAGGGGTCAAAACTTAAAAAAAAGGAAAAAACAACTAGAGCAAAAACATGATCGTGCCCAGAATCAAACTCGACACCCTCCCAACCCCAGCCTGCCATCAACCCACCATGCCACATGGCCAGCTCAGCAGCCCTCCACTGCACTACTGCCCACAGACCCTCCTTCTTCTTCCACCCATCACATGGCGTGGTTCCCCCCCCTCCATCTTGCGTATATACATAGTGACATCCCATCGCTTTAGTCACCTACCCCCATATCCAGTCACTACCCAGCCAGGTAGCCTTGTGCAGATGCTCCGTGATTGAGTCACCCTTTTTGAAAGCACTCAGTCGCAGTAGCCTTGTACATGGGATACCCAGAAGGACAAAGGGAAAGTAAGTGAGATGAAACAGTCATGGAGAAACACATTTGTAGCATTACATATGCATAAGGGATTTGCACGGTCCAAAACAAAAAGGATAGGCTTCACAACACAGAGACCCCACTTCGTACTTCTGGAATGGGGGATGTTGACTGGCTATATCCTAGACCATGACTTCTCAGACCTTGTGATAGTGAGCCTCCACGAAGCCATGGAAAAGATCTTGAGCCTCCCCCAAATATTTAAATAACCTCAGGCCTCCCCATGGAAAAACTGCATACTTTGCACAGTATATTGGGAATAAAGTGAAACTGCTAAGGTCGAAACGTAGATTTTTAACTCTATTTTCTATTTTCAGCGTGCATTTAATATAACCATTTTGTTTTGCTTTTAGACCACATGCTGACACAGCGCCTTGTCTTTGTTGTTTTACAATTTGTATACTACATTTGCTGCGACCCACTATGCCTAATCTGAAATCTCTTCTGAATTCTCTGCGATGCTCCTTCATTTCTTCTATGTCTGCATTCCCTTCTCATATTTCTAAGCCTTCTCTTGAATTATTTTCTGCCATTTGCTCTAAGACTAAACTCTGCAGTCACTTACAGTTTCTTTCCAAATGCATACTGGGTATTATTCCTAAAGGTTTCTGTTTGAAATTTCATCCTTGTTCATTTGGATCTGAGACACATGTTTTCTCTACTAACAAGCTTTTGAAAACTTTCTCTAGAAACTTATCATGCACACTTTTCTCTCCATCAAAACACAGCTGATCTCTGTGGACAAAACCATTCAAAGGCAAAAAGTTTCCTGCAGCGACGGCTCCACATAACCTTCCTTTATTAAGCACTGCATCCAAAATCTTAACTCCACTCTCTTTCAGTTTCTCAAGGACACCAAAGCTGCAAAACTCCAGTCTCTCACCCAGCAGATCAACAACAGCATGAGCCCTCGAGTCAGACACAACCTAACAATTTGGTATTTTGTATTCCTCCAGACCTTCCCCTGACACAAGAGAGCACTCACTCCTTAGCAAAGGTCTCTCTTTTGTTACACCCAGATATCTTGATGCACCCCAGGTTCAAGTTGATCTGCAGTGCTTCTATCGTGAAATCCTTGCAGCTCATTTTCTAATATGACTCCTCTTCCCACAGATGATGACGGTATCACCAGAACTATCAATGACATCAATCCCCAGTGAAGTGCATGGACACCTCCAGGACGTTTTGCTGCTGTTGATTATTTTGTTAACCAATGCATGAAAAACTACTAACTTTAATCTTCATTGCAGGCACAACCATTCCAACCTGACACCTGGTGAGCTTGCAGCCCTCAGATCTCTACAATGTAGGAAGACATTGTTATTAAACCAGCTGATAAGGGAGGTGCTGTTGTGGTCTGGCAAAAGGAGCTATACATTACGGAAGCCACACAGCAACTCTCTGACACCAGGTTTTATTCTTCTCTTCCACAGGACCCCACTGCTGACTATCAGACGGAGGTTACCACCACCATCACCTCTGCTATTGAAAACAATGAGCACCCTGCTTCTGCTAAGAGACTCATAGTCCAGCATCCCCAGACATCTAGGTTTTATCTTCTTCTCAAAATCCACAAAACAGGTAACCCGGGTCGTCCCATAGTGTCTGCCTGCTCCTGCCCCATCCCACATCTCTGCATTTTGGATGGCCTCATGAGACCCTTGTTGAGTCCCTGCCCTCTATGTTAAAGACACTAACCATGCTCTCCAGTTATTTGACAGGTTCAGATTCAGTGACTCTCATCAGCTAATCTTCACCATGGACATCAAGTCTCTTTACAAGTGATCCCCCATGATGATGGTCTGACAGCTTTGCAGCATTTCTTGAACAAGCGGGAAGTCCAGCAGCCACCCACACACACACAACTCATCTGGCAGAACTGGTTCTAACACTCAATGCTTTTCTTTTAATAACAGTTTTTCAGCAGGTCAGTGGAGTTGCCATGGGTACCAAGATGGGTCCCAGCTTTGCTAATCTGTTTGTGGGTTGGGTGGAGGAATGTTTTCTCTGATTCACAGGGGCTGTGCCTGAACTCTACAAACGCTACATTGATGACTGTGTGGGGGCCACCTCCTGCTCCAGGGAGACCCTCCAAGTCTTCCTTGACAAGTTCACCACGGCTCATCCTTCCCTTCCCTTCAGTACACTGTTGAAGTATCCTCCTCTACACTGCCTTTCCTGGATATCCAGCTCTCAGTCCAGAACACTGGTCTGAAGACATCAGTCTATTACAAACCCACTGACTCTCACAGTTTCCTCCTCCATAGCTCCTTCCATCCTAAACATGTCAAGAATGGCCTGCCTTATTCACAGTTTCTTAGACTTCGCAGGTTATGCAGTGAAGAGGATGATTTTGCTGAGCAGACCCAAATAATGCGTAGTTTTTTTATCAACAGGGGGATACCCTAAAAGCACAGTGGACAGAGCACTCTCACGGGTCAGTAACATGCCCCGCAACCTTGACCCCCACAGGAGGGATACTGTCACACAAGAACAACGGCGAATTCCACTAGTTCTTCCTTTCCATCAGAGCACACCTTCTCTTCACAGGATCATCACTAGTAACTTTCCCATTTTGCAAACTGACCCTAACATTGGTGCTTTCTTTACAGAACCACCTATTGCCTCCTACCACTGGCCACCTAACCTGCACAATCTCCTGGTAAAAAGCAGCCTACCCACTCCTAACAGTTCCTCCCCCCCAGGTACCAAACCTTGCAATAGGGCTCGCTGCTACACCGACAAATTTATTTCCAGTGTAACTGAGATTCGGGGGCCTACAGGTGTTTTTCACATCACCAAGGAGTTCTCATGCACCTCCACTAATGTAGTGTACTGTATTCTTTGCAGGAGGTGTTCAGCTATTTACATCGGAGAAACTGGTATGCCTTGCTGACCGTTTCAGGAACATTACAGAGCAGTCAGGAATGGTGAAACTGCTAACCCCATTGTATCCCACTTTATCTCCAGGGACCACAATGTCAATGACCTTTCTGTTTGTGTCCTTCAGCAGGGCTTCCGGGATCCTAACCATAGAAAAAACTTGGAAGCCAAGCTGATCATCCACCTTGGCTCCCAGCAGCCCTCTGGTTTAAATGATAGACTTATTTTCCACTAACATCTTTCAGCCATCCCTTTTTTTCCCTAAAGTCATTTTGTTTTGTACTGATTTATTTTTCATTTTCACCATATGTCTCCATTTCTCCTTCTCACACATTTGTCACCTTTCAGCCTTCTTACAAGGCCCTGTTAATCAGTCTCTACCTGGGTACTCCCCCAGCTCTTTCTCTCCCATTATGTTTTATCTTTCCCATCATCACCTTTTTGTTTCACAGATTCTCTCTTAATCTTACCATTTATCACTTCTTCTCCCTTAGCCCCCCCCTTCTTCTTTCTCCACATATATATCTCTCTCATTTTACCTCTCCTCTACACTAACTTGTTTTTTTCCTCTTTTAGATATTTCCTGAAGAAGACCTAAGGTCGAAACGTAGATTTTTAACTCTATTTTCTATTTTCAGTGTGCATTTAATATAACCATTTTGTTTTGCTTTGAGAATAATATAACCCTCTAATTTTAACTTAAAAGAGAGCAGGATATCTACAGCTTCGTATCGCATGCAACTCTTACCTCACACCCTTCTCTATCAATTCTCTATATGATAAGCACATCTCTAAATGGATAAAAACAACATCCAATTTAAATAGCACTGTTTACAAAGATATTTGTGATATCCTTCCTGACTACTCCGTCAATGCTAAAAACAGATGGAGTACTTTGCTACAATATAATATCACCAATGCACAATGGTCCAGATGTTGGCTCTCCTGTCACAAATCTTTTAATGATAAACGAAGTTCCCTCATTCAAACCAAGATCCTTCATTTGTGGTACAGAACTCCTGTTGTATTACAAAAAATGGGTTTATTGAACAATAACAATTGCTGGCGCTGCAGTTCCCCCAATGGGGATTTATTGCATATCTTATGGCACTGTCCCCTCATACAAAAGATTTGGCACTGTACTCACAGATTTGCAATGAAAGTGGTAGGTCAACCTTTACACTAGACCCTAAACATTGCATTCTTGGTATTTTTAATCACCGTTCTTATAAAATTTCATATTCGTAGAGCAGATATTTAAATATACTCTTCCTTCAAGTTAAACGCACAATCCTCATGCATTGGAGATCCTACATAATCCCTACCCTTCCCGGTATCATTAACCAACTATTGCAATATGCCTCTCTGAACTGTATGACATATATCTTGTTTGACCGACTCATGTTATATAACAATTGTTGGCAGGGCTTCTTTAATTTTTTGGAATCAACTAAATCTTCCAACACCAATGTATGGACTTAATATATATGGATTTTCCCCTTTTACTGATACATCATTGTAGTCTCACTTTTTTCCCCTTTTTTTATAGTTTCCCTCTCTCTCTTCTTAACTTTCTTATATATCTTTTCTTTCCTATACTCTGTTCTCAGTCGTTCTTTATTACTCCACAATCCTTTTATGAATGTACTTTTTTCCCTTTTGCAGCATCATATATAATTATGCAACATTTTTATATAAACCGTATCTAATCATACTATCCGCTTTAAGTTCACTACAAATGTCAAGTATATGGTAATTACATGACCTGTATTGTTTACTATATTTTAAACCAAAAGCTCCTTGTATTATTGTAGCAATGTTCTTATTATATGCTGCCTCAATTTCTTTAAAAAAAAATCCTCACATTGTACTGTACTGTAAGAGGTTTGTCTGTATATCTTATGAAAAATGAATAAAAAAGTTTAACTGCAAAAAGAGAGCAGGAAACAGCACCTAAATTAGAGGACTTGGAATCTCCCTCACACAGGAAAAGTGCATGTTTATATGGCCTCCCTGAAGGAATGCAATCAGGAGACATGACAGAATATCGGGCTTCCCTCCTCCTCGAGATTTTGAACCTGCTAGACAATTTCCTTATAACACTGGAATGGGCCCATCATGCACTGGCTCAAATACCACAGGTCATGGGGGTAAAGCTGTGGTCTGTGGTGATGAATATTCCTTCATTATTGCACTAAAATGCAGATTCTCTGCAAGGTGTGGTAGAAAAAGAAATTTCCTCTGGGGAATGCAAAACTTTATACGGACCCTGATTTTAGACCCAAGACTATGAAGTAGAGAATAAAAATGTTGGAGGTTGTGAAGCTGTTGAAGGAAAAGGGAATTAAGACACATATGTTCACACCAGCCCAGATAAAGGTCTTCACTGAGTTGGGCTCCCGTTTTTTTCTGCTCTCTGTAGGAAGCACTGGAGACCAACAAACAGCTAAGTGTCTGACTCAGTATACTGGATGATCATGAAAGCTGAGTGACTGAAGCCACCTTGAAACAACTTTCCTGGTCAACACATACCACAGCACCCAAATGGAAGAAATGAATAGTGGCTGCAGCAGGATTAAATAAAGGGCCAAAGACTGGAGCAACAACACGGAAAGCAACCCCCCTGACTCCAGATCATAAAAACATAGGACTGAGTGTTCTGATAAGTACTTTTCCCAGTTTAATTATCTAATATCTTTTGTTCCCAGTTTTTAGGTTTTAAAGTCAGGGAGGGGGTCCCACCTTTTCCACACTTGGCCTACCTTGGAATATTTGAACAGCCTGCTCTCATGGGTGTGATAAGAGACCCAACTACCTATATGGGTCTGCATCTGTTGATTGTTTCTGATTACAGAACATCATGGACTTTGAATTCCTTTACTTCTGCATACTGTTCATGTATTTCACTAATTTACTAGCCTGTTTCTAACTTATGTATATTTTGTAAGTTAGCTCTAGGTATCAGACAGTTTGGTATTTGCAGAGGATCTGGACAATGTGCTGTAGAGCGGTTTCACTTAGGAAGCTTCCTTAATTTGGCTTTGCTGTCTCTGGGGGGATGGTGGCCCATTCCCCTCCTTCCCTGTTAATTTACAATTGGTGCTTGGTTGCCTTTGAAGGGCATCAATATTTACCAGATGGCTTGGTGACAGTTTGTTAATATGTTTTGCTTCTCCAACAAACCACCTGGGGTATTGCAGTTGGTGTGGCCAGGTGGCCTCACAGCACCCGATGCACTTCTTGACCATAGATTCTGAAATGGCAATGTAACCAAGGATCTCTCCTATTCATGGCTTCGTCTGTTACAGGGGCAGTGAGGGACAGAGGGCTGTAACTGAGTTTCTCGCCATGGACCCCACATGTATTATATGTTCTGCTCAGGGAGGCCTCAAGCTGGATTAAGCCCAAATTGCATTATTCTTGCTGATGCATACTATGCACAGTACAGGTTTTATTTCAATGGTTTAGCTCATCTGAGGATGGGCACCAGGGACACTTGAATATGGTTTGTCTTTGGTCAACTTGGGTTGGATTTTTGTGTAAGATCCACCTCCCCAAACCAGCAGGGGCATGCGTGAGCTGAGTGTCTGAAGTGGCCATGACATTTTTTTACTCACTGAAGGTTTCTTTCACATTACAGCAATGCCGTCATGGTAAATTTAAAACTGGGCAGGGGGGTTTGCCACACCAAAGGAAATAAAAATATGATTGGGTGTGGGCAACAGGATGACATTTTTGGTGGGACAGCCATGGAGCATGAAAGATGTCAGCTGCACCTGTAGCCTTTACCATAAGAGGGCCTTAGGTGTCACACTTAAAGGGATATAGTAAGAATCCCTACATACCTTTTTCCCACAGTATGACATTGCCAGACATGCTTCAGATATTGAAGCTGCAATTTGTTTAGTATAAAAATCTGTCATAGTCATTTTTTTAATGTTTTATCAGTACTTTTTTATGCCAGCCCCCTGATTTTTTATGTGTGGCCACACCCCCAGAATTATGTCATGCAAGGGATGTTTTACATACAACAACAAGGAATTCTGGGTAAATTATAAAGGTGATTTTAAATGTTCCCAACTCAGAGGTGCAGCCCCTTATTTTGGTAGTGGCCACTGCAGTACAGCTCCTAATATGTAGACATATTTATTTATGTATTGTTTTAAAGGTTTCACCTGGAAAGACATACTGAGCAGACAAGCTAGTTTCCAGATGCATCCTGTGGGATAGGGGAAAGGGGCACAAAGTAGGTACATATGTAGCAAGGCATTGTGGGTGCAGTACATAGCTTATTTTTCTGTCTCCCTACTCCTATTTTGCTAAAATACCAAGACTGACCAACAGAGGTCTTTGTTCCAAACCAGCTGGTGTTTACTTCTGATAAAGAGAATACAATTGTATTTATTGTATTTTGATGTGTTACTAATTACTTTTTAATTTAATGAGAAAATATCTGTTAGTGTAGTGACACAAGTGGATTTTCACCTTTGTTTCTCACACTGCTAGTAAAAAAGAATTCAGCAGACTTCTGGTATTGTCATGTTAGACACTGCCAGCTACTTAATTAGATACTTTTCTCAATAGCAATTAGTGACATTCAAGTAAAATTTTGGAAAAGTAAGTAAAGAAACAAATAAAAGAAAACTGAATGACTGCAGAAGCATCTAAAAGCACCAACCCTTCATTCTCCCTTACTAAGTATTAGCTCTTTAGAAGCTTTGTTTACCTGGCATGATGTCACAGTTGGGGGCTGTGGCACAGAGGAAAAAGAAGGTCTTGTTATGAAAATGAAGTAGAGCACAGAAATAAAAGCATGTTTTCATGGAAAACACGCTTCTGGGCAGTTTGAATGTTAGGAGATTAAATCACAACTCTTACAGGTTACTATTGCCATTTGCTATGGTACATGTTGGTATATCTCTTTAAACAGAGTCACAGGATCCAGCATGACTCTACTGTTTTCACCATGAAGTGGGCTTTATGTTGGGTTGTAAATGTTGCCCAGTTGATATCAGTTAGTTTTGATTTAATTGTTATAATGTCTGTATCATCTCACAGGTGGGTTTTGATTGTGTACTATACATGTATCGATCCTCAAAGGGTACAAGGGAAGGAGAGCACCAGTCATTATGGCCACAGATCTGAAAAAAATCTATTGCAATGTCAAAGGCTTGGGAAGTCCAATTATAAGAAGGTACATCAGCGAGCATAGAAAGACAAAAGGAGGGATAGTGAGGCTGAATAGAATGAACCATGGGTGAGCAGAGGGGGACAGTGAAAAAGCAGGGATACTGAATGAATATTTCTGCTCAGTATTCACAAAAGAGGAGGGGGAAGTGCCTAATCCAATTAACAGAAGCACTCTTGATAGGGGGGTTGATCCCAGTCCTTTCACAGAAGAAAGGGTTCTGCAAGAACTCCTAAAACTGAAGGTGGACAAAGCAATGGCGCCTGATGGAATTCACCCCAGAATTCTAAAAGAATTAAGGGGGGAACTAGTGAAACCACTGGCTACTCTTTTTAATAAATCATGGGAGGACGGTGTGGTATCTGAGGACTGGAGGAAGGTGGATGTGATTCCTCTTCACAAAAGTGGGACCAAGAAAAAGGCAGGAAACTACAGACCTGTCAGTTTGACCTCTGTGGTAGGGAAATGATGGAGTCACTTCTGAAGGAAATAATTGCTGAGTAACTAGAGGCCAGTGGGGCACAGGACCCAAGGCAGCATGGGTTCACAGCAGGAAGGTCATGTCAGATGAATCTAATAGATTTCTTTGACTGGGTGACCAAAGTAGTAGACCAGGGCGGGGCTGTGGACATGGCCTACCTAGACTTTAGCAAGGCATTTGACACAGTCCCACACAAAAGATTAATAGTCAAATTAACCAGCCTGGGAGTGGGTCCCAGGGTGGTAGCCTAGGTAAAACTCTGGCTAGACAACAGGACACAGAAGGTAATTGTAAATGGAGTCCACTCTAAAGAAAGAGGGGTTACTAGTGGGGTACCACAGGGTTCAGTGCTGGGTCCAGTCCTTTTTAATGTCTTTATAAGTGACATTGCAGAGGGACTGGAAGGAAAAGTATGCCTCTTTGCAGATGACACAAAGATCTGCAACAGGGTTGATACACAAGGAGGCATGGAAAGGATGAGAAGGGACTTGGCAAGGTTGGAGGAATGGTCAGAAGTGTGGCAGCTATGATTCAATGCATAGAAGTGCAAAATAATGCACCTGGGAAACAAGAACCAAGGGGAAGAATACACAATGGGGGGAGGTAGTAACAACAACAAAAAAGGAAAGGGACCTGGGGGTAATCATATCAAATGACCTTAAGATTAGCAAGCAATGTGAGAAGGCAGTTGTGAGGGCTGGGGGTATACTGGGATGCATAGGGAGAGACATCACCAGCAGAAAACAGGAAATTGTTATCCCGCTGTACAGACAGTTGGTGAGACCCCATCTGGAGTACTGCATCCAGTTCTGGAGACCCCATCTCCGCAAGGACATAGAAAGGATAGAGGCAGTCCAGAGGAGGGTAACTAAAATAGTGCAGGGTCTGCAAGAGAAGCTGTATGAGGAGAGACTTAAGGAGCTTAATATGTATACCCGTGAGGAAAGAAGGGAGAGGGAGGACATGATAGAAACTTTTAAGTACCTCAGTGGAATCAACAAAGTCCAAGAGGGTAGCATCTTTCAGAAAAAGAGACATGCAAGAACAAGGGGACACAATTTAAAGATGGGGGTGGTTCAGGGGCAATGTAAGGAAGTATTTTTTCACAGAGAGGGTAGTGGATGCATGGAACAGCCTTCCTGAGGAGGTTGTGGGGTCTAAAACTGTGGGAGAATTCAAGAATGCATGGGACAGACATAAGGCAATTCTTGTGGGGAGTAGGAAGAAATAGGCTGTTGGTTAACTAGGATCTGCAGCCTATCCTGTAGGTAGGGAAATGGGCAGAATAGATGGGCCAAGCAGTTCTTATCTGCTGTAAAAGTCTATGTCTATGTTTCTATGTTTCTAGGCTAGCTGTTACAAGAATTGAATAGGCTTAAGGTAATGGTGACAATGTTGCAGGAGACCCACTTTACTCCAGAGGAGCATAAGCAACTGACACATTCCTGAGTGAAGGCCTGCTATTTTGCCTCCCTATCAGGCCCATCCGCACAGATGGGTAGTTGCTATTTTAACTTGGAAAGACACCCTAATAGAGGTTGACAAGGTAAAGGCAGAATCAGCAGGGAGATTTGTTAGCATAAAGACGGCATACAGAGACACCCACATTTATCATGTATCTGTATGCCCCAAATGAAGCAAAGGACAGGAACCCTTTTTTGAGAAATGTACATCTTTCAGTGCTGAAAGTGCCCTCTACTCTCAGTATTATTTTAGCACAGTCCTAATACGGAACAAGATACAAAGTCACCTAACTTACAGACAGGCAGGGAGGGCAGGGGTGTAGAGAGCCTGAAGAGATCTATTACTGAATTAGGCCTGTATATTGCCTGGTGCCATGCTAACCCCAAGATGCTGGACTGTACTTTTTATTTTCCACCCCAACATTCATGACCCCACATAGATTAGCTGTTCCTGCTAGGAGAATGGCTGCATGCTATGCTGTAGGGGTGGCCACACTCTCAAATTGTTCCTCAGTATTTTTGGCTTTAACTATTCCCTCTTTAAGTGGGACCTTGGTGTGGTGCATGAATAATTCTTTATTAAACAACACTGAGTTTACTCAAATGGTAGGGCAAAAAAATCTGGAATATTTTTGCACCAATAAATGGGAGTACCATGGTGGCATCCAGGTGGGACAGCATGAAAGCAACCAGAGCAGGGGAAATTATGCATTTTGCTTTCCAAAAAAATGAAAAGAAACTACAGCATCACAGAAAGTTGGAAACAGATTTGTTTGACCTGCAAGTCACCCATAAGATTACTTTGGATGACACATTCCTCCCTAAAACAGCTTAATGCAAGGCAGACCTCCAGAAATATGAGGAGCAAAAAATAGTAGGACAGTTATGTTTTCCTAGACAAAGCTTTTATGGGTGGGGAGAGCAGCTAACTTTTGGTTTGGCAGATATGTCAGCAGGCTGCCAACAGGGCAATGTTTAGGATTAAGATTAGGAGGACCAACAGCTCTCTAACTCTCATCTAGGGCAAATAGCAAATGTTTTTGCCTCCTAAAACAAATCTCTGTATTTGAAGGACTGAGGGTTGACCCATGACAAACAGGCTTACCAGGGTTAACCCATGACATACAGGCTTTCCTGGGGAAACTACAGTTGCCCACCCTAACCCAAGACCACAGGGATAGTTTGGATGTCTCTCTGGGGGAGAAGGAACTCATAGCTACAATAAACAAATTCTGGCCAGAGCTGATAGGGCTGCAGGTGCAGAATTTGGGGTAAAAAATATTGAAAATTACCAAAGTTATGAGCCTGTGTTCACAAATTATGGTGTTGGACCCCGATCGGTAAGTAAGGACTCGGGTATGTGTGTGGTGGTGGGTACTGAGTGGGAGGGTCTGGTGAGGGTAGTCTAATGGCCTCAAAAGACATTGATGGATGTTTTTATTTTTACAGGTATTAAAAAAAAGACAGAGGATTCCTGCACTGGGGGATTGGGCAATCCCTCAGTGTCACTATTACATTTCTTGAGGGCGAGATGGGTGATTTTAAAAAAAATAACCACACATGCGCAGTAGTGTTGGGGGTCACAAAAACAAACAGGATTGGTGATCACAACACTGGGGGATTGGGCACCCCAGTGTCACTGTTATGTTTCTGGGGGTGCTGAGGGAGGGAGGAGGGAGGGAGGTCAGGTGGGGGCGACACAAATCCTAATCATGACAATGGGATTGGGCACCCCAGTGTCACTCTTATGTTCCGGGGGTGATGAAAGGCAGGGTCAAGTGGGGAGATATCTATAATAAAAAAACAAAGAAATCAGTGGCCACAGTGGAACACAGCACAGTCTGGCATGATCAAGACATTGTACTGTTCATGTGCTAGTAGTCAGGCATGCACAGTACTGTTTGGTGGCCATCTTGGACACGGTGGAGTGTGCTGTGTTCCACCTTGACTGTGGACAAAGTAAAAATAATACAATACTACTTCCAATTGAGACAATGAGTGGAGGCGACTGTGATGCAACTCCAACATGTTGTTTGGACAGAAGAAATGCACAGTGTCCTTTTCTCATAGCAAGAGGTCTACAGAGCTATGCCCACTGCAGCCATAAAAAGGACATTAACCTACTGTAGAAAGTCCAGGGAAGGGCAGCAGACATGATTGTGGGTCAGCAGGGTAAAATATATTAAGAGAAGTTGGGGTCTTGAACATGTACTCTCTGGAAGAGATAGAGGCAGCATGATTGAGACCATCAAGTACTTTGAAGGGATACATAGGGTGGATAAGGAGGATCTCTTTATGCTACTTGGCAACTGAAACATGAGGTGGAACAGTCTTAAATTGAAGCGGTGTTTAGGATGGAGGCTAGGAAGCACTTCTTCATAGAGAGGATGATGGCCAGTTGGAACGTGTTGACAAAAGAGGTGGTCTCATTGAAGATGGTGGGCAGCTTCAGTAGAGGCTGGGATAGAAATAAGAGGAAAGTAAGGGTCATGGGAGGGGTGGATGGAAAGGATGCGAGGATTTGGAAGGGGGCAGGGCCAGTAGCTTCACCTGTGGACCCTGCAATATGAGCAGACTTGATAGAACAAATGGCCTTATTCTGGTGGCTTCTCCATATGTTCATATCATGTCTGTATTCAGCAAGAATGATTTTTAAATCTTTGGCACTAAAGCCTGGTGCTGTACACCAGGATCAAGCAGTCTGGGTGAGATTTCTCAGCTTACTGTGAGACAAAATGCAACAAGTGCCACTGGATTATTAAGTTAATTCAGTATCCTGGAAGATATCACAGTAAAAACCTAAATAAAAGTGATTGACCTGGTGGCTGGAATTGTACTGCAGTTAAAAGCGGTATGAGATGAAATGTTGGGGGACAAGTAGAATTTAAATAGCTAGAATTAATTTGAGATAAGGTCATTCCAGGAAGAGAACATAAATGTAGTTTATGGTGTTGCTTTGGCAACAAAAGCATCATAACCTGATAAAAATTAATTGGAGAGTTATCATACCACGAACAAAAATTAGAATATGGTACATCACATCTAGTTATTTTCTTACCTAAATTTCCCTTAGCCTACCTGTATACATTCTATGAAGCTTATTAAAATAATAACAAAAAGAGTGAAAAGAGTGTCAAACTTAAAGAGGTCCTATTAAGGACATTAACTTGACTGACAAAGGGTTTGTTAATGGAAACTATGCCATTTATAAATTAGAAACCGTGATCTTTTCAATGTGCTTTAATTGCACTCTTTAGTAGTAATCTTAAGGCAGTTGGTCCCCATAGCATTTTAATATCTGATCCCAGCATGATTTTAAAGAACAGCACTTTTTGAGGGAGACAAGGGTTACAATTAAAACTGGTAAGCAAGAAAACATTTGGAAGTAGTAGATGTTTTGTAAAAAGAGATTCCATCCATTTTGGTCCTTGCAAAACAGGAGATGGAAGGTTTGATACCTTTTATTGGACCAACAAGTGTCTTGTACAAAGATAGAATTATACACAAGCTTCCAGGGCCACACAGGTCCCTTCTTCAGGTAAATAGCAAAACTGAGCAACATAAGCAGTATGTAACCCTACAAATGGGAGTTCCAGAAAAGTCTTCCTTGAGCTTGCTTAAATGCTCACTGCCAGGCTGGTTTCCTGTATTGTAGCAGTTTAAATGTATTGCCAGAGAGTGCCTGTATAGCCTCTGTGTACTGTCTCCTTAAGAGTTGCCTGGATTGCAGTCATAATTAATCTGAGAAGGAGCTTTGTTGAAAGATGTAACTATTTGCTGATCATTTGTTAGAGTAGTAATACTATTGCAGTTTGTTCTAACCTGCCTTCTTTGCAGCATGGACAGTTCTGTTTGTTTCCATCATTTTGGTCCTGGACTGTCAGAATAGGCCAATCAGTACATTTGGGACTCTAAAATGGAGGCTACCTACAGGGGCTTGGTGGGGTCAAAACTTGTAGGAATTGTAGTTTTGGGCTTTTGGCACCTAAAATAACCTGGAGGGGGAGCCCTTGTTGTGACTGTCTTTCAGATCAGCCAACCAAACCTTTTGGATCTTGGGGAAAGTTCCACACTGCTTGCAGTTTCAGTTAGATCTGAGTTGGGAAGTGAAGAAGTAACAGATTGAGATAGTTCGAGCAGCAATCCATAGTGGACTTGCGCAGGAGAACTGTGGAAAAGCCTGAGTTTGGCCTGCATGCCTGCCTGCTGTCCCTGAGAGGGAACTTGTGCTTTTTTTGAACTTGAATCCGAATTTGGAGAGCGAATTAAGCCATTGGATTGCGACCAGGCTTTAACCTGAAGAAGACCGAAGATTTTCTGAATGCGATTGGCCTGCCAGGACTTCCAGTTAGCTCTGAACTCCCGGATTGTGCAGAGACTCTGTAATTGTGACCAGAGAGCCATTTGCCTGTTACAGTGGAATTTCCTTACATGTGAATGTGCTGTGTGCTTATAGTGGGTCATGATTTGGTTCCCCACTGTGTGTCTGAACTGTGTTTTGCTTACTGAAGGCTGTATCCAGCTCTATGGACTTAATCCACATCCATTTCCATTTGCCTGGGCCCTGCTACACTGGCCCAGCCCGGATACTTCCTACGCAGAGAAGGTCATCGACGAGAGACTGGCCTGGGGATCAGTCCACTGCTCAATGCCTTGAACAGGAATGATGCCTCGGTGATTCATGTGGGTCATGCTTCTCCAGGCACTCCAGCTCAACAGCCTGCAGTCTCTATTTCATCCTGCCTGTATCCAGTATTGGGTATCATGAGAAAACATCAGGGTAGCTCCCTGCAACAACAGCTAAATCTAAAAGTGTTGTCATCTGATTGTCTTGTTGCCTTTTCTTTCATGAACTGAGCCCTCCGGCTCCAGATTACAAATAGTGTGTGTTGTGCATGTTCCTTTCTTCCATCACAGGGCCCCAACCAGCTGCAATGTTCCTGGCTAGCCCACCATTTTCCTACCTGGGTACCCAGAGTGTGTGACTGTGTAGGGACTCTGAATTGCATGCATAACTGTCTGATTAATATAGCTCTTAAGCAAATAAACCTGATTACGCCCCTCCCTTGTTCAGTCCACTGAATAAATCAGATTTAACTTTGTTTGCTTTTAACCTGACTGTGGTTCCAATTTGTGCCAAAAGTATTGTACTGTTGCTTTTTGCTGTGCTTAACCTTGTTTTACAGGGGGTCCCCAGGGTCAAGCTAGAGGAACCAGCCCTGGTGGTAAGTGCAAACAGTGTGGGTAATTGCCTGGTGAATAAGGATCATTGTGAAATTAATTATTGTATATTGTTCAGGCCACTAGAAGGGAAAAAGGGGGTTTACAGTGTCCTGGAGGGCTGTGCCCAGGTTAGCTTAACCACTAACAACCCTGACCTCTGGGTGGAGGCACCTGTTTCATTACCCAGGGCCCTTAACCTGCTACTAGCCAAGCAGGCAGGGGTAATAGCCCTTGGGATAGCGCCACCTAGCGGTTACAAGTATTTATATCCACTGTGGAGCAATTAAAAATCAGGAAGTGAAGTAGAAATGTGATAAAAGGGACTAGAGATGAAAGTCTAAAATGTAAAATAAAAACATGAGAAGAAATGGGGAGGGGGCTAAGTACGAACAGGTCAGTAGGAGATGAAAGGAAGCTAAAGGGAAGACAAAAGCACACAGATAGGATCTGAGATCAGAGGCTGGCTGTAAGGGTAGAATAGACAGAAGATGCCTAAGAGATGCAAGGAAATCAAGAAATTAGGAGAAACAAAAGAACAAAGGCCTAGATAAGCAGAGCGTGAAGTAGTATAAACAGAGATGTGAAAACAAGAGGGAGTGGGCGGGATTGAGCTAAAGAGTTAGTAGAAGAGGCAGGGAGGATGTGAGGTACAGGTAAAAAAGCAGATAAGGCAGAACTCAGATAAAAAAAATAATAATAAGAGAAATACAAAACCAAAGTGTGATAAATAATTACATGATTTAGTACACAATAAAAAAGAATTACAGTTTACCATAGTGTGTCATGAAACCGATGTCCCGATTCAGTCCAGAAATATTAGATTTAAATTGTTTAATATATTTCAGTTCCCATGTCCTTCTGTCCTGTGTGTTTCTGAAGTTGCCTCTTTGTATTAAGACAGATAAATCCAAGAGAGAGTGATCGGTTTGTGAAAAATGGTTTCCTACTGGAGTGCTAATAATCTAGTTTACTATTGTGTGATGGTGGTGATTCATCCTGGTTTTCAGTGGTTGGCTAGTTTCCCCAATATAGCAACCATTTGTGCACTTCTTGCATTGAATTAGGTAAACCACATTGCTGGATTGACATTAGAGATGCGGCAAATTTAAAATCCGCTGGCGAAATGAATGCGAAGTGGCCACTTTGCGTTGGAACTTTGCTATGTGAAGTGCTCCATAGGAAAGGCTCACTTCACCTTGTTATTATAACTTTGCGTTGTTATTCCACCTTAAACACAAAGTAAGGTGGAGTGACAACAATATTGGCAGCACCCCACCCACACAGTCACCAGAATTAATGTGCATCCCCAAAGTGCTACTGTCTTGTGTCCAGAAAACTCCCCAGTGCTGACAAAGTGAAATGAGAGCATAACAAGAAATGCAAAGCCTCCCAGAATTAATGGCGCATTCAGTCATTCGTGCAGTGGTCACACACAGAGTCACCAGAATTAATGTGCATCCCTAAAATGCTACTGTCTTGTGTCCAGAAAATTTCCCAGTGCTGATGAAGTGAAATGAGAGCATAACAAGAAATGCAGTCTCCCAGAATTAATGGTGCACTTCAAACACACAGATAGATTAAGATTGCGCTGTGCACTCAAGAAATGCATACGAAAAGGCACAACTCCTAACCAGTGCTCACAAGTCACAAATCCAAATCTGGAAAGGAATACATTTTGCCAGTTGGGAGATTAGTGGACAGCAATAACAATCAACTACCAGTAAAGATACCACAAAGCAGTGTAAAAAATTCAAGCAGGTGTGGTGGATAGCAGGTTCACACTGCTGCAATTACTCTGTGGCACAATAAAAGGTGAGTGATTTAATGGCATGCATCGTACACACACTCACACACACACTACAAGTAATGCATAGCAAATTGAAAACCTTTAGTAATATAACCAAATGTTTTAAACAGACAAATTATATACATTGCTGCACCACAACAATCAGCAAAAAAATTTAAAGAATTACTGAAAATATTACTGAGTGTACATTAACACTGTTATACAAGAAAATTATAACCAAAACAGAAAGATTGCCTTTTTCTCCCAGTTAATGTACCTACACCACAATTACGCCCCCCAAAGCACAGTTCACAGTACACAGACTGACTGTTATTTGTTGTGTGTTGATTTTGAATGTTAATTTAGAACGCTCGATGATATGAGCACAGAAGGGTTTCCTTACAATTGATGTACTAAATTTTGAGCAAAAAAAAGACTCAAAAAGGCATTTTAAACAGCTTTTAGAGGTTTTGAATCTCAGAGCTCTGAGAGCAAACTGTCTCCAGCTACCACTACACACACACACACTACCCAGGCCACAACTTAGGCTGTGCAGAACACTGTAGAGCCCATGTGACCTGCAATCCTATGAATCACTGCAGAATTTCATTTGAACCTCAATTATGAGGTGAAGTGAGGCAAATGACATTGATTTCAATGTACTTCGTCTTAAAATTGGTGGAGAAGTGGTTCAGGGAAGGCAGAATAACGCAAAGTCATTGGTTTCAATGGACTTCGCATTTCTCATTATAGACGAATTATAGCTTCATTGTCAGTGTTCTGTGGATTCTCGTTACTCCGGGAATCACTTTATGAGTGAATTGGCCACTTCGCCCACCACTGCTTATAGTACTGTAACTCACATGCTGTACAGGAAGGAATGTGAATGCCTATGGCTGTACTTCCCTGATGAGCTGAGCCTGTATCATAAAACTCCCCAATTTAAAAACTCTTATTAATGAGTACAGTGGTGGCCTGGTGAAACAGGCTTACAATGCATCCAAGTAACTAGTAAAAAAATTTATGTTGTGATTCATGACATGATCGTGAATCATGATTTGTGACTGCATTTGTGACCGTGATGATGAAAAACATGATTCTGTGTCAATGGTGTGAGATAACCAATATGAAACTGTATTGGGAACTCGAATGCCTACAGCTGTACTTCCCCAATGAGCTGTAGCACAAAACTCCCCAACTTAAAAACATGTATTAGTGAGTACAATGGTGAGGTGGTGAAGTCTGGAGAAATACTACAAAACAGGCTTGCAATACATCCACGTAACTAGTAAAAAAAATTAATGTTGTGATTCATGACGTGATTGTGAATCATAATTTGTGACTGCATTTGTGACCATGATGATGAAGAACGTGATTTGTATCATGAGTGACGCATGATGATGGTCCTGACTTAAAAATGCATATTAACGAGTACAGTGTTCATGTAGAATTATGCACCACACCAGTCCAGTACTCTGAAGAGAAGCCAAAGAAACAACTGTGACTTAAGTTACAGATGGAGATTGGGCCCTAAAGAGATGCAAATGCACAGACAGATTAAGATTGCACTGCACACTGAAGAGTTGCAGATGCAAAGGCACAGCATCTAACTGGTGCTCACCATCAGAAGTTCAAATCTGGAAAAGAATACCTTTGCCGCCTGGGGCGGGCCGCGGGGGGGGCAGTGTACTGCTCTGCTGCAGTAACAGGCACTAGTACTAGTAGCAGTAAAGATACCACAAAGAAGTACAAAAATCACACAGCTACAGTGGATAGCAGGTTCACATTGCTGAAATTACTATGTGGCACAATAAAACGTGTCTGATTTGATGACATGGGTCACACACATACTCACACACACACTAAGTAATGCGTAGCAAATTGAAAACTTCAGTAATATAAACACATATTTTAAACAAACTAAAATTATGTACTGCTGCACCTCAATGATCAGCAAAAAATGGCAAGAAATATTGAAAATTTTACTGTGTGTACATTAACACAGTTATAAAAGAAAAATATCACCAACACAGAAAGAACTGTCTTTTTCTCCAAGTTAATCTACCTACACCACAGATATGCCCCTCCCCCAAAGCACACTTCCACTGTCTCTCTTAATGCACAGACTGAATGTTGTACATTAACATTCAAAATCCACACACAAACAATAAATGCTTCTATGATATGAGCACAAGTGGGTTTCCCTACAATTGATGAACTAAAGTTTCAGCAAAAAAAAGACTCAAAAAGACTTTTTTAACAGCTTTTAGAAGGTTTGAATCACAGAAAGCTCTCAGAGCAGACTGTCTCCTACAGCTTCCTACACACACTATCCCAAACTGAGGCTGTGCAGAGCAATCTAGAGCCCATGTGACCTGAAATCCCATGAATCACTGCAAAATTTGCCTTTGGGCTTAAAAACAAGGCGAAGCAAGACTAAGTACATTGTTCTCAATGTAGTTTGCCTTACTAATTGGTGGAATAGTGGTTTGGGAAGGCGGAGTAATGCGAAGTCATAGTTTTCAATGGACTTTATGTTACACATCATAACGCAAAGTACACCGCTTCGCGTTGTGGAGCACTCCGCAAATTTGCTTTCGCTTCGCAATTCACTTTGCGGAGCAAACTAGGGCCACTTCGCCCATCACTAATTGACATGTGTAGGATCCATTAATTTGAGGGAATTATGAAGTGTGGAGAGCTGTCTGTCTCTTGTTCTCTCATCAGAGCAGATTCGATGGTTTCAAATCGCCTGACTAGATTACAGATTTTTTTTGTATGATTTGGTTGGAAGCTGGAATTATGCAGGTAGCAGTGTCTGTCAGTAGGTTTTCTGTAAAGAGCCGTGTGTATATGTCCCTTTTTAGTGATACTGACTGTGGTGTCAAGAAAATGTATGCTGGTGGTGGAATATTCAATAGTGAGATTTATGGAATGATGAAAGTTGTTAAAATCATGATGGAATTTTTTGAGAGAGTTTTCACCTTCTGTTCAAATCAGGAATATGTCATCAATAAATCGTAGGTACACAGATGGCTTATAAGGGTGGTGTTTAAAAAAATCCTCATCTAAGCAGGCCATGAAAAGATTGGCATATTGTGGTGCCATATTAGTGCCCATGGCTGTCCCCATGATCTATAAAAAGTGCTTGCCATTAAAGGTGAAGTTGTGTGTCAAATGAATTTTATTAGGGTGCTGATGGTGGTTTCTGGAATGTCTCCTGTGGATGTGTTTTCCTTTAAAAATTTCTGACATGCTGCTATGCCATCTTCATGTGGGATGTTGGTGTACAGGGCAGTGACATCCATTGTGGCTAGGATAGTGTTAGGCGGCAGTTCCCCAATTTGTTTCAGTTTCCTGAGGAAATTGGTGGTGTCCTGAATAAAACTGCTAGTAGCTCTTACTAGTGGTTTTAAAATGGATTTAATGAGTCCTGAAATGTTTTTAATGAGTGTGCCAATGCCAGAGATGATGGGTCATCCTGGATTCCCTGGTCTGTGTATCGTGGGTAGCATATAGAATGTCCCTGGAGTAGGTTTGTTTGGAATTAGTATTTTTAACTGTTCTTGGATGTTGTTAGGCAGAGACATGATGATTTGTTTAAGTTCTTCTGTATATTGTATAGTAGGGTCTTCGGTGAGTTATCTATAGTAAGCTGTATCTCACAGCTGTCTGTGTGCCTCTTTAATGTAATCATCTGTGTTCATCACAACCACAGCTCCACCCTTGTCACCTTATTTTATTACAATGTTATGGTTGTTATTCAGAGTTTGTATTGCCCTCTTTTCTAGTGGTGTAATATTGTACAGGAGTTTCTGCTGTTTGCTAAGGATTTGGGAGTTTATTCTTCCACAGAAGCAGTTGAGGTAGGCATCCAACTTGGGGTTGCATCCACTCCGAGGGGTCCAGTCTGATGTTTTCTTTGTGCTGTCATAATGTGTTGTTTGAGTGTTATTTTTATCGAAGAAATATTATTTTAGATGAAGCCATCTAAAAAATTCTTCTATCTCCCCACAGAACCTAATGTTATCAAATTCCTGTGTAGGGCAGAAAGTTAAGCCCTTGGATAGTACAGATGTTTCAGCCCATGTAAGTTCTTTATTAGATAGGTTGATCATTGATAGTTGTTGCAGTGTATTATCCTGTTCCACGATGTTAATGCTGTGGTTTACTTCCCCTGGATGAGTCAAGATGTTGTTGTAGCTGCTGTCTTGTAGTTCTCTGAGTTTCCTCCTCTTCCATGATAGGGCTGCCTGGAGAGCTTTTTAATAATGTGTGTGGAGATCACAACTAAATCCTGGTGGTACGTTGTTGTTTCCTTGAAGGGTGTGTAAAAGTTCAGAAAATCTATTTTTAAGGTGAGATTTTCTAGCGTATGTCTGATAAATAAGGGGATTCCTGAGTTTCTCTGATGTCCTGTTAAAAAGTTGTTCTTCATACCTTGAATTGTATGTAGTTTGTAGTGGATTGTAGATCCAAAGACCTTTAGGTATAACGTTCTGTTTTTTGCATGCCGTTATGAAGTAGATGTCACTCTCAAATTTGGCTAGTAGATAAGAGTATTGAAGATGGCATTTCATTAACTTTACTCACAGTATAAAATAGTGTTTTTTTAAATGCTGAATAAGCAGTATTTTTATTCATGCAGTAGTGAATGTTTTTCATTCACTAGGTAATATTCACAGTAAGTATTTCTGTAATCAAGTTTAAACAGTAGGGAGAGAGGGGAAGAGTCAACAGCTGAAGCCAAAGGATGCTTTGGCCAGACAAGACAGACTGGTGGTGGGAGGCGTGGGGACTACGGTTGAGGCAATCAGTTATGGTCTGGTCACTGGTACATGAGTATAGTCAGATACAGTCAATTCTTTATTCACTAGTGATTTAGGATCCTGTATAGCCAGGCACAACTTTTCACTGTGTTTTTGACTGACAAGCTTACAGAGAACAGGGAACAGGGAAGAAGTGCAAGATCATGCACATAGGGAAGAGAAACCCTGAAGCCACCTATAGGTTGGGAGGAAAGTTGCTGGCAGTCACAGGGGAAGAAAGAGGCTTGGGCATCATCATCACAGTTGACCAGAAATCATTCAAACAGACCACTAAAGCAGTAGGTCTGGCTAGGGGGATGTTGGGGTGTATTAGTAGGGGTATCACAAGTTGTAAGAGGGAGGTAATAATCCCTCTTTACAAGACACTGGTTAGGCCCCATCTGGAGTACTGCATGCAGTTCTGGAGGCCACACCTTCACAAGGACATTAACCAAACTGAGGCAGTCCAGAGAAGGGCAACCAAAATGGTGTAGGGACTGCATCACAAAACATATGAGGACAGATTAACAGAACTCAGTATGCATACCCTTGAGTAAAGGAGGGAGAGAGGTGATATGATTGAAACATTCAAACACCTTAAAGGCATTGACAAGATGAAATAGTCTAACATGTTTCAATAGAAGAAAAATAGCAGGACAAGAGGACACAGCATGCAATTAGAGGGAGGCCAGTTATGGAGTAATATGAGGTAGTTCTTTTTCACAGAAAGGGTGGTGGATGCATGGAATGGCCTACCTTAGGAAGTGGTGGATATGAATACAGTGCAGAGCTTTAAACAGGCATGGGATAGGCATAATGGAGCAATACAGATAAGTATGAATAGAAACACCATTGACAGAGCAAATGCTGATGGCACATTCATAAGGTAGAAAAAGAAATGGGCAGACTGGATGGGCCTTGCAGTCCTTATCTGTCATCAACTTCTATGTTTCTATGGAACCTTGCTGGGGCGAAGTGGAATGTTTTCTTGTGGGGGGTAGTATTAACCATATAATCTTGATATATTTTTGGAACTTAACAACTGAGTACTGTACTATATTGCCCAAAGAGCTGACAACTTCTTGGTGTAAGTCCTTTTGGCAATATACTATAGTTGTCAGTCATAGATTATACAGAAATTGATAAAACTAGAAAAATGTATGCAGACTTCAAATATGGGTTCATTCATTCTTAGTGTATGAAGTACATTAATGTGAACACTCACCTATCTGTAAGATTTATGGCCAGTGAGAAAACTCCTACTGTACTTTTGCTCTCAGGACACTATCAGTTTTGTCTGTATTTTGCTGTACTGTCTACAGCCAGTACAGCCATACCCACTTGTCTACCAAGCAAGGGGAAACTACCCCTTCGGGTGCAACAGGAGTGCTGAAGATGGCTGGCAGCTGATCTTTGCAGGTAAAAGGTCCTCAGAAGAGAATACAAGAGTCAGGTATCACTTATGGCTGTTTTTCCTTAGTGCAGTTTAAGCACCCCAGTACATGCACCAGGAAAAGTATATTTTGGGTGGTGCATAAGTGTACCTGGCTGTCTACTGAGTCCACACCTCTGACCCACCCCAACCCCTGACCATGCATGCAGATGCATGGGATCCAGCCAAGACAGATGTAAATACGTATGCATGGTTGCATAACTGTTTTCATGCATTCTTGGGTGTCCTATAGGTTACCTGGGATGTGCAGATCTGTGTTCGTACATTCAAGGGTATCCATAGAACACGCATGATGTGCACATCTGTGTTTGTACATTTATGGGTGTCCAGAGGACACCCAGGATGTGGGATCTGAGTTTGTACATTCATGGGTGTCCATAGGAAACCTGGGATGTGTAACCTGGTCCTACATGCTGCATATCATAGTGCATAAATTCAAAATCCATAGTGCATACAGACAAATGTGTATAAAAAGATGATAGAAACTTTGAAGATTGAAAGATCTAAAGTTCAGGGTCCATATCTGATTAATATATGCTCCTTTGTGCATTTGCAAAACCCAGCTGACAAAATTTAAGAAATTGTTTCTGGAAATTTGACCCTGGCATGACAGTAAAGTTTTTCAGACTTGCATTCTTGTACAAACCATTCATGACTATTCTGGTTCTGCCTGTGCAGACTAGTTGCAAAAAATTCAAAAAAGCACAACAAAAAACATTTTTTTCTAAAGCTTATTCTAGTTAGATATTTCATGAACAAATACATAGTCAAGACTGGAGTTTTGGTTGCCAGGACTGATTGATTGAATCCCTGACTGCACAGCTGCACACTAGAGAGGCTGAGGAGGAGTACTCCAGCAGGAGCACCAGAAACGCTCACCACTGCTCTATAGCAGGTATGCCACCGTTGCCTGTGTAGAGCTCGGAAAAGTTTTACACTAATACAAGAGTCTGAATAATTTATAGAGCAGTGAGAAGCAATAGTAGCACTTTAGTTCTGGTGCCCTTTCCAGTGTAACTTGTGCTGCAGATTTAAAAAACAGACCTGCTGAGAGGTCCTCTCTCTCTCATCCAGTGTCAGGAGTCCCGGTGGGGAGCCGTACCAGAGGAGGGGGTAGTAGGAGCGGTCCTGCGGAGGACTGGCATTCTCAGCAAGTTCTGTGTTTTGTATAAATTTGATATTGGAGGCTAAACTATGTAGGAGTCTGTAATCAAAGTTTCCCTTCATTCATCTGTGTCATCTGTGTTTGACATTAGTCCCGCTTTTAGTTAATTTTTCAGAAATTTAAAATATATAAGCTATATACAAGTCATAAAGTTTATTGTATAAGCATACAACGGAGAACTCTGCCATGCCAGAGAGGATTAGAAATATTTTTAAACTACTTGTTAAACTATTCTTAAATAAAAATCCACTGCACAACTCAGCTAAATATTGCTATTCGATTTATTGCAAGCTATGCTCGCACGGTTTAATTAGTTATTTTTAGTCAAAATACAAGGGTTTAATCTAGGGCTAAAAGGTGGAGACCTTGGTTTTGATTTTGTTTTAAAAAACACATTGGTTTGGTTGATTATATTTTAGCTTTTAGCATTTTCTTTTGCACCTTAGTATGCTTTTGTAATTGGAGGGGCCAGTGCTGCGGTACTGTGGTGCTTGTTGTAGAACACACGTGGTGGTTGATTTGGTTATCTATTGAGATATATTTAAATTAGTTCTCTCACTTTTTACTTTTTGATTCTGGTTTAATTGTTGAGCAGATTAGAAGTTAGTAGACCGGAAAGCACGGAGGGCTCTCTCATGCAATTCGAGTTAATTGGAAAATTTATGTAAATTGTCCAAATTGCGAGCATTGTTTAAAATCGAAGCACTTGATCTCGGTCTAATTGCCTCTATTTGGACATAATCAAATACAATAGAACTAGGATTAAGTTAAGTTAAAATTTTATCAGTTTATTTACACCGATCTATGTTCTAATTCGAAATTATCTGTAACACCCGTTAAATTATCACCGATTAATGAGAAATCAATGACAGATTCTGGATTGCCATCAGCCAGCCAAAGGAGAATGTCCCGCTGTTTTGCTTAGGTGCTTAGGTGATTCATTGGTAATTGATTAGCATAAGCAGACTATTTGATTAGCTGCTTTGCACATAATTACTTTGTGTATATCTGCACTGAGTGTTAACGGCTGTTCTCTGCTTTGCACTTACTCAGTTCACTTGGTACAATGTGAGACTGCGATTAAAGGAGACTGTAGCGATTTGTTTAGAAGTAGACTCGCATTCTTACTTAAGTCTACAAATACAGGGTTACCCCCTTGTTTATTCTTTATTACAAAAAGCAGTTTGGCGTTCCGAAAGCTAGCGACACTATCAACGCAAACGCGGTACGTTGTGTGTCAACACTGTGAAGGGACGGTGTTCTCCTAAAAACAAAATGGTTTCGGGACTCCACCTGAGTGTCTGGTTGGCTCTTCGGAATCTCTCTATTGGAAGTTGATAAAAAAAGGTGTTAAACCTTTGAGAGCTCTTGGATTTTTACTAAAAATTTTAAAAGTGAGTACTTAGGTATTCCATTATAACTTTTTAGTATATGTAGAGGTTATTTGTTATTTGTTAGTAAATAGGGGTTTTAAGGATTTATTTTAAATACTAGCATAGATTTTCATGGTATTTCTTTATGACACATATCTTGGTTTAACCTTTACAAATTACAATTGTGCTAAAAACGGCATTTAATATTGTTACTTTGCTATTTTAAGTAAGTTATTTCTTTGTCAGCCCCGTTAGCTTTCTCTCTTTGTCCTTTTTAGTGCAGAGAAGGACAAGAGGACAAGAGGTGCACCTGTGCAAGAAGCTTTTTACTGCTTACGGGTCATCATTTTATGGTCATTACAAAAGGGGACTTAAAGGGAACTTAAAGTTATTACAAGATACTACGATCTCAATGTTTTGATAAAGCCTCTGCACTTATCCCAGTGACTTATTACAACAGGAATACAAAGGAGTCTGAAAGCCTCTCTAGTGGTATACACTGACAGTGACATCGACATTTGCTTTTATTAACTCAGTATTGGAATTTCCTGAAGTTGGAGTAGGAGTTGAAGCTTTTGGAGTTTTTTTCTGATCATTACATCTCCAGCTTATTGACTTCTGGGATCTGGAATTGGCTAACCTATAGATTTTTATTAATAAAGATTGTTTGTATTTGTATTTAAGTTAAAATTTAAGAGTTTTTTTTCTCTCTTTCTCCTTTATTATGGTCCAGACTAGAAGTGGAAAAGGTAGTTTAATACTTGGGGGAACTTATTCTGACATTGACGTTAAAGAGGGAATTGAAGGAATTGGCTTTGCTAGTACCTTGGGCCCGAAAATAAAACTGGCTCCCAAAGATTTAAAAGTCAAAGATACCCATAAAGGGAGAAAATCTGTTATACAAGGAAAAAAAGTTAGCCTACAGCCTAAATTAGTAAATTTGATATCCAATTCCAAAAATATGTCTGTAAAGCAGGATGAAATGCACATTGACAGTACTATAAACAAAAGGCAGTTGAAAATTACAGAAATATGGGCTGATAAGAAAGGAGGCCCTAGGTATCTTTCTACTCCAAAATGCACCACTTCATTACAAATAGATGAAGCTGGTAAATTAAGGAAAGATTATTATTCCCCAGAAAGGGTGTATAATGAGTACGACAAAAACTACCTTCCAGAAGAAATCTCTTTTAATAATTACACATGGGAAACTTTTTTTCAGAAAGAAAGTGGAGAAGGTTGTAGTAATAACAACTCTAACCATTCAATTATAGCCCTTTCTACTGATGATTCCCTTAAGCCCTCTTACATGGAAAGTTATCTCACTTCAAGAACTAAAAATGATACTGACCCAAGGTCTGAAGGACCATCCTTGCAACCTCCTAACATGGATGAACTGTATAAAGGGAATAAAGGTAATAAAGAGTTAAAGGAGATAATTCAAGAACTGAGTTCCACTATAGAAGGACTCAAAAAATGGCTGAAAAAATGGGGGCACTCCTATGGTTAATCAGGGCTTTGAAGTTTGTTCTTCAGAAATTAGGGACACTGCACAGAATGGATTTACTGAGCAAGAAAAAGATTTCACTTATAATAGGAGAAGTTTTTTGGCTGGTTCTTCATTATCAAAACAAATGCTGGAAATACTTAAAAACAAATATTATGCAGTCATTACTGTGTTAGAGAATATTCTAGTTTTGAAAGAAGAACTGTCCAATATTAGAGCAGATATATTCTATAACTGAGCTCTTATACAAAATTTCAATAAAAATATTAAAATACAAGAGGAGACTATAAGTGAAAAGAATTTGACACCAAAAATTAAAAAAATGGAGAACAGGGGAATCCAGGTTTCATTGCCATCACCATCAAATTGAAACAAAAACAGTTTATCCTTTTGTCAGATGAAAACATCAGATAAGATAACAGATAAAGTAAAAGTAGTAACTCCATCAGCATTTAAAAATGGGAAAAGCAAAATTGGGAAAAGAACAACAGAAGAGAAAGGTAAGATCACAGAACACTATACTAAGGAAGCAAAGAAAGGGGAAATTTTGCCAGTATATAATAAGACTAATGGAAATACTGGAATAGAGCTAACTGAAGATAGGGAAAAAACAAATGAAATAGAAGTAAAGGAAAAGTTTAACCTCACTTATGAGGATGTATCCAGCTTTATGATGTCAACAAGGGCTTCTGGTATGGCCATGGACAACAAGATTGAACAACTTCAGGCAATAAAATCTCCAATTAAGTCAACAGAAGGGGAAATAGAAGGAGATATGGAATATCTGATTGAAATATCTGGAATTTTAAGACCCTTAACAGAGACCAGAGAGGATCTAAAGGAGAGGGTTTTATATATGTTAGAGATTATACCATCATTAGTGAAGGAAGAGATATTCATTACGAGACCACCAAATATGGCATTTCATGATACAGTTTTACTATATTGTGAAACTAAGGAAATGGCCAAATTGATAATGGAAAAAAATGCTTCTGAGGGAAAAGGAATCTCAATTAAGTTACCTCTTTTAGTTCCCAAAAATACTTGTTTAGAATATAAATTATACAGCAATAGATATAGGGATCTCAAAAAATGTTGTAATCTCACTGAAACATTCCCTATGAGAATAAGTCCTAAAAAGATAGGAAGGGAAAGGAATGAGGGCAGAGACATAGCGAAGATAATCGAAATAATTGATAAATATGGGAAAAAACAAAATGAGAGTTGGCTATGCAGAACAGTGGTCATATTTGGATGGGAGATAACCCGATATGACTCTGATGCTGGTATAGGAGAAGAATTGCTCTCCTTCCTCTCAAGAATTTCTGGATCCAAAATATCTAAGAACATGGTAGATCATATCAAGGTTTATAAAAACGCAACCAGTTCTAGTCAAATTGATTGTATTTTTAAAAATCCAGAAAAGGCCAAAATTCTTATGGATCTGGAAGAAAGTTTAGACAAATTGGGGGTATATATTACTTATCCAAATGAAATGAGTAGAGAAATGAAGGAAGATTCCATCAGGAAAGATGAAAAGGATATAGATTATCCCTTTATAGACCTTGAGAATTGGAGGGACCCAAATGTTTTTGAAACTTTGATAAATTTGGATCCAGAATGACATTTAGAATCTGTTATACCTAGCGGGGGGAACAGCTTCAGTCATAAAGAGGGAAAACTAACCATCTTGTCTTAGAATATTGAAGGTTTCCATCTGAAAGTTATGGACCCTGAGGTAGTTGTTTTCTTGGAATCATTTGACTTAATTGCCCTTCAAGAGACTTGGTGTATGAAAGAGGTTACTCCCAGATTTCCCGGCTTTGCACCTTATAGTTCCCAGCATCTAGAAAAGAAATTTGGTAGATATAAGGAGGGGTCTAATATTATTGATAAAGACTAGTTTAAACTTGAAGATAAAAGAACTATCTCGCAAGACCTATAATATCCTAATTCTTGAACTGGCTAAGGATTCCCAGAAAATAATATTGTGTAATGTTTACTTTCCCCCAGAATCCAAATCTACAGAAACGGAGGATCCCTATATCTCAAATCTTAAATTACAACTAAACACTATTAGTGAAACAGAAGGAAATTGGCCCATTTTCATCCTGGGAGATTTCAATGCAAGAATAAAGGAGGGAATCTCAGAGGGTCTGTATTCATCTTTAGCAGGAGCTCTGGAAGCAATCAAACCCAGATTGACTTCATTAAGATCTACACTGGAGAAAAGATTCAACCGTAGGGGTAGAGAATTATTAATTGCATTGGCCAGTAGGAATTTTTGTATTCTGAATGGAAGAACTAATGGGGACAGAATGGGAAAATTTACCTTTAGGGGCCCCTTGGGATCCTCTATTCCTGATTTGAAATGGGCAAATCTTGAGGGAATAAAAATAACTCATCAATTGGAAATTATTGAGCGTTTAGAATCCTCTCACCTTCCTTTGTCGCTTACTATAGATAACAATTTTATAAAAACAACTCAAGATACGGGGAATACTGTTGAATATGTGGAAATACTTAGTGAAAAAAGAACAAGATGGAACCCAATCTATCAGAATCAATTGCAAGAAATATTATACTCTGGAGAAATAACAGCAATCTCCTCCCAAGACAAAGCTAATTCTGACATTTATGATATCTGGGAAAATATTCAAATAAAATTGAGCACGTCCTGTAAGGAAAATAAAATAATTAAAAAAGAATGTTCAAATTATACCAAATCATGGTTTAATCAAAGATGCAAAAAAGCAAAAGCTAATTTTTCTAAAAAATTAAGATAACACAGGAAGATTACTAATAAAAATAAAATAGATTATCAGAATCTGACTAAAGAAAGGGAGATTTATAAGAAAGTTTTAGAAGAAGAAAAAAATAAAAACTCCTTCCTTTTATGGGAAAAATTAAGAATAGCGGTCATTGAAAGAAATAGTAAACAATTCTGGAAAATAGTAGCATAAGGATTTAATAAATATCAGGAGAAAATAGAAAGTCATATTACACCGCAATCTTAGATTGTATATTTCCAAGAGTTATTTTTCACAAAAGATGAAGATGAAGGGGAAATAAATATAAAATATGAGGCAAATTTTCCAATCCCAATTTTGATTACAGAATTAGAAATACTTAACTCATAAATTCCCTACAGTCCAATAAAGCACCAGGGCCTGATAAAATTATTGGAGATGTCTATAAATCTTTCAAAGAATGGTGGATTACACTTCTCTATTTAATGTACAATGGTTTTGTCCAGAATTCAAGATATCCTCAGAGCTGGGCTGGTAGCATTATATTTCCAATTTTTAAAAAGGGTAACGTAAAAGATCCAAGGATGTTTAGACCCATTAGCCTCATCGATGTGTCCCAAAAATGTTTTCAAAAATTAAACTTGGTGGACTGTTGTCCTGGCTAGAAGAAAATTCAATTTTGGATGAGGGTCAAAATGGATTCAGAAGAAACAGGTCCACAATCCATCATGGTTATGTTTTACATAATTTAGCATGGAAATATACAAAAATACGTAAATCAAAATTATATTGTTGTTTTGTAGATTTTTCAGTAGCCTTTGATAGTATTAGTAGGAAAATACTTTGGACCACATTGGAAAAACTTGGTCTAGAAAAGACACTTTTGGATATTATTATGAGGCTACATGAATATACTTAGCAAATTCAATATAATCAATATGGTCACACTACGAGGCATTCTGGACTAATACCGGGGTTAGACAAGGTTGTATATTAGCACCTACTCTGTTTAATATCTATTTAAACACTATTCTACTTGAAATTAAAAATACAGAATTCCATGCACCAAAAATCAACGAAAGTAGAATTGACAGTTTAGCATATGCAGATGATTTGGTCCTATTATCCACCACTGCATTGGGACTTAGAAGGAATAAAGTGTTTGATACTCTTTGCAGAGAGAGAAAGCTTAATGTAAATTTAAATAAAACTAAAATTTTGATCTTTGGAAATTCTCCCAGATATAATCCAAAATGCGTAATAAAGGGAGAAAAATTAGAGATAGTTAAAACTTATGATTATTTGGGAATACGTTTTTCTTATCATTTAAATTGGACCAAACATATAGAACACATCAAAAATAGGACATTGTCTTCCATGAATGCATTTAAAATATTTCACGCTAAAATGGGGAAGTCCTCGATAAAAGGTGTTTTAAGGGTATTAAATACAAAAATTAAAACTAGCATAATGTATGGAGGAGAAGTATGGGGATTTGCTAATATTAACCCATTGGATACCTTACTTAACAAATTATATCGATATATTCTTATGTTACCTCTCCAGGAACTCCTAATTGTATTCTTAGATTGGAACTTGGTCAATATTCTCTGAGTTCCTTAATAAAAGAAAGACAAATTCTGTTTTTGCTTAAAAATTTTTTTACTACAGGATCATCGATTGCCCAGAAAGTGCCTTGAGGAGGAGATAAAAATGGAAGAGCTGGGTTTTGTACATCCTTCCATAAAACTAATTAGAAAAAAATCATGTTCCCATTGGGTTTGGGCCATACTCTTTATGATATATATATAAAGTCTTGGGATGAGATTGTTTCAACAATTAAATGCAGAATACGAGATCTAGACTCTAATTTAACATTTTCTAAATTAGCTCAGACTAAATTACATAATGATTATAAATGTTTTAAAGGTCTTTGGGGTTATGAGCAATATTTAACATATTTAACGTGCCCAAAAATTAGGAGAGCCTATTCGAGATTCAGAACAGAAAGTTATAATGCACAGTTTATTTTACATAGACAGAAAAGAAATAATGTTATGTCTCCCTTCTGCAAATGTGGCAAATTATGTAAAGATGACCTGAAACATGTCATCTTATTATGCCCTCTTTTTTGAACAAAACAGAAGAAAATGGTTGGGCTCTATACTCAGTGGTCTCAAACTTTCTTCAGATGAGATCATTGAATACCTCTTTACCTGTACTGAGAAAATTGTTTTACAAAATGTAGCAAAGTTTTTATTAACAACATTTCTTTAGCTGTGAAAGTTTATATTTTTAAGGTTTTTTCAAATGTTTATAAGTAGCCAATTATATGTCTATGGAACAATTGTATTTATGTGTTTGTGATTATAAGTTATAAATTGTATTAGCTTTGCTGAACAATAAAATTGAATTGAAAATAGTCAAGACTGTGACACCTGTCGATTGGGCTAATGGTGTTACCTGGATCTTGGCATGCATTAGCTCTTACAGATTGACATGGTACTTCTGTCCAATTGGAGTGCTTCTTTCCCCTGTGCATAATGCATTCTTATTCTATTTTCTTTTGAGACGCTTTTATTCTATTTCTTTTAAGACACTCTTATTTTATTTTATTTTATTTTGCCAACTCTTATTATGTAAAGTGTTTCACATGCTGATACACTGGAAATGGGCTTGTTCACATGAGTTCTGTTTTAATG
This sequence comes from Neoceratodus forsteri, assembly GCA_016271365.2. Lineage (NCBI taxonomy): Eukaryota > Metazoa > Chordata > Ceratodontiformes > Ceratodontidae > Neoceratodus > Neoceratodus forsteri. The sequence goes on from CM057449.1 coordinate 1,462,959,391, forward strand.
TTTAATATATTATCGATCAACCTTGACCAATAACATTTCATTTTTATTTATTTAGTGATTTGGAAAAGACTTTTGAGCACAAGCTCTTTTACAAAGGTTCCATGTCATAGGTTGCAAAACAAAGTACAATAGGAGGATGCAAAGGTACATCACAATGAACGATGCAGCTTGGATTCAGAACTTACAGAATAACTCAAAACATAGGTACAAGTTAAAATAACAAGAAAAACACTTTATGAGGGTGTGTGGGGAGGGGGGAATAAGCAGCCACAAAGTGCCTTGTCAGTAGTTCAGAGAGATGGGGATAGCTGGCAGTGGGGTGAAGAAAGGAGGTATGAGAGAGAGGTAGGTACTGTGGTGGAGGTGAAGGGCAGGGGAAGAAGTGCGATATGGTATAGGGAGAAATGTTGGGCTGAGGGGAGGCTGAGCGGAGAAGACATGCTAGAGTAAATGGTGTGCAAGGGGGCATGGTCAGGCAGTAATGACTGTTAGGGAAACTCACAAGACTGGGAGTTGGGGAGGAGGGAAGGTGGGGTGGAGGGTGCTGAAGGAACATGATGCAAACTGATTGCTGAGGCAAGTCATGAGAAGGGACAGAGGAAGGGGATACCTGAGGCCTATTTAGTGCTTGCTGGGGGGCAGAAAGAGCAGATGTGGCTGGACTTAGGAGCAGGTTCACTTAGAGCGTATTAGGTGCTGTTTGAGGTCAGTTTTGAATTGGGCCAGACAACTGGTGGCCCAGAGGTACCCAAGAGTTCATTCATCCACAGGGGGGCCCAGTAGGCAAATGCACATTGCCCAAGCAAGGTGCAACAGAAGGGAATAGCCAAGGCCCCTCTAGTCCTCCCCTTGGTGACATGTAATGAGTTAGCTGCCTTGATCAAATTGCCTATGAAAGGTGGTGTTTTACCCAATAGAGCCTTTTTCCTTAGGATGCTAGTCTTGAATTTGACCCTGTTTCTTAATTACAGCCAGTCTGCGCATTTGTACAGAGTACAGGTGTGAGTGCCATGCTCAGCATCCAGGGTTAGTCTGCAGGCTTTATTGAGCACAGTCTGAACCCTCTTGAGTGCTGTACCATTGCCGCCCCATAGACCACTGGTCCATAGTCAATAGTAGATATAATAGAACTGTGGACTGAGAGGCGGAGGGCCCCCGGAGAGAAGTAATGCCTGTGGCTGTACAGGACACCAATCTTGGTATTGACTGTCTTGACCACAGTCAATATGGTTTGTAAACATGAAGGTATCATCTACTATGACTCCCAGATACCTGAACAAATGGATTTGGTCTTCTTGTAGTTTAGTAGCAACGTATGACTACAGGACCAATCCTCGAGTTTGGAGAAGGAGTTCTGCAGCTCAGATTGTAGGGCAGCCTGAGATGTGCTGTTGCTGCTCAGGAGCACAGCATTGTCTGCATATAGTATGAGTTTGGTGTTGCAGGCTGTGGGAAAGTAATTTAAGAGGACACTGAAGAGTAGGGGCCCCAGTATTGATACCTGGGGTACCACTAATGATAACTCTTTTGCACTGGATACTGTTTGTCCAATTTTGACACATTGATTTCTCCGTATCAGGTAGTCCAGGAACCAGCAAAGGGCATTGGGTGCCACATCCATGTTTTGCAGTTGGGTCAGTATCAGGGGATGGTTGACTGTATCGAAGGCTTTGGTGAGGTCAATAAAGACAGACCCCACCAGTTTGCCTTCATCCAGAGCCTTATGTGCATAGTCCATGTACTCCAGCAGGGCAGTGGTAGTACTGTGATTTTGTCTGAAGCTATGCTGGTTGGGGTATAGAAGATTATATTTATTGAGGTAGTCGATGAATTGACCCACCACAATCTTTTCCAGTACCTTGGACAGGGCGGAGTGGATTGAGATGGGTCTGTAGTTGGCTACCAGAGAATTGTCTTCTCCTTTATGTACTGGCATAACTAGGGCCTGCTTCCAAACCACTGGGAATTGGGCAAGGGCCAGGGACTTATTGTACAGCATGGTAATGGGCACTATAAGAATGTCCAGGGTGATGGATAGAAGTTTCATGTCTATCTCATCACTGCCCAGGCTGGACTTACCTAGTACTTTCTTGACCATAGTTAAGGCCTCCTTCACCATCACCCTTTTAAAGTAGAAGGTCGGCTGATAACACTCAGTAGATACGTTGTTGGAATGGTTTAAACCAGGTTGAAAATAGGCAGGTGGTAGCACTGGGGTGAGATCAGGGAAGGCCTTATTGAAGGCTTCCGCAATAGCTAGAGGGTCTGTAGTGGGGGTGTTACTGATACTGAGCAGTGGAGGGTGCTTCTTGTCCTCCTTTCCAAGGATGCTTTTGATGTTATCCCAGAATCTTTTCCCATCACCCCAAGAATTGCAAAGCTGGGCCTTATGATAGTTAGCTTTGGCGAGCCGGATTAGCTTGGTGCAACGGTTCCTGGCCATTCTGTAACACTGGTAGTCATGCTTGCTACCTGTGTTTCTGGCCTTCTCCCAGAGTATGTCCCTTTCTTTCAGATGGGAGAGGAGCTCCCCATCAATCCAGTCATTTGCCCAACCCCAAATGTTTCTTTTTGTGAGCCGGGCATAGATGTCTCAGATGGAGCTAAAGCCCTTAATGAAGTAACTGAGGGCCTGATCAAGGGTAAGTGCCAGCTCAATGGGAGTCCACTCATGTAGGACAAGGGCTAATTTGAGGGCTCCAAGTTTACCCTTCCTCAAGACCCTGGTTTCAATGTGTATGGGTGGGCTTTTGGTAAATTTGTTAGACCACAGGAAGGTGATCAGAGAGTGGTCACTTAGCGTGTCTGAGAGAACCTTGATCTCAGAGATCTGGGATGGTGAGTTTGCTAGGACCCAGTCAAGGAGGGTACTGTTTCCTGTCTTATAGTTCTGCCTGGTAGGGCAGGTGACATTTTGTGTCAGGTTGGAGGTGGCTATCTGATCCCTGAAAGGGGCAGCCTCCTTTCCATCCCAGTTTATATTAAAGTCCCCGGTAATGACGAGCTCCATCCCCTTTGGGAGGGAGCTGATAATGTCCATAATTGTGGGAAGGCCTGCTGTGACTTTCTTGAGGGGGTAGGTAGATTGTGGCAAGGATGAGACTTTTGCCATTCTGACCAACCTGTGCCCTTATCAGTATTATCTCATGGTCCTCAGCCACCCTGGTTCCAGGAAGGACAGAGCACTGCAGAGAGTCCCTGGCATAGCTGAGTCATCCCCCACATCTCTTTCCTATTCTATAAATCCTGTATGCTTGGAAGCCTTTGAGGGCAACTTTGCTATCTTTAGTACTACTGGTCAACCAGGTCTCCATTAGGCAGAGGATGTCGGGGGGTATGGAGGACCATCCATGCCTGTAGTTGGTCAAATTTTGCAGTTAAACTGCAGCTATTGAGTGAGGCTATTTTTTGGCCTTTAACCTTATGAACACCAGGGTCTGTTGAGGTGAGTGGGCCTGGGTTTGAGTGAATGTTGTCAGAGAGGAGCAGGAGCATAAAGATGACCTTTCTGGTAGAAAGGTTTATGCTAAATTCAGCTTGTACCTTCCGCCGCCGAGGTTTCAGGTGATTCAGGTGGTTGGACACCAGTTTAATTATTAGGTCTAGCTAACCGTTACTACCCCTATGCTAGAGGAGGGCATATGCCTACCAATATTTGTAGGGTAATGCCAAATGAGTCGCTGCCCACAGCCAAGTGAGGCAATTTCTGAAGGTGATTTTGACAGCCATGCACTGCCCAGTAGTGGTTCAGAGGGGAGTAGCAGTGGCTCAGCTAGGTATCTGGTGCTGGCTGTCTCAAGCCAAGTAGCAAGGAACAGAAGGAGATAGCATCCCTTGATAGGGGACATAGCAGCTTGAGTCAGTCATCAAGAATAATACATGGAGGGAGTGCATGCACACCTGAGGTGAGGGATGCTACATAAACCTTGACAGCAAAGCCAGAGGGGGTTATCAAAGCATCCCACACTGAGGGTGTGCATTAAATTTGAGTATTCCACTAGCACCCCCAATGTGTTGTTTTATGTAGTTGCTGATATCAGTTTTTTCACCCATAGGATATCATTTTGTGTTACATAGTTGTAATTTTGTCTGGCCACTACTGTCACAAAGTCCTTACTTGTGGAGACTATGGCTCTTTATTCTTTTTTCCTGTTTGTTTGAACATTTTGTTTCTGTTTTAATTTATTTCAATGGGCCTCAGTACTTGGAGTACAGTGGGAGACAGTTGGCATTGTCTTCCACGATCCTGCAGTCTATTACTATTTTTAGGGCTGCAGGTAGGTGGAATCTGCAGCCCTCTTGCATTAGCTCTAAAAATGAGCTGCTAGATTCAGACTATGAAACACCTCCTTTGGAGTTTTCGAATGATCCTTTCACATCTTTGCAGTCCTTAAATTTAAGCCTTGCAGGGCTGCAGACTGAGCATCTATCCCGAGCTCAATCAAATGGAACACTTCCTTTGTAGTTTACAAAGGATCCTTCCAGGTCTTTGCAACCCTTCAATTTAATCCTTGCAGGGCTGCAGACTGAACATTTGTCCAGAGCTCAATCAAATAGGTTAATTCTAGTTAGTTTGGCAGCCTAGAGGTTAAGAAACAAATGCTCTGGACATTCAGATCTCCTCCCTCACCTTGTAGTGCTTCAGTGAGTACAAGAAACTCATGTTTTCTTTTGAATCCAACTTGGTAAACAGCATTTACACTTACTCTGAGGCATTTCAGTAAACAGCAGTAAATTGCAACAGAGCAATAGAACATGAAAGGTGTCACAGTACCAGACTGATGTTGAATAGCTCCCTGCCATTTAAATCTCTTCCATGACCATGCTACTGGACTCCATTAGTGACCATTTATGTGTCACCTGTGTCTGGGATATGCAGTCCCCTCCCACCCACCACAAAATCATCTCCATGTCTGACTCTGCCCTCGACACCTCAATTTTTCTAAGGTATCTTCAGCATGTCGACTGGTCCCCCATATTCATGACCAATAACACTGACTTGGCTGTAGAATACTTTACCATCTCTCTGCGCTCCTTGCAGTCCAAGTACATTCCTTCCATCAAGCACAGGGTACGGGGCCAGCCTGCCAAATGGTTAACTAGCTCTCTTGTATGAATGCTTAAAGCATGGGACAAACTCTGGACCAGATGGAAAACCTCCTCCCTGCTCTCTGACTTCATTGCATATTGCTCCCTTCGTAACTGTAGTAAGAAAGTGCTACGGACAGCCAAAAGCAATTACTATACAGGCCTTCTTCACGCCACTTCTAGTAACCCAAAAAGGTACTGGGCACAAATAAACTATATAATGGGATGCTCCACGTCCCAAATCCCCATGACATTCTAATAAATAACGTCTCCTCTAACAGCCCTAATGCCATAGCTAATGCTTTCAGCTCACTCTTTACTGCCTTTCCTAGTTTTGACGCTGTCGGTCCCCCCCTCTCCACAACTCCCCCCTGACCTCCCCCCATCCCATCCTTCCCTGATTCTCCACCTGGTTTCCAGGCTGGATGTCCTACAAGCTCTTAACATGATGTCTCCCCATGGCAGCACAGGCCCTGATGGACTGAAACCCAGAATTCTCAAATTAGGTGCATCTCTTCTTGCCACCCCCATCATGCGATGGTTAAACCTCTCCTGGAAAAATGCCAGGATTATCCCAGTCTTCAAAAAGGGTGATCCAAAAACCTAACAAACTACCACCCTATTGTGCTCCTGCTGACACTCAGTAAACTCCTGGAGAAGCTTATCCATCGCCAGGTGTCTAACTTCATTGCCAACTTTAATTTGCAATCTCCTGCTCAGCATCACTTTAGGCCAAACCACAACACCATGATGGCCCTAGTGCAATTCACCAGTGACATCCAATCTGCTATGGACCAAGGCCAGCTTACTGGGGCTGTTTTCATTGACATGTCAAAGGCGTTTGACTCGTTTAACCACAACCTGCTCCTGCATCCACTAGGCTCTACTGGTGCCTCGTAATTCACACTTGTCTGGTTTGCCAGCTATCTGTGGAGCTGCTCCCAGTCTGTCTCCTGTCATACAGTTCTCTCTGCCCCTGCCCTGCTTCATTCAGGCATACCACAAGATTCCATACTTGGGCCTCAGTTCTTTTCTTTGTTCATCAAGAACCTACCTTCTGTGCCCTCCCACAGTCTCTCCTTGCTCTGTGCTGATGACTTGGTTCTCTATGTCTCCTCCAGCTCTATTCATGAAATTAACTCCCTCCTATCCTCTCCTCTGAACTTCATCATATCCAGACTTGGCTTATGTCCCACCGCCTGGTGCTAATTGCTGCCAAGACCCAGGCTATGCTCTTTGGGTCACAAATGAAATCTGTCACTACAACTCCATCTCTCCAGGTTTTTTGTCTTGATGGTTGCCTTGTGGAAGTAACTCAGTCCTTCAAATACCTAGGGTTCATGCTGGATCCATCTCTTAACTTCTCTCTGCATGTCAAAGTTGTCTGCAAATCAGTCAATGCTAAAACTGGACTGGCTTACTGAGTCCATCAGTTTTTGACCCTTGCTTCCAGGATCTCTGTCACCCAAGGCCTTCTCCTCCATGGACTCTGCTATGCTCTGCCTGTCTTCGCTATGACACAGGCAAGCATCTTGCAAATGTGGGATGTTGCCTACAACAATGTCTGTAGATTTGCACTATCTGCTCCTCATCTTAAGCACCACTGTACTCTTTACTCTGACCTCCACTGGTTGTCTCCTTCCTTGCATCAGGCTTATTCATTAGATTGTCTGACTGACAACATTATTCATTCTTCTATCCCAGCCACACTCGCTGCTATGCTCATCCCCATGGACTGCCCTTGTCCCCTCCTTTCCATGTCTTTAGCTCTGTTATCTGTCCCAAAATGCTCTACCAGGATGGGTGAACTTGCCTTCTCCTTCTATGCCCCCAAATTTTGGAACTCTCTCTCACTTGATCTTAGGCACTCCAAATCCCAGCCCCCTTTCAAGAAAGGCCTTTCCAATTACCTCGCCTCCCTTGATATTTGCAAATGTCCCTAGCTTCACCAGTCATGCAAATCTACCATTGTCTTGCACTTAAATTTCCCTGTGGCCTCTTGATTCCTCCCATCCCCTCTCTTCCTCAGCTGCAGCTATGCACTTTGTTCCCTCTCTCTGCCTTGGAATTGTCTCCTTGCTGACTTACCAGCAGCACTGTCATGTTTTGTACATTATTAACAGTAAATTGTGCCCCTTTGTCTGTTTTGTTCCTATTATACTGTGTGATATGCACCTCCTCTATGTACTATGTAACTTGCACCTCTGTATAACTGTTTGGAATCTCCTATTGTACAACGCTGTATATGTATTTATTTTTACCTGTTCCTTGATTTGTACTCTCTTGGATCGTGCCCGAAACTAGGCAGTTCTGTCTAGTGCACTTACCCAGTTACCAAAAGCAAATAAATAAATGAATCTGCTTTGCTGTGTCACAGCTAATTTGCATAGCTCGAGAATTCCATACTGTGCAAATGAGCTGTTATTGAAATTTGTGCAAAATGAGTTTTTACAAGTGGATGGAGTCTGCAATATAACAGAAATGAGCTGTAACAACACCAAAGATACAAATGCATGGAGCTCAGAAGCAACAACTCTATATTTTGAAGCTTCTCTGTTCTATTGCTGACTGTTTCTTTAATGCTCCAAAGTTTCAGAAATAACATGTGAGAGATGTGAGTGTGGAGCACAGTTTAGTTCAGTGTTTTACTTATTAGGTACTGAGGACCAAGTTCTGCATGTTCCAAGTGCTTTACTATATGAGAACAGAGGTTGGCAATTATAAGAGACAGGCTTTCAATGCTGTTTTTTTTTTTACCAGAAGAGACACACTAAACTGAAGCTTGTTTACAAGTGTGACCTAGAAGCATAAGGAAGTTAAATGACTTGCTCAGGGTTACACAGTATGCAAGTGGGGGCTGTGGGATTCAAACCCAGGTCTCCAGGTTTGCAGCTCGGAGACTCAAACCACTGCATTATATTGCCTCCCATTGGATTTGCATTGGTTATGTGTGCAAATGGTACATTTTTAGAAACAAATGGAGTTTTTCTGCAGCAAGCAAGTCATCATTGTAAGCCCCCTTTCTTATAAGCATTGCCAGCTAAAGTTCTCATATGGCACTGCATACCAGACCTACTGAACTTAATCCACTGTTGGTAATACACAACATAGCAAAACTAAACTGTGTGTGTTTTTTACATGTATCCAGAATCAACAGGTTTTACTAACAAGGTACTAGTCTATACCTGTAAGTTGGCTGTAAGCAGGCTGCCAAAAGAAAAGCTACACAATTGTGTGAAAGCTATGATAAGCTGTGCTAACCAGGTACAATCACCACATGGACTGAACCAGCCTGAAAGTGCAGCACAAGTGGAAAAACAATGTTTGAATATAAAGAATGATTATTTCATGCAAATAAAACATTCAGTAGTCTGATTTTCATACATTGCCACACAAAAGACCTACACCAGTAACCCACACTGCGTCTTAAAATAGTATGCATCTAATCAATCAAGTGAAACACAACAGAAGCACAGGTAAAACCTGAAGGGCAAGAGAAGCTGTATCTGAGGTTTAAATTGCCACATAAATATTACAAACTTTTTTTTACACACACATAGGCATCTGCCAGTTTTGAAGTAAATGTAAAATCAACTGCCTCTGCAAGCAATCAGGATAATGAAATTGCAACCCAAATGCAAACTGAAACTACATTTATTTCCATAGATTGGAGGGAAGGGGGTTATGACAAACAGGCTTACGTTTAATACTTTGGTAACAGTGGTAACAGTAATAACCCCTTATAATGAACATTTGTCAATGCCAGATGTTTGCTGCTGGTACTGATGTTGTACTAGGTCTAGGAGCAGATCCCCATGCCAGAAGACTAATATGGGCTGGGCTTGGGAAGGGCAGGCATGGGGGAGACAGTTATGGGGGGCAGCAACAGACTCCCATTTAAATCAGAATGACATGCATAAGGCTGAAACTGATCTACATAGCAGGGAATGTAGACTAGCAATTATGGCACTAACCACTGAGTCACCACACACTTTGACTAATACATATACACATATATGCATATATATATTCCAGTGAATATAACATAGCAGTGCATCATCTACACACATGTTTGCAAATTAAAAGAAGAGGCATCAAGGTACCTTTTTCTTCTTTTCAGGCTCTAAGGGTCATCAGGGGTTGGGGAGTTGCCACTAGACACCTCAGTTAAATAAGCAATGTCATGCAGAAGACTGAAACTGATCTAGATAGTGGGGAAATGTAGACTAGCACTTTTTGCACTAACCAAAGAGCATCCTAACTGCACTTTCTAATTGTTGAGATACACACATGCTGACTAATACAAATACACATACTGTATATGCATATATAAATTACAGTATAACATAGTGCACTGTCTGCACACATAGAGCATCCCCACAACACACACACACACACACACACACACACACACACACAGTTGATACGGTTAAGTGTGGTGGTTGGTGTCAGCGTGTTGTGGGTCGTTGTTGGGACGTGTCATCGATGTCAGTGGGATTGTGTTGATGTGAAGGATTGCAGTGAAATTTCCGTCGCTGTGGCTCGGTAGAGTTATTATTGTATTCTGGATAGGCACTGTGTTTTTGCTGTAACTCTGTGTACTAATCTACTGCATGACTGGGTAACTAAAGTAGGACCAGGGAGGTGGGGTGGATGTGGCCTATCTGGACTTCAGAAAGGCCGTGGGTGGAGAACTGGTTGAATGGCAAGAGTCAGAGGGTTGTGGTAAACAGAGAGTACTCTGGAGAGGGAAAGGAGATGAGCAGGGTGCTGCAGGGTCTGGTGTTGGGGCTGTGCCTCTTCAATGTCTTTGTTGGGAACATTGCAGAGGGACTGGAGAGGAAGACATTTCTCTTCACAGAGGATACAATGGTATGCAATAGGGTGAACATGCCAGGAAGTGTTGAAAGATTGATGGAAGACCTTAAAAAACTGGAGAGCTGGCCCTGTGGTGCTGAGGGCTGAGCCACTGGATACCACACCTCATGCTGTGCTGGTGACTCAGGTTCAGGAGCAAGCCCAGGTCATCAAAAGCTGGGTAGGGGGGAGGGTGGGAGCAGGATTGAGCAGTCACAAGGCAACTCTCCTGTCTCAGGGAGGGACCCTGTCACCCCTTGCAGCCCAACTGCTCCCAGGTGGAGGCCTGAGGGTGGCACAGGCAGACAGGTGGCAAGCAGAGGGAAGGCACTGCAGAACCACAGTGTGCTCGTGCCGTCACTTGTGAATGCACAGCTGTGGCACAGGGGGTTGGGGGAAAAATGGGGGAAAAATGGGAGCATAAACACAATAAAATAACCTCAAGAAATGGTCTGAAGAATTGCAGCTGGGATTCAATGCAAAGAATTTCAGGATCATGCAAATAGAGCACATGAACCCAGGGACAAAGTACAAAATAAGTGGGTAGGGGTATCCAGTGAACAAAGCAACTGAAATTGGGCACCTACAATAACAGCGACTCAGTTATGGCACCTGTGTTCACGGCTACCTAGCAGGGAGGTGACCAGTTACTGGGGTGAGTGAAATACCACGATGGAAAGGATGCGGGTATACAGGCATATGCACATGCATGGGAGAGAAGCAGGGGAGGGATGGTATGTGGGAGGCGGCATGGCAGGCAGCTGCCAAGTTGATCTGCCAGTGTGGTGGGGAGGGTGGTTGGCTGGGAGGCTCAGGGTGCAGAGTTCGGGTCCGGCGCAGTGCAGGTTTTTTTTGCCAGCAGGCAGCTTTACATTTTTAAGTTTTTCAGCCCCCCCGACATGCAACCCCCTGAAGTTGAGAATCTATAAGTAGGGTGGTGTGGGAGGGCAAAGCCCCCTGCATTAAAAATAAGACCCATAGGTCTCAGGTACCGTTTGTGCCCGCGCTGAGAGTATGCATCACTGAAATTCATTCTGCGATCTCCATTATGACATGGAACCATGGGGAGGTACTGACAGTCACAAAGCAGGAAAGGGGCTTGGGAGTTATAATCGCGTAGGATCTAAGAGAAACTAGGCAGTGTGATAAGGTGGCTGGAAAGGCTAGCCAGATGCTTGGATGCACAGGAAGGGGTATCAGGATTATAAAGAAGATGGTCATCTTGCCCTTGTATAAGACACTCATGAGATCACACCTGGAATACTGCATCCAGTTCTTGAGACCTCATCTGAGAAAAACATAGACAAGGTGGAGGTGGTGCAGTGGAGGGCAACTGCAGTGGTGCAGGGCATATGGGATAAGACCTATGAGGAAAGACCAGCCAAGCTGATATTTAAAATATTTATTTCTTTTGGGTAAAGCATTTAAACCATTTTAAATATTGAATTTTTACAGGCTATGCCAGTTGAGATTCAATATGTGATATATCGAATCTCAACTGGCATATCCTGTAAAATATCACTTAGAGTGTGGTCATGCTTTTACCCATTATTTATAATGACTTTACATGATGCAGATCTGCTGACAGGCAGTTTCAATGTGATCTTCCTTTTACACATTTTTACAATGTGTTTTCCTGGAATATGCCTGCTGATTGCTATATACTGTATTTAGCCTGGATAGTTCACAGAAGACGTGGCATCTTATTTTCAGTGGGGCTCTACATCTACACAATATTATGCTGCATTGCGTAAAATCAGAACACGCTAAATACAATATTTTACATCTGGACTAGGCTACCCTGAATAAATCCATTATAAAAATGGTAAAATCATGACCCCTCTAAAAATAAGATATTACGTCTAATCTGGGATGTCCTGAGTAAATACAGTGCAAAAATGTGTAAAATGAAGAATGAGATGTAGCATCACCCCTGTGCTATCCAGAAAACAAAATATAGGATAAGAAATATTCAAAGGAAATCTACTATAAACTGAACCCCACCTTGGAGCAGGTGTCCTCGTTTTGATATCTTGGCCTCACAATAGATAAGTCCTTGTCATTTGACAAACATATACGCAATACTACAACTGCAGCCAATAGGAAACTAGGGGAGCTCTACAGGCTTCACTTCTCCCTTACTCCCAAGGCCAGGAAACAGGTGGTCAGAGGTACAATCCTACCTATCGTAAACTAGGGGAATGTTGTCCATGAGGCTATCACTGATATAAGCCTGCTCAAAGTGCACACCTCGCTAAATATTGCCTGTAGGTTTGTGTTAGGTGCCGTTCACCTAACACATACATGCTCCCTTTACATAAGGACTGAATGGCTTCCACTTGCAGACCGCATTAAGCTTTATGCCTGTCTTCTGGGAAACAAGGCCCAACTTGGACTTGCACCTCCCTCCCTCACTGCAAGCCTTATTCTGTCCTGCTTCAGCCGATCATGCCACTAGAAGTGTCACTATGCAAGTATTAGCTGTTCCATTCAGAAGGACTGCATTGGGGAGGTGGGCCTTCACAGTTAGGGCTCCCGCCTGGTTAAATGAGCTACCAGCCACTGCCACAAGCCTTACACACCTTGGTCCTTTCAAGTCTGAGCTAAGAAGGTCTATCTCCCCCCTGTACACTGCTACTGCCACTCATAACCCACAAGCCCTGCACCCCACCTGTTCACTGCTACCGCCACTCTAAACCCAGCTGTTACTTGCCCCCTGAAACCAGAGCCTGCCAAGGTTCATCTTGCACTCTACAAATTGGCCTGATGCTCTCTGCTCTACACCTGACTTACCTACTATGCACCCACCATACTCCCCTCACCTACACCCTGTTTGTCATCGCCTCCCTATTCCATACCCTCACTACCCATGAGCCTAACCTCTGTTCCCCTCCTCTGATTCCTCTTCTGCGGCCTATTCCTGATTAGTTCCCACTACCCCGACTGTTTACTACAGCTATACTTACTCCCCTGGATGTCACCTAGTAACCAATTTAGGTATCAAGAATGAGGTTTAGCCACATATCCTGTTCCTCCCTACAAGCTCCTGTATAGCTTCAACCTCTGATTTTCTCCAACTAGTACCTTACTTTCTTTATGCACTTTATTGTCTGCCTTGCTGTGTGTACCGTATCCCCATGCACCCTGTACTCATGCTCTGGTTATGTGTCACTTTTGCCTTTGTTACCTATGTTGTGTTGTTATTACTAATGTTATTGATTACTACTGAAGACATTATGATGTTTTTGACAATGCCTATTTAGCAGCTATTGATTCCCAAACTCATGTATTCTCCCCTCCCTTTGTGATGAGGATCTTTTGTAAATGAGCTTTCAGTGCAAAGGTTGTAATTCCAATTACTCGATAAATAAATAAATAACTTCACTGTGTTTTACATAACCATCCAAGACTGACATAAACAATTTCTTTATTGTTTTATAAGATACTTGATTGCATTATTTATTTCAAATGTTGTGGCCATGAGGGTGGTGTGTACAGTGTGTGTGTGTGTGTGTGTGTGTGTGTGTGTGAGTTTGCTGTAGCTCAATATAAATATTTTCTCCCAAAAAGCATAGTAAAATTAGTAACAAAGGATAGGTTCTTTACAGTTGTCATCTGCTATAGTAAACCATGTCTGAAACAGTGCTTATCAGATAGTGTCTTAAGAGATTAAAAAAACAGTGTAAATCTTAGGAGATTCCTTGCTGAAAAAGGGTGACATTTATGGGGTATGAATCTTTCTTTAAACAGAATACCTGCCCAACTGAAGCTAATAGCAAGAAAATGTTTAAATGCTGTGGTCTGGATATTCAAAGCGATTGCGCTTGCGCAACTGCGGAGATGCGCCATAGAGTGATATTCAGTGGGAACAACTGTGCAGCACATGTGGCAGTGTGCCAATGTACAATAGAAATGTATGCATGTGCAAGGGCAGGGGGCGGACCCATGAATATGTGGCACAGTGCGATATTCAACCCCAGACCAATGGCACAAGCGAGGAGCAACTGCCAGTTGTGCAGAGCAGACTTGAACCTATAAAAACAGGGAGCAAGTCAGAGGAGAGCACTTGCGCCAGAGGGGAGCAGGACAGTGGGAGACAGACAGGCTATCTGAGAGAGGAAGAGGGAGACAGGGAGAGAAGAGAAAGACAAGAGAAAGAGAAGAGAGGTGTGTGAGAGAGAGAAAGAGGCATGTGAGAGAGTGTGACACACAGGGAGACCCACTGAGGGAGGGAGAGAGAGTGGGTATCAAACTGAGCCACCAGACCCAAGGGGAGTGACACAGGCACCCACAGGGGTGGGTGACAGAGCCAGCAGGCAGATCACAGCCAGGGGTAGCATATGCAGGAGGGGGCCCTGCTGAGTGGAAGGCACTGCCCCACAGAGCCTGGGGGGGCCAGTGGAGCCAGATGCCCAGGGGGTGACAGGACAACAGGAGCCATGGCCAACATGGCATTCCAGATGGAGGCCATAATGAGGGGTGTGAAGAGGCAGGAGGCAGAGCAATGTGGCCATGGAAGGGCCTGTCGGCAGTATGCCCTGAACAGGTGATACCGGCCCCACATCAGCTTCGAGAGCAACACTGACAGAGAGATCATGGGCTGATGTCACCTGGATCAGGCAATTCTGAGGCAGCTCTGTAAGCTGTGCAGTAAGGAGATGCAGGCACCCACCAGATGGAGGCACGCCCTGACAGTGGAGACAAACATAACATCTGTCATGTGCCTGCTCACCGCGGGCACCTTCCAGAGACTAACAGGGGACACCACAGGCATAAGCCAGTTGGCCAAGTCATGGCTCCTCACACAATTCCTCAACACCCTGTTGCCACATGCTGCGGAACACATCCACTTCCCCAGCAGACAGGCAGAGCGTACAGCAACCATGCAGGAGTTCCACAGGGTAGCACTTATGCTTGGCGTGCTAGGGGCCATCAACTGCACCCATGTGGGCATCCGTATGCCACTTGGTGCCGAGGGGGTAGCCTACATCGACAGAAAGGGTTACCCCAGCATCAACTTCCAGGTGGTGTGCGATGCCAGGGGGCACATAACCAATGTCTGCACCACACACCCTGGGGGAGCACATGACGCCTTCATCTGGCACAGCTCGGCACTATGCCACAGGTTTGAGAGTGGTGACATCCTCACAGGTCACCTAGTGGGTGAGTATGGCGAGACCACTGGCAGCTGGGTACAGCAGGGCATGGAAGGGGGGTGTTATAAAAAAGTAAGATATAATCCAAAGTCCATCAAAACTCATAATTTATTAAACTCTTTTTCTTCACACCCATATACATGAAGCAACAGTTTCATGGCTTAACGTCACTTCCTCAGGCCAATCGTATATGAACAGTGTTGACACTAAATTAGAACATTTCTATTTAGTGATAATATTTTTGAACATTGAAGCCTATAAGTAAGATTGTCCAGAATTACACTATATGTAAGGGCATCCTGTATCAACACCAGTAGTAATATGGAAGGTGGGGTGGCCAGGGCAGGGGGACCACAGTGTGCGCCCGGGAAGGGCATGGGGTACAGTGACAGGGGTCACCAGGCTAACCATCTCTCCCTCTCTCCCCACACAGGTGACAGTGCCTACCCACTCAGGCCCTGGTTGGTCACCCCCTACCAGTGCCCGTAGTCCCCAGTGGAAAAGCAGTACAATGAGGCACACACCAGCATGCGGAACATCACTGAACATGTGTTCGGGTTGCTGAAGGCATGGTTCCATTGCCTGAGCAGGTCCAGTGGTGCCCTACAATACAGCCCCTAGAAGGCTTGCAGCCTATTCCTGGCCTGCTGCATGCTGCACAACATGGCCATTGACTATGGGATAGCTGTCGAGGCCAATGAAGGGAACAGCAGTGGGGATGACGTGGGCGATGGGCTGGGTGGTGGTGGGCAGCCCCCCCCGGGCAGAGGGATCCCTGGCTCATGCGGCTGGCATGCCATTATTGGGACACAATAGCACAGGAGCGCTATGGTGCACGCAGGTAGGTGGACAAACACCCATGCACAGAACTGACACAGTGACAGGGCACACAGCCATGTGTGGACATGGCCATAGCCATGCACACACAGGCATGGGGCAGTGGCAGGGCAGTGCCACATGGCCACACACAACACCACACAGCACTGCACAGCATCACACACACACACACACATACACACACACACACACACTCCCACACAGTGGCACCTGCTAGCAGACGACCGGGCACTAGCACATGGCATGGATCAGACGCAGGGCACCAGTGCACAAGCACAACCAGTGTTGTGAAGGCATCATCACACACACACCACATGGGCCAGCGGCCGGGCAGGTGCACACATGGGCAGCATGTGGCACAACACACAGCTGCTAAAACCATGCCATGCACACACTCACAATGCCCAAGTGCACACAGGATGGTGGCAGCAGAGAGGGTGGCATGCACATCAGGTCCACCGCACAGATATACAGCCACCACGGACATGGGGACTGCTACGCCGCAGCTGCCCAGCAGACTCAGGCTGTGCAATGGTCACAGGGGGATCTGCATCCACCCTCCACAGGTGGGACTGTGGGACTGCAACCGGGTCCTCACTGGGATCTGCAGGCTCCCAAACAGGCCCGCACCAGGTGTGCCTGGGATGCCCACAATGGAGCCCGGTGTTGATACAGCTGGGATCGCCCGACGCCAGGGCCGTGGGATGGACATTGCACTCCACAGTGTCTGTGACAGTCGGCCACACCCTGTGGCAACCAGTGGGGCAAGGTCGACCAAGATCGCATTGGCAATGCGGTCCAGGGCTGCAGTCGTGTCCTCCCACATGAGTTGAATTTCCTTCAGGACCTATGTGGTGCCCCTCTTGCGCTGCTTGGCTGCCTGGTGCACCTCTGCACAGAGTGCCCGCACCCCAGCCATGAGCAGCACTTGTTGCTCCATGGAGGCCCGCAGCAATCGGGTGTGCTAGGCCAAGGGTTCAGCGCCCTGGGGTACATGGGTGTGGCGCCGACCCACCAGTGCCGTATGACTGCACTGTATGGCTCCCCACTCAGGTGGATGCTGCACAGCCGGGTCCTCATGGGGTTGTGCAATGACAGGTGCTCTGGTGGCGGACACAGCGCCCGGCCCCCCAGCGTCTACAGCTGTCTGTTGCTGCCGCCCCTCTGGCCCCTGTGTGCTGGCCAGTGCCTGTGCGGGTGCTCTGCCACCCTGCACCTCAGTGCCTGCACACACAGCAGTACCAGGGGCAGTGGCGGGCAGCTGTACCACCACCAATGGGCCACCGGCCACGTTTCCAATGCTGGTAGTTGATATGGATGTCTCCCCGCCGACATGACCCCCACCATCCAGGTCTATGGTCAGAATGTCATCAATGTCAGACCCAGCCCCGATCTGTGTCTCTACACAGAGCACGCCATGGCTGGCATCCCACTGGAACACAGCCAGGGCCTCTTCCACCACCATGCCTGGGACATCTGGCTGAATGGCGGTGGTGTGCTCCACTCTATTGAGCCCCTGGATGCCCTTGGAGGTGGATGGCTGGCCCTCTGGGGCTGGGCAGGTTCCCACGACAGTTACAGGCACCCCTTCCACCACATGCTGATGAGCCAGTGCTGTAAGGGAACACAGATGCATTAGGGCTGCTGACTCGACAGGCCCCTGTCCTCCACCCTCCCACCTGCCTGCCATACCTACCATGCAGTGATGAGCTCCCTCCAGTCTGGAAGCCACCACCTGGCACTCCCTCGACTGCACTACGCCACATGGTGGCTGCCACCAGCTCCTCCTGCACCATGAGCTGTGTCATGCTGGCCTGGTCCCCACCTGTGGCTGATCTGGCAGCCCAAATAGCCACCACTTTCTCCTTGATCCAACGCTTGTTGGTGCCCACCTTTTTCTTGCACTCCTGTGCAAATCGCTGGTGGCTGCCCTGCTGATTCACGGCCTCCGCTACCTCCTCTGAGGCTGTGGCCCTGGCCTGGGGTATGCCAGTGGCACCACTCAGCAAAGGCTCTCTGTTGAGGTATGCCTCAAACAGGGCATCTGCCTCCGCTCTTGTAAAGTTGGGCCTGTGCTTCTGGGCAGGCCCACGCTGCTCACCCTCCTCGTGCTCGGACATGATGCTACCTGTGGACATGGACATGTGGTCAGTGGCTGCAGCGGCCCACCCCAGCCATCCAGCCCGCTGTGCTGGCTGTCTCCTCAGCAGGCACAACCTACCTCTGATGGTTGCAATACTGGTCCAAGGCTTGTGTTGTTGTGCGGCGCCTTTATAGCACATTGCAGGCAAATGGGTTGATGTGCAACTGTAATGACATGCAAATGTCCACATTGCACTGAGGATAGGCTGATGAGCTAATCTGCATTTGATGGCTGAATATCATGCTCTTGCACATTGTGCAATGGACTTGCTCCAGCGCATGTCATTGTGCAATGCCATGACATATGCAGTGCGCCCTCACCAACACGCATGCGTCATGACATATGCTACCACCTATTGCACTGCATATGCTATGTGCACTATGGAGGCTGTTGTACCCTATGCGCCATGGACCCTATGGTGCTAGGGTGCTATAGGTCCTATGGCACTCGGGCACTATTGGGCCTATGGTGCTCAGGCACTATTGGGCCTATGGCACTCACGTGCTATAGGGCCCATGTGGCATGGTGCTTTCATGGCCCTATTGCACAACGTGTGCCATGGGCCCAATAGCGCTCATGTGCACATTACATGTCCTGCCCACTGACCCCTGCCCTGCCCTATGCCCTCCTAGGACCCCTGCCCCACGTACTGGTGTGGCCACACCTATGCCATGCATCCCTGGAGATGTGCGATTGCCAGAAGCAGCGCAACTCTGTGCAAGGCATGCATCCCAAGCACGTTGTGTGTGTGCGTTACTGGGTGCCATTTTGTCCTGCATCTTTGCTGTGGCGCCATGCTACATCGCACAGTACCCCAATTGCGTAACTGGATCCAGGTTGAGCTTCTTAACCTATTGGCCCAGGTGGAGCCCCATACTGCCAGCCTGTTTGGCCAGCAGCCCCTGCAAAGACCCAGGACTGAGGTGTGGCAGGACATTGCTGACAGGCTTGTCCAGGCCACTAGTGTTTAGTGCACCAGGGACCAGTGTTGCCACCAGTATGGTGACCTGGTAAGGAGGAACCCGGAGAGGCTGATGGTGCTGCAGGCACACGTCCAGAGGGGGGAAGTGCCACAGCCAGGTAAGTGGTCTCCGGCTGCGTCTCTGCATGACCACTGTTCCACGGGGCTGGCAAGGCTGCATGCCATGCTGGGGGCCTTTCATTGTGTGCCCTGTGGCTTGGCATTGCCAGTCACTGGGTGTGCTGAGCCACTGCCCTGTGGCCTTGCCAGGCCGGGGTGCACTCTGTGCTTGGGGGGTGGGGGAAGTGGGCTTATGCTGTGGCTGTGTTCTGATGTGTGCCTGTCTGTGTTCCCGTCCTAGGACCTGAAGACTGGAGGAGGGTCAGGGCAGCAGGGACACCTGGCAGGCTGCAGCAGGCTGCTGCAGGCCCATCAGCTGCTGGTGAAGGACCAGGTGGGTGTGCAGTGCCGGGACCAGTGTAGAGTGCCACAGGGAGTAGGTATGCACTGTGCATTCCCACATTGTTGTGCAGGGTGGGCGGCAGTGGTGGGGGTACAGCCTTGGTCTCCTGTGCCTTGTGCCATGGCAGCTGTGTTCAGCACATGGTGCAGTGTGCATGGCACATGTGTGTCAGCTGTTGGTGGACTGGGTGTGCATCCGACTGCCACTAGTGCCACTGCAGTTCCACTGCAGCACCATGCCACCTGTCTGCCGCTGTGCTGTCAGGTGGCCCTTGGGCAGTGATTTCCAGTGCTGTGCACTGATGTGGCTTGCCGGGTTGGCAGAACGTGTAGGCCCACCCACTGCAGGTGGCCAGGGTGCCACTCCAGGGATGTGTGTTCCCACTGTCCACTGCACACGGGGGAGTGGCTAAGGTGCTATGGACATGCACTGATCACCTGTCCCTTCCTCTGCTATAGGTGTCTGGAGGGGTTCCAGACTCCCGTTGTACTGCTGTCTACTGTGGCAGATTATTCTCATCACCTAGCATACCATGGAGATAGCAGACCAGACTAGGCAGATCCTGCTTTGGGACCGGCACAGGGGGAAGTGTCAGGTGCCAGCAGGACGTGGCCGGCCATGATGTTCCCCAGCTCCCTTCCCACCTCTGTCCTCCCTTCCCCTACCTTTCCCCATCCATCTGTACAGGCCCTGTCCCCTGTCCTGTGACCCCTTCCCACCTACACCTACCCTCCCCCTTGTTTATGGATCTTTGTACAGCTGTTTTATCACTTTTTATCTTACATTTGTTACTTGTTTACCCTTCTGTGTCCATGTCTGCTTTGCAGCTGGTGAGTGGGTCCATGCTACAGTGGTGTGCTGGGTGGCCATGTGGTGCACCGGTGTCATTGAGTGGTGCATGCATGGTGGTGGCATGTTCCTCGGTCAGTGGCTGTGCCTTGGAGTGGCCACGGGCTGGCAGTTTAGGTTGTGTGGTGTGTGTGTGGTGGGTGCCATGTGTCAGGGTGTGGTTTGCTGTTGTCCAGACGGCCACGTGCCCTCCAGTGGGTGGTGGACGATGGTGCCAACCCCTGGATGTCAGTACCATCTGTGCCCTGCATCCTCCACCGGGGGGGCTGGCTGCATGCCTGCACTCCTTGTGCAGTGGTCACCTGTCTGCTGGCTGTGTGTCCCTGCCAGTGTTCCTGGCCTGGTGCCCTCCCCTTACTGCACTGTCCCCCCCTTCTCCCTTGCCTGGCACCCTGCTGTGCCTGTGTCTGTTCCTGCTGTGCCTTGGTGCATCTTCCTCTGCCCCTTGTGCATCCCTGGGTGTGCTATAGCGCATTTCTGGTTGCTCCCTTGTGCAAACCTCACTGTGCCTTGACTCAGTGGCTGCGATATTCAGTGGTGTTGTGCTGGAGCATGTTGCAGTGTGCAACAATTGAATATCGCTGTCACTGCGCCATTGTGCAGTTGACTCGCTCTGCTCCGGGGTTGCGCATGCCTTTGGCGCATTTCTGAATATCCCACCCTAAGTATTTAAACATGCAAGTTGCTGCATTTTGAAGGAGGTAAACTTATAATCAGTTTAATAGGCATCCAATATTTAACAAGCTGTTTCATTTTCCATTGCTGTAATGCTGAGGAGAAAGGGTGCAGGCAGGCTAACTAAGAGCACATGATGAGATAAGATGTGCTTGCTGAAAGAGCTGATTTATGAATATGTCTGTCGGCACATTGTTTTGAAGTCCTCACACTTTCATGCCTGAATAGTGTCATAATGAAGCTTGCAGATTATTGGTCAAGCTCCTTGTAGAGTCTTCTGCATTGGACCACCGTGACACACCTCTCAAAACCCTGTACATAGCAAAATGTTTGACTTGCGCTAGAATGTATGGCGAACATAAAAAGGGATATTAATTCTAAAAGATATCCACAAGAATCGTAGAGAGCAGTGATTCAAGACTGCTCCAAACTGCCTGCATTTTTACAAAACTCCAAGTAAATTCACAACTCTTACTGTTTTTATATATTTATAGTTTTCTATTACTATTCCAAATGCATTGCAATTTCAAATGTTTAGCTATTACCCTTATTATAAAACATTTTCTTGCCAAAGTAAGGATACAGCAGAATGCCCCCTCTGTTGTATTTTGCAAAGTTTTTCAGAAATACATAAAACAAATACTGTAAATACCTTTCAATCTAGTTTGCAGACCCAGATGAAATCCACATGATATATCCTTGGTGTGCAGTAGGCCATGGAAAATACATAGAAACATAGAAGTTGACAGCAGATAAGAACCACAAGGCCCATCCATTCTGCCCATTTCTTTTTCTACCTTGTGTATGTGCCATTGGCCTTTGCTCTGTCAATGGCCTATCTATTCATACTCATCTGTATTGCTCCCTTATGCCTATCCCATGCTTGTCTGAAGCCCTGCACTGTATTCATATCCACCACTTCCTGAGGTAGGCCGTTCCATGAATTCGCCACCTTTTCTGTGAAAAAGAACTTTCTCACAATACATCTTAATCGGCCTCCCTCTAATCTCATGCTGTGTCCTCTTGTCCTGCTATTTTTCTTATACTGAAACATGTTAGACTCTTTCACTTTGTTAATGCCCTTAAGATGTTTGAATGTTTCAATCATATCACCTCTCTCCCTCGTTTGCTCTACGGTATACATATTGAGCTCAGTTAATCTGTCCTCATGTGTTTTCTGATGCAGTGCCTGCACCATTTTGGTTGCCCTTCTCTGGACTGCCTCAATTTGGTTAATGTGCTTGTGAAGATGTGGCCTCCAGTACTGCATGCAGTACTCCAGATGGGGCCTAACCAGTGTCTTATAAAAAGGGATTATTACCTCCCTCTTCTGGCTTGTGATATCCCTACTAATACACTTCAACATCCTTCTAGCCTTACCTACTGCTTTAGTGGTCTGCTTGGATGATTTCAGGTCATCGGTGATGATGATGCCCAAGTCTCTTTCTTCCCTTGTGACTGCCAGCAACTCCCCTCCCAGCCTATAGGTGGTTTCAGGGTTTCTCTTCCCTATGTGCATGATCTTGCACTTCTTTGCGTTAAACCCCAGTTGCCACTCTTTCAACCATTTTGCTAGTTTATCCAGATCTCTTGTCATTCTGCCCACCCCATCTGGATCATCTACTCTGTTGCAGATATTGGTGTCATCTGCAAACAGACAAACCTCACCCTCCAGTCCATCTGCAATGTCACTGATGAAGATATTGAAGAGGACTGGCCCCAGGACTGATCCCTGAGGTACCCCACTTGTGACTTGCATCTCTTCTGACTGTATACCATTTACCACCACTCTCTGTTTTCTGCCCGTCAACCAGTTTGCCACCCAGTTGACCAACGTCTGACCCATCGAGCCTACCCAGCTTATTAATCAATCTTCTATGTGAAACAGTAGTGAAAGCTTTGCTGGAGTCAAGGTAGGCAACATCAACTGCTCCCCCTTTGTTCACCACTCTGGCTACCCAGTCAAAAAAATCTATGAGATTAGTTTGACAGGACCTTCCTTTTGTAAACCCATGCTGTCTTGCATCCTGTGTTCCTATGGATTCCAGGTGTTGCACTATCCTTTCCTTAAGGAGTGTCTCCATAATCTGGCCCACTACTGAGGTAAGACTGACTGGTGTGTAGTTCCCTGCCTCCTCCCTGCTACCACTTTTGTGGAGCGGGATCACATGAGCCCTTCTCCAGTCATCTGAGACCTCTGCTGTGCTCAGAGACTCACTAAACAGTTCTGATAATGGCTCTGCAAGTTCCACCCTTAGCTCCATTAGTACCCTGGGATGTATGCCATCAGGTCCAAATGCCTTGTCCACCCTGAGCTTATCGAGCTCTTGTAGGACCCTTTCTTTTGTGAAGGGACTAGTGCACACCTCCCTCCCCCTTATTTCCATGGTGTTGAGCTGTGGGCCCTGCCCTACCTTCTCTTCAGTAAACACTGAGCAGAAGTATCTATTTAGGATAGATGCTTTTACATGGTGCTCCTCCTCACCCACCCCCTTATCCCCTTTGATCTTAGCAATACCCTCTCTGGACTTTCTCCTTTCACTAATGTATCTATAGAAAGTCTTGTCACCTTCTTTTACCATTCATGCTGGTGTTTCCTCAGTTTGGGCCTTTGCCTGCCTTACTGCCTTCTCTGCTTCCCTTAGGGAAGTTTAATATGCCTCCCTATCTTCATCCTGCTGCGTTCCTTTATATTTCCTGAAGGCCAGCCTTTTGGCTCTGACCTTTTTGGCTACTGTGGTTGAGAACCAAAGTGGTTTCCTTCTTCTTTTGCACTTCCTTTCCTCACTAAGACAATGGGATGTTGCTTCAAGTATTGCATTTTTAATGCTTGCCCACTTTGCCTGTACCCCCTCGCCTGTATTTCTTTTTTCCAGGGCTAGCTTAACTCTTTTGGCCATCTTATCAAAGTTAGCTCCTTTGAAGTCTCATATTTTTGCCTTGGAATTGGATGATTTTGTTCTAGTGGCCAAATTGAACCATACCATGTGATGGTCACTGGCACCCAGGTGACCTTCTACCTGGAGATCTGTGATCCTTTCCCTGTTAGTCAGTACTAGATCTAGGATAACCCTGTCTCTTGTGGATAATACTGTGGATTTTCTTTGTTGCACCTTAGTTCAGATAACACAAAGCGTGAAGCTTTTCCATGTGACCTGTAAGTCCTTTACAGCAATGCAAACAGTGAGCTGCTGGGTATGGTTTGGGAACACCCTTCCCCCTACACCCCTCTCTCTCTCCCCACCATGTCTATTGCAATTCTGCAGCCTTGACAGAGGTGCAAGTTAGATGTCTGTTCTTTTTAGTTCAATGTTCATAAGAATTATAAGAATGACAGTGGTTTTATGTCAGAATCATTATACATACCTGCATTTCAATAAAATTCCATGCAACCTCAGATACAGTTTTAGTTGTCCTTTTATTGTACAGTAACAGTAAATGATCTGTTGTCTCTCAGAATATATCATCTCAGAGAGCTTTTCAATAATTCTGTGGGAAAACACATAATAGCATCAAGACAGTCACTAAAGACAGCTAAGGAGGCATTAGATGATATGTTTACTTACACTGATGATCCAGCATCTATTAAAAGTAGCAGTGATTCAGAAACAGATACTAAGGTGTTGTGGCCAGCTCTCAGTAATATAACAAATTCAGGACAGAGGCAATATGACTGTGGAGAGCTTTTGGGTGCTTTTACCCATTATTTCTAAAGAATTTGCACAATGCAGATCTATGGAGAGGCAGTTTCAGTGTGGTCTTCCTTTTACACATTTTTACAATGTATTTTACCAGAATATGCCTGCTGATTGCTATATATTATTTATTTTGTTTATTTATTGAAATGTTTCACCAGGAGGGCACACTGAGCAACAAGTTGCTTATCTCACAGTGTGACCTGGGGGAAGGGGGTTAGATAGGGTTGTGAAGGATGGTCAGTTATACAATAGTATGTAGGTAGTACAAACAATGCAACATTGTAAGATTATGCAACAGTTGGAAAACAAGGTATTGTACAATAAACAGTAGTGGAACATTGGGTAAATTACAATACATGTCCTAAAATGTACAAAAGAACATATAAACATACAAAACAGTAATAAAGTGACAGAACCATTTATAGCGCATGAGTGTATCACAAGCAGGCTCGAGATAGTGTGCAAGCGCAGTTGGAGTAAAAAGGATGGGATAGAGTGTGCACATGGATGACCCAGAAGGGCAGGTGGAGAAGAGGGGGGGGGAGGCAAGAACTGAATATGAGGAGAGGGGGTAGTCATTTTTTGATTCCCCCTTCTGGATGTTGAAAACTCTGTGACGTGGGGGGGTTAGGATAGAAAGGCAGAAACTGGGGATAGGTATTAAGGAGAGTTAAAGCAGGAACAGCTGAGGGAGAGGTAATTGTGTGGGGTGGAGGTAAGGGAATAGCTGGAGGAGGAGTGTCATATTTCAGAGGGAAGGGAATTCCAGATTTTAGGGAAGTGATGGGTGAAACCAGTCTGACCGATGAGGGTTGAATGGTGAGGGAATGTCAAGATATGGGCATCATTTGATCTGAGAGAGAGTGGGTGGGGGGAGGTTGGGTGGAGAGAGAGGATGAGAGATAGGAGGGGAGCACTCCAAACCAGAATTTGAAGGTTAGTTTGGCACAATGTGAGGTGCGTCTGTGAGACAGTGGAAGGAAGGTAAGAGAGCAATAGAGTTCACAGTGGTGGGAACGGGAAGGGAAGTCAAGAGCAAAGTGGCAGAAGCAGTTAAAGAGAGTATCCAACTTTGTCAGGGAAGATTTGGAAGCAGCACCATAGACTACATCACAGTAGTCAATGGGGAGTATCATCTTCTGGACATTTCATGCCTCGCAGTCAGTGGGATGCAACCATGGTTCTTATACAGAGAACCAAGCTTGTGACACTGTTTCTTCAGGATAGCATCAATATGCACAGAGAAGTTGAGGTGCTGGTCCAGCCAAGCCCCCAGATATCTAATTGAGGAGGCATCCTCCAGGATGATCATGTCAAGGGTGTGGAAGGTGAGTAGGGCCGGGAGCCTAGAGAGCCTCTGCCTAGTGCCAAATGTCATTGAGACTGTATTCTTGGCATTTAGAAAAAGCTGGTGAGAAGCAAACCAGAGCTGAACTTGGTTGAAGCTTATTTAGCCTGGATAGTTCACAGAAGAAATGGCATCTTATTTTTAGGTGGTGAAGCACTTGCAATAGGATGCTGGAATGTGTCATACGTAGGTACAAGATGTGTGCGGGCAATAATGCCCAGTGGCCATACACCTCAGGCACTCACATGTGGATCCATCATCCCAGTGCCATTGCACTACCCAGTGTGGGCAAAAGCCAATGCTGTACTCACTCACACAGGTCCCAGAACAGGCATGTTATAGCCGACCAATTTGTTTGTACAATTGGGGAACCACAAATGCACTATCCATAGCCTGGATCATACATTACAAATGCCATTGCAGGATACTGCACCCCATGGCACCCAGCATACCTCAGCAGTCTGGAGGGTGGCATGTTACACAGGGGAACGGGGAAGAGTGTATGACAGCAGGAAGATACAGCATTGATAAGGCATGCATTGGAGGTATGTCAATTCCCTCTTACGGTTTGCTAGAGACATACACACAGCTGCATACACTGGTGGGTCTGCAACTTGTGTAGCGCCGCAATGCATGGTATAGCCACTTGAGTCATTCTGGAGTGAAGGTCCCCAGCCCGGGTCCAGTGCAGTCAGCAGCTGGCTGTGGCAGGGCATAGAGGGCAGTGCCAGTCTCCGCAACAGCTCGGGTATTGGGGAGCAGGGTTGTCTATGCTATGGACCATGGTTTCCTCTGGTGCGACTGGGTCCAGGGGGCCCTACACTGTGGAGCTCTTTGGGGATGGAGTTGGATCAATCGGGGATTGGAGGGGGTACCTTTAGTCTGCCAGGCTGCTGTGCACCTGGGTGCACTTCCACAGCCCACCTGTGGGTGGCTGGCCGACTTAGGTCAGCTATTCATGGCCTAGCTGTGGACCTCACTGCTCTGGGCTGTGAGGGGTGAATTTCCCACTGATTATGCCGCAGCATGGTATATGCATGAGAACACACCCTCGACTTGCATGGCATACTATTTGTGTGCACGCTGGCCCATTCCCTTGAGGCAGGTTGCATCCCATATGCTTGAATATCATGCTATGGTGCATTGTTGGAGTTGCGTGGCACATCTTACATTTCCACCAGGATGCGTTGCGCATCTCCTTTGAATATGGGGCCCTGAAGAAATACATTATCAAAATGTAAAAATCAAGACCCCACTAAAAACAAGATAGTGCATCTAATCTGGGACAGCCTGAGTAAATACAGTGCAGAAATGTGTAAATGAAGATTCCTATGACAATGAGATGTAGCATCTCCCCTGCGCAATCCAGGATACAAAATACAGGACAAGAAATATTTAAAGGAAATCTACTCTAAACTGAACTTCACTGTGGTCACTGATGTAAACAAACGGTTTCTTTATTGTAACAGTCACACAGGAGTCTGGTGTGCATATTTTATGGGACACATACAAACAGAGGTTAGAAAGAATACATGCCTCAGCTTGGACTTGAACCCAGTGTGCCTGGAATACCATTCTGACTGTGCTAACCAGCTGCTCCACTGAGACAACTGAAACATGGGCCATCCCCAAGCACATTACTCTTTCTCAAGTGTACAGCCCAATAGCAACACAAATATTTATTTGAAACAATCACACAGGAGTGTGGTGTGCATATTTTATGGAATACATACAAACAAAGATGAGAAAGAATAAGTACCTCAGCTGGGACTTGAACCCAGGCCACCTGGTAGTATTGTGGCCACAAAGATGGTGTGTAGTGTGTGTGTGTGTGTGTGTGTGTGTATACAAAATATAAGATAAATAACATTTAAAGAAAATCTACTCTAAACAGAACTTCACTGTGTTCACTAACATAAACAGTTTTTTTTAATAACATATTCGAATGCAATATGCATTTTGAATGTTGTGGCCATGAGGATGGTGAGTATATATATATATATATATATAGAGAGAGAGAGAGAGAGAGAGAGTGTGTGTCTGTGTGTTGCTGTAGCTCAATATATTTTTTTCCCAAAAAGATAGTAAAAATGGTGTCTTATTGATACATGGAAATGTGTTCTGCCTGTTTGCATAAGAACCTGGTTACATTGCTTTCTCTTGCTAATTCGATCTGGCAATGTTGAAAGCAACCCTGGTCCTTTAGCAAACGATATGGCAGATAGTGATTTTGTTTTGCAGCATTCATATGGCCTCAAATTATGCATTTTAATGTATTAAGCTTAACATCTAAATTTCATGAGGTGGAGTCATGGATTAGTTTATATAATCCGGATGTTCTGGCACTGACTGAAACCTGGTTAACCTTACCTGTTCTTGATACTGAACTTTGTATACCTGCTTATAAACTTTTAGAAAGGATCGTGTCACTGGTAGAGGGGTGGGGTTTTGTTTATGTTAAGGAATATTTAATGGTAAATGAGACCACTATATTTAACAGTAATTTGGAATATTGTGAACATATTACTATTCAGTTATTGTTGGGATTTGTCAAAATTAACTATTTGTTGTGTATATCTTCCACCTAATGGTAGCAAATCAGGCTTACAAGAACTTGTAAATGCTTTGAATACTGGGGTTTCTACAGAGTTAATACTACTGGGGATTTTAATTTAAATTGGATGGGTTCAGATATAACAAAGTTAAATACGGTCTTGTCTCAGTCTGGTTTACAACAAATTATTACTTTGCCCACTCGACACAATAATAGATCAGGAAATCATACATTGCTGGACTGGATATTAACAAATAGACCTATTAATATGATAAAATGTGGTTTGACCTCTGATTCGTTAAGTGATCATCATCCAGTCTTCTGTATTTGGAAACATGGGGGACTGAAGAAGTCTAAGCCAATTATAAGGATTTCGAGATCTTTTTCTAAATTTGATGTACATTCTTTTTGTACAGAGTTGGGTAAAATAGATTGGTCTTTTATATTCTATCCCTGATGTGGATTCTGCATTGCATTTTTCATTACTGAGTTTACACATGTTTGGACCAGTTAGCTCCCTTGTTAAAAGAAGGGTCCGAGGGAAAACTTATGGGTGGTTAACACCTCCTTTGATTAAACTTATGAGACAATGAGACAAGGCCTGGAAAAGCGTATAAAATGAACCATTCTGCTTCTGGTTATCATGCGTATAGGACTTTAAGGAACCAATGTAAGGCTAAGATAGGAAGGCTAAAACAGACTATTCGTCATAAACAATGTGAAGGGTTATCTAACGCTACTACTTTTGGAAAACAATTAACAATTTCATAAGGCCTAATGTTTGTCAACCAGGTTCAATGAGGTTGAACGGTGACTTGTTGTCTTGTCCATTGAAGATAGCTAATGAGTTTAATTTGAAATTTACTGCATTGCCTGATTCCTTTAGTGACCAGTCCAAGGTGAACTACTGGGATTGACTGAAGATTTTACAGTTAATCCTAAACTGTATTAGAACTACTACTCCGAAGGAGGTAGAGAAGTTGTTGCGTTGTATTAAGAGGGACAGCTCAGCTGGTTCTGATGGCTTATGTCCTAGTTTATTGGCGGATGCTGCCTCAGTTATAGCACTTCCAGTTAGTATTATTTTCAACTTGTCTTTTGTTACAGGTACTATACCTATATATGGAAACATACTTTGGTCACTCCTATATTTAAATCTGTTTCACAACATGAGTTTTGTAACTACAGACCTATTTCTATCTTGTCTGCTTTAGCTAAAGTTCAGGAAAGAATAGTTTATAATCAGTTGATTGGGTATGTGGATCGCTTTGGATTATTGTCTCCAGAACCAACATGGTTTTAGAAAGGAAGGAGTACTGAGACTGCCTTGTGGAGTTCAGAATCACGGTTTAATGGCATGGATAAAGGGTGTCTGGCGGGTGCCGTGTTCGTGGACTTGACTACATTAAACTCAGTTGATCACCAATTGTTGATTTCTAGACTTGAGTCATTGGGAGTTGGTGAGTCTTTCTTGGACTGGACGAGGATTATTTAACAAATAGGTTTCAAAGGGTTAAATATAGGGTGCTGTATCAGACTCTGTAATGGTTAAGTGTGGGTTCCACAAGGTTCTATTTTGGGGCCACTTTTGTTTTCTTTTTTTTGATCAACTAGTAAGTGTGATTAATAATGCTTCTCTAACACTTTACGCTGACGATGCAGTAATTTATACGCAGGGTTTGTCAGTTGGAGATCTAGGTGTTTTTTAACAGAGGAAATGTGCAATTTTCAGTCTTCACTTATGGCCTGTAAATTACTCTTAAACAAATCTAAGACAAAGGTGATGGTTTTGGTACCCCACCTAGACTGAGATCTGAGGTTGGTACTTTGGAAGTTAAATCTCTTGATGGATTACTGTTTGACTATGTTGATGCATTTCAATATCTTGGGGTATTACTAGATTCTCATCTAAGTTATGAATCTCATTTTTTGAGGGTTACCTCAAGAATACATTGTAGATTAGGTTCTTTGCACAGAATCCGTTCATTTCTTATTCCTGAGTCTAGGCTGGTTATTTCAAATTGCTGCTTACTTCCTATTGTGAACTATGCAGCTATGATTACTGACACTGCTTCTGAACAGTGATTTCAAAGAAATCCACTTTACTTCACTTGATAGCAAGTTTGCTTTAAATTGTTCTAAGTCATCTCATCATTGTGTGATTTTGAAAGAAATGGGCTGGTTACCGGTTTCATTAAATTTCCAATACTGTGTGGCCGTTCATATATAAAGTTATGGACTCGAATTCCACATAGTATTTCAAAGTTTTTGAGACCATATATTGATGGTCATTATTCTAGACATAGGTCAGACAGTAGGTTTCTCGAGATTCCTTTTATGAAATCTAAAAGTGGACAAAGATCCTTTGCTTATATTGCTCCATTTATTTGGAATGAAATTCCTCAAGATATTAGGTGGTTGTGTTCTGTCAAAAAGTTTGCCGATGCATTAAGGATGTATTTCGAATCTCAATTTAATTGTAACTGATTTTTATGAATTTTTTTTAGGAATTTTATACGTAACAAAGACATTTTTGTCTGCAATTTGCTGCATTGTATATGTATGTTTGATTATGTATTGTCTGTATGCAATATATGTGGGTCGCACCTGTAAAAGGAACTTGTTTCCAGTGTGCTTACCCGTTAAGCAAATAAACAAACAACAAACAAATATTTAGTCTAACCAGTTCACTGAAGACCTGGCATATGTCTGAGACTGCTCATCAGATAGTGTCTATAGAGGTCAATAAAACAGTGTAAATCATGGATTTGCTTGGGGAAAGGGTGACATTTATGAGGTATGAATCTTTCTTGAAAGACAATACATTCCCAAGTTAAACTATTATTAAGAAGCTGTTTAAATGCTTAGTATTTAAATGTGCAAATCTCCAGTTTCATAGGTAACAAATATTTGACAAGCTGTTTCAGTTTACTAATGGCATCTGATAAGCAGCCTGGAGTTGTCTCCAACATTCTTAACAGAAAGAAGAGAATATTTTATTTCAGTTGGCATTGAAGGATACATTGAAAAGTTTAAAACATGTGTTCCAAGATACTCCATTTTCCAGCTACAGATAGCAAGAGGGCTGTAGGCTCTAGAAGTTAAAAAAAAACAGTGTAAATCTTAGACTTGCTGGGGTAAGGGTGACATTTATGAGGTATGACTCTTTCTTGAAAGACAATACATTCCCAAGTTAAACTAATATCAAGAAGCTGTTTAAATGATTATTATTTAAATGTGAAAATCTCCATTTTCATAGGCAACCAATATTTAACAAATATTTAACAAGCTGTTTCAGTTTCCTAATGGCATGTGATAAGCAGCTTAGAGTTATGTCTCCAACATGCTTAACAGAAATAAGGGAATATTTTATTTCAGTTGTCATGGAAGGATACATAAAAATGTCCAAAACATGTGTTCCATGAAATTCCATTTTCAAGCTACAGATAGCAAAATGGATGTAGGCTCTGCCCACAGCCATAAAAATGCATGACACAGAGAACAGAATGTCAGAAAAAATGGTTTGGTGGTGTATTCAGTACCAAATGATGAACCTGACATTATTCCAAACTCCACATCCATTGGTGAGTTAAATAAAGTCACTGCAGCATTACACAGTAAATATGAAAAGTGTAAATTGAGGCAAGTATCAGTAAAGGACGGAAATCTTTGAAAAAACTGTGATTTGAGTCAGCAGTGAATAAAAGAGTATGTGTTCCTGATGTAACACATACAAGGAGAGGTAATAGAATTATGCTCTCCCCCCAAAAAAACACCTCTACTGTCTGTGTCTGCATCATAGTGTAACAGTAATGTAATTACATACAAATAAAATGGAAATTACACTAGTGCAAGTGGTCATCTTAAGAAAATTGATGAAATACAACCAAGTGTCACAAATCAGGAAAATCTGGGGAAAAAAATAATGTCAACTGCTCAAGGCAAAATAAGAAGCAAAAATGCCAGGCTCATATTAACTAACTGCAAAACGAAGTAAGCATGTGGTCTCAAAAGGGAACAGTAACAGAAACTCCACAGAAGCGCAAACTGCAAATGTTGTCAGTGACCCACATGAAACTGAATGGTCACACACAGTGACATATACATGTATCAAGTCATTCTGTTTTCCACTAGCTGTGGTTCATTGCTTTCCAGGAGAAGTTTCTGAATCTTGGGGGAAGGGACAGTGCTTGGTTTCCACACTGTCTGCATTTAGTCCTGGTGAATGGTGAGGGACTGCCAGAACTGGGATCTAAAGCTTTTTGTTTTATCAGCAGTGACAGGTACAGTGTGCGACTGGTTAACAGTAAGGGACTGGCACCACTGGAGACTGAAGCCCTCTATAAATCCACAGGAGCAGATGCAGTGTAGAACAGACTGTGCAGGGTTTCTGCACTGCGATAGACATAGTGCTGATGAAAGGTGGCAGACTAACAGCCTTAGAGGCTAAAGCCCTCTGTTTATTCACATGGGTAGGTACAGCATGGGCAAGGACAGTGCAGGGTTCTCAAACTGATGGCTGCAGTGCTGGCAAAAGCTAAAGTATGGGCAACACTGGGGACCACTCTACTGTCTTCATGTCCACAGTCTCTGTTGGCAGGTCATTTTAGAAGGCCACCACCTTCTGGGACAAAATATGATTCCTAATGTTACCCCTAAACTTGCCATCTGTGACCTTCAGAGCATGTCCCTGTGTCCTGCTGAAGAACATATCCATATGTTCAATTCTGTCAATACCCCTGAGAATGGAAAGACTGAGATCATCTCCCATCTCAGTCTGCTGTTCCATAGGGATAAGTAAAAGGATGAGGAGCAACCACATATGCGGAAAGCAAAAGGACTGCAAAAATATTGTTCAGAGTCCTTTATTTAACTAAAGCGCATCGTGTACCCACACATAGTGAGCATAAAAAAGTGGCAGCTGAGCTGCTCTAAAACTAACATTTCTCCTGGCCCCTGACAGGCATCATCAAAGTGATTCACTCTGATACCTGGCAGGGGCAAGGAGAAATCTTAGTTTCAGAGTGGCTCAGCCACCACTTTTTTATGCTCACTAAGTGTGGGTGTACTATGGACTTTAGTTAAATAAAGGACATTGAATAATATTGTTGAGGTCCTGGTGCTTTCTGAATATGTGGGTGCTCCTCATCCTGTTACTTGGTTCAGCTTTTTCATTGCTGAGCACCATATTACTTGTCCCACTGCTCCGAATCCATTTTGCTTTGTTCCACAGGGAGAAAATGGTAACAATTACTAGTAAACATAAATGTGGATATTATCTGTTAGATCCTTCCAGGTAATCCTGTTTTGAAAATGCAGCTTCCCCTTAACAGTGGTATCTAAACAGAAAGCCCACTAACAAATATATTTTTATTTTTAGTACGGAACATATTCTCTTTACTGCTGCAGTAAATGTAAATACTGGAGGAAACATGAAGAAACTGATAGAGGGAAGCTTACAAAGGATGTCAGTAGACAGTTTATGCGACTGCATAAATATGAAGAATTGAAATATGCTACATAAATCCACTGCCCCTAAGCAAGTGGCAGATGGAAGGGGGGAACTTATCAACTCAAATAGGGGGCTTGATCTGCACTCAGAGAGGAGTGAGAAGGTTAGTTTTCTTATGTGGGACAGGGACCTACAGGGTGTAAAAAGTTGAGGTTATTGAAAATATGATGCAGCATAATGGTCTACATAGCCCATTGTCTTAAATCAACAGTTTTGTCATCAAGAAAGAAAAAAGGTGGGTCGGAACTGAGAACCATCTGACATTTTTCACAATCCCCTACTCAAATATGAATACTGACACAGTTTAACTTGCTGCAGTATAAGACTGCAACAAAGAATTCAGCATCTATGCCAAGCTGGTGTTTCTCTGCTTGACATATGTGTTACATTCTTTCGGCAGGGTCTTTATAGAGTACAGTACCACAATAAATTTTCTTGACCTTATCCTCATTTCCATCTGAGCACACCCTAATCCCCTTTCTGCCCTGATATCATGATATTTAGGGCTTGATTAAGTAAAACTGTATCCAAACGTCCTACCTGTGGACCAAGTGAAACTTTTTCAATGCCAAAAAAAGATGCTAGCAATGCATTCCCTGCCCTTGAATAAATGTAATATGGGGTGGTATTATACTTTGCACATTCTTGTGTTCTATGATTATAATGTATTCACCTATTAAGTTATGAAGCTATGTTAAATTTTGCAAATGCAGGCTCATAACTTTGGTAATATTTCAGTATTTTACCACAAATTTTCAACATAGCCATTTCAGTACAGAGACTCATGAATGCGACAGCTCACATTTTTCAATTCCTGCCCAAAATGTGTGTTTGAGGCCCAAAAGTTGATTTTGCAGTCCCTGCACAAAATCACCTCTTGGCCAGGAGTTGAACGTTTTCTCTACTCTTCTTTATGAGACAGTGTCATCACAAGACTGTGTTGAAAATTTGGTGTACATATATTAAAAAAAATAATTTTCAATATTTTTAACCCAGACTCCTCCCCTGCAACCCTATCGGCTCTGACAGAGTTTGTTTATCAAAGTTAGGGTTACACTGGCATAACTGTTCCTGGGATTTAGCTGCCTTCATTTTGCTCTGTGCCAAGGGACAGAGATAAAGAGAGGAGTTGCCTGAAGATCACCTTGACACGTACTTTCCAAAGGCTTAGAATGTCTTTAACTAAATGGGAAAAGTGATTTGATATCAGCCCCTCACAGGCTCCTGCATTTATTTTATAATGCTTATCTGAGATCAATTAGGAATTCCATTAACCACAACTCAGAAGCTCCTTTCTCTAGAAACAAACTGAATGCAAAGCAAAACATCCAAAAGGGACATTACTAACAATGCCTGATATCCAAATAAGAGCCTGTCATTGCATTTTGGTTGAATGGAATGCTAGATGCAAAGAGCATGTGTTGATTATTTCCATATTGCTGCAAGGGAAAGCTCATACAGTACTTTCCATTACAGATGTAGGAACAACAGATATTTTAAAGTCCAACCTTGGAAGTGGCTCTTACATTTAGGTTTCTCTGAGAATCTAGCAAAAGCCAGTATACGACTCAACTCCTCATCTGTTCTTGGCAGGAGGCAGGGCCCATGCATATTTATTAGCCCGACGCCCGCCTCCTGACTCTCACTAGTGACAGTTTAAATGGATGAAGAAATGTACCACATTACTGGCAGCTGCTCAGGATGTGTGTAACAGGCAGTTTAATGAGCAGGGGTGGGGACAGGGGACTGATTTTTTTTCCCAAGCCCAGAGACAATTTTGGCAAGTGCGGGGGTGGGAGGGTTACAGGAATCGCAGTTAAAGTGGGGGGGGTTCCATGCACCCTGGAACAGTCCCCCATCTATGCCAATGCGGTGGAAGCAGACTGCCAAAACGCCAAAAAAAAGTGTGAGTGCCCAAATGGTTCTGACATGGAGGTGTGACTTTTTTTGTCATCTTAACAAGTTGTTTGTTTGCAAGGAATGAGATAGTCCTTTTCAAAGCAATAGGTCTGCAAGGCTTAGCCCAGTGCAGCCCTAAAAATTTAAAAGTGGATGAAGCCCCAGGAATTGATGGCATGACTGATCATCAGTTGAAATAGTCAAAAACTTATGATTACTTACGTGTGCGCTCTTCTATGACCACTAAATGGAATCAACATTTAGACTATGTAAAAAAGAAGTTACAGTCTTCTATTAATGGAATTAAAAGATTTGCACAAACCTATGATGGATATTCAATAAAATGTGTTCTAAGATTAATAAATGCTAAAATTACAAATACAATACTTTACACAGCAGAAGTCTGGGGCATCTTTGGCTGTACTCCCATTGAAACAATTATGAATAAACTAAGTATATCAATACTTGTTAAGACTTCCACAAGGCACCACTGCACACTTCTTAAGAGCAGAATTGGGACAGTACTCGATTGACACTCAAGTGTTAATTAAAACAATAATTTTTTTAACAGATCTTCAGGAGATATCTAATGACCATCTTCTTAAATTATGTTTTCCACAAAAAAAAAAGCTCCCAAATGAAGGACTTTCATATTAAAACATATTTTATTTAGAATAGTGCAAGTGCTCTACTACAGGCTCTAAACCATTCTGGTGTCAGCAGTGAAAAAAACCTCTTACGTTTTGCTCAGGAGTCTGCTGAGCTTCATCAGCGATTATTAAATTATGTTTTGAAGAGCAAATTGCATGTCCTTTAAAGGGGAACTGTCAACACTAAGAGACCCACACCCAAGTATGGGGCTGGTCCTAATTTGCACTTTGTTAGCAAAATTATTTTGTTTACATACAGTTTACTGCAGTATAGTAGATTTAATTAATTTATTTATGATCTTGGATTAACACCTTTGAGACCAAGATCATTACATAGGTTCCACATCAGAGGTTACACAAAAATGAAACAATGTGTTGAATAAGGACATCTACAATACAATTATACATGAAGGATTATAAAGTGTAAAACGTAACATGGAGTGATGGCATCGGACAAGTAAGACTAGCACATAGTTGTTTAAGCAGTGACTAAACAACCCAAGTCAGCAGCACAGAAATATTGACAGCACTACTGAGGTGGAGCATCAGCAGGAGACATTTAGACACTACAGGGGGAGGAAATATCAGCCAATAGGCTTCATCATGTTGGCAGGATAGTGAAGTGGGAAGCAAGAGGCTAAGGAGTAGGAGCAGCAAGGGAGAGCCCAGGCTAATAGGCCATAGAGTGGGAAGGGTATGGTTCATTGGATGGGTAGTTGGGGAGTAGCAAGGATAGGGGTACGGAGGAGGGCAGGTGAAAGCTGTGTGCAAATATAAGTCAAACAGAGGGAAAAATAAGTGCAGACAGTAGGGAAATAAGGCTGAAACAGTAGAGAACTATATAATAGAAAGCAGTCGTAGCTGGAACTTGCAACTAGCTGTTCTCTTAGTTTTCTTTTAAAAGAGCCTAAAAAAGTAATCGAGGAGATGTTGGGGTGAAGAGAGTTCAGCCAACATGGTGTACAATACAAGAAAGATCTTTGATCCATAGAGGTCCTACAGTGGGGAATGTTGAAGATTTAACTTTCCAAACTGCGGGTGCATCATCCATTATCACTTGGAGAGAAGAGATTCTGTACCCCAGTGGGCATCAAGCCTAGACAAATGTTTTTTTGCCAAAAGACTGGATTGGAACATGAGTCTGCCTGAGAACTGTAGCCAGTTAGTCTGTGCGTATAGATCACAAGTGTGCGTCAGCCGAGCAAATCCTATAGCAAACCGGCAGGTTTTGTTTAATGCTGTTTTTATGTGATGAAGGGCGATGTCAGAGGTTGACCAATAAATTATCATCCCATAGTCAATGAGAGATACCAGGGAAATGTGGACAGCAAGTTTAAGTGCCTCCAGGGTCAGACTGTGCTTGTGCCTGTGCAACAACCCAATGCACGTATTGAAGGCCTTAGCCACATTGTCGATGTGTTGGGTGAATGACATTGTGCTGTCAACCGTAATTCCCAGGTTTTTAAAGGAGAACCCACCTCATTAGGGATGAGAAGGGGTGAGATTTGTGTCGATTGTGGGTGGTGGAAAATAGCATCATTTTTGACTTTATATAATTTATCACTAATTTGTGCTCCTTAAGCCAACTTTTGACAGACGTGAAATTGCTCTGCAGCTTCTGTTGCAGAGCATTGGAGTCAGAGTCATTAGTGAGCAGAGCAGCATTGTCTGCATATAATAGTAGATGACAGTGGCAGGAGTGTGGAAGTTGATTTAGAAAAATGCTAAATAAAAGCGGGGCCAGAATGGACCGTTGTGGAACTCCAGAGAGAACAGACCAGCTATTGGATAGGAAGTTACCAATCTTAACTTGTATCACACTAATTCTGTTGACCTGCAAGCTGACATTTTATGTAACTACAAATCCCAGAATCCCCTGCAGCTGACATCAGAGGAGGTCTGCAGCAAATACAGACTCAATAGTCTGCAGTGTATTTTAGAGCTTTCATAAACTCCAATCATATGTTTGCTGGTTCAGCTGTTCTCCCAGGGCTAAGCACAGTCATCGGTTACTACTTAGCCCAAGGAGGACAGCAGGAACAGAAAAGATCAGAGCTTATAAAACTCTGACATGTACTGCAGGTGATTGAATCTACCACTGCTGCAGTCCTCCTCTGATGTCAGCATCAAGGGATTCTGGGATTTTCATTCCAGAAAATGTCAGCTTGCAATTCAACAGAATTAGTGTTATACAATAGACTATACTGCAGTAAACAGTAATATGTTTTTACCATAAAGTGTAAGTCAGAAGAAGCCCCACACTCAGGTGTGATGCTCTTACTGATGACCGTTCCCCTTT
This sequence comes from Neoceratodus forsteri, assembly GCA_016271365.2. Classification (NCBI taxonomy): domain Eukaryota; kingdom Metazoa; phylum Chordata; order Ceratodontiformes; family Ceratodontidae; genus Neoceratodus; species Neoceratodus forsteri. The sequence continues at coordinate 1,462,998,380 of CM057449.1, forward strand.
AAATGGTATCTCCTTCCCTTATATGACATTAATAAGAACTAAGTTATATCCAACAGGATTGGGTTCAGTATTATAGTTGCGCAGTAGCACCACTATAGTTAGGGTCAAGCTGTGGCTTCTATGTTAAACATCAAATTTTGCACTTTAATAACTTTGCAACTGTCCAATGAATTTGCACAAAGTTTTGCTTGCACAGTCTTGTGGGGGTATATCTCTTGACATACTAAGTTTTGTTTTACTCAGATTTGTGGATTCCACACTATGCATAGTGCTAAACTGTTAAAAATTGCTGTTGTTTGCACTTTTTTTGTCATCACACTGTGCCCAGATGGTTTGGAATTTTGGTCTGACATTTTCAGGGTAAAAAAGACTTTCCTCATGGAATGCCTTTCACTGGTGTGGTGGAAAATATTAATCCATTCGAAAGTTATTTAATTTTAAAGTTTCAGGTTCTGGGCATGCCCAGTGCAGTCATTTGGATAGCTTTCTGGAAAGAAAAAAGAATTTGGTCCTCACAAAAAAGGATTTTCATGAGGGAGAATTCCTTTCCATCTTGTTTCCCATTTTTTCAAACTTACAAATTGTAAAGTTCTCCAAAATGATGTCTAGCAGAGACACCAAAACATGTAGCTTGCTCATCAGGACTTCATTTTGTGGAGTCTTTACTTATTTGTTCCCAATATGTCCCCATAAGGTTTTTTTTTTAACTTTAAATCCTTTTTTGTGACTCGCTAAGATCCGTTACCATGAATTCGTTTTCGTTCTCGTGAAAAAGGATTGCATCTTGCGAAAAAGGATTTAAAAACAAAAACAAGTCTGAAATCCTTCTTCGTAAGACAGGATTCTTTTTGGTGAAAATGAAAAAGGATTAATGAAAAAGGATCCTATCTCACAAAAAAGCATTACAAAATCAACAAAGTCCAACATCCTTTTTTGTGAGGTGGGATCCTTTTTCACAAGAATGAGAAAGGATTCACAATGAAGGATCCCTACTTGGAGGAAAAAGGATGAAAAAAGTAAAGTCCAAAATCCTTTTGCTTGACAATAGATCCCTTTTCATGCAAATGAAAAAAGATGGCAACGCTTGGCAGAAGACACCAGGAGAAAGGACTGCTGTGTGACTGGACTTCTCTGCTGGAACTAAAGAAGAAGAACTTTTGTACTTGGACCTTTAATTTAGGGTAAAAAAAACTAACAAAACAAAAAAAAGTGTGTGTTTGTCTGAGTTAACTGAACTGAATGGGTATCTGAACAGTTATCTAGGTGTAAATCTCAGGTGATTGAAAAGGACTTAATAGCTGTGAGGTTTAAAATACTTGTATAAAGAGCTAGTAAGTAGGGGGAGTGGCTTAGCTAGAAGGAAGCTACATTTAAAGACTGCCTTAGAAAGATTCTGCTAATAGCTTGGCAGAAGACACCAGGAGAAAGGACTGCTGTGTGACTGGACTTCTCTGCTGGGACTATATTGCCCTCCTTCCCTCCCCTCCACCCAAAGCTAGTTCTATTTTTATAGGCACAGGATTTGTCTGACAACAGGAACTTCCTGTTTAGGAGCAGGAAGTGAGTGATCACAGAACCACCAAACACCCACCATCCTAGAAGGGCAAGAGTAGCTCTCCGGCCCCCTCTAGCTGCTGGAGGTCTGCCTCTGAGCAAGTAAGTGGTCTACTGAGAAATATAGGATATTCTTGTCTCAGAACAGGACAATCAGGAGCTTAAAGGGCACACAGGCAGAAAGTAAGGAGAGAGAGAGAGAAAAAAACAGAGGAAAGAGTAAGGATTGCAAACAGTTAAGAGGCTAGAAATAAGACATGATTGGAGTGGTGCAGTGCAGTGGCTGTGGAGCAGCAGTCTTCTGGGAGACATTCTGGAGGATGCGGTGTTGTCCCATCTGCAGGCACCTCTCTGGACTGAGGGAGGAGGTTGCTCATCTCCAGGCTGAGTTGGCCAGGATTTGTGGGACCTCCTCTTCCATCCAGGGACCACCAGTGCCACTGCCGTTGCCTCAGAGGTTGCCAAGAAAGAGGAGCGGTTGGACCACAGTGGGCTCAGGGAGGGTGAGGGTGGTGGAACAGAGGTGCATCCCTCCAGTTGTACCTCTCCACAATTCCTATGCCACTCTGGCAAAGTGTGGTTCCTCTATGGAGGCACCCGCAGTGGAGACCAAGGAGGATGCTGGGAACCTCCACAAAGGAGACCCACAGGAGGGTGGGAGGGGAGCCTGCAGGGGAAAGAAACAACTCCTGATGGGGGACTCCATTGTTAGGAAGGTAGAACTGGGGAGGAAGGGGAGAGGGAGGTAAGGTGCCTGCCTGCCTGGCACCATGGCTTGGAGGGACGGGGACCAAATCCTCAGGATTGCCGGAGCAGCTGCACAGGGGAGGGAGTTGGATGTCATTGTCCACCTAGAGACAAATGACCTGGCTAAGAAAGGGATTAGAGAAGTGCAGGAAGAGTTTGTGGAATTAGAGAGGGGCCTTAGTCAAGTAGCATGCACGGTAACCTTCTCGGAGGTGCTGCCCATCTATGGCATAGGAGAGGCTAGGGTTTTCTGCACCATGGGATTCAATCAGTGGTTGAAAAACTGGTGTGGAGCTCAGGGATCTGGCTTCACTGGGGACTGGGGGTCCACCTGGAGTGATGCAAGCCTATACTGGCATGATGGGCTGCATCTGTCTGGGAGGGGAACCAGGATCCTAGGTGATAGGTTTAAATGCTTCATTGGCAAGCATTTAAACTAGCCAAGGGGGGAGGCACTGGAAATGAACAGGGAAATTCTAGCCCCTCCAAATAATCACAGTAGTAAGTGCGGCAAACACCAACATAGAGGTGTCGATAGGGAGAAGGGCAGGGGTAAATGGAGAAAGTGACAAAGGCAAGAAGGGCAGAGATGGAGCAAAAGGGAGTAAGGCCATCAGGAAATGGAGGGTAATGAGTACCAATGCTCGTAGTCTGGGCAACAAGCTCCCTGAGCTGGTGGCCTTGATGAAAGAGGATGCCTGGATATCGTAGCAGTCACAGAAACATGGTACACAGAGAACCATGACTGGGATGTTAACATACCAGGTACATAACCTACAGGAGAGACAGGCAGGGAGAAGAGGGGGAGGAGTAGCTCTCTATGTAAAAGAAGGGATAAAAGCAACTGAACAAAAGAGTAAACAGGGAGGAGAGAAGGCACTGTGGGTCACATTGGAGACTGGAAAGGGCACCACAATCCGCACAGGGGTTGTGTATAGACCCCCATGTCAGGGGGAGGGAATGGACAAGGATATGATAGAAGGCATTCTTAGAATGACAGAGAAAAGGGAGATATTGTTGATGGGAGACCTGAATATGCCAGATGTTAACTGGAGCACATTTGCTGCAGCCACATCCAAGAGCAGGGCCATTCTTGATGCCCTACAGGTGGCAGACCTCAGACAGCTAGTTTTGGAACCCACTCGTGAGGGAGCAATCTTCAACCTTGTACTCTCAAACGGGGGCAGTGAGAGGATCTCAGATCTAGAAGTGGGTTGCCATCTGGGGACAAGTGACCATCAAACAGTGTGGTTCATGTTAAATTAGCTACAGAGTCAAGCCACAAAAGTGAGGGTACTGGACTTTAGGAGGGCTGACTTTGCAAGATGGGAGAGTGCCTCAGAAAAGCACTAGCAAACAGGCTAGAAGGAGGTGTGGAGCAACAATGGGGAATCATCAAAACTGCCATCACAGAGGCAACAAAGCCTTTGTGTGAAGCAAATAAATAAATCAAATGAAAGAAAAGCCACTATGGTTCCCAAAAGAGGTGGCTGTGAAAGTCAGGAAGAAAAGATAGCATTCGGAGTATAAGGAAACACAGAAGGAGCAGGACAGAGAGCTGTACCAGTTAAGGCAGAAGGAAGCAGGAGGGAGTCAGAATAGCAAAGGCCCAAACTGAGGAAAAGATAGCCAACTCAGTTAAGAAGGAATAAAACCTTTTATAGGTACATCAGCGAGTGTAGAAAGTCAAAGGGGGGGATAGTGAGGCTGAACAGAATGAACGGTGGGTGAGCAGAGGGGGACAGTGAAAAAGCAGGGATACTGAACGAATATTTCTGCTCAGTATTCACAAAAGAGGAGGAGGAAGTGCCTAATCCAATTAACAGAAGCACTTTTGATAGGGGGGTCGATCCCAGTCCTTTCACAGAAGAAAGGGTTCTGCAAGAACTAAAACTGAAGGTGGACAAAGCAATGGGTCCTGATGGAATTCATCCCAGAATTCTAAAAGAATTAAGGGAGGAACTAGTGAAACCACTGGCTACTCTTTTTAATAAATCATGGGAGGATGGTGTGGTACCCGAGGACTGGAGGAAGGCGGATGTGATTCCCCTTTACAAAAGTGGGACCAAGGCAGAGGCAGGAAACTACAGACCTGTCAGTCTGACTTCTGTGGTAGGGAAAGTGATGGTGTCACTTCTGAAGGAAAGAATAGCTGAGTACCTAGAGGCCAGTGGAGCACAGGACCCAGGGCAGCATGGGTTCAGAGCGGGAAGATCATGTCAGACGAATCTAACAGATTTCTTTGACTGGGTGACTAAAGTAGTAGACCAGGGAGGGGCTGTGGACATGGCCTACCTAGACTTTAGCAAGGCATTTGATACAGTCCCACACAAAAGATTAATACTCAAATTAACCAGCCTGGGAGTGGGTCCCAGGGTGGTAGCCTGGGTAAAACATTGGCTGCACAACAGGACGCAGAAGGTAATTGCAAATGGAGTCTACTCTGAAGAAAGAGGGGTTACTAGTGGGGTACCACAGGGTTCAGTATTGGATCCAGTCCTTTTTAATGTCTTCATCAGTGACATTGCAGAGGGACTGGAAGGAAAAGTATGCCTTTTTGCAGATGACACAAAGATCTGCAACAGGGTTGATACACAAGGAGGCATGAAAAGGATGAAAAGGGACTTGGCAAGGTTGGAGGAATGGTCAGAACTATGGCTGCTAGGATTCAGTGCAAAGAAGTGCAAAATAATGCACCTGGAAAACAAGAACTCAGGGGAAGAATATACAATGGATGGGGAGGTAGTAACAACAACAAAAAAGGAAAGGGACCTGGGGGTAATCATATCAGATGACCTTAAGGTTAGCAAGCAATGTGAGAAGGCAGTAGGGAGGGCTGGGGTATACTGGGATGTATAGGGAGAGGCATCAGCAGCAGAAAACAGGAAGTTGTTATCCCTCTGTATAGACAGTTGGTGAGACCCCATCTGGCGTACTGTGTCCAGTTCTGGAGACCCCATCTCTGCAAGGACATAGACAGGATAGAGGTAGTCCAGAGGAGGGTAACTAAAATGGTGCAGGGTCTGCAAGAGAAGACTGATGAAGAGAGACTAAAGGAGCTTAAATATAATACCCTTGAGGAAAGAAGGGAGAGGGGGGACATGATAGAAACATTTAAGTACCTCAGTGGAATCAACAAAGTCCAAGAGGGTAGCATCTTTCAGAAAAAGAGACATGCAAGAACAAGGGGATGCAATTTAAAGGTAGAAGGAGGGTGGTTCAGGGGCAATGTGAGGAAGTATTATTTCACAGAGAGGGTAGTGGGTGCATGGAACAGCCTTCCTGAGGAGGTTGTGGGGTCTAAAACTGTGAGAAAATTCAAGAATGCATGGGACAGACATAAGGCAATTCTTGTGGTGGGTAGGGAGAAATAGGCTGTTGGTTAACTAGGATCTGCGGCCTATCCTGTAGGTAGGGAAATGGGCAGACTAGATGGGCCAAGCGGTCCTTATCTTCTGTCAAAGTCTATGTTTCTATGTTTCTAAAAAGGACTTACTGGCATGCAAAAGGATTTGTAACTCCTTCCAGTTCAACATCTTTTGTTTTCATTGCTGTCGAGTGTTACCTTCCCACCTTCCAATCTTCCCCATTCACTATGATGCCAAAATCTATATTTCTGTTGTCTAGTGACACCCCCACCTTCTAATCCCCATATTAGTTGTGTTTAAAACTCCATTGGTGGTCAGTGACATCCCCCACCCTTCCATGTCACTGTCAAGCTTCAAATAAGAAAACCCTCCCTCAATGCCTTTATTTTTGTTTTCATCATGTAAACAAAAAAATGTCCACCGTTGATCTGATCTGCACCCCCACTCAACCTCCCACTGTGCACCCACCATCCACACCCCTCTTGACCTCCTCACACACCCTCAAACACCTACACTGGCCCCACACTGAAGATTCACTCTCTGATTGAAGACACGTCTTGCTGCTGGAACTGGTGACTTCTGCATGAGAAATAAGGTAACTGCGGTTCAATGTATTTTCTGACCACAGTTACTTTACTTGTCAGACAGCAGTCGTTGGTTCCAGCAGCAAGATGCATCTTTGATTGGAGAGTGGATTTTCACTGTGGGAACATGTCAGGTGAGTGAGGGTGTGTGTGGGGGGGATCTAGGGAGGTGCGGGGTGGTGGGTGCACAGTGGGAGGTCAGATGGAGTGTGGTTTAGATCAACAGTGGACTTTTTTTTACAGGTTGGAAAAAAGCTAAAGACATCGAGGGACTGTTTTCTTACAGTATTTTCAGCTTGAAAGTGACTTGGAAGGGTGGGGGGTGCCACTGTCCACCAATGGGCATATAAACAGAACTAAATGGGGATCAGAGTGTAGGGAGTGCCACTAGACACCAGGGACATAGATTTTGGCATCATAGTGAATGGGGAAAATTGGAGGGTGGGTGGCTACCAGTTTTACTTATCATTTATAATTAAATGGTTCGAAATGTAACTTTTCCAGCATCATGGGCAGGAAATATCACATTTCCCATCCATAAGAAGAAATTATTGTCAGACCCTTTAATGTACTGGCCAACACGTCTAATAGATACCACTCAAAACATATTTGTCAGAATACTAGTGCAAAGGTTGGAAGCTTGGGTAGAAAGTGCCAGGACTTTTTTTTTACAGGTTGAAAGAAAAAGTAAAGACATCAAGGGACCATTTTCTTATTTGAAGCATTGAGAGTAACATGGAAGGGTGAGGGCTGCCACTGGGCACCAAAGGGGATATGAAGGACCCTGCACTCCAACAACAAAATGCATAGGAGCACAGGGTCAAAAGGACCCTGTGCCCCCACAGTGAAATAAGGATACGATTATACTATCTCAAAAATTAAGAAAATAAATTGCAAAAAAATTCATTAATGCACCAGTTAGGGTCAAAGTGACAAAAGCTGGGAAATGTGGCATTAGGGTTTACAACCCTAACACCCCCCCTCCAGGCAGCACATCAGGTGTGGGGTGTTCCTTGGGGTACTCAAGCCTAATGCTTACCCCATTCTCCTACACTGTATACACCTGACCATTTACGGATGGAATGAGGTGAGAGTTAGCCTTGAGTACCCCAAGGCACACTCCACTTCTGATGTGCTGCGTGGAGGGGGGTGTTAGGGCTTTAACCCTAACACCACATTTCCCAACTTTTATCGCTTTGACCTTAACTGGTGCATTAAAGAAGTTTTTTTGCAATAATTGGTGCATTAATTAAGTTTTTTGCAATTTATTATATGAAATATGCAGAACACCACATACTGTTTTAGTAGATTATAATAGATCCAGATATAAACATATAGCAGCACAAGATATGGCAAATATTAGTACTTCTGAAATCCACATTTCTTGTAAGTATCTTAAAAACACTTTTGGTATGTAAATATACCTTGTTAAGATTCTAGATAAGGAAATAATATATCTGATTATATAATTTTGGGTTGAAATGTTACTGTAAGTCTAAACAGCCAATGTTTAAAGGACAACTAAACAGCAGTTTTTGTGGGTTGCTTACTGCAAAATCTGAAATTGTGGGGGGCTAGTCTCAAAATGATCCGCATGGTGCAAGGTGACTTGCGTCCATCATGAATGACTCAAGTAGCACCTTGCTCCAAAATTTGGAAACAGAGCCATTCTCAAAAGCAGCCTGAGACAACATGCAAATGGCTCCAAAAAGGACAATGTTGTGAACAACATAAGAGGTGGTGCAGGTATAGGCAGCCAGCCCAAGCGTATGAACAGTCCCAAAAGCCTTGCACTCAAACAGAAATGCAGACAACTGACATTTCAGTAAATGTACTTAGGTTTATTTAGTCCACAGCACAACAGTGGGTGCCTTATCCCAGCACTTCGGCAAAAGCCTTTATCAGGGGGGTGTGGCTTTCACAAGATCAACATCAGTTTTTATAACACCCAGAAGAAGATTCAGCTGATAATAATTAAACAGGTTAAAAGCGAAATTTTTTTACTTTTTTCTTCCTTTATGATTTTTAAGCTTTTTAACAAAAAAAAACATTTTGAAATCACCATGGGCCCGATTCCAAGACGGCATATGCCAGCGCAAGCCAAGTTACACCAAACCCCATGGTGTAACTCATGACCTGCACCATGCGTAATGACATTCCTTATTCCAAACATCGCCTTGTGCCATGTCGGCTGTGGGCTATACCAATCATGGGATACGCCACCCACTATGCTGCAACCCGCAATGACATGGTGCAAGGGTAGGTTATGGTAGCAACTGCACCCTATTCCAGGAGGGAGGCAGCCATAACCCACTATCACAATTCCAGGAACCACACTGGTGGAGCTAATGTACAGCATCTTGGAGATGCTCTAAGGGGCATCCGTCTGTGCCATCCGATGGATGCCCACTCCGCAGTGCCGTTACAAAGGTCCCACTGTGCTCCCTGTGCCCCCATAACCACAACCATGCCGCCCCACCTCGAATGTCAGGGACCCCAGGGATTCATTCTCCACTGTACCCCCCCCGGACTCCTGTGCCACCTGTCCAGCCCCCCCCATGTCGCCTGGTGCATGCTATGGTGTTCCAGGGTGGGTGAGGCTCCGGGGGGCAGTCTGCAGCAAGCTGCAACTTGCGGCATGCAGGGATTTTACACCATAACAGTGGCGTTAGCCTATGCATGGTGCAAGTCACACATCATAAGTACCAGGACCCTGCCATTCTTAGAATATGGCACAGGGTCCCCGGTGTATCGGCAAATGTTGCAAATCGCATACGCCTGCAAGTTGCAACATTCGTCCTGGAATCAGCCCCCATATCCTTCACATATATCTTAATATTAGCAGTCTATTACTCTATTAATAAAACAAAACCATTTTATAGCATTTCATATCAGTAACATGTATAATACAGTTTAAATTCATTGTAGTTTGCCTGAAAAAATGTAGTAAAAAGAGATAAACAGTACAAATACATTTACTTATATTGCTACATATTATTTCACTTATTAGCATGAATCAAATATGCATAATGCATCTATTAAATTTTTCATTTTTTTAGGAATGGTTTAAGATCCACTTCATCATTAAGACCAATGGGTTTGAGACTCCTGAGCTTGAAAGTCCATAAGCTCTCTTTTTGGAGAAGTTGGTTTATTCTGTCCCTAACAAATTTCAAAGAAGGTACAGGCTCCAATCCCATGAAATGTAAGCATTTGGGGTCCAAACCATGTTTCGCCAAATGTGAAGTCCCACAGCTTTATCAATTCTTTTATTTATGATAGATCTGATATGTTCTTGTATGCAGGTTTTCAGAATACGAGCAGTATGGCCAATGTATAGCAAATTGCAGGAGCACCAAAGTGCATATACAACAAACATAGTATCGTAAATTATAAATTCATTTATATTCACTGATACTTTTTGTTCCTTGGGCTGCTTAAATTCCTTTCCTGTGTTACAATATTCACAGATATTGCATTTCTTACACTTAAACATACCCCATGGTTTGTTTGTTAGCCAGCTTGTATTTGCTTCTTGTGGTAGGCTCTGCAGTCTGCTGTGGACTAACTTGTCTCTCAAATTAGCTGCCCTTCTAAAGCTCACTCTGGGTTTAACACCTATTGCCATGGCTACCTGGGGATCACTGGATAAAATGTCCCAGTTTTTGTACAGTATGTTCCCTATTCTCCCTGCAACATCACTGAACTCTGTGACAAAACTAATGGGATCCCTTGTCTGTACAGTACTGCAGCTTGAATCACCACTTTCCAGCAGCAGGATCTATCCTTCCTAAGTGCCTTTTCTTTAGCATTTTTTTAGCAAATCAACATCATAGCCCCTCCTGCAAAATCTATGTTCTAATTCTTCTGCCTGTTCCAAATATGTTTCCTCCTCAGGACAATTTCTTTTGAGTCAGAGGAGTTGGCTGAAGGGAATGGATTATTTTAACTTCTGCTAGTGGGCACTGCTTGCAAGCAGGACTGAGTTAGTAGTGGTTTGCTTGTGATAGCACTTGGATTTTATTTGCTCACTACTCTGATTGGGTTTACAGAAAGTGACATCCAGGAAAATAATGCTGTCTGGGCTGGTTGTGCGTGTGAAATATAAATTCAAATCATTGTTATTTAACCATAATAAGAACAGCTCAGTATCTCCAGGGTCTCCCTTCCATATGCAAATTACATCATCAATAAAACAATACCACTGGGCGATGTCATTCCTATATGGGATGATCTCCGAGAAAATGTGCAATTCTTCCCATAGCCCAAGAAAGAGATTGGCATAGGAGGGGGCCATAGAGGCCCCCATCGCTGTGCCACAGGTTTGCAGGTAGTGTTCGTCATTGAATTCAAAACTATTATGTGTCAATATAAAGGTTAGCACTTCCAATATGAGTTCAATTGGCATCTCTTTCTTATTTGGGTGTTTTCCCTAGGAAATATTTACAGACCATAACTCCAGAATTGTGTTTGATAGATGTGTAAAGTGGCTCCACGTTTATTGTAGTCCATGCCATATCTGGTTGCTACTTAATTCTGCTCATTTTATTGAGAATGTCAGCGGTGTCCCATAAATAAGCTGTCAGTTTAATAACACATGTTTGAAGAAAAAAATCAATACGAATCCCTAGTCTTTGTGTGACAGAATTAATGCCTGAAATTATAGGTCTCCCAAGGGGGTTGTTTTTGTTTATTTTGGGAGGATCATACAAACAGGGCACAATGGGATTTTCTTCCCATATGAATTCTATTTCTTTTTCAGAAATCATACCAACACTTTCTGCATCTTTCAGCAGCCTATACAGTTTCTTTTTTAAAACTGCTAGAGGGTTACCTATTAGTTTTTTTTTATAATTTTTTGCCACATTCAACAGTTGCATAGCCATCTCTACATATTTATCCTTATCTTGAATTACATTTCCCCCTTTGCCAAATGGTTTTATCACTATTTCTTTTGTAGCCATTAACTCATCTAGAGCAGTTTGTTCTATAGCAGTGAGATAGTTTTTACCCTTATTCCCAGCTTTATTCAATATTACTTCTATTTCTTTATTAGCTTTTTTCTCAAATGTATTATTAGCTAGGTTAAAAACATTTGGACAAAATGTAGAGGCTGGTTTAAATGTGCTTTGTCTCTCCCCTGAAATGACACCTTCCTGGAAGACACAGTTCTCATTGTTCCCAGAGTTCAATAATTCATTCAGTTTCCCTTCACTTAATCCATCTAGGAGGTTAGTGCTTGAGTCCCCAAAGTCAAAGTGTCACCTCTTGTATCAATTCCTTTCTGCTGTTGTGCATCTACAATGTCCTCTACCGTGGGGGGTAACAAGGCAGTCACAATATCCCATGGTTGCTATTGTTGCTAGATGGAGAAGAAATATTGACGTTTTATTTTTCTTATGAATTTGAATAAATCCATACACACCTGAAATGTATTTATTTTAGGTGTTGGTATGAATGATAGCCCCTTTTCCAATACTGAGGTTTGGGCTTCAGTAAGTTCTATTGCAGCAAGATTTACAATGTGTAACTTTTCTTCTTCTAACTTACACTTATCTAATGTAATGTAAACTCAAGGTTAAGATGAAAAATTCTATAATATATCATGTTAATTTTCTTGACTGATGGTTTGTATTATACGCAGATGGGAGCTACTGGTTTCTCCTTTTTTTGGCTGAAGAAGTAACTTTTTCCTTCCAGGAACTGGAGATTATAAACTATAATACACTAGTAGGGTATGTCGGTAACCAAACCTGAACCCAATAGTGTCTTTTTTACATTCCAAATAAGATAATATATTCTGGAATCAGCTAAAGGACAACCAACAGTTCCCACCCAATATATTGAGGCAATTAAGATATCATCGGTAACCAACTGTCACCATGTTATCTGTATATAATCATTGCAAATTGTAATGTTAACCAAAGTAAATCTGCCTTCTGCTGTTTGCACATTTATTATAAAACAATTGAGATGCTGATTTAGGAGTGAGATCACCTTGTTAGATGCTTTTAATTAAGTGTCCTATTGTATATAGATTTGTATTTACTGTATGTTACCTTACTGGGCCTGATTATCAAAGGGTGATGTAGGGCTTTCGCCAAGACCTGTATCGACCTCAAAATTCTTTTGGCCCAAATTTTAGTCCATTTGGCACAGTTGTGACAATTTCCACACTTAATGGCAGCTTACACCAAACATTTAGTGCAAGCCCTGTAAAAAAGGTCCACCAAATGGTGCAAGTTAGACCAGGGGAGAGCTGATCTAACTTGCAGCATCTGGTGCACAGGGATGGAAATCCTGATCCGTGCCAAGGGACTGCAGGCAAGCCCCCTACGGCATATGTTTGGCACACAAGTGGCTTACAGCAGATGCAGGGATTTAGGAAATTGGGCCCAATGTGCTTTTTGTCAATTGACTAACTGCCTTTTTTAACTTTTGCAATGATGAATAACCGACAATAACATTTAGAAACTGAAACTGATGGCATGACTGCTGAGTTTTATAAGAAATTTCAAGTTCAGCTTGTGCCAGAGCTTAAGAGGGTCTGCTCGGTGGTCTGGGAGACAGAGGAGGCACCAGTTTCCTGGCACAGGGCCCACATTTCAGTGTTGCTAAAAACATGGAACCACCCAGCCCACTGTGAATGTTATAGGCTGATATTCCTTCTCCCAGTAGATTTAAAAAATTCTGCCAGCAATGATGGGTAACAGGTGCAGAGGGTGGGGGGTCTGGTCAACTCAGATCAGACAGGGTTCATTAAGGGGTGGAACCTCACTGACAGTATTTGGCACCTCCCTAATACCTTGCATTCCCAGAGAGGATATAAGACTCTGCAACTAGCCATATCAATGGATGTGAAGAAGGCATTTGACTGGGTTGACTGGACCTTCCTCTTCTGCAGCTTGGGGGAATTTGGATTTGGGCCATGGTTCCTGACCTGCCTCACTGCCCTGTATCCCTGGAGGCCATGGTAAGAGTGAATGGAGGGGAACCAGGCAGGGGTGCCCCACTCTCCCCTCTTTTATTCCATCTTTGCATAGAACCCTTGGTGGTAGCGATATGAACTAATGTATTACACAAACTGGGGAATATGGGTGTGGGCAGGACAGTAGTGTGGTGGGTAGGTAACTGGCTGGGTGGCAGGACACAGAGGGTGGTGATAAATGGCTGTCACTCCACAGAGGGAAGAGTGACCAGTGGGGTACCACAGGGATCAGTGCTGGGTCCGGTCCTATTCAACATCTTCATCAGTGACATTGCACAGGATCTAGAAGGCAGAATTTCACTGTTCGCTGATGACACAAAGCTCTGTAACAGAGTAGACACACCAGAGGGTGTAGACAGAATGAGAAGGACCTGCAGAAACTTGAAGAATGGTCAAGGGTTTGGCAGTTGAAATTCAATGCAAAGAAGTGCAAGATAATGCATATGGGCACAAAACCCTGGCACAATATATCAGTTGGGGGTGAGGATATAGCATGCACCAAGCAGGAAAGGGATCTTGGGGTTGTCATCTCTGATGACCTCAAGGTAGGAAACAGTGTGACAAGGCATCAGGTAAAGCAAATAGGATGCTGGGATGTATAGGCAGGGGCATCACCAGCAGGAAAAGGGAGGTCATAATTCCAGCTATACAAGACACTAGTGAGGCCCCACCTGGAGTACAGTGTACAGTTCTGGAGACCATACCTACGTAAGGACATAGACAGGGTAGAGAAGGTTCAGAGGAGGGCAACAAAGATTGTGCATGGGTTGCATCACAAGTCCTATGAAGACAGGTTGAAGGAACTGAACATGTACTCCCTGGAGGAGAGGAGGGAGAGAGGGATATGATAGAGACATACAAGTATCTTACAGGGAGGAACAGGGTGCAGGAAAACACTATTTTTAAGCGAAAAAGATGTTTTAGGACTAGAGGCGATGGGATGAAGTTGGAGGGAGGACGATTCAGAGGAAACATGAGAAAGAATTTCTTCACAGAACGGGTGGTGGACAAGTGGAACACCCTGCCAGAGGAAGTGGTGGGAGCTGAAACAATCACGGGATTTAAGAATGCATGGGATAGACATAAAGGAATTCTAGAGGTCAGGGGTAAGGGGAAATAGACTTCTAGGAAAACAAACTGAACTTGCAGGCTCAAATGGGCAGACTAGGTGGGCCATAGGCCCTTATCTGCTGACACTGTCTATGTATCTATGTATCTATGTATCTAGCCATTAGAGTGATAAGACTGGGGGAAATTTAGCAAAATATACCTTTGTATGTCAATGACTCCATGTTTTTTATCAGGGATCCAGACATCTCGGTCTCAGCATTGATTGAAGACCTGCATAGTGTTGGGCACATTTTGGGGTACAAGGTTAATTTCAGTAAATCAGAAGCTATAATTCTGTCTGGAACATGTAACCCCCCAACCCCCAAATTAAAGCACAGTCTTGATTTAAGTGGATAACCCACAATACTTTTGGATACTTGGTAAGATTACCCCAGTATCCTTGACATATGGGGCCCATTCCTTACATTGCAAAAAGCGTAATAGGTTGTGTTATCAGATATGCTACACTTACATTAGCCTTTTCACTGTAGTTAAATATTTCTCCGCCTGGAATTTGAATATATGGAAGATTCAGTGATACTGTTATATTTTGCCAGTGCTATCCATTGTTTTTTCTTCTCCTTTCTTGTTTGTTTACTGCAAGTCCTGGTTTCAATGTTAAAGTTTTTGTTTCTGTTTGCTAACGTAAATTTATTGCAGCACAGCAGAACTCATCATGTAATCATACTGTTGTAGTATACTGTATATTTAGTGGATGTTTTTTTTTTTTTTTAAATGTAACCCACTCCATTTTTTACCTGTTTTGTTTCTGTATTTCATTTGTGGTGTTTAATAAAAATAGTTAAAAAAAAGATCACTCCAGTATTAGCCTCTTTATACAAACTGAATTACCTTCCACGGCTTGAAGACATCACCTGAGATTTATAGACTTGGAGCTTTTGCCCCCTGTCGGTAGGAGGCAGGATTGAGGTATTAAAAATGAATATCTTGCCCCACTTGATGCTTTTATTTCAAACACTTCCCATTTACCTGCCAGTGGGATTTTGTCTTAGTCTAGCACAACTGACAAATACATTAATTTGGCAGGGCCACAGAGTGAGGGTGGGAGTAAGCATGCTAACTCTTCCAAAGGATAAAGGTGGACTGGGAATGCTGGGCTTCTTTTTACACTTCTTGGCTGCAGAGGCCTCCTATCTCATCCCCATCATCAAACAAACCCTGGATTCAGGCTGGTATATCCTGGAAAATCAGAAGATGTAACCTTCCTCCATATGCTCTGCCAGGATTTAAACTAACCACAGATCTTCTTAACTGGATTCATAACCCATGGACAAAATGCACCCTGCACGTCTTGAAAAAAACTGAGATCCTTAACAAACACCCCTAATGAGATAGGCCTCCTCACTATTATTAATTTTATTCTTGGGGACCCAGAATTCACCCCAGTGTATCGGGATCTGGGATTTATTACATGGAACCACAGAAAATTGACTAGGTATCATCAATTAATAGTGAATGGGCATTGTGTCACCTTTGAGCAGATTAAAATGGAATATGGGGTCCCTAATAGTGACCTGTATGGATACTTGCAGGTCTGCCATTACATCTGCACTGGCAATAACTTGGCACATTTAGTGAGAGAACTGATACAATGGGAAGATCTGTTGTTCTGGACCACTTGATTATCTACCAAGTGTCGGTATATTTCCCTGCTCTACAAACTGCTGATCAAATCATGAGGTGATTCATTAACCAAGGTTAGGAGCCTCTGGGAACAGGAATCCAACTCCCCACTAACAGACCAGACATGGGACAAATGTATTAGCAGAGGGGTGGAGAGGTATCACCTCATCTACATGGCGTGAATACCAGTGGAGGGTCTTGATCCAATTTTTCTATACTCCAGCTATAACAAAGCATTTTTCTGGTGCTCAACCCACAGATAGGAGTCGGCATGGAGGCCTGGGTAAGGTGGACCATCGTATATTTTGGAGTTGCCCGAGTATAGTGATTTATTGGACCCAGGTCTATATAGAACTCAGTAAGATCTAGAGCCTGGAGCCTGGACATTAGGGTGGGCTTCAATGCCTGCATTTTGGGCATTCAACTCCCTGGAGTGTGCTACAGGAAATACCAAGATGTCTTTCCAGTTATGTGCCTGGTAACCATCAAGGGGATTGCTGATCATTGGCTGTCTAACATAATTCCCGTGGTTCAGGAATGGAGGACTAGGATGGAGGTAGTTGTTGGGGTGGAATGCATTACAGTCATCCTGAGACTTACCATAGAAAAATACATGGACAGGTGGGCCAAATGGCATTCATATACACTCCCAGGGGGACACCACAAGATAGAAAATATGGCTACCCAGGAATAGGTTCCCACCCCTTAGCACTTCTCTTGTTTTATTCCTTAGTACAAGAGCCAGACAGTAGCATGGTCATAATATACTTCTTCCACTGATTTAGAGGTGATGCATTAATAGATGATTGGTTAAAGCTCATAGAACAAAAATGCATAGTACAGCAAATGTACTGAGACTCAAGCACTATGGTTGTAGTTGCAGTTTTTAACCCTATTTGGTTTTTTTTTCTGTTTTTAAACAAAAAACACAAATTGCCATTTATGCAGTCTGTGACAGTTGCAATATCAGTCAGACTGTGTTTTACTACATATAATATCAAATGGAATATGGCTGTGAAAAGTTTATGTACTATTTTATTCAATACATTGTATGAAAACATATCACTGCAATTTATGTTTGAACTTTTCAGTAAAGATGAAGTTACAAAAAAAAAAACATATTGCTTTGCCTCTATTGAAGTTTAAAGAAGATTTAGCCAGTAGGATACTAGTATGCATCACACAGGGATGGAAAACAAACCAAGGCAAATAATATTGTCAGCCATTGTACAGGGCACTGATGAGGCCTTACCTGAAACATTTTGCCTAGTTCAGAACTACATACTACAAGAAGGACAGTGCTCAGAGGAGAATGAAAAAGTGTACGCTTTATCAGACTTATCATACAGTTGTAGCTACTGACATATCCAGATATTTCCTTATATTTCTGTTACATAGGGAGGCAGTATAGCACAGTGGTTTAAGGCTCTGAGCTGCAAATCTGGTTACATCCAGCAGACCAGACCGGGGTTTGAATCCCACAGCTTCTACTTGCATACTGTGTGACCCTTGAGAAAGTCACTTAACTTCCCTGTGCTCCCAGGGCACTCCTGTAAAAAACCTTTTGGCTTAGTGTGCTACTCCTGGTTAAACAACTAAACACAAAAAAAAAAAACATCTCTAGAGAAATGTTCTCCTGCCTACAGTACCACTGCTGGGCCATCAGAGACATCTCCTAAAGATATATCAAACAAAATATCTGGAGATATCCAGACAGATTGATGGCTACAAGTGTAATTTATTTTTCTGTTAGTTCCAATGTTGTCACTGGGCATTCATTTTTTGCTGGGTTACACATGCCTACCTACTAGCGGCAAACACACTCCAAAGCTGTGACATCATATAACCTGGTGTCTTCAGCCTTTCCAAGGCAGTTATCTTAAGCTCTTCATCCCTAAACTTTTGAAGCCATACAGCAACATAACTATGCAAAGGTTAATTTATACATTCCTTAAACGATACAGAAAAATCACAGCTCTAAACTGTAGGAATGTGTAGACAGTACTGAACTCTCCATCAGTCATAATGTCGCTGACATTTCCAAACAATAGCCTCTGCAATGGCAATGTTAATACTACCCTCCCTCCATAGACTTTATAACTACAGTATATTAACAATGCACTAAATAACGTGACTGAAATATAAACATTGACTTGTCTAGTGAGTAATGTTATGAAATTCAATAAAATTTCAATTGTAGAATATTCTTCATTGAGTAAAACACCCTAGGGTGGGTCTCAGTGACAGCACTGAAGTTAATAGAAAAATGAATGAAGATAAGCATGATAATAATTCTTTCTGAGCAATTCCAGATTGCCACTGGACATTCATTTACTGCAGGGATTACATAAGCAGTACCCACCAACAGTATCTGAAATTCAATTTTAGCTCTCTAAAGCACTTTTCTCCTGAAGGCTGCATCAACAAAGCTCTGACTGTTCAATCTATAATGGTTTATGATTGTGTACAAGGAAGACCAGGTTCCTGCCTTGCACAAAGCTATCACTGAAGTCGCTGGCTTTGTTGCACCAGAGGCTGCCATAGCTCTGGTTGAATATGCTTCGATCAAAGCTGGTAGTTTCCTTACAAAATAAATAGATCTAACTGCAGAAGTCTTAGAGCAGCAGGTGATTTTACTCAGCAGTGGAGTGCTGTGTCCTGTTTCCTATGTGGATGTTTGCTATGGGTCCTGCAAGCACCATGTCATGAGCCAGCAGCCTTTTGTGTTTGGGACCTTGTATGTTTGGATGCAGTAGGGTTTATATGATATTATCACTCTATAAAATTTCCCTACAGAATGAAACGTATGTGAGTCATATTCACAGAAGAAATGGCATGTCAATATGAAACATTGGTGGTGCTGGAGAAACTGGTGTTTTGAAAACTAGAAAGTATTACAATATGATGAATGGGTTCACGTGACATTAAAATTAGAATGTTGTGAGTGAGTCCGACCCATCTGCTGTTGTGCAATTGATTTGTTTTCACAGGGCAGTGTCCTCTCCATTATTCTTTAATTACAGGCCGCAAGCTCCTGGCCTCTACCTTAGATCTTATTGTGTGTAACACTACTTTTTCTGATGAAAAAACAAACAGGATTCCTTGCATGAGAGTGCCTGTAACTCTTCTACTTACATAGCAGAGCCAATTGTGTCTAGAAATCATGTCTTCATGGACAGAATGTCCTCTGTCCTCTAATGCTTACAGTAGAAGTGCAAATACAGGATTGCAGAGTTTGAAGGACCACAACAAGGGTCCAAGGAGGAACCAGAGCTCCATAGACCAAATGGATTCTGCTAAGGGCTCTGATAAACTAATGTTGATGTGCAGTCCCGGGGGTGTCCCTGCAAGGACAGAGTGTTGTGCCCATTGCCAAGACCAGTGCTTGTAATGTACTGAGGGTCAGACCTTTGTCTTCCCCTTCTGAAGGAATTCCAACATCTGGGGTCCAGTTGCCTTCCTTGGTCTAATACCTGCCTGTTTGGCTCAATGGAAAAAGACTGACCATACTCTATCATAAGCCACTGATGTAGGCAGTTTCCTCAAGAACATTATGTATCCACATCTCACTTAGAATATCATAATCTGAAAAGACCCTGCCTCTCAGGAGCTGAGCTAACAGCTAAGGTTGAGTCAGATTGGAATAAGAATCTGACCTTTGTGCAGAAGATCATCAAAAAGGCCACTGTTTTTACATGATTCCATGAATGTGAATGGAATCCCAGAATTCTGATTGGCTGCCAGAATTTTAAATCTACCTCAGGAGAGTCACAGAATTCACGCCGCTTGCATGAGCTTTTGGAAACTGGGCTGCATAAAAGATAGCCGGTAGCCAGACAACATCCCCTATTGATCCACGAGTCCAGGAGAGGAGGAAAAAAAGTGTGCAACCCTGTTAGAGAGATGCCAAGAGACCAAGAGGATGCTGAGAACACCGTTTCAGTTTTTTAAAGAGACACACTCTCAATCCACCACTCTCAATCTGCCACTCTCTACCCTCTGCTTTAGTATTTTAATTTGTACAGTCATACGGCCAAAGGAGTGCTCTCTATTAGATTAAAAAACAGGTTCAACACCAAGTGTTGCTGTCCCCAATGACCACCCAGGAATCACACTGCAAGCCTGCCTTGTCTGCCACCACTTCTCTGGACACTTTAGGTAACCATTTTTGATGGACTGCAAACTGTAGTGTGGATTGCAAGGGCTGCAAAGAATGAGGCAGGTAAAGAGTGTGTGTGGGGGGTCTGAGGTTCCTGAGATGCCCGCGATGCCTGCAGTGCCCACAGCTAATTTTAAATCAGTACAGGCAGACTGGATGAGCCTGGTGGTCCTTATTCTACCAAAGTGAAGGCATGCATACCAGGGATGCTGTATCCAAGTAGGGCAACAAACTGCAAAGTAGGCAAAGAGTGCTGTGTGTTCGTGTGTGTGTGTTTGTGGGGGGGTGGGTCCAAGATGCTTGCGGTGCTTGCAGCTAATTTAAAATCAGTAGGGTATACAGGCAGACTGGATGGTCCTGATGGCCCTTAGCTACCTTCAGTTTCTATGTTTCTAGCTTGCTTAGCAATTTGTTAACTTGAGGTGATTTAAATTTTTTTAATAAGGGGTATATGCAGCCATGTTATGTATGGTCTTAATGGGTAGGTAACTAGTGTGTGTGTGTGTGTGTGTGTGTGTGTGTGTGTGTGTGTGTGTGTGTGTGGGAGCAAAAAGCCAAGGAGGTGTCGGAGTAGGGTGGGGGGTTTGAGTATTCCTCAGACCTTTTTTGCCTTTGTGTGCCCCTATGAGTGAAGAGCCCCTGTATCAGAGTGTGGGTGGGGGAGTCTGAGGTGCCCAAGAGCACAGCAGGTAATCCTAACAGGAAGAACCCTTATGTCAGTGCGTGTGTGGGGTTGGGGGGCTGAGGTGCCCCAGAGCAGTGCAGGTATTTCTAGCATGAAGAACCCCTATGCCAAAGTGCATGTGTGTGTGGGTGGGGTCTGAGGTGCCCCAGAGCAGTGCAGTGATCCTAGCATGAAGAACCCCTGTGTCAGTGCATGTGTGTGTAGGGGGATCTGAGTTGCCCCACAGCAGTGCACGTGATCTAGCATGAAGAACCCCTATGTCAGTGTCAGAGTGTGTGTGTGTGTGTGTGTGTGTGTATTGCAGGGAGAAAAAAGTCAAGGGGGTGTCTAAGTAGGGTGGAGGGTCTGAGTATTCCTTGGAACATTTTTGCCTTTGTGTGCCCCTCTGTGTGAAGAGACCCTGTATCGGAGTGTGGGTGGGGGTGCGAGGTGCCCGAGAGCACATGAGTAATCTAACAGGAAGAACCCCTGTGTCAGTGCGTGTGGGTTGGTGGGGGGGCAAAAGGTGCCCCAGAGCAGCGCAGGTATTTCTAGCATGAAGAACCCGATGTCAGAGTGCCTGTGTGTGTGGGGGGGTTGAGGTGCCCCAGAGCAGTGCAGCTGATCCTAGCATGAAGAACCCTTGTGTCAGTGTGTGTGGAGGAAGGGGTCTGAGATGCTCCTGGGCAGCAGTGCAGGTGATCTAGCATGAATAACCCCTATGTCAGTGTGTGTGTGTGTGTGTGTGTGTGTGTGTGTGTGTGTGGGGGGGGAGGGATTCCGAGGTGCCCCAGAGCAGTGCAGGTGATCCTAGCATGAAGAACTCCTGTGTCAATGTGTGTGTGTGTGGTAGGGGGGTCCAAGATGCCCCAGGGCAGTGCAGGTGATCTAGCATAAAGAACCCCTATGTCAGTGTGTGTGTGTGTGTGTGTGTGTGTGTGTGCGTGTAGCGGGGAGCAAAAAGCCAAGGGGGTGTTTGAGTAGGGTGGGAGGGGTTTGAGTATTTCTTTCAACTGCTTTGCCTTTGTGTGCCCCTCTGCGTGAAGAGCCCCTGTATCAGAGTTTGGGTGGGGGGAGCGTGAGGTGCCCAAGGGCACCAGAGGTAATCCTAACAGGAAGAACTCCTGTGTCAGTGCATGTGTGGGGATGGGGGGGTTGAGCTGCCCCAGAGCAGTGCAGGTGATCTTAGCATGAAGAACCCCTGTGTCAGTGTGTGTGTGTGTGTGTGTGTGTGTGTGTGTGTGTGGAGGGGGTGGCTGGGGGTCCAAGATGCCCCAGAGCAGTGCAGGTGATCTAGCATGAAGGACCCCTATGTCAGTGTGTGTGTGTGTGTGTGTGTATAGAGTAGCATGGAGCAAAAGTCAAGGGGTATCTCAGTAGGGTGGGGGGTCAAAGTGTTCCTCTGAACTTTTGCCTTTGTGTGCCCCTCTGTGTGAAGAGCCTCTGTATCAGAGTGTGGGTGGGGTGGGGGTCCAAGGTGCCCGTGAACACCTGAGGTAATCTAACAGGAAGAACCCCTGTGTCAGTGCGTGTGAGGGGTGGGGGAGACTGAGCTGCCCAAGAGCAGTGCAGGTATTTCTAGCATGAAGAACCCCTATGTCAAAGTGCGTGTGTGTGGGGGTGGGGGGAAGTCTGAGGTGCCCCAGAGCAGCACATTGCTTTCTGTGAGGTCCAGAGCAGGTTTGCAGTGGAGGGCCTCACATACCGTGTAACCAAGCAAGTCTGAGGGTGTTAAAAGTCAGAGCGTCTCTGTTACTTGTTGCTTGCTGCATGCCCAAACCAAGTTTGAGAGACCACATTGGTGCATCCCTTGGCATGTCTAAGGGTCTTGTTGCTTGTAGCATGCACCAGAGATGCAGACCCTCACACTTGCTAAGGACTATATACTGTATGCCCATGCAAAACTAGCTAAAACTTGCTCTGGAGCAAGGAGCACAGACCCTCATGCTTACTCATGGAAGTGCAAGGGGGGAGCCAGTTATGCACTCCCCACACTGCACAGTAAGCAGCAGTGACCCTCAGACTTGCTCAGGGACACACAGTGTATAAGTCCCCCCTCCCCCTGACCTGTTCTGGGGCTTCCTTGCATTTGTTTAGTCTCTAAGTCTGAGTTTGTGTGGGAGATGGCAATGCTGGGTTACATAGCTGTTGTTATGCAGGCTATTGCTGATGTCCTTGGTCAGTGTGTAATGCCAGTTCACCCCCGCCACCACCACCACCACCACTGCAACTTACTCTGGGACACACAGCCCCTTGGACTTTACAGTAAGGTGCCTACACAGTGTGTATCCCTGAACAATCGAGGGACTGTGTTTCTTCCTGTGTGCTCCACAGTATGTTGGTGGGTGAGAAAGCTTGTGTTACACACCAACAAGGGGTCGCATTGCTTCTACTGATTTATACTAATTTGCTAGTTGCTTCTGAGTTTGCATGGAAGTTAACAGTGTTGAATCTGGCTGCTGAAACACAGCCAGTGATGTTAGTTTTTGTGGAGAAAACAATGGCTTGTTAGAGAAATGTGGTGATGTGGTCTGTGATGGTACTGTGCACCTGCGAGACTGGGTGCTGTATTGAAACTATTCTGGATCATAAGAGGACACCCCCATGCAGCCTGTTATGCCTCAATGTGTAAGACCCCCTTGCTAACTTTGGTTTTTGTGTGGGCCTTGAGCAAGTTCCAGGGTCTTAAAGTTCTGTATACTTATTCTGGAGCACACAACAAGCAGCAGAGACCCGCAGACATACTCAGGGACATGCAGCGTGCAAGGTCCTCTCTTGCAAACTTTGATGTAGTGTTTATAGTACCCTCTTGCAAACTTCGCTCTTTTGAGCATTTTGCTTTTTGTGTGGCCTAGAGAAAGTTTGCATTGGGGAGGCCTTGCATACTGTGTACCTGAACAAGTCTGACAGTCTCCATTGCTTGTTGCTTGCTGCATACCCCAAATGAAGTTGTTAGGAAGGGGCACTGGTGTGTCCCTGAGCAAGTCTGAGGATCTTTAGTTTGCTAGTAGTGTGTGCCAGAGCATGTTGTGGCACAATGTGGCTTGCTGGGTTTTTGATGTCGCAACCAACCAAATTTCAGTGCACCCCCCACCCCCACACATACACACACTCACACAAAAAGGTTTAGTGCCAAAAGCAATTGTAATGTTGTGCACCCCTGTTTTCAAATTGCTGAAAATTATATAAAAGTACAGCTTGTTAAGTTTGTCACTTTCACATGATGTTATGCATTTATGATTTTACTCTTTGCTTGTTTATACTTGTTAAGAAACAGAAACATAGAAATTGTCGGAAGGTAAGGACCACTAGGCCCACCCAGTCTGCCCATGCACTACACCTGTGTGTGACTTCAGATCTTACCTGGTCAAAGGCCTCCTCCCAGCCTCTAAGGTATCCCTCTGCCTGTCCCAGACATGTTTAAATCCGTTCACCATCTTTGCTTCCACCACCTCCTGTGAAAGCTATTCTATGCATCCACCACTCTCTCTGTGAAGAAAAACTTCCTCACGTTTACCCTCAACTTGCTTCCTTTTAATTTCATATTTATGCCCCCTTGTACTCATTCTGTGCTAGAAGATGTCTTTCCCTGCACCTTGTTTATACCCTTGAGGTACTTGAATGTTTCTATCATGTCACCCCAGTCCCTCCTCTCCTCCAGTCTCTCTTTGTACAGTATGTTTTCTGGTACAAACTCTGCACCATCTTAGTTGCCCATTTCTGAACTGCCTCTGCCCTGTCAATGTCTTTCCAGAGATGTGGCCTCCAGAACTGCACACAGTACTCCAGGTGAGGTCTCACCAGTGTTTTGTACAATGTCATCACCACCTCCCACCTTTTGCTTGTAATGCCTCTGCCTATATACCCCAGCATGCCACTGGCCTTCCCCACTGCCTTTATAGAAACATATGGCAAAAGTGCTGTGAAGCTGGGCAAAACTAAGTGTACCTGTACTGTCCTCACCATTAATTTGTACATGTAAGCTCCTGGGATGAGTAATGTGCAGCTGGGTAAAGTCCTGCATGCTACTGCTAAGCTGAAAAAATGTGTGTTACTATTAGAGGAGCACTTCTATATTGTGAAACCTCTCACCACTGGTTAAGCTTTTTGCAAATAACAACACCTCCCAAAAAAAATAAACACCCCCAGCCCCACAACTTACTCTGGGACACACAGCAAGCAATCCAGCTACTTGGACTTTGCAGTAAGGGGCATGCACAGTGTGTACCCTTGAACAAGTACGATGGGTCTTGTTGCTTGCTGTGTGCTTCAGAGTGTGTTGGTGGGTGGCTGAGCTTGTTACATGCTAACAAGGAACAAGTTTGTTGGGGCTGGCATTGGCGTGTCTATAGGGCAAGTTTGGGGAGACTGGCAATTCTGTTTCCCTGAGTAAGTGTCAGGGGCAGTTTTCTGTGTCCCACAGCAAGTTTGGATGGCAGAGTTAGTGTTTCAGTAAAAGGTGAGTAAAGTCAACTTCATGCAAACTTGTTCTGGGGCAAACAGAAAATGCAGCCTCTTGGACATGCTCAGAGAGGCACCAGTGCCAATTCCCACCCACACTTTTTCTACACTGCGTGCCCCGAGTGGCAGTAGGGCTCCAGCAGTGTGCCTCTGAGCAAATCTGAGTGTTGAGAGCAAATGACAAGTGACAAACTCTGACTTGCTTAGGGACGTGCAGTGTGCAAGTCCTTCCACCTACACTGCTGCTGCCATCGTACCCAGAGGATGGACTTCACAGACAGGTGCTGCTGCTGTTGTCATACCTGGAGGATGGGAGTCATAGACTGATGCTGCGATCTCACCTAGTGAATGGTGGTTGTAGGCTGCTGCTGCCGTCTTACCTGGAGAAACATATAAACATAGAAACATAGACTCTGATGGCAGATAAGGACCGCTTTGCCCACCTAGTCTGCCCATTTCCCTACCTAACGGATAAGCTGCAGATTCTAGTTAACCAATAGCCTACTTCCTCCTATCCCCCACTAGAATTGCCTTATGTCAGTCCCATGCATTCTTGAATTCCCCCACTGTTTCTGACTCTATGACCTCCTCAGGAAGGCCTTTCCATTCATCTACAACCCTCTTTGAGAAGAAATACTTCCTCACATTACCTCTGAGACATCCCCCCTCTATCTTCACATTGTGCCCCCTTGTTCTTGTACATCTCTTTTTCTGAAAGACGCTCTCCTCTTGGACTTTGTTGATTCCCTTGAGGTATTTGAAAGTTTCTATCATGTCCTCCCCCTCCCTCCTTTCCTCGAGGCTATACATCTTAAGCTCCTTTAGTCTTTCTTCATATGTCTTCTGGTGCAGACCCTGCACCATTTTGGTTGCCCTCCTCTGGACAGCCTCCACCCTGTCTATGTCTTTGTGGAGGTGGGGTCTCCAGAACAGTACACAGTACTCCAGATGTGGTCTTACCAATTGTCTGTACAGAGGGCCAACAACTTCCTGTTTTCTACTGGTGATGTCTGTCTCTATGCATCCCAGTATCCCACCAGCCTTCCTTACTGCCTTCTCACATTGCTGGCCCACCTTTAGGTCACCTGATATGACTACCCCCAGGTCTCTTTCCATTTTTGTTGTCAGTATTTCACCCCCCATTGTGTACTCTTCCCCTGGGTTTTTGTGTCCCAGGTGCATTACTTTGCACTTCTTTGTGTTGACTCTAAGCTGCCATACATTTGACCATTCCTCCAACCTTGCCAAGTCCCTTTTCATCATTTCTACCCCACCGTGTGTATCAACCCTGTTGCAGATCTTGTCTCTTCTGCAAAGAGGCATACATGTCCTTCCAGTCCCTCTGCAATGTCCCCTTGTTCTTGCACATCTCTTTTTCTGAAAGATGCTACCCTCTTGGACTTTGTTGAGTCCACTGAGGTACTTAAATGTTTCTACCATGTCCCCTTCTCCCTTCTTTCCTCAAGGGTATACATATTAAGCTCCTTTAGCCTGTCCTCATATGGCTTCTCTTGCAGACCCTGCACTATTTTAGTTGCCCTCCTCTGAACTGCCTCCATTCTGTCTATGTTCTTGCGGAGATGGGGTCTCCAGAACTGGATGTAGTACTCCAGATGGGTTCCCACCAACTGTCTGTACAGGGGGATAACAACTTCCTGTTTTCTGCTGGTGATGCATCTCCTTATATATCCCAGTATCCCCCCAGCCCTCCCTACTGCCTTCTCACATTGCGCACCAACCTTAACTCATTGCCTCCACAGGCTCACTCTGAGATTACACCACTTGCCTCCTGAATCTCCTGTATACTTTTAACAGTGAATCCTGGGCATTTCTAAGCAAAATCAAGCCATAGTCAGCATGTTGCAAACAAATGCTAATAGCTCAATAACTGTATATGCTAGACACAAAGTATGAGTGGCAGAGTTATTCAGCACAAAATTGCATTTCCAATGGTGGCATGCATGTAATAATAAGTAATTTAGTTTTTTTCTATGCTGGTCGAAAGAGCAAACTAAATATTTTTTTCACCAAAAAAGTGCAGCATAAGCCATTTTTGTTGGAAAATATGTAAAATATCAACACCAAATTAAGCATACAGACATTAGATGGTGTTTTAATATTATGTTAGTTAAAAGATATCTTTTAATATAAAGCGTAATTTTTCCAATTTTAGTCAAGGTGCTTTGGCGAGATTTGAGGGCTGAATCTCAACCACACACACCATATCATAAACAAATGCATTATACTCCAAAAGTATACATGATACACACAAAGTATCAGCATGAAAGTTGATTAGCACAAAATGCCTTTCCAATAGTGCTATGCAACCAGCTGTAATCAATACAGTTTTTATTTTATACCTGCTGAAGTGCCAAAAAAGTGAATTTTATTCAAGCTGCTTAGGTGAATCTTGATGGAAAACATGTCAGACATACACACCATACCATAAACAAATGTGAATAACTCCTAAAGTATACATGATATACACAAAATATCAGTGGCAAAGTTGTTCAGCACAACATTACCTTCCCAATGGTGGTATGCAAATAATATGTAATTTTGTTTTGTTTTTTTTAAACTGGTTGAAACAGCAAAAAAATTTTTTTCACTGAAACAGGCAACATAAGCCATACACACCATACCATAAACAAATGCAAATAACTCCTAAAGTATGCATGATATGCACAAAATATCAGTGACAGAGTTGTTCAGCATAACATTACCTTTCCAACGGTGCTATGCAGTCAAATATATATTATATTCTGTTACACTATAAATTAAAATATATAAGTGACTTCTCCAGACGTTGCTTGGGCACACTGGGAGTCAGTAGCCGACTTCTGCAGACGTACTCAGGACACACCAGTGTTTTTTTACTGACGACTACAGGCGTCAGCTAGGAGACAATGAGTTAAGGTCATCTGATATGATTGCCCCCAGGTCCCTTTCCATTTTTGTTGTTGTTACTACCTCACCCCCATTGTGTAATCTTCCCCTGGGTTTTTGTTTCCCAGGTGCATTACTTTGCACTTCTTTGCATTGAATCCAAGCTGCCATACTTCTGACTATTCCTCCAACCTTGCCAAGTCCCTTCTCATCCTTTCCACGCCACCGTGTGTATCAACCCTGTTGCAGATCTTTGTATCATCTGCAAAGAGGCATACTTTTCCTTCCAGTCCCTCTGCAATGTCACTTATAAAGACATTAAAATGGACTGGACCCAGTACTGAACCCTGTGGTACCCCACTAGTAACCCCTCTTTCTTCAGAGTAGACTCCATTTACAATTACCTTCTGTGTCCTGTTGTTCAGCCAATGTTTTACCCAGGCTACCACCCTGGGACCCACTGCCAGGCTGGTTAATTTGACTACTAATCTTTTGTGTGGGACTGTGTCAAATGTCTTGCTAAAGTCTAGGTAGGCCATGTCCATAGCCCCTCCTTAGTCTACTACTTTGGTCATCCAGTCAAAGAAATCAATTAGATTCATCTGACATGACCTTCCCACTGTGAACCCATGCTGCCTTGGGTCCTGTGTCCCACTGGCCTCTAGGTACTCAACAATTCTTTCCTTCAGAAGTGATTCCATTACTTTCCCTACCACAGAGGTCAAACTGACAGGTCTGTAGTTTCCTGCCTCTGTCTTGCTCCCACTTTTGTGAAGGGGAATTACATCTGCCTTCCTCCAGTTCTTAGGTACCACACCATCCTCCCATGATTTGTTATAAAGGGTAGTCAGTGCTGTTACTAGTTCTCTGCTTAATTCTTTTAGAATTCTGGGGTGAATTCCATCTGGCCCCCATTGCTTTGCCCACCTTCAGTTTTAGGAGTTCTTTCAGAACCCATTCTTCTGTGAAAGGACTGGGATCGACCCCCCCTCTCCAGAGTGTTTCTGTTAATTGGATTAGGCACCTCTCCCACTTCCTCTTTTTGTGAATACTGAACAGAAGTATTCATTCAGTATCCCTGCTTTTTCACTGTCACTCTCTGCCCACCCACCATCCATTCTATTCAGCCTCATTATCCCTCCCTTTGTCTTTCTACCCTCCTTGATATACCTATAAAAGGTTTTATCCCCCTTCTTAACCGAGTTGGCTATCTTTTCCTCAGTTTGTGCCTTTGCTATTCTGACTACCCTCCCTGCTTCCTTCTGCCTTAACTGGTACAATTCTCTGTCTTGCTCCTTCTGTGTTTCCTTATACTTCCTAAATGCTATCTTTTTCTCCCTAACCGCGGCTAAGAAGGCTGGTTTAGCCCATATCTGCACCTTCTACACATCATTACATGTCTGAGCAATACTGAAGCTGATGTCCAGATAATAGCAGTGTGTCAAGTCATTCCTTGAATATAGATTTAGTCTCACTAATGACAACATGCAATTGTAAACTATTCCATGGGCCAATAACCCTTAGTGTGAAGAAAAAACTTCCTACTATTATAATTAAATCTGTTACCCACAAGTTGTAGTGGGTGCCCACGGATATTATAAGTGCTATGTTTGAAGACCAATCCCAAGTCTGACATTAAATGTGGATCCTGTATTATATCATATAGAAATAAGAGGTCACCTCTCAATCGTCACATTTCTAGTGACATTAGGTTTACCAGGGGTTCTCAAATGGTGAGGCCAGCCTGCCTGGGGAGGCCCCAACCTGTTCCAGGGGAGGCTCAAGCAAGCCTGAAAAAAGTACTGTATTTAAAATTAGAGTTTTATATATTTTGTGTGAAGAGATGAAGCAAACTGAAGGAGGATAATAGTAGGTGAATTTAGTGTATTTATTTACTAATAGGTGACAAGGGAAGGTGAATGAGCCAAGGCTCATCTCAGGTGTAACCGGGGAAGGGTAGGAAGTGAATACATTTCAAAAGGTAACTGCAAAACAATCAAGAAATACATAATGAACAATAGTGCAAACAAATATGAACAATAAACTAATAATGAGTGGTGGTAACTGATCAATTTGTAGACTGATGGCAGAACAGCTCAAATACAAGGGTCGAACATAGAACTGCTAAGAGCAATAGCAGTAAGGAGCAAAGTAATCCCAGAGAAGTTGCTTAGGAGCAGAGAATGAGGGAGAGAGGCAAAGTATGTAGGAAGGTTATTTCATATAGAGAGGAAACTGAGAAAGTAGTCTGACCCATGAAGGTACTGCAACAAGGGGTAACAATGGTTCAAGAATGAAAATGGCAGAGCAAGTAGGCTGGCCTGTGGTGGTGGGGGGGGTTACAATAAGCTGAATAACAATATTTATTTTATTTGTTATTCAGATACACCTTTGAGCACAGGAACTCTTTTCGAAGGTTTCACGTCAGTATAAGACAAAGAACTGAATGTGAGCCAAGTACTAAAAGGGGTTTCAATATATTCATGGTGTACTGTGCAAAGTACAGTATGTTATTTTTCTTTGGGGAGGCCCAAGATTATTTCAGTTTTTAGGGGAGGCTCAAAATCTTTTCCATGGATTTGGGGATGCTCACTGTGACAAAGTCTAAGAACTATTGAAGCAATCCCTGGAATGAAGGAGAAGAGATGTATGAGCATTTCCTAGTGCACATTTTTGGAATATACTTCACAGGCAGTTTCTTCCTCCCTCCACATACCCTTTTTACCTCATGGTCTGGACAAGGCCCTCCTTCCATGGTCTACAAAACATGCCTGACATGAGCAACCACTTTGTCTAGTTGTTTTACTTTATGAAATTAGACCTGGGCATACTTACTCCCCCTCTTTTTCACTGGTCATGGCTCCATCTGTGTTTATACTCCCCCCTCCTGTAACACAGCACATCAGTAAAGCTCCACAAAGGGGAACATCCGTACAGGATAGAAGGCCCATTTCCACTTATTTAATTGTATCACTGCAAGCAGTGCACAACAGCTGTTCCACTACAGTCAGAGCAGTCTGGGTGCACCACCAGGAGCTTATCCATTGTGGTTGTATTGAGTCACTCTGTGCTGCAGACATTTTCTGTCTACATGTGAATGCTTCCCACTGCCTGAGGGTTGGCCTGGTAGAGGTAGGAAGTCAGCGGAGGAAGGTTATAAAAAATTAAATACACAGTCCAGAACTAGAATTGGGAGTGGGTGCCAGTGGAGGGTGGAAAAGCAGAAAAGGGTTTTCTTTAAAAAAAGATGAAAAAAAGGCACAGTTCAGGACCAGGAGGGAGCCAGGAGAAAGAGGGCATGGGAATGAGATTTCTTTTTTCAAATTAAACCAAGATTAGGGTTGGAGTAGTGGACCAAGACATCCAAACAGTCCACAAGTCCTTTGTGTGGAGATTCACAAAACAGTTGCAGCGCCACTATGCACCACACACAGAAGCTGAAAAGCATTTGTGTGAACAAACCATTACTCATCCTCCAATTGCCAAAGGGGACTGGGTGAACTCCTCCTCTAAGGATGGCCAAATAAATCAGGAGTGATCTCCTTCAAGTTATGGGGCAAAGCAAGTAGCAGCAAGGACCCCTTAGTGATATGATGACAGAGAATACTTCTTCCACCTAATGTTTCCCTTGGCCCACCCTATACCTACCTCCCACAGCAGCAGAGACAGCTCTGAGCATTCTTCCTATGGGCAGAGCCTGGCAGGCTGCGTGAGGGCTGATGTTTGGGGAAGTTCATTTCTACTGAGGCTGCTACATTGAACATTTGAACTTTTGGATGAATAAAGCAATCACTACTGGAATTGAGAGACTGTATTCCACTCATGTTTTTTGATTGGGAGTGTAAGTGCCAAATTTGCGAGCAGCGTTTCTGCTTTGCTTCTGATACCATGTGCACCACATTACTCAGAAGCAATTTCTTTGTTCTTTCTGAATCAGGTCCCTCACACAGCAAAAGCCAGGTATCTTGTGAACACAGCAACCATAATTGAGTGACTGCAAAATGGGTAACTCAATCACGGCGCCTGTGTTCTGGGCTACCTGACAGGGTAGCGACAGGATACGGGGTAGGTGACTATGGTGACAGGATGCCTGTATATATATACACGTGCGGGGGGGGGAACCACACTGTGTGATGGGTGGAAGGGGAGGTACTGTGGCATTCAACTGCCAAGCTGGCCATGTGGCGTGGTGGGTAGGATGGCAGGCTGGGGTTGGGATGGTGCCGGGTTCAGTTCTGGGTTGGGATCGCTTTTTGCATAATGCCGTTTTTTTATTTTGTGTAAGTTTTACACCCCCCCAACATGCACCTCCCTGGAACTGAGAATATTTAAGTAGGGGGATGTGGGGGCACAGCCACCTGCATTTCACATACTCCCATCACAGGTTCTGACGTCGCTACATGTGGACATCGCCATTATTTATTTTTGGCAATGTACACTCAGTGAAACAGCAATTGCCATTCAGCAATTGCTTTTATGACGTACAACCCCAAAGCCATGATGTCAGCTGTCGGGGGCACTCATGTGGGGGTGTCCCTACCGAAGCCTGGTACCATGGCCTTGGTTATATGGGTCACTTTATACAGTCATTCAGTCTTCTCTATTTACAGAATGTTGGGAGGTGGTTCCAGGGAGAAAATATGCAGGATTTGGCAGATTTTTGTTTTTTATTTATTTATTTGAAAATTGGTAAGCGGGAAAGGCACACTGAGTCAAGGTTCACTTCCAGGTACAACCCTGGGAAAAGGGAAAGGGAATATCATAACTCATACACAGCAGTAATGAAGCATTCCAAAGATAAAGTGCAACAGTGTACAAATTAATGTGGTATAAGTGAAAATAACAATAAAGGGTGACAGAAGCTGGTGCTATGAGCAGCACCAATGCCCAAGTAATGTGACAAAAGCAGGTTGAAACAATTCAGTGCAGCAGTTGATGGGATATCAACTGACCTCGAGGGGGGCAATAACAGGGGTGGAATGGGCACCAAGGGGCAGGTCAGGTAGGGGTCTGACAGGAGCAGAAAAAGAAGGGGAGGAGTTTTAGCTGGTGCCTAAGGAGAGTGAGGGACAGAGAGAGAAGGGGACAGGGTTCAAGAGGGACAGAAGGTGACAGGAGAAGGCTGACTGCCCAGCAGAGTAGTAAGGGTAGGGAGAGAGAGAGAGTGTGAGGATTCCCTGGAGTGGAGGGAGTATGAAGTAGAGGGAATGGGTGAGAGGAGTGCAAGTAGGTAGGAGGGTAGGGACCCAAACAAGTATTTGGAGATGAAGGTGGCACAGTGGGACTGGTGATGTGAGGGTAGGGGGAGGATGGATAGGGAGGAGAAGAAGGAGCAGTGTTGATTACAAGTAGGGGAGTCAGTAGCAGAATGACAGAAGGCATTACAGAGGGTGTCCAGTCTAGCAAGGGAAAAAGAGGTAGTGGTAGCATAGACCACATCCGCATAGTCGAAGACTGGGAGCACAATTTTGTTAACCAGCTCCCAGAAGACCTGGCAGTCTTTGTTATGGAACAAGACACCAAGTGAGGGCGGCTTGGAGTGAACAGAATCGATGTGGGCAGAGAAGTCAAGCCTACTATCAAGCCGCACACCAAGATACCTGAAGAAGGTGACCACTTCAAGAGGGGTACCATACAGGGTGGAAAAGATGGAGGGGGGAGCCTGGACAGTTTCAGGCTGGTGCCAAATGTCATGGACACTGTTTTTTTAGTGTTGACCCAGAGTTGGTTGTACTGGAACCAGTGCAGGACATTGTGGAAATCTTGCTGGAGCAAAACTTCCACTGCTGCAGTCGAGGGGCCTAAATTGTAGAGAACTGTGTTATTTGCATACATGTGAATATGCAAACAGGCAGAGGGAAGGTTACTGAGCAAAAGGGAGAAGAGGATTGGACCCAGGATGGAGCCTTGCAGGTCCCAGCCTGAATTGATAAGGGAGGAAACAGGATGCCCCCTACCTCCTGTACCGACTACAGATGGCCCAAGAGGAAGGAACAGAACCAGTCAACAGCAGGGACTAAGAGGCTGGCAAAACTCATCTTGTCCAGGAGGAGTGGATGGGCCTCCCAATCAAAGGCTTTGGACAGATCAATAAAATAGCCTCTGCCACCACATCTACAAGAAATCACTCTGGCTGCTTGCTTCACCCCTTGGACTGAAGGAGGTCACCCCTTATAGCTTTTTCGACCTTAAGAGGAAGCACTCACACAGTTCCCATGTGAACTGGAAAGGAAAGTAAGCTCTCTAAGGGTATTCTACTTTTTGAAGCCCACCTGATATGTGCTTTGGTGGTCTGGGGGTGAGTATAAGCAGAGGCGGATCCCTGCTTTTATTTATTTATTTATTACTAGGATTACAAATACCTTTGAACTGACAGTTCATTTACAAAGGTTTCGCATCAACATGTAATATTAACAACATAGGGTTAAAAAAAAGGAAAACAAAACAGTTAAGACTATTGAACATAAACATTGACAGTAACTATTACAATTACAGGAAACACCAAGGGAGGTTGACAGTGAAAATGCCGACCTCCAGCATAACGATGGCACAACAGTGACACAGGTATTGTGCCATCGGAACGATGAGTGTTTTCTGTAGCAGGCTCTGCCCTCCACACCCCTCGAACTTTAAGATTGTCAACTCCAGGTCAGAGTTGTTCTGGGGAGGGCGCAGAACACTGGAGGATGGCTACACTCGAAATCGGACCATTACAGTGACTGTTGTTGTAATGGTCTTTTCTCGAGTGTAGCTGTCGCGGTGTTGAGCTGGACGGGGGCACTGGCAATTATAGTAGTTTCAGGCTGCATGGAACTGGTGTACAGAAAACATCAATAATATTGGCATGGGGGTGCTAGAGGGACGTTTTCTTGGTAGGAAGCATTTCAATAGAGCGCTTCCATCTGCAACTTAAAATCAATAAAAACAGCGAAAATGTTCTACTTAAACTGCAAACTAATAACAGATTCAGATTCCTGAGGGTATCCAGAATCCAACGATATAATACTCATAATGGTTCATCCAAAAATGCAACACCATGGACCATCAAAAGCCTCACAGCAACCGAATATGAGCAAGGCCGCAGGAGCAGCATGCAGTGAGGATACGGGTGTAATGGCCTCATCAGAACCCCCTTGGAAGACAAAGCTAGAGTCGATAAAAGCAATGGATATGAAGATTGAAAAAACTCTCCAGAAACTTGAATCTCATGATGCTGCTATTCAGAATCTAACTGGGTGAGTCGCTGAATCTGAAAAGTGATCTGTGTCTACCCTGGCAATGGTGGCCACCATTACCCAAGAGAACTCTCAGCTAAGATATCAACTGGAGGCAGTGGAGAATGAGATTCGCGCCGGGAATGTGCGCATGGTAGGGATCCCAGAGGGCACTGAAGGCACAGGGCTGCTACAGTTTCTGATAATGTGGCTTCAAGAAAAACTGAATGTACCTGCAGAATTTGAATGATCCTCACTAAAGAAAGTATAATAGAGTCAACCCCAGAGTGAAACCAGTAGGTCCTACTCAACCATGCACTATCCTGTTGCGTTCTCTGGGGCCTGTGGTGCACGACTTATTGATTGTGGCTGCAAGAGCATCTTATCCACTGGACATCAACAGGTCAGATGTAAAATTATATCCAGACTTATCTTTTCAGACAAGAGCCCATAGAAAGAGCATTGATGCAGTCTGACATCGACTTAGGGCCCTGGGGGTTATACATTCATTCCTGCTACAATATCAGCTCATTTGAGGATTGTATCCGGAGGCAAGACCTGGAACTTTAGTAACCCTCAAGATGCAGAGCGCTGGGTTGAAAAGGTAGAGGCTGAGTTCGTAGGCCACAAAGAAATACCAGAGCAGTGCTGTTCTGATTCGGACACTGAGGACTGACCTAGGGCTGCTCCTCAGAGCCTGTAGTGGTAAAACTGATATTAGTAACAGCCACCAGACATTATATTTTATAAGTCATGAGAGACTGTTTTGTATTTACGTTGCTGGGAAAAATAGAAAGTATATGAGCTGGGTCTAGTAAGAGATGGTGGGATTCATTTAGTCTGGTATTAACCTTCTTTGGGAACAGTTTACAGTTTTCTGTTTAACTAATATTTGGGCTCTTGTACTAGGAGCATGAGCAGAATCTCCACTTAGTTAATCTTACATACGGGGCTGCAGAGATACCACTGGTTATATATGTATTTTATTCTTACCCACTACAAAGTTTACAGGTTATTATCCCTATTCTACAATTACATTCTGAAGTTTATATAAATGTCTTAACAGTCTGCAATTGTTTTAAAGATGCAGAAATGTGTCTTGTTAAATACTAAGCTGTTAATAGGTTGTTTGTGCAACTTTTATGGGTGGATAGCTCTAATGAGGTTTATAATTTTGCTGTTTATCTTCCTAGTAGCAGGTTAAATAGCAATCATATGATTGTATGCTACTTATATCTGTATTTCTCCCTAAAGGATTCACCTTGAACCGCTGAAGAGGCTGGCAGTTTATTGGACTTTGTGGTCTTAGTGAAAATATTTGTGGAACCCCATTCTCCTACTGTAAATGATTATAGGGCTACTAATCTACTGTATTACAATCTTTACCTAATGTATGCCATCACTATACCCTATATGAGATCTGTAATTGCTGATTGTTTATTATATGAAACCTAATAAACATGAAGTAAAAAAAATAATATTGGCATCATAGGTTAACAGCAGTAGATAAAATAGGTCAGGCAGCAAATAATCGGTACAGGTAGCATAATCACAAATTACAAGAAGAACATATTGAAGGAGTTGTGCAACAAGGTGAGAGAAGGGAGTAGAATAGTGGGGGGGTGAGTTCCCTGGAAAGTGTGCTGAGTAGAGGGAAGCAGGGAGGAGAAAAATGCAGGCAAGATATCGACATTGTCATGAAGTGCTAAGCTGCAGAAGTGCTTGGGGCAAAAGGAAGGGGAAGGGGGATATGGAATAGGACAGAAGGTAATGCATTGGAGGGCAGGCAGGTGGTACATCCAAGGGAGGAGGAGGAAAGGGGGAAGAGGGGAAGGGGGAGTGGGGGCGTGGAGGGGTAGGCAAGTGGAGGAGAGTAGTTGGAGAAAAGAAGGTAGGGTGTGGGACAGTGTGAGGGGTCATGTTGGTGTAGGGAGGGAATGAGAATAGTGTGTGGGATAGGAGGAGGGTCCTGAATGTTAGGGAAGGAGGGATGGGATGGATAGGGAGGGGTGGGGAGACCAGGTGTATTAAGGGGAAGGAAGGGGAGAGAGGAGAACAGGAGGGGGCAGGTGAGCTAGGGGGCAGGGGGGGCCTGAAGAACAAGTGGGTGATCCACAGAACTTGAAGGTGCAGTCACACTTGTTGAGATTGATATGGTGCTGACATACAGTAGCTTGTGCTTGTATGGACCAAGTTTGTACTCATCTGAAATTTCAGGAGGGAGGCCATTCCTTGGGGATGATGGTTGGAAGGGAAAGAAATAAGGCTGCCCAAGTTTGATGTTGATTAGTAAGCCACACAAATGGATTGGGTACCCATGGAGACCATGGCCTGCAGACCTGATCCTAGCAAACGGTGTGAACAATTGCTGGGGATGGAACATCCTGTGAAGGGTATCCCTCAAATTTGTCATAGGGAATGTTCATAACCCCTTCCACTGCATTCTGTGGAACAAGCAGGGCACGGACATAGGCTTTAAACTGGACTTTCCTGGCAGCACTGTGGGGCAGCAAGGACAACAGAATGCAGCATAGTGTCTGCTGCAGAGTGGGAGTACATTTGTGTATCCACCTGCACAACAGACTCCATGGAATGGCCCATTTAGAGAGCAGGGCCCTTATCCTGTAAGATTTGCTTACACTCTCAAGTAGGAGTGAGTGAAGATAGCCATTGGCAGATTCGGTTTGGCTTCCATTCAGGGCACTTTGCTTCAATATGACTTCTGTGATTTGCCCAAACAAACTTTGGCTCACAATGTTGTACCTGTCACGCAGCTGAAGTAGACCAGTTAGGATTGTTGTAACCCCCTCCCTCAGTCATTTCCCTGCCCTCCTCCTCCTTCCTTCCCCATTGTCACACATTGAAAAATAAAACCTGCCACAGCTCCAGCCAGTGTGCCAGGAGCTGACAATGTCTTTTACCAGCTATGTCCTCCCTAGCCTGACCCCAGTTCCCAAAAGAGATGTGTTTGATACCGGGGGCCCTCTTCTGACACACGATTCTTGATTTGGAGGGGGGTAATAGTCTCAAATCTACAGACTGAACGGCTGCCCTGACACAACTTTCTTTCTCCCCTCAGTTATACTGTCAGCTGACTGTACAAGCAGAACACAGGACTGGGGCGGAGGGATAGTCAGAGTGACTTGCATTGATTATGGTGCCAGGCGGACTGAATCTGCCTGGTGTCAACGATGTAGGCTTCTCCACCCTCTTCTTCCCCTTTGCAAACCCCACTTGTACAGTCCAATGACTGCATTACAGAAAAGGAGTGGAATAGGGCTAAACTAGCTTTAGCCTACATTCATTTGTAAGACTATGGATCCCCCAAATCCTAGATTGTGAGTCAGGAGAAAGTCCGTTACCAAAAATCTATTTTGAAAACTGAGATGCTGGGCTAGGGAGAGGGTATCTCATAAAAGATATTGCTAGCTCTTGGCACAATTCTAGGTGCAGGCATATTTCTAAAACGTGGGAGAACATGGGGGGAGACAGAGGACAGGAAATGACTGGGGAGTGAGGGGGATAGCCACGCTACTAGTCCTGACTCCTGGCCACCTGGGAGGGCATGAGTTTTTTTCACAGTTTATTCTGCCAAAGGGGCCAAGGGACCCAAAACTTCAGTATCCCCATTCTGGAGTAGAAACTGCCAGTTTGTGGCCCTTGTACCAAAGTCTAATTTGGTTTTGGGCAACCCCTACACTTCCTTTACCACAGTTCCTAGAATTAAATTGTCTTACTGCTAAGTTCCCTGGGGACTGCTACCTGCTGCCTTTTGTTTGACTGTATTCACAGTGGAATTTTAACATGAAACAATTGTATTTCTTTATTGCCTTATTGTGATATTTGTTTTCTAATTTTTTCTATTTTCTGATCTGAGATCAAGGATCTTAAGGCTGCCTGATCTATGCCTGTTACAATTTTACAACCATGTATTTTCACTGGAACTGATGCAGTACGTGCACACTGAATCCAACATACAGTATACACTCTGAAACCAACGCAGTCATGCTGTAACTGATACTATCGTACTGAAACCAATACATCACCACAGAAAGAAATACATTTCCCCTGAGGTCAGTGCATTTCCATCGAGTTTAATACATTTTTACAGATTCCAATACGTATGTACTGGATATAATATTTTGTATGTTTCTTGAAACCAATGCATTTTTATACACTCATGCACTTTCATTTAAACCAATACATGTGTACTGGAACAAATACATATTTTACTAAACTAATGCATTTTAAATCAATCCTGTCTGCTCCATGTAGTGCATGTGATCCGGGAGTTGTATTCAACCCCCAGTTATTCAGTAAGTACATCATTACAGTTATTAAAAAAAGTAAATAAAAAGTTGGGAGCATTAAGAAGAACTACAAAATGCCTAAAAACAAAATTTAGGAAAAGGGTGGCAAAACAATTAATACTGCCAGCCCTGAAACTTAGGGAAGTACTGTATCGAACTGCAAATAAGCAATTTTTAGATATACTAAATAAACTATAATACAAAATCTCAAGGTATGTGTTGCAGTGCAGTTACAGAATGCACCATTATGTGTTACTAAATAAATTGGATAGGCAGCCCTTTGAGATAAGTGATTTTAGGGACCGGTTAAAATTAATTCATAAATTCAAGAGATTATATCCTGATCAATAGCGTTTCTTTGATTCTTTTTTCAGAAGATATAGCAAGTAAGAGGGACTTATCAAGATCAGTACATTTAAACAGAATTTACCTAGAGAAAATAAATAATAAATACGGGGATAGAACATTAAAATCGAGGGCAGCAATAGTATGGAATAAACTCCCACCAATAACTTGTGCACTTCAAGAAAAACAGGCATTTGCACAGGCAGTAAATAGTTTGTTTTACTATACTTGTGAATGTACATAAACTTCAATCATTCAATCAATCAATCAAAATCTTTATTTATCCAGGCAGACACCATTGAGCAAGGCTCATTTGCAAGGTGAACCTGGTCATGAATACATCAAAGTACAGTACAGAAGCAGGTATACAAAAAGCAATAATATACAAGGAAGAAAAAGTATATACAGTGGGCTGGATATTCAAACTGCGCTATTTTGTGGTGCAAGCCATGCGCTGCGAAAATAGTTGCGCGGGCGTGTGGCGGTGATATTCAAAGGAGTTGCGCCTATTCAGCAACCCTTTGAATATCACCCCGCCACAGCCACTGCGGCGCAGTGGAACCGCGCCACCGCAAGTGGTCAGAGTGGAGCATTCAAGTTGCGGTGGCGCAAGTACCATTGCGCCATGCGCAAATTTCCGATATTCAAAAGGTGACATGCAAATGGGGCCATAATTCATGCAAGGTGCAGGGGGAGCCATTTGCATCTATTTATTGCCCCATTTGCATGCCATTAGCATGCAGGTGCGCCGATCCCCGAGGACTGGCACCTGGCGCCCTGCCAGGCAGCAGCCATCAGGGACCGACGCCCCCTGCAGCCCAATCGTGGGCAAAAGTGTAAAATCCCCACCCCCGACTGGCCCGATCGGGGCAAAAGCATCAAAGTCCCCTCCCGCCCGACTGGCGATCATGACAAGCGGCAAATAAACCCCACCCCAACCCGATCGCGGGCTGAAAAGTTTAAAACAACCCCAGAACATATCCCTGGTGGTCAGTGGACCGCTAAGCCCAATTGAGGGCTGATGAAGCTTAAACCCCCGAACATATCCCTGGTGCTCAAGTGGACTGCTAAGCCCGATCGCGGGCTAAGAAGATTACCCCGAAAATATCCTGGTGGTCCAGTGGACTGCTAAGCCCAATCACGGGCTGAAGAAGTTTAAAACCCCTCAAACATATCCCTGGTGGTCAGTGGACCGCTAAGCCCGATCGCAGGCTACATAATGTGGCAACACCCCCAAGACCATATCCTGGTGATCTAGTGTCCCCCATCCCACCCACCCATGAAGCCCCTACCGCTCCCCAGCAGCGGCGGGTGGCAGCATCCACCCACCTGCTGTCCGGCTGCCCGCCGACTGACTGTGTGGTAGGGCTGCCGCCCGATGGTGCAGAGCAAGAGCCAATGGGCATGCAGCCCATACCATAAGGCAGTCAGATATGAATGAATGAATTCATTCACATATCTGGACTGCTGCTGTAATATGAGCTGCCTGATGGCTCTTGCTCTGTACCAATAGGCGTGCAGCCCTGAACAGTCAGTCGGTGGCGGCAGGGCAGCAGGAGGGTGTGGTGTTGCTGCTGCCTGCCAGTTGTCAGGGGTGGGGGCGGGAGTGAACTTTGTGGGTGGTGAGGAGGAGACTCAGTCACCGAGATATGTGCTGAGGAGGAATGCCACATTATGCAGCCCAAGATCGGAGCTTAGTGGTCCACTGAGCCACCAGGGATATGTTCAGTTAAACAGCCATGATCGAGCTTAGCGATCACTGAACCACAAAATATGTTCGAGGGTTAAACTCATCAGCCAGCGATTGGGCTTAGAATCACTGGACCGCAGGATATGTTGGGAGGTTTAAACTTCATCAACCTGCGATCGAGCTTAGCGGTCCACTGGACACCAGGGATATGTTCAGGAGGGACACTTTGCTGCCAGCGATTGGGCTGTGTGGGGGTTTATTTAGCTTTTGCCCGCGATCCGGGCCAGTCGGGAGGATTTTACACTTTTGCCCATGATCGGGCTGCAGGGGGGGCACAGGGAGTTGGTTGAGGGCCAGCCACAGGTGGCAGCTGCTGTGTTGTGCCCTGCAATGCGGCAGCTCACCTGTGGGTGGCCCTTGACTTTCTCCTTTTTTTTTGGCTCAAAGTTGTGCAGCACAGGTTGGGGGGTTGCGCCTGCACAACTCTGCACAGCCCACTGAATATCAAGCTGTGCAGTTTATGCATGGTTCCTCCCCCTCCAGTTCAGCATGCATTCATTTGCATTGCGCTGTTGCTTAGCATGTTTTCAGTGGTGCAAATGCCTCCTGCTGAATATCTCAGAATGGTGCGATTTCGGACTTGCGCAGGCGCAACCCTATTGCGCATGGCGCAACCCTTTTGAATATCCCACCCAGTGTATACAGTACAGTATAAGGTTGAAATAAATAAAAAAACAGCATTATTTTACAATTGAAGAAATCAGCAGATGTACAATCAACCATAGGCATACAGGGGTTATAAGCAGAGATATTTTGAGTGAGGCAGCCGGCAACTACACATATAGGGGAAAGAGGCTGTGTATGGGGTGGCAGGTTAGAGAAGTAAGGAAGAGGAGGGATATATTACCAATGATTGGGGGAAAAACTGAGCTAAAACCACAGA
Organism: Neoceratodus forsteri; assembly: GCA_016271365.2. Taxonomy (NCBI): domain Eukaryota; kingdom Metazoa; phylum Chordata; order Ceratodontiformes; family Ceratodontidae; genus Neoceratodus; species Neoceratodus forsteri. The sequence continues at coordinate 1,463,041,047 of CM057449.1, forward strand.
AAGTGATGATGGCTGTTGTGTACTTGTTTATTATGATAATGATGGAGGAGGGGTAAATAACTGGGACACTACTATGGATGGGGTGGGACTTTAGCCAGGCTGGAGTGGACTGGGAAAGGTGGGTGCAGCAGGAAGAGTTAATATGGAAAGAGTGAGAGCCAAGGGTAGAAACATGGCGAGCGTCAGGATGGAAAGGGGGAGTTGCGGAATTAGTGGGCTAGCGGTGAGGAAAACATTTGCAAGGTGCTTTCATGTAGCGATCGTAGAGCACTTTGAAGATATTCAGGCTAACAGGGCAGCTCAGCTTCAAGTTCCTTTGTAAACCGTTCCACAATGTGGGTAAAGAGAAGTTTAGAGCAGCTTTGCCAAAATGAGTTTTGACCCTTGGAACTTGGAGGGCAATTAGGGAATAGCTCCTTAGAGTGTAGGTGCCTAACACACTCTGGGGAATACAGTCTGAGACATATGAGGGGAGCTTGTTGGTCACCACTCTGAAGGCCCATAGGGTGGCATTTCTATTCCTTCTATAGTGAAGGGAAGTCCAACCTAACGATGAGTACAGGGAGCAGTGGTGTGTGGAAAGTGGAAGGCCAGTAATGAACCTGATAGCTCTGTGGTAGAGGGTGTCCAACTTAGCCAGTGCAGAGACAGTGCAGTGACTGTAGAGCAGGTCTGCGTAATCTGTTAAAGATAGGAAGGTAGCTTGAACCAGTTGAATCTTGGCCTCCTTTGTGAGCAGGTGGTTAATTCTGTAGAATAGTCCTAATCTTTGCCTTAGTTTCTTCTGTAGTTCTTCAAGATGGCCGGCAAAGGAAAGTTTATGATCAAGCCAAACTCCTAGATATTTGAATTTAGCTACATACTGTAGTGTTTCTTCAAGAACCGTGGTAATTTGTGGGATAGCTCCCCCCCAGCAGGAATTGCTGGATGCAAGGAATGGGAGAAGAGCATGACTTTTGTCCTTTTTGCATTGAGCAAAAGCTTTTTTGTTTATGAGCTGGTATTGTAGAAGGTTAAATTCAGCTTGGAGGTTTTCACAGGCTGCTTCCGGCATGGGATGACTCAAGTACAGTACAGTGTCATCCGCGAATAAGTGGATGTTGGCTTTTTTGATGGGGTCATTGATGTTGTTAATGTAGACTGCAAAGAGGAGGGGACCAAGGATAGAGCCCTGGGGCACGCCCCTCAGCATAGGTTTTAATGGAGAAAGGTCACCTTCAGCTTTAGCCTGCTGTTTCCATTCTCTGAGGTAGTCTGCAACCCAGCACATAGATTTATGGTCCAGGCTGAAGGTGCTTAGGGAGGAAAAAAGCAGGCTGTGATCAACTGTGCCGAATGCCTTACTAAGATCCAAGAAAATGGCACAGACATGCTTCTTGTTGTCAAGGTCTAGGGGCCAATCATTGGTCACCTTAGCTAGGGCTGTTGTGGTGTTGTGCTTTGCTCTGAATCCAGACTGAACTGGGTTTAATAGGCTTCTGGATTCTAAGTATACCCCTAGCTGGCCACACACTATTTTTTCTAGTAATTTAGACAGGATGGGGAGGAGGGAGATTGGTCTGTAATTATTTAGATCGCAGGGGTCACCTGCTTTCAATAGAGGGATGGCATGGGCTATTTTCCATTGGGGGGAGGCTACCCTAGGAGAGTGACATGTTGAATAGGTGGGTGATTGGCACCACAAGCACAGGGAAGGCACATTTCAGAAAGTATGGCTCTATGAAGTTGGAGCCTGCTCCCTTCCTGGTGTTCAGTTGCAGCAGTAGGTCTTCCACCTCTTTTAGAGAGACAGGCAGGAGGGAGAAGGCTTCCTCGGTAGAGGAGGACTCGTGGGTTGGTGGGTCCTGAGCTGTGCGGAGGTCATTGGCTGGAGAAGTATCAAATGCTAGCCCTGCCGTTGCAAAATGGTTATTGATGGCTTCCAATATCTCCGATCGGTTAGAGATAACGCTGCCACCGGACTTAATTTTTGCTGGAATGGAATTACTAGGTGCATGTCCAGACATGTCTTGTAATGTTTTCCAGAGCTTTGAAGGATTTCTTAAGGCAGAGGCTAGCTCCAAACAATAGTAGGCAGCCTTGGCTGCTCTGACCAACTTGGTGCACTTGTTACGTGCTCTCTTAAAAAGACACCAATCCAAGTCATTCTTGCTTCTTCAGGCTTTTTTCCATAAAGTATCCCTTTCTAATAGGGAAGCTTTGAGCTCAGGTGAGAACCAATGGCAGGTCCTGCTCCTGACCCACACCTTAACTAAGGGTGCATGCTTATTTAAAGCCTCACTTAAAATATCGTAAAAAATAGTATATGCCCTGTTAACCATTTTGGCTAGGAAGAATTCCTGCCATTGCGGTGAATGTTTCAAGTCATGGACATAAGCAAACAAATCAAAGTTGTGTTTGCACCTCTTGATAGAGAACTTTGTCACAAACTGGGGATTGTGCACGGATCTAATGGTGGTGATTATACAATGATCGCTAAGGTCTGAGAAAAATGTTCCAACATGAGAGAACAGGTGTGGCTTGCTAACCAAAATTACATCTAAGAGGGAGCTGTTGTTAAGGTTCTTTTTATTTGGGCGAGTAGGCTCGCAAATGAGTTGCACCAGCCCTAGAGTGTCACAAAAGGATTTCAAGGGAGCTGATGCACTTGATAGCCAATCGTAGTTCAGGTCACCAAGAATAATGATTTCCAAGGAACTGAGCCCCAGTATGGAACTGAGGTGAGACAGGAGATGTGGCCCAGCAGAAGGGGGCCTGTAGCAGCCCATTACACAGAGTGCACTGGAAGGAGAAAGTTCGATCTTTAGGGTCAAGCACTCGAATTCTTTGGGGGAGGATAATGCATCTATGCAAGTGGCTGAGTATTTGTTCCTTACATAAATTGCCACCCCACCTCCTCTTGATTGCCTATCTGCTCAGAAGAGTAAATAATTTGGGATATTGATTTCATTGTCTGGGGTGGCTGGCCTAAGCCAGGTCTCAGTGATCACTAGGACATCAGGTAGGGTGTGGCTCACCCAAGCCTGGATAAGGGTGAACCTTTTCAGCAAACTACAGGCATTAAGATGCATAAAAGACATTCCTTTGATACCTGCCAGGTCTGATGGAGAAACAAGGGTGTCTAATGGTCCTGGGTTGAGTTTGACATTGCCTGAGCACAATAGTAAAAGAAGCAGGATTATTTTTAAGGCAGTGAACTGTAATTTGTAAACCCTATTTTTGGGGCAATAGGTGAGGCGGTGTTGATGGGTAGGCCTGTACCCACTCCTGGTGTTATACTGGTCTAGTGTTGCAGCCACTAGTGTCCTGGCAGAAATTTGCCATGAGTAGGAAGTCTCAAGTCTGGATGGGGGAGTAGTCTGCAGAGGCAGCTTGGGAGATGTCCCATTCCCTGGCAGAGACAGCTGAGAAGCCCAATAGTCCAGAATGGCTACCTGAAAGGAGCTGTTGGACGCAGGACAGGGAGAAGCGCAAGGGTCATTCCACTTTAGGGAAGGCTGAGGGTTCCGAAGAATTGAGCTGAGTGCTAGTAAAGCTAGTGACACACCGAGGAGCCAGCTGTAATTTCCCATGGTAGATCTAAACACCACAACAGCCGGCAGTAAAAGCCACTAGAAGCTTAGACCAAGCGGCGATCAGGTGTCATAAGTTCAAAATCTTTTTGTTGGCTGACAGGTGGTTTTGGTGCTGAACGTACCTGTGGAGCAACTCTTTGCAGCTGAGCCAGTGAGGTGGTTCAAGGCTGCAATCCGGTGTGGCAAGATTGGTCTGTAGCTTTCATTTCTGTTTCTGATCCTGCTCCACCAGTACAGAATAGAAGTGGTGGCAGGCATTCAAGTCTTGCAGCCTTAGTGGATGAGCATGGTTCAGCCTGAGAAACAGGCAGAAAAACCCCGGGGATGGTCCTCAGAAAGAGAGGTATCCCAGGTCCACTAGAGCAGAAAAGGAAGTAGAAAATATAATGTATTTCCTCTTTAACTCATTCATGCCACAAGAGCTCTTTGAGGCTTCCACCACTTGTGCCCTGTATACTCTTAGCACTGCACCCTGGGCCTTTCTAAGCAAAATCAAGCCATAATCAGCATGCCACAAACAAATGTGAATACCTCTTGAACCGTAAGTGCTACACACAAAGTATGAGTGGCAACGTTGTTCAACACAACATTACCTTTACAATGGTGCTATGCAATCAATTATAACCAGTTTTGTTTTTATTTTATACTAGCTGAAATACCAAACAACTGATTTTTTTCTGATTTTTTTCAAGGTGCTTAGGTGAGGTGTGAGAGACAAATGTCAGCCATGCACACCATGCCTTAAACAAATGCAAATAACTCCTAAAGTATACATGGTGGACACAAAGTATCGGTGGCAAAATTGTTCAGTACAAAATTACCTTTCTAATTGTGCTATGTAATAAATTGTAATCCATTTAGTTTTATTTTATAGTAGTTGAAATACCAAGCAACTATGTTTTTTTTCAGATTTATTCAAGGTGCCTAGGTGAGACTTGAGAGACAAATGTCAGCCATGCAAACCGTATCTTAAACAAATGCGAATAACTTCTAAAGTATACATGATAGACACAAAGTATCAGCAGCAAAATTGTTCAACACAAAATTACCTTTCTAACGGTGCTATGCAATCAATTCTGAGCAATTTGGTTTGTTTAATATTTAGGTAATAACTACTGACTTCCTCAGATGTTTCTAGGCCTGAGTGAAAGTCAGCTGAGTACGTCTACAGGCGTTATTGTCCTGAGTAGCTATGCTTTCAGACACCACCTACAGGCATATCTAGGCCTTAATGAGTTAACAGAAAAGACAGCTGTTGTAGCCCCTAGTGGCTATGTAGTATAATCTGCAAATGAGAAAGTGGACACTTGGTGGGGGGGTGAAATTCTTGCTTTACAGAAAAGGATAGTCTCCCAGGGTCAGCAGCACTGATAAACGTCTCTAATGAAGTAAGGTAAAATGGAGACCAGCAGAAAGAAGTCAGTGAGGCTGAGATTCTCCAGTCAGTGTTGGCGCTGAAAATTCAGAATGTCCAAAGGTGCCAAATACCAATGTACCTGAGGGGGTATACGGCTTTTGGCTGTTTCTGTAGATTTCTTGGCCCTGCAACGAACCGGAGTTTGAAGGATCCCGGGCGGCAGTTTCAACAGGGGAAGAAAGCCTCAGGGTCTGGTAATTTGCAGTAGCAGAATCGTGGGTTGCTTCCCAGGACAGGCTTGTAGCTTTTCCTCTGGCGGCGAGGTGCGAGCCCCAGGAGGGCACGGCACATTTCAGGGAGACAGGAAAGGAGATTGATTAAGTAGGGGCAGGCAGGGGAGGTGTGGTTAACTCAAACAAAGAAACAGGGTGGTCACCATTATTTGGAAGGAGGAGACTAAACTACAAAGTGGGTAATAGAAACAGGGAGGAGACGTAAGTGGGTTAGAGGGCAGACAGGTGGCAAAGCAAGAGGCAAGGATCGGGCTTTAAATTTAGAATGCTAGGCAGTACACTGAAAAGTCTGGTCAATTTAAAACTACAGCTTTACACAGAAATTAATTCTAAAAAGGATTCAGCAGTTCGCTTAGAATAATAGACAGTGTAGGGGTCAATGTTAAAATTGTGCATCGGCAATAGCGCATGTACTTATAGCATGTACTTAATATCGCAAGCACATTATAGAGCGACAGTATTTGCCACGTACAGAATAGCCCTAGTCTTACTTCACTGAACACTATGCCAAACAACTGTTATGCTCCACTGCTCCACCCATGATACCAACCTCTGAATCACCCGATGATCCAAAGAGACAACATGATGAGCAGGTAGATCTGCTCCCCATTCACCTGGCAACTGCCTGAATTTTGTCTGGTACTTTCGGTATGGTAAGAATGTTGACAGCCAGTGCCTTTGGCTCGTAGTTGTCTATTCTGCTTCTCATTTGTAGGCAATTTGCCTTTATCTGGACCCTTTCAGGTGCTTGTTTTATAAATGTGATGTTTACTTACAATTTGATATCCAGGGAAAGGCAAGTGCTCCCTCTCCTCCTTTTTAGTTTACTGTTTAGGTTGCTCACCGTCAGGCAGAGAGAGCAGTTTGCTTCACTGTAGTGCAGCTTCAATCAGCAGCAGTACACTGAGAGAGAGAGAGAGAGTGTGCAAGCCACTGAGAAGCACACAGCATGACCCACAAGGAAATTTGACAAGTGAAGTGCAGGTAAAAATTACATTTCCCTTTCAACAGCTGTCCCAACCTGATGCTCACAGAACTTGCTCATCTTTACTGTTCGACTGCACATGGCTTGTTCTACCTACTGGCGTTATAAAGGTAAGCGTTATTTAGCCAGTAAGCTATTTAGTTCTGCGTTATTTTGACCGCGCTGAAATTGTACACACGATTTCGGTCACGCTATTTTAACCGGATCCCACAGTGCAGTACAGGTCTAATAATCTTAAGACTCTACAGTTTTACACTCAGAATTAATAATAAAAAGGATTAAGCTGTACTTTTAGGATATTAAGGAGTGCATAAAAAGGTCAACTTAAAACTCTTCAGCCTTTCACAGAGAATTAATTCTGAAGAAGGATGTAATCACAGTGCATTCAGAGCAGGTAAACCAGTTTAAACAATGGCAGTGTAACACTGAATGGCCTAAGCTGGATTGATAGATGAGGAGAGAAACAATTCCTTTCATGCCATTCTAGCTTTACAAAAAAGAACAATTTCTTTACAAAAAAAAACTTGATAAGATGAATTTATGTATATGTATATGCATATACCGTAAATGTTGTTGGATGTTGTTTTTGGGTTGACCATTCATGTACTGTATAATGTATAGTGAAGTTATGTAAATGTTTACTATTATTCATACCCTTGTGTTTTGTGGAACAAATAGATCATTACACAGGACTGTCTTGTAAACTGGAATGCAAAGTCCAAGCGATATGTGTTTTCCTGTATAAAAATAACGTTTTGACCTACCTACCTACCTACCTACCACCAATATGGTTATACTTAAATCAATATATACAGTGTCTAACTGTATGCAAAGGAATGCATGTTCCCCCAAACCAATGTAGTTAAACCTGAACCAGCTTGTTTCAGTCTCAACTAATACATAGACCAACCACTACAGTTCTGTGGCGTTATTGGATTTTATTTTTCTGTTCATCACCTCATGTTCGAGAACTGATTTCATTTTCATAATTTACTAAGATGGACAACTAAGAGGCTGGCTTGTTGGTGCAGTGGTAGCGCTACTGCTTGCAGTGCTGGTGAATTGGATTCAGAAGAGAGCCCCGGCCAACCCCGATGACTCAGTCTCACTTCCAATCACTTGATCCATGGCAGTGCAAGCAGAGCTACGGTGGGTTGGTGGGTGCCTCCTGACTGGGACATCAGCATGCTAGGGTGCAGATGTCTGCTCCAGTTGTAGCCCACAAGGTGTCTAGGGAGGGGAACAGAAACAGGAAAATCCTCTGCCTGCAGAATGAAGCCTCCTCTCCTTGCAGGTCCTGCACCAGCTCACTGTGTTCCTGACCTGCACCTGAGCTAAACTACTTCCAGGCTTAGGAAACCCAGGGGGAAAACTGTGGGGCACTGTAGGAGCAGAATGTAAGTACCCAGGACAGTGGGTGGTGGGAGTGAGAGAGGTTGACAGGTAGGTTAAGCATTAAGGGGACATAGTAAATTAAAATAAAAAAGAGGGACAACTACGTACTAGAGTTGGCCAAGCTGCAGGTACAGTGGTCAAGCTACTGCTTGCGATGCTGGTGACCTGGGTTCAGAAGAGAGAGGGGAGGATGTCGGCGGGGGTCCGGAGCGATGGCACATCTCAGCATGTGCATGTTCCTTGGGCCCTCTCGCTGGTTGCCATCCTCAGGTAATGGTGAAGAAAATGGAAAATGGACCCCACATTTGCTCCTGGCGACAGATCCCGGTGCCAAGCCAATGAACCAACCCTGTAGACCCAGAATGGACAGCCCAACATGATATGTGTAGGTAGGGAGGAAGTTGGGACTCCCTCCTTCCCAGCCTGGGGTGCAAACTGTGGCAGGATGGGGGCTGGTCCTTACAGGTGTTCTGGAGGTATGGCCGAGCCACATGAACACCTTGGGAGACCCTGAGGGAGAGGAGCAATGCAGTGCTGAGGAGGTTTAAACAGAGAATAAAAAAAACTATGTACAAGAGTTAATATGATGCATTTGTGAGAGGAGGCACTTAACACTGGGTTTGAAAAAAGATGTTGTAGGCTCAGTTGGAAGGTAGATTTCTTTTCTGTTTTTGTTTTTTTTATGTTTTCACGTTTCATTAAAATTTGTCTTTTAGCAGGTCATTTTTATGTGGTTCATCATGCACCATTGGAGACTATAGAGGCTATAGAAACTGCATTGGGCCCCAATCTGACTGCTGCAGAATTTCTTATAGGCCTGCCTCCAATTTGAGCATAAAATACAAAAAAATGGATGGGCAACCATACACAACAAGGCTGTGTTTCCATTGAGGGGTGGACTTTTTCTGGTGCAGTCTGTGAGGCACTTGACCAAGGATGGTTAGTGGATGTTGTTTTCCTGGACCTCAGCAAAGCCTTTGATAAAGTTCCACATGTGGAACTAATAAGGAAAACAATGATTAATGGTTTGATGCCAAGGTTAATAAAGTGGATTAAATCTTGGCTGGAAAACAGGGTGCAGACATTTAAAATAAATAGCTATGAGTCCTCAGAAATCAGTGTGTTTACAAGCATGCACTCATTCATTGATAGCTCTGTGGGGTGCCAACCATGGAGGATAGCAGGGGGGCTGTGCCAGTGGCCTGCTCCATTTCAGGGTGGGGTGAGCGGGGCGGGACAGTACCTGCTGGGGTGGGGTGCAGGGGAGGGCCACTACTTGACTACCAGACCACTAGACCACCAGGGAGAAACTGGAATTTGGCATGGGTGACGGAACTGAGAGAGTAAGTTAAAAAAAAAAAGAATTCTACTTACACTACATATGGGGATCGGGGACCGGGGACAGGGAGGGAGGGGGAGTTCATTAATACTAGATCACCAGGGATATTTTACTAAATATGGGGGATAGGGATGGGGAAGTTACTACAAGTATGAATGTAGTCTGGACTCAGGCAGGTGATAGAGTGGGGGGGAGGGACCACTAGCCACCTTTTTTTTAATTTATTTAATCGAGTGGCAATCATTGACAGGTAGGGGGGAGGTGATATTTAACACATTGGGGTTGGAACAATGTGAAATGCTACCCTAAGTATTCAGAAGTTTTCCAATCCGCCACAGGTAGAAGCTCAAAAACTTCCACAAAAGTTGCCAGATTTTCGTGAAAGTTCCTCTAAGGCAGAAATGGCAACTTTCTCACACTGGTGGCAGTAGTGGCACTTGTGGCAGTGGACATGACTGTTTCTCAGGGTGGTCCTCCCAGTCCGAATTCTTTGACTGTCTTCCATTTGCTCCATAGCCACCGAAGGTACACTTTGTACCTCTGTTCTCTTACTAACATTACTGGGTGCCATGCTAAGAGGATCCAGTTCATCCATCTGGGTCCCCCAGGAGCCTTTTGGTGACTTACATCTGTCTCCCAGTCTAGAAGTTCATCCATTTCCTTGTTTAGATCAATAACACTGAGCTCTGCCTCGAGCCCCACTGCCTCTCCCAATGGTGAGGAGGATGGTGAATCACATTTCACGCTGATCCACAGCTCTGCTGCTTGACCATGCTGGGTGCCCACGTAGACCATCAACTTTTCCCTCGTCTGGGTCCTCTCAGGCAGAGATGTAGCGAAATTTTATTTCACCAATGAAATTCCAGCTAAATTGCGAATTTTGCAGCACGAAATATGTTATGAAAGTCCACAAAATGTGCAATTTCACCCTCGAGTAGCAGAATTTCACCTGTGAGTGGCAAAATTTCACATTTAGACAGAAATCTAGATTTAGTATTTGCCATATTGGTCCTTGCAAGAACAGATCCAGAAGCAAATGATTTGATACCTTTTAATGGACTAACTTAGATGTAACAACAAGAACAAAGTGCTCTAGCTTTCGGACCAACCAGTCCTCCTTCAGAAGCCTAATGGCCGTTGTTTAGAAAAAAACAATACTTTTAACAGCTATGATCATGCAGAAAAAACAGAAAAATTCCCTCATTAGTTTAAAATACTCATTTAAAAATACAGATGATGATGTCAGAGAAGTTTAACAGTACCATATTACCTTCAGCCAGGAGGATCCCAGGGTCAAAGGTGCTTGGTGCAAAATACATACAAAGAATCCTACTGCATATAAATTTAATTGACGTAAGATAACACATAGCTTGATTTAAGAGTCATCTGCTCCAGCAGTGTTATCTTATGTCAATTAAATTTATATGCATTAGGATTCTTTGTATGTGTTTTGCACCAAGAACCTTTGACCCTGGGACCCTCCTGGCTGAAGGTAATATGGTACTGTTAAACTTCTCTGACATCATCATCTGTATTTTTTAAATGATTATTTTAAACCAATGGGGATTTTTTTCTGTTTTTTCTGCATGCTCTAGCTGTTAAAAGTATTGTTTTTTTCTAAACAATGGTCATTAGGCTTCTGAAGAAGGACTGGTTGGTCCAAAAGCTAGACCAGTTTGTTCTTGTTGTTACATCTATGTTGGTCCATTAAAAGGTATCAAATCATTTGATTCTGGATCATTTCACCAGAGAAATTCCACATTTCGCCAGCGGAATTTCTCATTTTGCAGCCGCTAAATATTTCACAAAATACACGAATTTTACAAAATATTTCACGGAATGAAATTTCACAATTTTGCACAACTCTAGTCTCAGGCTCTTCCTCACCTGGGGAGCTAGCTTCCAAACCAGAGATGATGGCTTTTCTAGGTAACTGCTTTGGTCACTCCTCACTAAACTCCTCAAGATCCTCTCAGTCAGACGGTGCTATATCACCAACCCATTTGGTTCCAATTCGGACACAGCTGACTTGTGTCCAGGCAGGCCTTGATGGTAGGCTTAGTCTATAGAGCTCACGGCAAGCCTGACAGTGGGGTACCTGAAAAACATCTCCCATAGTGAAAGTATACTATGCAGACATTCACAGGCCACTCAGGCAATGCCACATTAGATGGTACTCCAGAACAGCCACTTGCTTCTTCTAGCATTTTAAGCTCTCTACCTGGCCGACCCAGGTGTGTACATTCTGGGGGTACTGCATCTCTGGTTCCACCCCTTTGCTGCTGTCCATCTTTACCAGAGGCTGCAGAAAACACATACAACAAATTGCGCTATAGATTGTTGCATTAACCTTACTCACACGCATCTTTTTCTGCATTACAAGGTCTTGAAAATGGTCTGGCCAGTTATGGGGGGCAGTGAGTTCTGCTACCAACCCTTGTGTCCTTTCTTTACCATTTAACCTTGAACCAAAATTCATTCTTACAGTCCAAATTCTTTATAGTTTTAGCTGGTAAATTGCTATTTCAATAGTTACTTTCAGTGCTTGTGCTGTGCCTTAGAGCATCTGTATACTGAGTATTATTTAACTGCGCCACAACTAGGCCTCATGGTCTTTGCTCCGTGAGTCCCTGCCTGCCAGTTGAAAATCCAAAATTCCCACTCCATCTTTGTGTATTGTACCTCTGTAACCTGTATTTGCAGTCTTCATCTACTATTCGTCTCCTACTCCATGGCCAATTGGCCTACTTTACCAAATGACCAAATTTGTTTCTCAGACAGTTGCTCTTGATAACGATTACTACATTTAGGTCTTTAGCTGCTTGAGACATTTCCAATGTGTATTTTATTTAGAAATACTCACAGTTCAGCTGTTTTTTTAAATTTCTCTTTAAAAATTCCTTTTTAAATTAATTTCTGAGCGTGTCTATGCAATAGCGCTAATACTGCACTCAGTCGGCGGCTGGCCATGGAGGTGAGAGGCGGGCTGTACCAGTCGCCGGCTGGGGATGGGTGGGGAGGTGCTGGGTGGGCTGGCACAGCTGGGTGTGGGATGGGGGGCCACTAGACCACCAGGGAAACAGGGATTTTTTTTATCAATATACAGTTCGTGGGGGGGGGCACTAGACTACCAGGGAAATGGGGATTCTTTTTCATTAATATACAGTTTGGGGGGGCACTAGTCTACCAGGGACACAGGGATTCTTTCTTATTAATATACAGTCTGGGGGCACTAGACTACCAGGGAACGGGATCTCTTTTTCTATTGATTTACAGTTATGGGGGCACTAGACTACCAGGGCAGGTAACGTACCACATATTTGGCAGGGGAGCCGGGGGGTCAAGGCACAGGTGGGGGGTGCACTTGTGACCTGCAGCAGTGGGTTGCAAAATGCTGGCTAGGTACGCCCTCTGTGTGGCATACCTAGCCGCATGTCGCAAATCGCAGGTCTTTTGTTGCAGAGAACCTGCCCATTTCTAGAATAGGGCGCAGGGTCAGTGTCACAGTTGCAGGTGCCACAAGTTGCATTCGGTGGCAACTTGCACCACCCTTCTAGAATTGGGCCTCATGTGTTATTCATGGTTACATGACACATTATGTTTCAGGTTTTCACCCCCTCAGGGGCTCGACACAGGAGAAGACCATCACCATGACTTGATGCTGGACTACTCTGTGAAGGGACTAGGGACCAAAAAGATCAAGAGAGGGTTAGGACCTTTCCTGAGTTTCTCCTCAGTCAGAACTCAAAGTTGTACTGCACTGCTCTGAGGCAGTAGCTAACTGAATCAGCAACATTCTATCGTAGCTCATGTTGCTGTGAGGCCACTCCCATTTGGAACCTCTGCCCCAGAATGACTGACAGAAGCTTCCAAGGGAGCCCTAGAAGCTAACTCTTTGCTGCCCAGGATGCCTATTTAGAAAACCCACTAACTACACAGGGTTTTAGTAACCCAACAGGAAATCTGTGGATTACACAAGTAGATAATGATCCAGGCAGGGATAAACTACCCAGGCTGGGATCTGAACCCAGACCCTAGACTCCTATCCTAAGTTCTACCTGGTAGTCTATCACTCTAGCCACTAGGCCATCCTAGTAGTCTTGACTCTGACCTACTTCTCTCTGGCCCTTTAAACCCTTATCCCCCCTCCAGTTCAGGTTAACTCCTGCTCATTATTTCAAGGAAAGGCATCTATCATCATAGAAGCATAGAAACATAGACTTTGATGGCAGATAAGGACCGCTTGGCCCACCTAGTCTGCCCATTTCCCTACCTAGAGGATAAGCTGCAGATCCTATTTAACCAACATCCTATTTCTTCCTACCCCCAAAAAAATTGCCTTATATCTGTCCCATGCATTCTTGAATTCTCCCACAGTTTTAGACCCCACAACCTCCTCAGGAAGGCTGTTCCATGCGTCCACCACCTTCTCTGTGAAAAAATACTTCCTCACATTGCCCCTGAGCTGTCCCCCTCTATCTTCAAATTGTGTCCCCTTGTTCTTGCACATCTCTTTTTCTGAAAGATGCTACCCTCTTGGACTTTGTTGATTCCACTGAGGTACTTAAACATTTCTATCATGTCCCCCCTCTTCCTCCCTTCATCAAGGGTATACATATTAAGCTCCTTTAGCCTCTCCTCGTATGGCTTCTCTTGCAGACCCTGCACCATTTTAGTTGCCCTCCTCTGAACTGCCTCCATCCTGTCTATGTCCTTGCGGAGATGGGGTCTCCAGAACTGGACGCAGTACTCCAGATGGGGTCTCTCCATCTGTCTGTACAGGGGGATAACAACTTCCTGTTTTCTGCTGGTGATGCCTCTCCCTATACATCCCAGTATCCACCTGCTATGTGCAAAGCAGGCTGCTTGGCTACCCTGTTCTGCCTTCTGATCCTTTGTACTACTGACTGCCTTATTTCCCTATCCCTGAGGTACCCTCCCTTGTGCAGCGAGCATCCACTACCATGGCATGTGCCCCCGAACCCATACATATGCATCCCCTCAATACCTGCCTCCCCAAACATGGTGTTGTTTATCTTGGGTACTGGCTCTGGAAAAGACTATGTGCATCTATACCTCTCGGCTTCATCAACAAGAAGCTACTCCACTCCCCTGTTTGGCCATTCCTATCACTCCTCATCCTCCTAACCTGAACGGGAGATATCAAACTCAACCCTGGCCCTACACACCCCATCTACTCCCCCTCTCCCAATTGTTATCGGCTAATCACCTAAAGTGTTGAAGTTTGCCCATATAAACACCCGAAGTCTGTGCCCCAAAACTGCCAAACTCAAAGCATGGGTTACTCAGCACTCTCTGGACATTTTAGGCATATTGGAGTTTTGGCTAATGCCTAGCATCAAGCAACATGAGATAGCAATACACAGTTACAACTGCTTCAGGAAGGACAGGCTGGGTAAATAGGGAGGTGGTCTCATCATGCATGTCTGAGTTGGCTTAGATGCCTTTGAATTCCCTACCCCTGCCCCTGAACCACATGTGGCAGAGTATCCATTTCTTTTCCTGACTCACAGCTGCATAAAAAAAATTAATAGTGGGTTGGGCCTACCTGCCTACAAAGAGGCCTCCATCTGCCTCCCCCCTTTTCTATCCTCCCTTGCCAACCTCCCTCACCATGATGAGGCAGCATGGGTTAATGGGGGGAGATCATGTCAAACAAATCTGATTGACTTCTTTGACTTAGTCACTAAGACAGTAGACAGGGGCCAAATGGTAGACATCCTCTATCTTGATTTCAGCAAAGCCTTTGACTCTGTGCCCCACAAAAGGTTGATCAGGAAGTTGGTGGATCTTGGGGTTGGGGAAAAGATGGCCAGATGGGTGGAAAACTGGTTGAGGGACAGAACCAGAGGGTGGTTGGTGGGGGGAGAGTTACCTGGCACCAGAGAGGTAACCAGTGGGGTCCTGCAGGGCTTGGTGCTAAGGCCGGTGTTGTTCAGTGTCTTCATCAATGACATTGGGGGATGGCATTAAAGGCAAATATGTGCCTATTCATGGATGACACCAAGCTCTGCGGGAGAGTGGACACAGCTGAAGGGATACAGGACCTACAGGAAGATCTGAAAAAGCTGGAGAGGTGATCCAGGATCTGGCAGCTTGGCTTCAATACCTAGAAATGCAAAGTTATGCATATTGTTGCCAAGAATTCCAGGACAGAGTACTACCTGGGTGGAGTCCAAGTATCTGCATCAGAGGAGAAGGACCTGGGAGTGAAGATCACTAGTGACCTGAAGCACTCCACACAGTGCAAGAAAGCAGCAGCAAAAGCAAACAAGATGCTGAGATGCATATCTAGGGGGATCAGTAGTAGGAGAGAGGAGGTTATAATGCCCTTGTACAGGCCACTGGTAAGGCTGCATCTAGAGTATGAAGTTCAGTACTGGTGCCCACACCTCAAAAAGGATATTAACCTGCTGGAGAAGGTCCAGAGGAGGGCTACAAATATGACAGTGGGTCAGCAGGGTAAGGCATACAAGGAGAGGCTGAGGGCACTGAACATGTACTCCATGGAAGACAGGAGAGAGACAGAGAGAGGCGACATGATTGGGACCTTCAAGTACTTGAAAGGGATGAATAAGGTTGATAAGGAAAGTCTCTTTAACCTGAGTACCAACCATAACACGAGGGGGCACAGTCTTAAGCTGGAGGATGGAAGGTTTAGGAGGGAGGTCAGGAAGTACTTCTTCACAGAGATGGTGGTGGACACTTGGAATGTGCTGCCAGGAGAGGTCATCTTATTGAAGACAGTGGGCAGCTTTAAGAGAGGCTGGGATAGGAATAGGAGGAAGGTAAGGATCATGGGTAGGGAGGATGGGAGGAGTGGGGAGGGAGGTCAGGGACATTAGCTCAAACTGTGGACCCTGTAATATGAGCAGACTTGATAGACCAAATGACCTTCTTCTTCTGGTTTCTTCATATGTTTGTATGACCTCATACTCTGTGGTGATTTTTTTTCTTTTTTCCTCTCCTGCAGCCACAGTCCTGCCTTATTAATCCAACTACCGCTCCTCCTTCACCGCCGACACTGAAGCTGACATGCCCAGCTGGCATATGCAGCTACAACTGTTGAAAGGGGCCACCCCTATGCCCCCGTGCCCAGTGATGATCCTATACCTGCACATGCCTTATTCAGGCATCGTCAGCCAGTGAAGCTGCAACCTTTAAGTTGCCATGGACTATGCTGCCATTTTCTCCCTTTTTTCCCCTGATGGGAGCATGGACATGTAATGACATCCATGCACAATGTGCAGACATCTGCCGTGCTCCCCTCCACTTGGCACCTGTGCATCTGCAGTACCTCTGGGCATCCCCAGGGACTGCCAGAGCGCAGCATGCAACCACTCCTTTCCCCAGGACTAAGAGCTGTTGTCGGATGCTCAATCCTAGTCCTCCATTACTGACCCCCAGTGACCCAGGCTCATTCTTGAACCCAGGTCGCTGGTGTGGAGTGAGGTGTGGCATCCAGCACCTCAACCCTCAGTGCCACCAGGCCCTCTTTGGCAACTTTAACAGAGACTGGCTGAACCCCAATTCTGACAAGATTCATGCCTCTCTTGCTGATGGCAACCTGGCTCAGCTCATCAATGTCCCAACAAGAATCAACACAAAATTGGGCAACCATTCCATGTTTGATTGAGTGATCAACAACTGTGCCCATAAGGTGAAATCTGTGGGTGTACTTGCTGACAGTATCAGTGATCACTCCCCTACCTTCTATATCTAGTGAAATAACTTCCCTAACACTCCACCCAAGGTCACTCTGGTCCTAGATATGTCCCATCTCGATCCCAGTGCTTTTCTTGCTTCTATCTCGGGTGCCAGTTGGGGACCAATAAACACTCTCCTGGACATCAACCAGACCTTCAATTTTTTGTGACCACCTTCACCAATATAGTTGATCTTCATTCCTCCATGAAGAGGTGCAGATTAAATGGGATCAAAGCTCCATGACTCTCAAAGGATATTAGGAAGCTCATGACCGCTTGTGATCAGGCTTGGAAGACCTTCAAACGAAGTGGGCTACCCTCCAACTGGCAAGTCTATTGGCAGCTCAGGAACAGGTGTAAAAATTATTTTCAGAAAGCTAAGTGCACCCACTTTAGATCACTCCAAACAGAGCAGCTCTGTAATTCCAAAGAATTCTGGAGGCAAGTGAAGTCCCTAATCAAAGGCAAGTCCACTGAGGCCCCAAGCTCCATCTCTGCTCAATGCACTGCCCTCTCTGACCCCCCCATCCATCGCCACTGGATTTAATGAATTCTTTACCAACCTCCATAGATATACCTCACTCTTTACCAGCTCTCTCCCCTCCTCCCCACCCCCATAAGTGGACACTGATGCTCATCCAGCCTTTCACCTTAAACTTGCCACCCTCAATGAAGTTCACTACTTTCTTGCTAACCTAAAAGCTGACAGCTCCCCTGGTTGCAACACCCTTAAACCCAAATTTCACAAATTGGGATCTGCAGCCCAGCCCATGCCTGCCCAGTGCGTGACCTGTTTAACTGATCCTTCCTCTCAGGGTCTGACCCTGATAAATGGAAGGTAGCCGTGGTTGTTCCCATTCGTAAGGGTGGACCCAACACAACTGTTGAGAACTTTAGGCCTATTTCCATCCTCTGCTCACTGGCAAAAATCCAAGAGCATAACTCTATAACCATCTACAGGATTATTTGGACCACCACCACCACCTCCTCTCAAGGTTCCAGCATGAATTCATAAAAAAACACAGTACCCTCACTGCCTTAATAAATGTTACATCCAACCTGTTCCATGCTATTGACCAGGGCTTTGCCACTGGTGCTATCTTCATTGATTTGATGAAGGTTTTTGACTTGGTCAACCTCAGTCTCCTTCTACGGCAGCTACACTTACTTGGCATTGACGTTAGTGCCATAACTTGGCTCCAAAGTTACCTTACAGGCTGCACTCAAATGGTCAAGTGGTCCAGTTCTCTCTCGGATCTCTGACCAATAACCCACAGCATCCCTCAGAGCTCCAGCCTGAGCCAATTATTATTTTCCCTGTTCATCAATGAATTACCAAATAACGGTGGAGGGGACTCTGTACACCTCTACACGGATGACGCCATTGTTTACTGTTCTTCATCCAACGTCAAGTGGCTCAACAGCATGCTCACCTCAGACTTCCAAATTCCAGAGGGCTGGTTTCTAGATAACCAACTAGCCTTCAACACCAAAAAAAACAACAAATGCATGCTGTTCTCCAATCCCTCCTCCTCATCATATCCCCAACCCTCTCTTGCGATACTCTCCCATAATGATGATGCCCTTTAATCCATCTCATCCTTTAAATATCTGGGTATCACCTTAGATTCCTCACTTTCCCTGAACACTCATGTCACCCTCCTAACTAAAACTCTTAACCAAAAGCTGGGTCTGCTCTACCGCATACGACCCTTCCTCACATCAGCTTCATGCCACAAGATTGTGACTGCCACCCTCCTGCCCCTCCTTATGTATGGCACCACACTATTACTTAGAACCAACACATCCATCCTATCTCACCTTAAACAGGCCTATCATAGGGTGGGAAGGTTTGCCTTAGGGGTCAATGCCTATCACCACCACTGCGATGTCCTCTCCTCCCTGGGCTTGCTAACGTATGAGTCCAAACTCCAGTATGCCACGCTGAGTCTAGTGCACAAACTGGTCCACTGTTACACCCCTCCTTACCTTACTGAACTTATTCAGCTCTGGCAACCTCTGTGTGCTCTTAGATCTGCCTCTCTCCCTCTTCTTATACTGCCCAAACCTCGGTTAGCAGTGGCCCAGAGATCTTTTGCCTTCTTGACAGAGTCTAGCTGGAACTCACTACCACACTCTACCTTATCCTGCACCTTCCTTACTAAATTCTAGTCCTCCCTATTACAGCACCACAATGCCTCATCACTTTACTCCTGCTTCCATTGACTCTTGGTCTGGCTTTCATAATGATATGCATAAATTTTTCCTGCTCACTTATCCTCATATGTATAAGAAACCCCGCTCCCTGACCACTTCTGTTTATGTAAATATTTAATGTAAGTGTACAGGTATCTGTAAATGGTGCATGTTGTAAATCTATGAACGATGTAAATATAACCACTGTAACTGTCATGTCTTTGTAATCTGTAAATATTTCATCTGTGAATGTTTCTGTAAATGATGAATTTTTTGTAAATCAGTGAGTGATATAAATGCATTCACTGCTACCGCCATGTCATTGTCTATGCTCTGCACTTTCCGGGTCGCCTCTGAAAAAGGGACTGTAATTTCTCAGCTCACTCACCCAGTTACCAAAATTCAAATAAATAAAATAAGTAAGTAAAGGGGCATGGTTAGCAAAGTTTGTAGATGATGCTGAAGTGGGTCATATTGTCGACACTGAGGAGGGTATTACCTCACTTCAGGATGATCTGAACAAATTATGCACCTGGTCATTAACAAACAAAATGATTTTTAACCCTGATAAATGCCTGTTGATGCACTTTAGTATTAATAATCTGCAGGCAAAATATTATATGGGTGGCAAAGAGTGAAGAACTTTGGACTGTGAGAAAGATTTGGGTGATAGTATACTAAAATTTTCCAAGCACTGTGATAAAATCGTTTCAAAGAGTAATAAAATCTTGAGGCTTATAAGGAAGAATCTAATACATAGGGAGAGAGAGAGGTGGTGTTGCCATTGTATAGGTCACTGGTTTGTCCACATCTGGAGTACTATGGACCATTATGGAACTAATCATTTAAAGAAAATGTAGACAAGCTAGAAAGAGTGCAGAAAAAAGCAACACGGGATCATTAAGGGGATGGATGGACTGAGTTACAAGGAGAAGTTGGATAAACTAGGCTTGTACAAACTGGAGACAAGGAGAGTTAGGGGTGACATGATATCTGAAGCAGCATGGATTTACAGCAGGAAGATCTTGTCAAACAAATCTGATAGATTTCTTTGACTGGGTGACTAGGGAGGTGGATTAGGGAGGGGTGGTGGATGTGGTCTACCAGGATTTCAGCAAGGCCTTCAACACTGTCCCACATAGGAGGCTAGCAAACAAGTTGGGCAGCCTGGGAGTGGGTCCCAGGAGGGTAAACTGGGTCAAAAATTGGCTGAGTGATAGGATACAGAGGGTGGTAGTGAATGGAGTTCAATTCAAAAAGAGAGGGGGTGACCAGCGGGGTCCCGCAGGAATCAGTGTTTGCACCAGTCCTCTTTAATGCCTTCATAAGCAACATTGCAGAGGGGCTAGAAAGGACGGTGTGTTTCTTTGCCGATGACATGAAGATCTGCAACACAGTTGTCATTCCAGGAGGGATAGAGAAAATGAAAAGGGACCTAAGCAAGACTGAGGAGTAGTCAAGGGTGTGGCAGCTAAGATTCAATGCCAAGAGGTGCAAGAGCATGCACTTGGGGAACAGAAATGCAAGGAAGGAGTACATGATTGGGTGGGAGGTACTGAAGGCCACCAAATAAGAAAGGGACAGGGGAGTAACCATAAACCTAAAGGGTTACCAAACAATGTGAGAAGGCTGTGAGGAGAGCCAGTAGAATGCTGGGGTGCATAGGGAGAGGTATCTCCAGCAGAAAGAAGAAGGTGGTGATGCTATTGTATAGAACACTGGTGACACCTCATCTAGAGCACTGTTTCTAGTTCTGGAGGCTGCATCTCCAGATGGACATAGAATAATGTGGTTCTGAGAAGGGTGACACAAATGGTGCAGGGACTGCACCAAGAGTCATATATGGGGAAACTGGAGGATCTTAATATTTATTCCCTGGAGGAGGGGGGATATGATAGAGACTTTCAAATACCTCAAGGGTGTAAATAATGTACAATAGGATAGCATCTTTCAAAAAAAAGATATGTTCAAGAACAAGGGGCCATTATATGAAAATAGAGGGGGTGACTTGGGGTAATTTGAGAAAGTGTATTTTTGCAGAAAGTGAGGTGGATCCATGGAACAGTCTCCCAGCAGAGGTTGTAGGGGCAAAAATGGTAGGGGAATTCAAAAATCCATGGGACAGACATAGAGGAACTCTAGTTGTAGGAAAGAGTGGGTAAGCCACAGATCATTTAGGATCTGTGCTTTCTGAAACAGGTAGGGAAGATGGGCAGACTAGCTGGGCTAAGCGGTCATTATCTACTGTCAAATTCTATGTTTCTATGTTTCTATATTCATTTTTTAAAGCCATTACAAATAAAGAACTGAGATCAAATCTGAATATTTAATTTTTAAATAGTAAAAGAGAAACTAGATGTCATAAATTACAATGTAGGGGTATGCAGTTTAAAACCGAAAGGAGAAGAGTATGGCTCTCGCAGAGTGAGAAGAGTCTGGAATGGTTTACCTACGGAGGTGGTAGAATGTAAAACAGTTAATAGTGGTTATCCCCATTGAAAAAATGGCAGACAAGCTAGATGGGCTATTGTGACTCCTCTTGTCTGATTATTCCTATTTTCCTGTGTTCCTATGGCAGCATATGAACCTCGAGGGTGCAATGTGAGAAGTCCTTGCTGTTACCTTAACCCTGAGATAGAAACACAGGCTGAGATGTGTGAGTTAGCCAATGTCTTATTGTACATAATATATGGGTTCTTCACACAGGAGTCACATAAGCATCCTCCCAAAGTAAAAAAAAAAACTAAAAAAACTGCCATTTCTTTGTTCTGTTCTGTGATCCAGATTCAATTTACAGTCTTTTACAAGTTAAAAGGTACAACTTTGGTTAAGCAACTGGGTGTGGGGTGAATGAAGAATTTAAAATTGTATGACCTTTGAACTGTGCTGCACTACTGGGAATGCACACAACACTTTGTAATGTGCACAACAGCTTAGAATGTGCACAGCCAAGATTTTGAGTAGGCTGATTTTTATACAGAACATATAAAATAGTGTAGGGTAGCCCATGCAAAACAATACTATTCTTCCCTCAAGTGGTTATTATGACGTCAAGGACCTTGAGAGCAAAGCTTGATAGGTCCCTATGACATCATAGTAACCATGACGTGTGAGGAGAGTGATGTTGTGTATTTGGGTTACCATACACTATTCTATATAGTGTATGGTCCCCCCCCCCCCCAAAAAAAAACAAAATCACTTACTTTTTTTTTCAAGCATCTGTCCCTGCCATCCGCGACCTGCATTTCTTGGGCATCCGCCCGCATGCCAGCTCATGCAGACAATGCTTCAACCACCACTAGCCCTATCAACAGCACTGATGGAATTACTTATATTGTAATGATCATACAGTAGTAACGCAGAATGAAAAGTCATTGTGGCATTGTCATACAGTTTTATAAGATGGATAATCAGACAGCAAATGTATTTATTTAATAACCATTGGCAAGGATGGGTAGTACAAATAATGACAGAAAGAGATGACTTTGCATCATGATTTTACCGTCACTTGTAAAAGAGCAGTAGAAGACTTTCAAAGGGGTCAGATGTGGGTTATTGAACATAGTACTGTCCAATAGCTGGGTAACTTTGCAAAACATAAATTGAAACTTATATTTATTAATGAATCTAATGCATTTTCTAAATATATTGTTTTAGTACAATGGTGCTTATCTGCATTTAACGTTTAGTAATTTAGTCTGTTCTTAGTCTATTTAGTGTAGTCTAGTCTAAATTTCGTCTACTAGAAATTTAGTCTGTTCTTGAGAACACTGCCATAAGATACTATGACTGCTACATCAGTGATTGTATGTTTGACTGATTGATTGACTGATTTTGAAAATTGGAGTCCGGGAAAAGTACACTGAGCCACAGCTTGTTTCCAGATGCAAGCCGGGGGACGGGAACAGGGTTGGCAAATATATAGCATGGACATAGTGCACAGTTAAATGTAATTTCATAGCATTGACACTGTTCACAGTTACAGTAAAGTGAAATAGAGTACATGATTAAAACAGAGGTAAGTACAATAAGAGCAAGCAGAACAAGTCAAGCAATTCAGCCACACCTACACTGGGGTAGAAGGCATCAGGTAGGGGGAAAACAGGAGCAGAAAACTTAAATAAAAAGAAAGTAAAAAAAAGCAGAACACTAAGATGATTACATAGGATGGGATAAGCATAGAAGATGATATGGAAAAGGTAAAAAATATTAAATGGCAATTACAGCTTAGTATTTACCATAGAAAGTATAGGGCCACTACTTAAAAGCAAGAACAAGTCATGAAGTAACAATGCAACAAACATATGATAGGGATAGAGATAGTTATTAGGGGGAAGGATCTGAAGGTTCTGTGTGTGAACTAAATGTGACCAGGTTTCTTGGTCCAGTCGAGTTTCACCTGAGGGTACTGAAGGAGATGAGCCAGTCACTGGTAGCCCTTCTGGTAGATCTGCTGACAAAATCAGTAACATCTTGGGGTGTGCACAATAACTAGAGAGTAGCACATGTGGTCCTTCTAAAAGTAAGTGTGGGATAGGGACAAGTCATGTAGCTATAGACCTGTGAGTTTGACATCAGTAGTGGGAATGTTGATGGGGTTGATTATCAAAGAGCAGATAGTGGTTTTCCTAGTAGAAATGGACTCTTAGAAATAAGCTGGGGCATAGAAAAGGGAGGTTATGTCAAATCAATCTGATTTACTTCTTTGACACTTGGATGCTGATGGTCAATACGAATCAGGCAGTAACCATTCTATATCTTGACTTTAGCAGTCTTCAGTTCAGTGCCTCACATAAGACAAATCCAAATAATAGGGGCACTAAGACTTTAAAATGAACTAGCTTAGTTGATTGCAAACTGTTTACCTGACAGAACCCAAATAGTTGTCCTAAATCACAAATTTACAGATGTCAGGAAGGTTATGAGTAGGGTGCCTCACGGTTGGTGCTGGGTCTGGTATTGTTTAATATGTTTATCAGTGACGTACATGTGGGATTGCACTGCAAGGTGAATGTACTGTACTTGCAGACTTAACCTCCCCAGTGCTCCCAGGTCACCCTTGAAAACAGGCACTTGTGCCTAGTGGGCCTCACCAGGTAACCAAAGACTAAAATAAAAAAATAAAATAAATAAAGATAATATTATTCAAAAGGGCAGATACTGATGAGGGGTTAAATGACATGAAGGGAAATATGGAAAGACTTCAATAGCAGTGAGGAACATGGCAGATAAAGATCAATGCCACAAAATTCAAACTGTTTCATACTGGCAGCAAGAATAAGTGAGCCAAATGCAGAAAAAATGGGTTCATGGTGGAACCACTGATAGAAGAAAGGGCTATAAGGGTAACAATTAATAGCAGTAGGAAATTTTCATCTCTATATGTAAAAACAAATGGAAATGCAAATAGGATTCTGGGGTGTATTAGATGGGTCTTAACTAACCAAAACAAGGAGGTGATCTTGCCACTATACAGGTCTAAGGTTAGTCTGCACCTAGAGTGCTACAGTATGTGCAGTTTTGGAACCCTCATATGGAAAATGATAGGGAGAGGCTTGAAAATATACATTGGACAACAAAACAGATTCACAATCAACAGGGGAAGACATATCTGGAGAGGTAGGAGAGCTTAAATATCTATTCATTGGAGCATAGAAAGAGGAGTGGGGACATGACAGCAACTTACAAATAAATACCATGGCATGATGAGGTAGTCAGCATGGATTTATTTAAGATAAAAGGGAAGGCAACCACCAGGGGTCACAACTTCAAACTGGGGAAGGGGGATAATTTCAAGAAAGACGTAAGTGTCTATTTAATAGTGTCTATTTACAGAAAAGGGCTGTGAATAAAAGGAGCACTCTATGCATAGCATTAGTCAATGCCAATACAATCCTGGGTTCAACATGGAAAGACATTGTTATGATGGGTAATTGAAGACAAGCGGAAGGTCAACAGACCACAAGGAGCTTTGAACTGATCAAATAAACCTATCTAAGAAAAACTGTGGCCTGGTTGAACTCTTGTCTCTATCTGTCTCATCCATCTACTGTATGTATCTACAGTGGTAGCCTGTGAAAAGTTGTAATATATCTAGATATATTTAAATGTAAGCTGACCCCCAGACATTGGTTACTATAAACCCCTCTAACAGAGTGGAATGGACAGGATTCCAGTAGGTTTTGATGGAATCACTGGTCACATATACTATGACTTTTTGGGCCAGATAACCCATGGCCACCCTGCACCATGTCCTCCATGTCAACTTACACTTATGTTCCAGCTGGTTGAGGATGCAACTGTTGTAATCTTGATAAGAAAAAGAACCTGTGCAATCTCCACTTGGTGGTGACACCCCAGTTTCATTTCTCAACATGAACTGCAGTACCAAAGCCCTCATTGGGCCCCTCTTGCCTTAATGTTGTCTTTAAAATGTGGCTTACAGTCCCATTTGCCTGCTGCTGAATGTGTTGCACACTCCTTAAATGCTCTTTCCCTACTTCAACTCCCCCAGTTACTCTGTTTACGACTAGGCAGACATTGATGGCATGAAACTTTAAGTGTCTTCTGGGAAGATGGATCTGTTACTTATGGTCCATAGACTGGTCTCCTTGAGGGAAGTACAACATAAATGGATCCTGGTCGCCCACTATGTGGATATGTTATATATGAACATGCTCCACAGGACTGGCCCGGAAACCATTGAATATTACCAGAAAGAAGTTTGGGAATGTGATGTAAATCTGATTGGATTTCTGGTAAAGTGCATAGAGATAGTACAGACTCATACAATGTTGTGTCCATGAAACCCACCATGGGGGTATCCCTAGCACCAAGCTGTGCCAAACTTTACCTAGGTCTGACGGAAAAGTTTTGTGATACAGAGCCCTATAGTTAACCGATTCTTTACCTACATTGATTTATAGCATTGATATATTGTTGACTTGTTTGCAATATGGAAGGGATTGAGAATTCTGTTAAGTATCAAAACAATTCCATCCCAAATCTTATGTTTACAATGACATATGATGCCAAAACTGTTTCATTTTTAAATCTTACAATTTCAAAGAGGGCACAGGTAAAATCATCACAGATCTGTATTAAAAAGAAAACAGACACAAATTCAGTGTTACAGTCCTCAAGATGTCATCCAAAGCATATAATTGAGAGCAGCATACCCTGGAGCCAGTTCCTCCACCTCCATAGAACTTGTAGTCTGGAACACAGCTATGAACAGAGGGTGGGTAAAATGACAAAATGATTTCAGTCAAGGGGGCATAAACTGAAAGTGACTACAGAAGCTGAATAGTTGGCAAGACATCATGAACATTCAAATTTGTTAGCCTCTATGACAAATCATGACTCACAAAGTACCCAAACTGATTTAGTCAAATTTATTACTAGCTATACCCCACTGGCCCTGCAAGTCAGAGAAATTACAGTAAAGAATTGGAATATTAATTTATTTTTAGTTAATTTGTTAATGCTCTTCCAGTACAGGCCCTATTATCTTGGTCCGACCCCCCCCCCAGCTCCTTCACCCAGATTCCCAGGGTCTTAACTTCACCTCTATTCTTCCCCCATGGTTCCCCCCATGGCAGGGTTGGCAGGACCCTCTTATCTGCTGGAGAATGGATCTGGTTCATGGAGGGAGGGCCTCTCACCAGTGCGGGGCCTGCAAGGGGTCAGATCATTGATCTGTTTGGGATTTTCTCTCCAAGTTTTCTCCTCTGGATCCCTGGCTTTGGAGTGGCACACAAGCATGTGGCATATCACCACCAGCATCCCCCACCTAGTCTCTCTGAGCGCTCTGCCACCTGAAGTCACCCAGGTGGCAGTATTGCACTGGAACATGACTGCTTTCCCTCCTCAGAGAAGAACAGAATGACAGCATCCTTTGGCACCTTCAGTTCCCCCCCCTCCACAGCCAGCCTCTAATGCATCAGGCTCAGTCTTAAACCAAGGTCCCTTGTGTGGCAGTAGGTGTGGTGTCCAGCACCTAGATCTTCCACACTACTGGGTTAGCTGATTAAAATGTTATTGCTTTGTACCCAGTTCTAGACAAAAGTATACTACAACCTCCACAGGAGGTATATGAAACAGCTGCAAACCAGAAGGATCTGTTAGTAAATTCTTTACAACCATATAAACAACCACATAGACCAACTGCGTTTGGAGCAAAACACCCTTCGGGATGTGTTCTCTGTGGGAAATGTAAATACTGCGGAAAAATCAGGAGAGAGAAAAGTTTCAGCCACCCTATATCTGGGAGGAAATTTGAAATCAGTTACCCAATAACTTGCAATACCCAGAACACTGTACACAGTATGTTTCATTTCATTTCATAACATCTTATTCATAAGAATATTAGGAACAGGATAGATGTAATAATGCTCCATTGAGCATAAACTCATTTCCAAGAAGATCCCAATGTGCAATTTTATAAACAGTTTCAGAACACTTGATACAAAAAAAATTATAAAAATGTAGCCTCATCTCAAGTACAAAAGGTGAACAACATATAACATCAACAAGTACAAAAAAATGCATATTCATAAATAATGAAAACTAACGATGGCAACATGTCTAACATTAAAATGCATTATAACAATGATGTTGCATTGATTTTCCAAAAAAAAACATTTTTTATCAAATATGGTTTGATAGCCTGGTTTACCAATCTAAGATGAATTGGGATACTATTCCATATCATCATCCCCCTATAATAAAAAGATAATATATATTTTTCTCTTGGCTTCTTAATTTGAAAATTTTCCATAATATACTCTGGCAATTTGCCTTGTTGTACCTTACTCATACCGTTTAAGGTGTGCCAATCTTTCCTTTCTATAAGCCTCATCCAATTTAGTGATTTGTACATGTGACAGTGATTGGTTCATCTTGGGACATTAAGTATGAGACAGGCCATTTTATTATACATTGCATCTAATTTAATCAGACCCGTCTTAGAGGCCCCAGCATAGATAATGTCCCCATAATCTAGCACCAGCAAAAGCATCATATTTACCACCCTTAGCCTTATCTCCTGTGACATAAAGTATTTTATTCTATGTATCATGCCCAGCTTCTTTCCTAGATTGTGGGTCAAAATTTCTAGGTGAGGTGCCCAACTAAGTTTTTCATTCAGAGTAATGCCCAAGTACTTATATTTGTTTACTTGTTGGATTTGTGGGCCCTGTAGGGTCTGGATAACCAAAGGGGCCCCTATACAGTCTGTCCTGGAGAACAACATAGAATGTGTCTTGTTAGTATTTAAACACAATCTGCATTCCCCCAAAAAAACTCTACAAACTGCAAAAGGCCTCTTGTAGGCCATCCTGTATTATGAATACCCCTTTTCCTTCTGTATAAACAACTGTATCATCCGCATAAATATGGTACTTTATTGTAGGATTTTTAAACGGTAAGTCATTGATGTAGATATTGAAAAGCAGGGGGCCCAAAATTGATCCCTGTGGGACCCCTGTTCCAATCTGCGCTGGTAAAGATCTAAAAGCCCCTACCTCTACCACCTGCTTTCTGCCAGTTAAATATATTTTAAACCATTCTAATTCCCCCTCCCTTACACCCATTTTGTGGAGTCTGGACAGGAGAAAGCCGTGGTGCAAAATATTGAAAGTTTTCGATAAGTCTACAAACAAAGCTCCCACAAACATTCTCCTGTCCAGACTCTGCTGTACGTCCCCCACTACCTTCAACAAAACTGCATTGCCCATAAGATCAACCACTTTTTTCAAAACAGCCTAGGATTTTGATTTGCTTGACAATCCAATGCAGATCTAAAGAAAGTCTGTTTTGATTGTCTAATCTGATTTACATATTTATTTCTGGCCTGTCTATATAATGTCCAGTCCCCATTTGTACCTGTTAATTTGGCTTTATGCCATTTTCTATCGCTATCTGTTTTTAGCTTTTGAAGTGTGGCTTTATACCACCTTGAATTATTAGCTCTTACCTTCCTTTTACGTACTGGAACATGATAGTTACAGATCCTCAGGAACTCTTCCTGAAAATATAACCATGCATCTGAAGATGTAGGTATCAGTTCCAGTCTATTCCATGCTACATTCTCTAAATCAAGCATAAATTCAACATAATTAAACTTTTTAAAGTGTCTCCATGTTACTGTTTGATCTTGTTTATTAGTCTTTAAATGCCTTCTCAGAACAAAGGTAACCTGGTGGTCTGAGAAGGCATCCAGCAAAACGTCACTCTGAAAACATGCTGATGGATGATTAGTAAAAATAAGATCCAATAAAGTTGAATTCTGAATGTTTTTTACAATTTATCCTAGTTGGTTCCTCCAGTAGTTAACTGAGCTACAGATATTCCTGGAAGTCTATCAAACCATTGGTTGGATCTATCTGGATCCAATTAACACTAAAGTCACCTAGAATTAATAGTTCATGTGTAGATTTGTAATTTTCCATAAATTCCTGTAAACTTTGAAAAATACTATTTTCCACATGCAAAAAGAACTTGGAAGACACACCCTGGCAGTATTTTAAGAAAATGTTTACTAAAAATTGATAAAAACAGTAAAATAAAATACAGAACAAATATCAAAGAGCATCACAATCACATAAAAGAAAAAAAAGGAAAACTACAGAACAAACTCCAACCACAATTCATTTAGATCTTTTCTGTCTAATGTATTACCTCTGTAAGTGCCTTTAAAGTTAGAGCAAAGAGCTGTGTCTCTCTAGAGTCCCAAGATGATATAACATTTATTTCAGAGGCAATTATCAGTTAAAACTCTGTCTTCACACCCCTTCTGTGAGTCATCTAACTCCTCCTTTTAGAATATAAAATTTCAAAAAACAATTTCCTACCAGGAGGTATGTTAATAATTTAACACCAGTAAAAACCCATTTCCCAAATTATGAGTCTTTGATCAGCCAGTTCCTTTGAGGGTTACAACCCTGCACTCCATCACCCAGGTGTGAGATAGCCAACAGGAATCAGTTATATGGTGCCCTTTCTCTATGTAATAAAATGTATATTTAGTTTCCAACTTCAAAAGCATGAGGTCATAAAAAGGCCACACAATACAATTTCTCAAGAAAGTTAATTACATTACAGAGATATCCTGGTCAGTGTAATACATCCTGTGATTTCAGCTGCTGACACCTTGTAATTTAAAAGGGCCAAATCTCACAGACTGACATTTCATACACTGACCATTTATGTATAATACCAATATCATACAATAATCATAACCAGCTGGCCAAGCATCACACTGAGTACATACTGACATTGTGATAACATCATGATAAAGTTCAATAATATTAAGTCACAGTGTTTACATCTGTAAATGTGCTATATTTAAAGAGTTCAATGTACAAAACTAATTAAAAATGTATAAAGTCTCAGTTCATCTTTACAACAAACATGATTAATGTTCTAACTCTTGCAAAAATTCAGAATGAAAATTCCAGTAAACTTGATTACTCAGTGGTAGGGGTGTGTGAGTAATGAATAGTATTTCCCAAATGCCATGAATATTAGGCTATTTTTTACTGTGACAGGGTGCATCCCTGCCACTGTAGTAGGACCCCTTGAGTATATTAGGTTACAAACTCTCTCTCTCTCTCTCTCTACATTCTTATCTAATAAAGCTATTCTTTTCTTTCTGTCTGGAGGAAGGTCACTTCCAGATAACCTTCTGTGCATCTCTTTAACTTTCTTTTTTTTCGTCCATGGGTCCGTATGTATGGAGGTCAACTTTCAGTGACCTTGAGCTCCCAGATACAGGGTGCTGATATGATAATAGCCATAACTCTATGGAATGGCTGGCTATTGTAGCTAGAATGTAACATAGATTTTGTATACAGTAAAACACCCTAATCAAAAAGGAATACAGTGACTATATAGTGTGTAGGCAGAGAAAGACCTACATGACTAGCCTGTACATTAGTATTTATTACAAAGTGACAAAACCCTTTCTCTTTTTATTTTCTGTAACCCTGTGGCCGCTATGGAAATGTTAGAACCTGTACTGAATGCTGCAGTTTATCTAATTGAATACATTGTACTGCATAATAAAGATTACAGTATGGGAAAATTACTGTCATGAAAGAATCCAGCATAAACATAGCTAGTGAAGATATAAAAGGCTAGAATACTGAAAGGGAATAAAAGAAAACTCAAACCTCCTTTGGGTCACATAAAATGCTTTAACAAATGTACTTCTTGAAGAAGAAGGACTAAATTAAGTCTGTCCTTACCTGAAGCAGGGGAAAGAATGAAATATGGTGTATAGGTAACTGTGGCCCCTTACGGTCCCTTTTTATATTGAGCTGTCTGTCACTCAAGTCCCAGTGGAATGTTTTCCACCTTTAAGAAGGGGAAAATCCTTCTGGGAAAGTCCCATCTATTATTTAAAGATGCTTCTCATTATTGAAGGATAACTAAGTCCTTTTAGCCTGTTATTTAACTAAATGAAGGGCCATGATGATGCTTGGTCACCTGACCCGGAGGGGTGAGTATAACTAGCATTGCCTCAGCAGATAAGTTTTAGATAGGGCCAGTGTCTTCTGATTGAATGTGGGTGAAGGACTAGGAGATTCCTGTGTTGCACTAAGGAGAAAATTGTGAAAATTGTTTACAAGTCTTTTAAATTATTTTGTTTTATTTTTACTTTATATGATGCAAAGCTGTTGTTGTTTATGATTACAAAATAAACATTCTGCTTAGAAAAAGTGGATTGCACCAAATATTTTGTGTTTGTGTCCATCTGTATTTCCCACACCTGTACAGTTACTAGGGAAGAAAATTGAATGATCAGTGCTATTTGGGGCTATTTGGCATTTTGCTACATGGAGGGCATTCAAGATCTTCTGAGACTTCATGTCCAATCAGAAGCAACTTTAGAAGCTCACTGAAGACAGGTCATGTAAAATCAGAAATCTTGACATTTTTGTCCCCTCTCTAAATCCCAGCAAAGGAGGGATCCATTTTTGACACAGTATGGTAAAAATGAGGCTTTTAAGAAAGGTAAAATTGAGGGTCTGTTTAGTGTTTGCTGAGAGAGACTGGCAGGCAGGCCAGAACAGTACACACACACACACACACACACACACATATATAGGCTACGTGTGTATTATACTAAAACCAAACAAGATTTAAAAATGCAATGTGGTGTTTTAAAGACTAACAATTTATGGGAGTAAGAAAGGTATTGTAGGGGGTTATTTGGATTAGAATTTAAAGTTTTTGTATCTTAGTTGTCTGAAACAAAGAACAAGGTAAGTAGCCTGAGTTAGCTGTCGGGGACCTTTTTTCTATTGTCCATGGATTAGCTTTGTGCCCAACAAAATATATATATATATGTGTATGTATGTATATAGGTAGATAGATATGTAGATATACATATATATAGTTTCTGAGAATTTAGTCAGGTTTGACTATAGAAAGTGAGACTTGTCAGCTCAGCACTGCTGCAATGACTTAAGTGACTTGATTTCATAACAAATATAATTTTAATTTCATATCAAAAATCTTCCTGTGAGGAACCCAGTCTTTAGTTGTGCACTCAAGACAGTTTTCTAAGTTTGTGGCTTTTGTGCCCGAAAATAACTTTAAAAATAATTGTTTTTCCTGGGACATTAGTCAGGCTTGACTATTAGTGAGTGAGACTTGTCAGCTCAGCATTGCTACAGGGACTTGAAGGACTTGATTTCACACATCTCCTGTGAGGAATGCAGGTTTGGTCCCTCCATGGCTACTTAAGAAACTGTGAGTGCAGCAGACCTGGTAGGGTGAGACTAGTCAGCTGACTCCTACTGCTTCAGTTAGCTACTCTTCTGTCCAGTGTGTGTGCACAGCTGTGCACGTAAGACATGTTCCTATGTTTGTAGCTGTGTGTCCAAGAAGAAGTTAAAAAAATATATATTTTTATGAGAATTTTTAGTGAGGCTTGACTATTAGTGAGTGAGATTTGTCAGCTCAGCATTTCTATAGGGTTGTGAGTGACTTGATTTCATAATAATATAATTTAAATGTAATAAATACATCTTCCAGAGAGGAATGCATTCATGGCAGACAAAGGACATATTACCAGAAAACATAGTTGGTCCAGCAGAGTTAGCAAAGCTGCAGCAGGTGTAGAGTAGCAGGACAGGGTGAGCATACTGCAGAGTGACACTCTGGGTACATTTGTTGTACAAAACTATGCTTTACCCCATCAAAGCCTGTAGTCTCCACCAGCACCAGTATAGCATTGTCTGACACCTTGGAAAAAAGAAAAAGTACCATTCGAATTACTAGTAGTGATGCTAGGAGGACATTTTTGTGTCATTAACTGCTACTGATACTACCAATGTGAATGTGTCCACTTTATCCCATACCACCAGAATGAGGACATCCTCCTTAATAATCACATCTGCTCTGGTCCACCACCCATCCACTACAACATCTGCTGCAACAATGGCCCTGCCAGCCATTCCTGTCACTGTGATTGAAACTACTTCTTCCACAATGACCCAGACCACTCCTGCCAGTGTGACTAAGACCACTCCTGACACTATGATCCAGACCACTCCTGTCACTGTGACTTAATGTTCTAATGTCCTGTCCTATTGTCCTGGGTTAATAAACATGGTTGTAATGGGAAAAACAATTAACAACTTTGTATTGGAATTGTTCTGTATTTTGTTGGCTTTGTGCAAACTACAACTGCTGACTGGGTGGCCTCTCTATGCTACCACACCTAAAGAGATCTTCTTTATCATTATGCCAAACTAAGGAGGATTTGCATTATGGCTGTGACTGATTCATGCTTGCAGAGCAGAAACACACCTGTCCACGGAAGTACGACTATTTTTATTTCACTGTTAGAGGATAAAACACGTTGCTAGCAGTTCTCCTGAGAAACACTGAAAATTTAAATGATCATACAGAAGTGTTAAAAATGTAGGCCCAGATATTCAAACTGCGCCCAAAATGTGCACAACAGCAGGAGCAAGCACAAATCAATTGCTCATATGCGCAACAGACGCAATATTCAAACATGGAGCAGAACAAATTGTGCAAGCAGCCAACGTCTGAATATCACACAAACTGCGCATATCGCAACCAGGAAGGGGAAGCTGAGCAGAAAGGTTGCACCATAGCGCAACAAGGGCAGCCCAGCTGAGCAGTCCAGAGGTGCCATAGCGCAAGCAGCCCCCCAGCAGAGCAATGGAACTGCACAACCAGGGAGGCAGGCTGGGGCCCACCGCCAGCCATGCCACACATGGGCACAGGAACACACTGCAGAACCAACAAGACACCTGCACACCCCAAGCACAGCATCACTGGGGGTGGGACGGATGATCTACTGGCCCATGGGGACAAGCCAACAAAGCACAGCAGGGCCATGACGCCCCAGCACAACCACTGGCAGGCTGAGACTGCCACACACAGGGGGTTGACAACCACAGTGCACATCAGCCCCCGGTACGCACAGCACACCCTGCACCGTGACCCCAAGACACCACCCATGTGCAGTGACTGGCACTGCAGGAAACACCATGCATCCCCCCGCACACATCAACCCCGTGTAGCAGAGAAGCATACAAGCCAGACCCACCCTGTGCACCCAGCAGTGGGTGGCAGCAGATGGCAAGACCAACAGAAAGTCACTGCCACGCTGGAGACACCTCCCCATGCACACACACGTGCACACACACACACACACACACACACACACACACACACATACCCAGGACCATACCACCCCAGATGGCATTCACACCACTGCAACTGAGCAACCATAGCCAGCTGCAAATCAGAGACCAACACAGTATTCATATCAAAATATAAATGTATTAGAAAAATGTAAATTACAAAATCAACAACAACATAACTATTTACAAGGTGGGGTAGGGGTACAAGGTAGGGGTGGGCAAAGGGTAGGGATGAACAACTTGGAGAGGGAAGGCAGGGTGGGAGGGACGGGTGAAGTGGGAAGGGGAATCCGGCCTAAGGCCTAGCAGGCTGGTCCTCTTCCGCCTGGTGCCGCCGTGTCAGGCCATGGCGCTGGATGCTGGTGAGGATGGTCCTGTTGTCCAAGGACACCTGGGTGAGCTGCTGCAGTGCCCGCTCTATCCTCCGGAGCACAATGAGGCCTAGGAAAATGGGAACACAGTCAATGGCTGTGACTGACCACAACCCTGAACACCACTCAACCTGCAAGCCATATAGCCCAATGTCCCGCACCTGTGATGGTATGCACCCACCCACAGTGAACATGCACATGGCCAGCCCAACCAGGCGGCACCAGCTATGTGCACCACTGCACACACACACTGCCCATGTCCATCACAGCACAAACAAGGCTGTCAAGTGACGTGGCAATGTGGTGCGATGCCAGTTCCACAGCCATGTGCCCAGTGCATGCATGGACCACCAGTGACGCACACACAGACGTGCAGTGACACTGGACAGTGATGAATGTCACCTGTGTCATGCATGGTTGAGTTGTGCATGGCTGGTGGTCATGCCCAGCCCCTCCAGCATGCAATAGCATCCATGATGTAATGATACTCACACTCCGCAAGCAGCTGTGTCTGCTGCTGCTGCTGTGGCCCACCCCTCGCAGCACCACCGACCGGCACCGGGGCCCTGCCACGGCCCTCCTCACCCGTGCCTGCATCCTCTCTGCCAGGCCTGTGGGAGACAAATGTTGAGAAAACATCAGTGTGACTCCAAAGCAGACTGCCCCTGCCCCTGTGAGAGTGCCTGCCCACACAGCCAGACCCATGCATCTCACACCTGCACACACTGACACAGCCAACCATGTCAGAGCCATCACCTATGCACAGCCACCAAAACACACTCACACCCCTACAGAGAATACAGGTGCATAGATGGTACACCCACCTGACCTAGGCACCACGCCCCTCCTGGCACATGACCGTAGCCACTCATGCAGGTCAGGCTCCCTCCTGCAGAGGTCACCATACCTGTGCCGGCACTGCTCAGCATACCGGCGCTGCCCAGTGACCCCCACCAGGTCATTGGCCACTTGCAGCCAGACCTGGGTTCTAGCCATGGTGAGGGGCTCCTCACCATACAGTGCCCCATAGTGGGGCTCTACCAGGGCCACCAGGTTGGCCACCTCCACCGGGCTCCATTGCACTGCCCTCCTGTGTGCCATGCTTCCAAGTTTACAGCAGGCAATATGGCGCCCGCAGCGTGGCAACCCCACGTGGAAATGTTGTGCAATAGACCACCATAGGTTCCAATTGCACTGTTCATACAGCGCTGCTAGTCCACATAGCGCTGTCACCAGACAGCACAATAGGGCCGTACACATGGCAGCCGAACAGCGCCAGGGGGCAAAGGTCGGACACCAGGTCAGGGGTCTATGATGCAAGGCCACGCAGAGCGCCATCTGATGTCTACGCATCCTGCACAACTGACCACCTGCGTGACAGTGCCACAGTGGACTATTGCGCAGTAGTGCCACAGCGCCATATAGTGCCCAGTGCTGTAGCGCCACTGGCACAATGGTGGCCATGGCCTGAATTGCCGATCACGCACAGCACGTCATCAGCGCGGCAGACGCCTGCGTAAGCTACCTGGGCATGCGCAATGCAGTGTACCACACAGTCACAGATCTGCGCTATTGGCTCAGCCGGCTCAACCATCTTGCGAAAAGTGCAATGGCGCGATATTCAGCCGACACATGCAAATCATCTGATCAGCCATTCAAAGGCGCAGTGGCGTGATTTGCATCTCATTACAGTTGCTCCACTCCTAATTTGCATGCATTGTGCTATAAAAGTGCGACAGTGGGCTGCGCTGGACAGATTCGGTTACTGCAGGTGAGAGGTGAGTTGCATGCTGTGGGATGTTCTGGACAATGGGCATGGGATAATGCTGTAGACTGCACAGTGACACGTGTCCACTTCCACCCATACAGATCGCCATGACCGAGCAGAGACAAGGTGAGGGTGAGGATGGTGGGCGAAGGAGGAGGAGGCCCACCTTCACCACGGCAGAGACTGAGGCCCTCTTCCAGGCCTACCTGGAGGATGAGGCACTACTGAGTGGAAGCCAGGGCACCCCTCAGGCCCGTGCAGCTGCATGGGAGGGGGTAGCCCGGGCAGTGAACCTGCATGGAAGCCACCAGCACTCCATGCAGGAATGCAAAAAGAAGATTGGGACAGACCACAGGAGGGTGAAGGAAAAGGTGGCAGCCCTCAGGGCGGCACGTGCTGGCACTGGCGGGGGCCAGCCAGCAGGTGGTGGAGCTGACCCCGCCTGAGGACCGACTGGCTGCAACTATGCAGTGCAGTGCTATTGAGGGCGTACCAGGAGGTGGATTCCAGACAGGTGGAAGCCCATCACTGCACGGTATGACATGGTGGTGGTGTTGGGGGAGGTTGTTCACATGCACTCACATGTCCTCTCTTTCTGTTACAGATCCTGTTCGTCTTCAGGAGATGGTGGTGGTGGGTCCAGGCAGTGAGGATGACCTGCTGGACATGGAGGAGGGTCCATCCACCTCTGTCACCAGCCAGCATGCACTGCACCAGCATGCACGCTGTGCTGCCAACTCTGGTGTCGGTGATTCAGGTGTGGGGGGTGCACAGCCTGTGTCTCAGCAGTCTGGCATGTAAGCATGCCAGCACGCTGTGACTGTGGCTGTAGCACGTACCTGCACCATTGATGATGCAAGGACTGCAATGGGCAGTGACATGTGTGTGTCCCATGACGGACAGACAGCAGGCCAGCACGTGCCCCTGGGCCTTGCTGGTTCAAACTTGTGTGCCAGCATGTCGGCACAGTCCCAGGCTGTGTCTGTCAGCACCGGTGGGGCAGCACCGGTGGCTGTGCAGGTGTCTGGCACTGTTGCAGCCACAGCAGTGG
This sequence comes from Neoceratodus forsteri, assembly GCA_016271365.2. NCBI lineage: Eukaryota > Metazoa > Chordata > Ceratodontiformes > Ceratodontidae > Neoceratodus > Neoceratodus forsteri. Next base: position 1,463,078,793 of record CM057449.1, read on the forward strand.
AACGAGTGGACCCTGGGACACAGTGGTTGGAGGGGCAGCAGCAGCAGTCACCCACCAGGTCTGGGGGTACAGTGTCCAGCGGTGGCACATGCCTGCCACCCTTTGATACGTCCATTCCTGGTCCTGGCGAACAGTGCCCACCCTCAAGGGGTGTTGTGCATCAGGACCTTCCACACCCTGGAGGACAGGATGCCATTGTGGCACAGTACCCATTGGATGAGCACACCCGCCTGCTGCTGGAATCAGTACAGCAGCAGAGGCAGGTTGCAATGTCCGTGGAGGCACTGTCTGTGGCTGTGGAGTGGCACAGCAGGGAGTGTGCTCTGGACTGTGCAGAGATGGTCCACATGCAGATGGATGTGACCGCCGCCATTGACAGGCTGACCCAGGCAGTGGTCTCTGTCGTGGACGCATTGGGCACACAGTCAGGTGCCCCTCTACCGCACACCCCACACAGTTCACTCTCCACTCCCCGTTCCCGGCGTCGTGCGACACCAGGCCTGTCGACACCAGGTTCTGCTGTGGGCATCCCGAGCACCCCTGGTGCAGGTATGTTCGGCATGCTGCAGACCCCTGTGCGGGCAAGGTTGTGTTCGTGCAGTGGGACCCCTGGTGGTCCAACAGTGCCACCCCATGTGGCCCCTGCTCAGCCTGCCAGTGCTGTTGGGTCACGGCGGGGGCCGCCCATGCATCCGCGGTGGCCGTGGGACAGTGCTACATGACTGACCTGTCTCCCAGTGCGGGCCCTGTCTGGTGCTGCCCTGTGTGCAATGTGTGTCATGGTGGGCAGTGCACTGCTGGGTGCTCTGCTCAACACACCGACACACAGACCACCTGCACACCCTCCCAACTGCTGTCCACAGGTGCGTGTGCGTGATGATGCCTGCATTGTACTGTACATCAAGGTGCAAGGGTGCCCAGCATCTGACACACGTACTTGGACAGTACAGGTGGTGGGGTGGTCGGTGGTTCTGTGTATTAGCAATGTCGGTTCTGCTGTGCTGTGCATCTGCCCATGTACACTCTGTGCCTGGTGTGTGTGTGTCCATATGAGTGTTCATCCCTCCCTGATGGTGTGTTTGTATGCCTGGACCCTTCCACTCCCCCTGGCCATCATGCACCCCTGGTGTGTTACCCTGTGTGCCTGTGGTTTGCGCCTGGACAGTGTTGGTTGCACATGGCCCCTTGACTTACCTGTGTCGTGCATAGTGCTCCTCTGTGATGGTGTCCCGGTGCAGCTGGGCCTGCCGGATCAGTCGGGGGTCCCGCCGTCCTGGGGGGGCTGCTCATCACCATCAACACCGGCGCCACTAGCATCCCCATCGCTGTCCCCCTCTTCAACCTGTAGGGCTATCCCACAGTCTTTGGCCATGTTGTGCAGGATGCAACAGGCCAGGAATATCCCACAGGCCTTTGGGGGGGCTGTACTGTAGGCCACCGCCGGAGGTGTCTAGGCATCGGAAGCGTGCCTTGAGCATCCCAAACACCCACTCTATGATGTTGCATGTGGTGGCATGTGCCTCATTATAGCATTGCTGTGATAGGGTCATGGGGCGCCGGAACGGTGTGAGCAGCCAGGGACGGAGTGGGGACCCTATGTCACCTGTGTGGAGATAGTGGAGATCAGTGTCATGTTCAGGTCCATTTTGCCCATATCCCTGTGTGCCACTACCATGGCATCTGTGGCATTCCCACCCTTGCCCCAAGTTTGCATTCCATACATGCGTACTCACCCACTAGATGTCCTGTGGGGATGTCCCCACTCTTGAATCGATGGCACAGTGTGGACTGATGCCATATGAAGGCATCATGTGCTCCACCAGGGTGTGTGGCACAGACATTGATTATATGCCCAGTGGCATCACACACCACCTGGCAGTTGACACTGGAGTAGCCCTTTCGGTTCCTATACGCTGCCCCATTGGGGCCAGGTGGCATGCGAATGGCCACATGGGTGCAGTCTATGGCCCCTAGCACACCAGGCATATGTGCTACCCTGTGGAACTCCTGCATGTTTGCTGTGCGCTCTGCTGCGGTGCTGGGGAAATGGATGGGCTCCACAGCATGTGGCAGCAGTGCGCTGAGGAATTGGGTGAGGATACGTGATGTGGCTGACTGTGTGATGCCTGTGGTGTCCCCTGTCGGCCTCTGGAAGGTGCCCGTGGTGAGCAGGCACATGCAGGCTGTCACCTTGGTCTCTACTGACAGAGCGTGACTCCGTCGTGAGGGTGCCTGCATCACATCACTGCACAGCTCACAGAGCCGTCTCAGTATTGCCCTGTTCAGGCGGTACCGGCCCACGATCTCTACATCTGTATACAGCTCATAGCTGATGCGGGCACGGTACTGCCTGTTGGGGGTGTACCACCGACAGGCCCTTCCACGGCCTCGTCCCCCTGCAGCTTGCATTCTCACCCCCCTCATTACAGCTTCCATGTGGAAGCTGGCACTGTCCATCTCCCTGGCTTCTGACCCCCCCTGGCTGGTGTTTCTGTGTTACCCCCGCTGTCCTGACTGCTACTTCCACTGCACCGGGCACCCCCCGCTGGCCTCTGCAGCCTATGGCCCACAATGCTTGCCTTGTCTGCCCTAGCCTGTCACTGTCTGTCTGTCTGTCTCTCTCTCTATACCCCACTTGGCATCCTTGTAGCGTTCTTGCGCCGCTTCCTTGAGCCTTTTTATTTTGGCTCATTTCCGCTGGTGTGCAGTTTCCGGCAGTTCCGCTCTTGAGCACTGCGCAAGTCTTTGAATATCGCATTGCGCTCTTTATGCATGGATCCACCCCCGTTGGTTGTGCATGCCTTCCTTTGCATTGCGCTGTTGCTCAGCATGTTTTCGGTGGCGCAACTGCCTCCTGCTGAATATTGCAGAATGGCGCACTTTTGGTCTTGCGCAGGCGCAACCCTATTGCGCATGGCGCAACCCTTTTGAATATCCCACCCGTAATGTTAATTGCAAGTAAGAATGGATGGCAACATGATGACAACACTCCCCTAAACAAGCCCTATCGGCCAGGCTGTGACTGATTGATTTTTCTTGCAGAACAGAAACTAGTGTTTAAGGAAAAAAACACCCCTACTATGTTTCATAATAATATAATATAAATTTCATTTCATCTTCCTGTGAGGAATGCAGCCATGGCAAACAAAGGATGCACCAGAAATGTAATTAGTCTGGCAGCCCCAGCAAAGCTGCTGTAGTTGCAGAGTAGAAAACAGCAGGTCATAAGCGCAGTGCAGATCAGGGCTCAGGGTGTAGTCACTGCAAAAATTATTTTACAGAAAATTTGTTTCTGATCCACATGTAACTTCTGTTCTTGTTGTTGTAATACACATTGTTATTGTATGTGTGTGTGTGTGTGTGTGCGCGCGCACTCCAGAAAGACATTGCTGTAAGTTTCTGGATTCATGCCTAGGAAGAAATTTAAAGCAGAAATATTTTTTCTTCTTAATTTTTTTACTAGTCAGGCTTGACTGCTAGTGAAAGAGACTTGTCACTGCTCACTGGCATTGTCGCAGTGAGTGACTGGACTACTACTGCATTTCATAATAATATAATTTAAAATTTCATATCATATATCTTCCTGTGAGGAACCTGGACTCAAGTCCCTCCATGATATTTTTGCAGTTACGAATGCACTGCCATATTTAACTAGTAGATTGGGCTCGTTGTCTGACTCCCGCTGCTTCTGAGCAGCTAACTTCCATTTAGTTCTCTGTGTGTGCGCAATGTGTAAGCTCATGGCTTACTGGCTTTGTGCCTAAGAAGAAATTTAAAATAAAATATTTTTTCTTCATAATTTATTGACTAGTCAGTCTTGACTACTGAGAGTAAGACTTGACAGCACACTGGCATTGTTGCAGTGAGTGACTGATGACTATTGTATTACAGATTACTATAATTTAAATTTAATATCACGCAGACATATTTCTGTGAGGAAAAGGAATCCAGGCTCAGTTCTGTGCATCTGTGAGTGCACCACCATATTTGTTAGCTGGTAGGGTGTGACTAATCAACTGACTCTCACTGCTTCTGCGCAGCTAGCTGCCATTTTGATTTGTGTTAGTGCATAGTGTGTGCACTCAAGAAAGACATTGTTGTAAGTTTGTGGCTTCATGCCTAAGAAGAAATTTAAAACAGAATATTTTTCCTTCATAATTTATTTACTAGTCAGACTCGACTATTAGTGAGTGAGACTTGTCAGCTCACTGACATTGCTGCAGTGACTATATCTCATGATGATACAAGTTCAATTTAAGCCAGCTGTATTTGTTAGTCACAGTATTTTTCAGCAATACAGATTACTGCCAATCAGGAATTTACATAATTAAGCAAAATAACAATAAATAAAATAACTAGATAGACAGAGGGGGAAATTCTGGTGAAACTGGACATACAATTAAATGACTTACACATAAAGGTAAAAACAGGAGAAGGGAAGAAGGGAAGGGGAAATTGGAATAATATAGTACAGTTGTCACATACTGTATCTTATAATAACATTATAATTTATATAATATTACAAAATACCATACCATACCATACCATACCATACCATAACACATATAACAGAGTAGCATAGCAGCACAACACACCACACACACATCACACACCATGTACTGTATCACACAACACATAACACAGCACACAATATAAATATAACATGTAATATAACATAACATAAATGTAACAATATAACATATAAAATCAAATAATTATTGTATGTTACTGTCTATATTAATACATCCCCCAGAGCCACTGCTGGTGAGATAAGAGTGGTTTCACATGCATTCTTCTCGAGAGAGAACAATGAAGCAAAGCTGAGCTGTTCTGGCTTAAGCAGAATGCAAGTGAAACCACTCTTACCAACAATGAGTGGTGATGGGGGACATATTAATATATTATAGATCAAGGGGGTACTCAATGTTATTATTTTTTGTAAACTGTCCTGGAATATGCCCACTTCTAGGGCATCTGTGTGTGAGACACTCTTCACAAAATAAAAGTGTCTCACATGCAGGGAGGGGAAGGGAGTGCTCTGATTTGTTGGGAGCGCTCCCTTGATCTATGACACTATAATAACATGTATCTTTGTCCTACACTGGGACTGGTCTCATGCCGTAAGTGCTGGCACCTGAGTTCAGAACCAGTAGGGGGTGCTGTGCTGTGCTGTAATGGTTTTTACCCAGTATCCTGGCCAACATTCCCCTTCCAATGAAACTATTTCATGCAATTGCCCAAGGCTGCGTGTAGGTGTTGATGAGTGAAATGGCTGCCAAAAATGTTTACAGTCATTTACCTACTAGTCCCACATTGCTTGTACTTTGTGATATAATGCATATTAAAAGTGAGACAGAAATGCTGATTTTTCTTCTTCTCCACTGATACCACCAATGTCCCCCACAACCAGGCAACCTGTGGTGAGTTTCAAACAAGCCTACCAAGTCATGAAACTCATTAATGCAAATTCTGCAGGAGAGTTACTGCAGGAAATAATTTCAATGGCAATTAATCCATTTTGTCTCTCAGGAAACTATGTTGTGACACTGTATTTCATGTGTTTCACATTTTCAACACATTACAGTCCTGTCCCACATCTTTATCATCAGATTCATGTTCCACCTTTCCAAAACATTACAGTCACATTCACATGTATGGGTGTTGATGTGCAAAATAACTGCCACTATACTTTTACAGTCATTTCACTACCAGTCTGGTAGAGCCTGCAATGAATAGCTGCAGGTGGGGTCTGTCTGCGGGCATGCCACCAGATGACACCTGAGCAGCCAGGGGGAGGGAGTAGCTTCCACCCAATAGGGGTGGGGTCAGGCAAATAGGCAGGGTTCCCAGGGGCAGGAGCTGCTACCTACTGGTAGGAGGAGCTTTGTTTATTTTAATCAGTGTAATGAAGGCTCTGTCTTCTTTTACCTCATCCTACCAGCAGATACCCTCCCATGTCCTCTCCTCACAAAAGTAGGGGTGCAGTACTGTTAGGTAGAGAACTTGTTGTCCCACTATGGAGGCTCAATTTAGGAGTCAGGATGGAATTCTACCGTTTTTCTCCCTTTGAGTTTTCCAGTTTTTCACCTTCTCTGGCAGGGAGTTAGCAGTATGGGGAGAAGATAGATAGACAGGGTTGCCACAGGTATGTAGGCATGATGATAGTGGTCTGACAGGTGTTTGAAGGGCTTGATGATGTTACTAATCTGGGAAAAAGGTAAGAATATACCCAAGGTCTCTAATAGAGTTTTAAGGGTTAATTTTGGATACCTGGTTAGGTGCCCTTAGGCGAAAGATATATTGCATCCCCCCCAAAGAGAATATTATCTGAGCCTCTATATTTGGGTATGACAGCATAAGGTTCACAGTTTGAATCCCCACAGAACTTGAGACTAAAGGTGATTTGGACCCAAAAGTAAACAAGAGGGTTACCCTGTCTGTTACCTGTTCACACTATTATGCTCTGAAGTTGGCACTGTGGGAGCAGAGGGCCTGGCATTTGTGACAGGTTTGGTTGGCAGTGGTGTGATAAATTTGGTAGCACACGCTTTAACTGTTCAGTGTGTCAGCTTAATACTGTACAGCTCACTTGCAAAATAAGGCAGTGATTCATTTTTAAAAGAGAAAACAGAACAATATCATTTTGCTTACAGTCAACGTTCCTACCTGTTTTATTTTTTTTTTAAAGTGCTAGTTAGAGTAGCTGTAGTTAGGGAAGAAGATGGCTTCCAACTACAGTGAGCACACTGCAGACTACCTGAAGCAGTTGTGCAAGGAGAGAGGAGAGGAGAGAGGAGTCCTGCATGAGGGGAGAGCCACCAAGCAGAACCTCGTGGACACTCTGATGGCCGCTGATGCCCAGAGTGTTGAGTCACAGACTGTGACTGTAAAGGACCATACCTTGAGCATGGAGGGGCCAGCGGTCAGTGCAGTGTCCAGAGCAGTGAGGAGGACAGCGGGGCCAGTGCAAGCCAAGGGCCACAGCAGCAGGGGGAAGGTGACCAGCATTCTGGAGCCAGAAGCAATCAGGCTGCAGATTGAGTTGTGCAGGATGGAGCTGGAGTTCCAGAGAAAAGAGAAGTGAGAGCAGCGAGCTGCAGAGGAGAAGAGGGAGTAAGAATAGTGAGCCACAGAGGAGAAGATGGAGCGAGAAGAGCAAGAAGCTGACTGGGAAGAGTGTGAGCACCAGAGGCGACATGAACTGGAGAAGCTACGACTCCAACCACCAGCACCAGAGCAGGTAAGTGGCTTGGGTTTAACTGGTACTGCAGGACTGGGTTACAAATTAAACTCCAAATTGATAGCTGAATTTAAAGAGGGAGGGATATGGATGCCTTTTTAAATTCCTTTGAAAAAGTTTGTATTGAAGCAAAGATTCCTAGAGAGTCCTGGAGCTTCCAGCTATCCCCGCTACTTACCGGGAAAGCTGGGGATGCATTGGGTCAAATAGACAATGAGGACACTAATGATTACAGCAAACTTAAAGCTACACTTTTAAAAAAGTTTGATTTAACTGCAGAAGCATACAGAGCTAAATTCAGTAAGCTCAGGAGAAGCCCTGACATGAGCTATGATGAGCTAGCCATGAAACAACGTCAGTGTTTAAAATGTTGGTGGGAAGGAATTGAAGCAAACTCTGTAGATAAAATTGAAAATGCTATATTGTTAGAACAGTTTTTTTGGGGCATGCCCAGCAGAGCAGAAAACCTGGCTGGAAGACCGAGATCCCAAAACAGTGCAAGAGGCTGCTGAACTCTCAGACCACTATGCCAACAGCAGACCTGTTCTCAGAGGAATGGGGTGGGCATGACAGTGCAGAAAGGGAAAAGCACACCTTCAGGGAAGCTAAAACCCTCATTGCCTCCACCAAAACCAGTTAGCCCCAGGTTTCAAAGAAAAGATTTTTCTGAGAAAAGAAACTAATGCTGGGTTTACAAAGAAACTGGGCATATTGCCAGACAGTGTCCCAAAAGGATGAGCAGTACACAAAATGGGGCTAGGAAAGAAGTGGGTTGTTTGTGTGTCCCTGGGAACATGCCTGTCAACATGAGGAAACACATGCACCCAGTCACTGTGAATGGTGTACAGACACAAGGGTTAAGAGACACAGGGGCATCCCTGATGTTAATAAAAGGGGATCTGGTACAGCCTGGTCAGTTTATACCCATTAAATTTGTAACTGTAAAAGGCTTCACTGTGGAGGAGAAAACATTGCCACTCCCTAGTGTTCTCCTAGACTGGGATGAAACAGGGGGAACTGTGCAACAGGTGGCTGTAGCCAGAACTTTAGCAGCTGACGTCATCCTTGTCAACAATCTCAAACAGGGAATGATGTGTGCAGTTACCCATAGAGAAGTGGCAAGGGAAAATTGTAGTTTCCTTGTCCCCTTAGAAGCCACTGTGGAAACCACTTGGAGACAGGTTCCCTAGCCTGTGTCTCCTGATATGGAGACTAATGAAAAGGGGGTAGAAATTTGCCCAGTAGCAGTTAACCACACAGCTACGGAGGGTTACTCCAAAAAGGAGGGATGACCCATTGTCAGAGGGTTAGGGATGACAGTGATCCAGAGTGCCCTGATGCTAGAGTTAGGGACTATAGTATAGATACTGAGGAGGACCTGTCCCCATGCTTTGGGAATGTGTAAGGAGTTTGCAGCAGCTCAGAAAAGTCACCCTAATCTAAAGAAGCTGAGGGCTTGGGCAGACTCTGACAGAGTACAAGGAGGTGATGGGAAACATAAGGTTTATTGGGAAAACAGACTGATGTATACTCAAGCTGAAAAGACAGAGGTTAGTGTGATAGGCAGGCAGCTTGTCATTTCCCAGGGGTATCGTGAGCAGTTTCTCAAGACTGCACACGATATTCCCTTGTCTGGTCATCTGGGAATCATGAGCACTACACAGATGTTGGCCCAGAATTTCTATTGGCCCAACTTCACCCAGCAGGTGAAGGAGTATTGCAGGTCTTGTCACCGGTGCCAAGAAATAGGGAAGGCGGGTAAGAAAACCCAAGCCACCCTAATTCCATTGCCCATAGTAGAGGAGCCATTCCAGAGGGTGGGAATGGATATTGTGGGGCCTTTAAATACTCCCAGCTCCTCCTGGAAGAGGTTCATCTTGACTGCAGTGGAATATGCCACCCAGTATCTGGAGGCAGTCACTCTATCCTCACTGAGGACAGACAAAGTGGCAGATGCTTTATTTGGGATTTTCTCCCATGTTGGGTTTCCTCAGGCGGTTATCACCGATCGAGGGGGTTCCTTTATGTCAGACCTGATGAAATGTTTGTGGAAGAAGTGTGGGGTGGTGCAGAGGCACATGATACCTTATCACCAGCAAGCCAGTGGGCTTGTGGAAAGATTTAAAAGCACCCTGAAGTCAATGCTCCAAGCATTTGCTGAACAGCTTGAGAGGGACTGAGAGAAATACCATCCCCATCTGTTGTTTGCATACAGGGATGTGACCCAAGAGTCAACAGGTTTTCCTCCTTTGAGCTGTTATATGGACGCCGGGTACAAGGGCCCCTAGACTTGATCCGGGAGGACTGGGAAGGCAAGCACACCACCCAGAGAACTCCCATAGCGGATTACATCCTTAGGTTTAGGGAAAGGCTGAAGGAGCTTATGAGGACAGCCCAGAGCAACCTGGCAGCTGCCCAACAGAAACAAAAAGTGTGGTACGACTGCAGAGCCAGAGCTCACTCATACATGGTGGGTCAAGAAGTCATGTTCCTTATCCCGGTCCAGAAAAACAAGCCACAGGCTGAGTGGGCAGGACAGTACAAAGTAGTCAGAAAGGTAAATGATGTGAACTATATCATAGAATTACCTGACAGAGGACATACAGAAGGAATGTACCACGTCAACGTGATGAAGCCATATGCTAATAGGGCTGACATGGTGTTTGTAGTGTGGCTTATTTGAATTTAAAGTAATGCCTTTCGGAATGAAGAATGCCCCAGAAACTTTCTAAAGGTTGGTGAACCAGGTGTTAAATGGTGCTGAGGAGTATGCCGTGGAGTACCTGGATGACATTGCCATCTCTAGTGCCAGCTGGGAGGAACACCTGTCCCATCTTAGGGAAGTGCTGGGCAGGATTCAGAGGGATGGGCTCACTGTCAAAGCTGAGAAGTGCCAAGTGGCCATGGCTGAAGTGGCATACCTCGGGCATGTTGTAGGCTGGGGACAGCTCCATCTTAACCAAGTAAAAATAGAGGCAATCAAGGCATGGCCAAGACCCAAAACACAGAACCAGGTCAGGAGTTTTCTAGGGACAGCAGGGTACTATAGGAAATGTGTACCCAATTACAGTGCCCTGGCTCCTCCCCTATCTGATCTGGTAAAGAAAAAGATGCCTAAGAAAATTACCTGGGAACCAGCCTGTGAAAAAGCCTTTACCAGACTGAAGGAGGCACTGTGCAGTGCTCCTGTATTGACAAGTCCTGACTATAGCAGACCCTTTATAGTCCAGACTGATGCCTCAGACATGGATATTGGGGCAATACTGAGTCAGACATCCAACCAAGGGAAAGATAACCCCATAATGTACCTGAGTAAAAAGTTACTTCCCAGGGAGCAGGCATACTCTACTGTGGAAAAAGAGTGCCTTGCCATAGTGTGGGCCCTAAAGAAGTTAGAGCCATACTTATACAGGCAGCATTTTGAGGTACAAACTGACCACAACCCCCTGGTTTGGCTGACACAAATGGGAAAAACTAATGATAGACTATTAAGATGGAGTCTTGCCTTGCATGGGTATGACATGATGTTCTTATATAGGGCTGGAGCGACCAATCACAATGCAGATGGCTTGTCGCAGCTATATGAGAAGTGAACTAACTTAGGGAGCTCATCCCATGCAGGGGATAGAGCCCCCAAATTCAGTCTAGGTGGGGAGGATTGTGATGCATCGCCAGCTGGTTATGATTATTGTATGATATTTATACTAAAAATAAATGACCAGTGTATGAAATGTCAGTCTGTGAGATCTGGCCCTTTTAAATTACAAGGTGTCAGGAGCTGAAATCACAGGCTGTATTACACTGACCAGGAGATCTCTGTAATGTAATTAACTTCCTTGAGAAGTTGCATTTTATATCCTTTGTATGACCTCATGCTTTTGAAGTTGTAAACTAAATACACATTTTATTACATAGGGAAAGGACATCATTTAGCTGATTCCTGTTGGCTATTTCACACCTGGGTGATGGACTGCAGGGTTGTAACCCTCAAAGGAACTGGCTGATCAAAGACTCATAATTTGGGAAATGGGTTTTTGCTGATGTCACATTATCAACATACCTCCTGGTAGGAAATTATTTTTAGTAATTTTATATTCTAAAAGGAGGAGCTAGATGACTCACAGAAGGGGTGTGGAGACACAGAGTTTAACTGATACTTGTGTCTGAAATGAATGTTATATCATCTTGGTACTCTAGAGAGACACAGCTCTCTGATTTAACTTTAAAGGCACTTACAGAGGTAATACATTAGACAGAAAAATCTAAATGTATTGTGGTAGGAGTTTATTCTGTAGTTTTCCTTTTTTTTTCTTTTATGTGATTGTGATGCTCTTTGATATTTGCTCTGTATTTTATTTTACTGTTTTTAGCCATTTTTAGTAAACATTTTCTTAAGATACTGCCTGTGTGTGTCTTCCAAATTCTTTTTGCATGTAATGTATACGTGGTTAAGTCTGACAGGTGTTTGAAGGGCTTGATGGTGTTACTAAAATGGGAAAAGGTAAGAACATAACTAAGGTCTCTTATAGAGTTTTAAGGGTTCATTTTGGATACCTGGTTAAGTGCCCTTAGGCGAAAGATATATTGCATCCCCCAAAGAGAATATTATCTGAGCCTGTACATTTGGTTAAGCTACCATAAGGTTCACAGTTTGAATCCCCCCAGAACTTGAGAATAAAGGTGATTTGAAACCAAAAGCAGACAGGAGGGTTACCCTGCCTGTTACCTGTTCACACTATTGCACTCTGAGGTTGGTACTGTGGGAGCAGAGGGCCTGACCTGTGCAGTGTGTTTGAGACAGTCAGTATAAAAAGGGTGTAGCTACACTTGAACCTTTACCTTTAAGAAAGTACATCTCTCTGTACAAAATGCATTAAGAGGATTTTTGAGGGTGTGGGGGGGACCACTTTAGGCTATATATCAGACACGAGTGTATCTAATGAATTATGAGTAATAAATATTTTTGTTATTTTTTGTTGCTGAAGTTTTCTTTTAAGTGTACTGACTGTGCAGCTTTTGATCTCATATAGTTTTACAGTGGCTTGTGCACCACACTTTGAGGGTGACCCCTTGTCTGCACCTTTCTTATTGAGGAAGGTTGGCCCTGACTCTCTTTCTATTCACTACAGCATCAAAGTTCCTGCAGTAGGTGTTTGGTCTCTCACACTCTCTCTTTCTCTCTCTCTCTCTCTCTAGCTCACTGTCTATCTCTCACTCTCTTTCTCTCTTCCATGCTCTTTCCTTCTTCTGCTCTTTTAGCTGTCTGCCACTTCTTTCTGCTTTTATGCATCTCTACCTCAGCCCCCTAGGAATCAGCACCCACAGGCTTACCTCTTCCACGTGCCAGATCTGGAGCCCTGCTGCCACTTCTAGGTCTGATAGGCTTATCCCTGCCCAGAGACTCTTAGAGGAGTGAGCCCCAGACCTAAAGCTGGGAGTTGCTGCTCACACTCTGCTTTAATTGTCCACTGCATTGAACTGGGAGATTCTATGCTACCTCTACTTAATTTCTTGCTCTTCTCCATTTCCTGTTTATCAGTAACTGGTTGAAGAGGACTCTAACATTAACTATTAATGCCTTGCATACTGGAATACTTCACTAGGCCAAAGGCCACTTACAGTAGACCACCATTTGGTAGGAAGATGACATACATATATCACTGTGAAATCCCCATTTGTTTTGAATGGGATTTCTTGTGTTATACCTACACTAGATATACAGTGCTTCTTATCACTGGCTGCAACTGTATGTGTCTATGTCCCTGTGGCCCGCTGGGTACTCCAGAGCAAGTATCTCTGTCTGTTCAACCTTGCTGATACCCTTGAGTACAGTATGTGGAAGACTGAGATCGTGTTGCTCTCAGTCTCCTTTTGCCCAGCACTTACTGTACAGTCACTCCTCATAGCTTTTGGACAACATACACCTGATTTTGGTAAACATGCATTGCATCCTCTCGACTGCCTCGATGCCTTTTTGTACTGCTGAGCCCAGAAATGCACAAAGTACTCTAGGGGAGGCCTGACCAGGGCCTAGTAAAGTAGCAGAATTACTTCCTGTGCCCTACTGGTCACCCCCATTTGATGCACCCCAGCATTCTTCAAACCTTTTTGACAACAGGCATGCACTGCTTTTCATGCTTTAGCTCGTGGGTTATTAAGACATCAATGTTCCTTTCCTCATCTACTGCATCAAGTGGGTAGGTTCTACCTCCGTTTTTCCTCCCCAAGTGTAACACTTTGTATTTGACTACACTGAATCTAAGACTCCCAGGCTGGGATATTAGAAGCCATATAGCAAGCCCTAAATGGCTAAGTGACTCACTAATGCTGCTTAGCACCTACAAAGGAAGGTATAATTGGAACGTGCCATGCTGGATGGCATGGTCAGTGAGTCACTAAGCTGTCTGCAAGTGGCCCTAAAACATATGGCCTGGCAATGTAGCCTAGAGGTTAGAGTAATAAACTGTGAATGAACTTGGTGCATCCAGAAGACCTGGGTTTGAGTCCCACAACCTCCAGTTGCATACTGTGTGAACCTCAGCAAGTCACTTAACCTCCCCAGTGCTTCCGGGTTACCCCTGAAAACAGGCCTTGTGCCTAGTGGGTCTTACCCAGTTACCAAAGAATAAAAAAAGTGCTAGTTCTCTTATACAAAGCACCTGACTGTACCTTGCATGTATGTGCACTAGCATATTGGAAGGTCTGGAGAGACGGTTACTAGCTGTTATAAGATGGGTTAGAGAAAACGAGCAACCCAAATGGTGGAATCACTCTGTGTGCCCATGGATTAAGTTAGCATTAATCCATAGTTGCACAGAGTGACTCTAGTGATCTGTTGCCAGTTCTTGTTTTCTGCAGGTGAAAGCAAAGTCTGCTGGCAGCCATATCAAATGGCGAGTAAGCGAGCAGGACTGCAATATGTGTCCTGGCGCTTGTGTCTGTGTAATTGGCAGTATCTGTGTCTGGCAGCAGATGTAGCCATGTGAAGGAGTGGGACTGAAGAATGTGTCCTGTGACTTGCTGGCCCTCGGTGTCCCACTGCAAAACCTAGCTTACCCTGGACCATTGCGGGGGTGGTAACTGTAATGAAACTTTCCTACTGCCAAAAAATGATCTCCAGTATCTCCAGAAGTGCACAATGTAGTAGAGAACAGCTCTTGGTCAGTGTCCCAGTCCCAAATTCCATCTTCATTAGGAAACACAGAGCCGCACCCAGATCTCCCATTGCCGTAGTCCCCCACCCACAACCCGATGACAGACGGGACTGTTGTGAGTGTTCCACAGAGCCCACATTAGTTCCACTTCCCACTGTTGGCAGTATGTCCCATTTCTGTGGCCTCCCCAAGTGGGGACAGACAGTCCACTTCAGTGTCAGTGAACCCCATGCTTAATTCACTCTTGTCCTGCTTGTCTGTGTCACTGAGGAAGACACAATGCCCTGCAGTGATTGCGGGAAGATCACTTAGAGTTGGCACCCAGATGTCCCGTTCCAGTTGGAACACCCTCCCTCCCAGTGGTGACAGACAGTCCGCTTCTGTGTCAGGAAACCACCATGCTTAATTCACTCTTCTGCTGGATCCATGTGCTGACTGTCTTGGTGAGGAAGGGAAGGAGTGCAAGACAGTTCTTGTGTTCTGTGCTGTACTGCTAGACCACATGGAGAGAGAGAGATAGAGGGGATGGGTTTGACAACAGCAGTATGCATAGCTCGTCAGTTATGTAATACTGCAGGGCCATTTGAAAATGCGGGGAAAGCAATGACCTGCAGTCATAGGTGCCGGAACCGGGGGGGGGGATGGTGGTAGCCACTCCACTTTTTATTTCTGTATGGCAAAAAGTAGTATAGAAAAAGTGTCTTTTGTATCATCATAAGTGCCCTTTTGCTTCTCAGCCCCCTCAGCTTTTACCATCTTCCGGCACCCTTGCCTGCAGTCATGGTGGGGAAGTCACTGTGGTTGTCTGTGTTACTCACTGTGAATACAAGTAAGCTGCAAACACTGTGTTTCATCCACACACAGAGACACAGCAGAGAGGGAGACAGCGAGGGAGAGGAGAGAGAGAGTCACCCCCCCCCCCGAGCCTGTCATCCATTCTGCCAAATGTGGTGCTCATTTGTGTAGCTGGGGATAACAAAATGCCCTGCAGTCATGGGGGGAAATCACTGTCTGTCACTCCTGCATTCTCCTGTACAAGTGTGGCTGCAGACAGTTACAAGAGATGCACACCGGACCTGTAAGCGAACTACAACAAATAGCAGACTACCAAAGCTTGGCTGCACGGCGCAAGTGCTGAAGACCACTCAGCTTGGTCTAAATACAAAAAAGTACATTTATTCTCAATAAAAATACATATGGTAGCAGCAGCAACTCCTCACACATCCATACATCAAACGTTTTCACGTAGACTGATGCCTTCTCAAGACGTAAAACCATATGTATTTTTATTGAGAATAAATGTACTTTTTTGTATTTAGACCAAGCTGAGTGGTCTTTACCACTTACATCGTGTAGCCGCGCTTTGGTAGTCTGCTATTCTCCTGTGCAGTTGCCAGTTGTGACACACAGTGAGAGAGAGAGAGAGAGACAGAGTGAGAGAGGGAAATAGAAGGAGCAAGTGGGACTGCTCCCGTTGTAGTTAGAGCTGCATCTGAATGGGTGTGTGTGGGGGGGAGCGTAAAGTACAGGTGGCAGAAAACAGTGTTACGCACAGCAAATGTCACAAATGATATCAGTACTGTACGTGTGACATTTGTATGTGCATAAGAGCACTGGAGTCTGCATTAGTTGTAAGGGACTATGTTGCAAGGTGGCTGGATACAGTACCTTTTGTGGTGTTTAAATTTTCTGTGGGTTTTCCCATGTTTTGGACAGAACACATATTATATATGCAATAATCTACTCCAGGGTATGGGGTTGTTTGTACGGTCATAATGTTGTCGACAATAATGTATGCGGCATTATCTGCGAACAGACTTGTGCTCTCCGTGTTGGATCCCCAGAGTTAGAATCCTAAGTGGAGTGCCAGAGGGCACAGCCCCCCCGTAACAGGGGTGTGGGAGGTGGAGCCCCCTCAGATCAAAACAAATAAATAAATTGCGCAACGTAATTAAGTCGCACGGCATTCTGTTGTGTGACATTTTGACTCTGTGCTGGGGTTATTGGGGATTAATCAACACCCTGGGTGCTATGAGGACACTCAGCCTGTGGCCTCATGCCTCACAACGCACCTGGGATGTTAATTAATCCATAATAATCCTATACCCTGTTGTGGGTTATTGCGTACTTAGTGACCAGGGCCTAGTGAGGCCCTAACTAGCTGTTTGTGTCTGGCTAATTGTGGCCTCCCCAGCTCAGGACTTACAACCCTGCTGCTCCATAAACACCCCTCTGATCACCCACCCATTAACCTGGAACATATTTCCTGATGTCCATAGGTTCCCCCTTCCCCGAACTGAGATAACATGCCTTAGTGGTCTAGTGTGCCCACTGCCTTGATCGGCTGCCCAGTAAAAGTTATGACATGCCCTGGTGGTCTAGTTTCCCTCTATCTCCCCGATTGCCCACACAGTAAAAGAGATGATGTGCCCTGGTGGCCTAGTGTGTTCCAGGACCCCAATCACCCACCTGATAACATTAGAAACATAGAAACATAGAATTTGACAGCAGATAAGGACAGCTTGGCCCACCTGGTCTGCCCATTTTCCTACCTAACAGTTAAGCTGCAGATCCTAGTTAACCAACAGCTTACTTCCTCCTACCACCAACTAGGACTGCCTTATGCCTGTCCCAGGTATTCTTGAATTCCCCCACTGTTCTTGACTCCACGACCTCCTCAGGGAGGCTGTTCCATGCATCCACAACCCTCTCTGTGAAAAAATACTTCCTCACATTACCTCTGAGCCGTCCCCCCTCTATCTTCAAATTGTGCCCCCTTGTTCTTGCACATCTCTTTTTCTGAAAGATGCTACCCTCTTGGACTTTGTTGATTCCCTTGAGGTACTTGAAAGTTTCTATCATGTCCCCTCTCTCCCTTCTTTCCTCAGGGGTATACATATTAAGCTCCTTTAGTCTTTCTTCATATGTCTTCTGGTGCAGACCCTGCACCATTTTGGTTGCCCTCCTCTGAACAGCCTCCACTCTGTCTATGTCTTTGCGGAGATGGGGTCTCCAGAACTGCACACAGTACTCCAGATGGGGTCTCACCAACTATCTGTACAGAGGGCCAACAACTTCCTGTTTTCTACTATTGATGCCTCTTCCTATGCATCCCAGTATCCCCCCAGCCTTCCTTACTGCCTTCTCACATTGCTTGCCCACCTTTAGGTCATCTGATATAATTACCCCCAGGTCCCTTTCTATTTTTACTGTTGTCAGTATCTCACCCCCCATTGTGTACGCTTCCCCTGGATTTTTGTTTCCCATGTGCATTACCTTGCACTTCTTTGCATTGAATCTGAGCTGCCATACATTTGACCAATTCTCCAACCTTGCCAAGTCCCTTCTCATCCTTTCCACTCCATCTTGTGTATCAACCCTGTTGCAGATCTTTGTGTCATCTGCAAAGAGACATACTTTTCCTTCCAGTTCCTCTGCAATGTCACCTATAAAGACATTAAAAAGGACCGGTCCCAGTACTGAACCCTGCAGTACCCCGCTAGTAACCCTGCTTTCTTCACTGTGTACTCCATTTACTACTACCCTTTGCGCCTGTTGTCTAGCCAATTTTTATCCAGGCTACCACCTTGGGACCCACTCCAAGGCTGGCTATTTTGTGTATTAATCTTTTGTGTGGGACTGTATCAAATGCCTTGCTAAAATCTAGGTAGGCCATGTCCACAGCCCTTCCCTGGTCTACTACTTTGGTCACCCAGTCAAAGAAATCTATTAGATTCATCTGACACGACCTGCTCATCGTGAATCCATGCTGCCTTGGGTCCTGTGCCCCACTGGCCTCTAGGTACTCAACAATTCTTTCCTTCAGAAGTGATTCCATCATTTTCCCTACCACTGAGGTCAAACTAACTGGTCTGTAGTTTCCTGCCTCTGTCCTGCTCCCACTTTTGTGAAGAGGAATCACATCTGCCCTCCTCCAGTCCTCGGTACCACCCCATCCTCCCATGATTTGTTAAAGAGAGTAGTCAGCGGTGTCACTAGTTCTACCCTTAGTTCTTTTAGAATTCTTGGGTGAATCCCATCAGGCCCTATTGCTTTGTCCACCTTCAATTTTATTAGTTCTTTCAGAACCCTTTCTTCTGTAAATGGACTGGTATCGACCCCCATCTTCAGAGTGTTTCTCTTGTTTGGTTTAGGTAACTCCCCCTCCGCTTCCTTTGTGAATACTGAGCAGAAATATTCATTCAGTATCCCTGCTTTTTCACTGTCACCCTCTACCCACGTTCCTTCCCCTTTATTAAACTTCAGTATCCCTCCTTAGGTCTTTCTTCGCTCCCTAATGTACCTATAAAAGGTCTTATCCCCCTTCTTAACAGAATTGGCTATCCTTTCCTCGGTTTGGGCCTTTGCTATTCTGACTGCCTTCCCAGCCTCTTTCTGCTTTAACTGATAAAGTTCTCTGTCCTGCTCCTTCTGTGTTTCCTTATATTTCCTGAATGCTGTCCTTTTCTCCTTAACCTTCCCTGCCACCTCTTTTGAGAACCATAACGGTTTTTTCCTTTATTGTGTTTTATTGATTTGCTTTACACAAAGGCTTGTTGCCTCTGTGATGGCTGTTTTGATCACTCCCCATTGTTCCTACACCCCTCCTTCTTGCCTGTTTGCTAGTGCTTTTTGTCCCATCCCCAGTGTCCAGTGTACCCTGCTCCTCTTGCTAGAATGAAAGACCCCTCTTTCCCATTCTGCCCACTGAGACCTTTCCACCACCACCAGCCCTGTCTCCCACTCAACTTAGAAGCCAGAGACTCCCCCCCCCAGCGAGGGTGACAAGTACAACCCCTCTGGTAACACCACAACCTGCCACCATCTAAATCAGGGTTTCTCAAATGGTGAGGCCAGCCTCCCAGGAGAGGCCCCAACCTGTTCAAGGGGAGGCTCAAGCAAGCCTTAAAATGCACTATATTTAAATGTCAAGTTTTGGATGCTTTGTGTGAAAGGATGCAGCAAACAGAAAGTAAAAAATGGCATGCGAATTTATGTACAAAATGGTTACCTGGAAAGACAGACTCAACAAACACTTGTTTCCTGGTATGACGTGGGGAAAATACAATTCTTGGACATTGTGCAAAACAAAATTCAAAATAATGCAAATGAATAGGAACAAGGTAACAACTGACCTATTATACTGGCTGCAGAAGAGCACAAATACAAAGGCTAAGCAGAGATACTAGGAGCAAGAGCAGGAGGGAACATAATGGTCCCCGAGAAGGTGTTTAAGAGCAGGGTAAAACTGACAAAGAAAACAGTGTGACTCATGGAGGTATTGCAACAAGGGGAATAGGATCCAAAACTCAGAAGTGTGGAGCGAGTAGGCTGACTTGGGAAGGGGGTTATAGAGAGAGAGAGAGAGAGAGAGAGAGAGAATAATAAGTTCAATAAAATGAGAATAACTCAATGACTCAAATGCACTTCATTGTATTCTTCCTGTATTATGCAAAGTACAATAGTTGTTCTAAATATGGGGAGGTCCCAAATTATTTCAATATTAGGGGGAGGCTCAAGATCCTTTCCTAGGCTTAGGGGAGGCTCACTATGATAAAGTGTGAGAACTCCTGATCTAAATGACAGGGAGTGATTACACACCTACTATAGAAACAGCTCTTACTACAGTAGATGCGTGATCACTCCCTGTCATTCAGATGGTGGCCAGCTTAGGTGGTGAGTGGAGGGGTTGTGCTGGTTGCCGTCTCTGGGGACTCTGGCTACTAGGTGAAAGGGAGGGGTAAGGGGATGGTGGTGGAGAGGCATGAGTGGGCAGGATGGGGGAGGGTCTTCCATTCTATCAGTGGGATGGGGTAAGCTGCACACTGGGGATGGGGAAATGTTACTGGATGGGTGATTGGGGGGCGAGGGATACAGTGGACCACCAAGGTATGTCATCTCTTTTACTGGGAGGGTGATGGGGAGCAGGAGCACATTAGACCACCAGGGCATGTCACCTTTTTTACTCGATGGTGATCAGGAAGGTGGGGCACACTAGACTACCAAGGCATGTCAGAACATTTACCGGGCGGGGGATGGGGAACACAATTGAACGCCAGGGTATGTCATCAAGTTTACTAGGCAGGCAATTGGGAGGGCAGGTAGCACACTAGAACACCAGTGACTGAATGAACTATTGCCAGACAGGTAAGTTGGGAGGCAGCAGGACTACAGGACACCAGGAACAGCATACAGGAGGCAGCCATGACAGGTTCTGAGGGTTGCAAATACGATTTGTTCCAGACCTGTCATGAGCTTCTAATGGGATGCAAATGACTCCATAGTGCCTTGCTAGTGTTATGGGGTCATTTGCATTGCCATATACAAATATGGCAGATAAATCCATATTTGTGGATAGTACTGTAGCTACTTAAGGTGCCAGCCGTACTTACTGTACCTTGTCCTGTATGAGAATGTTGAGCTAGTCAGTGTGAAAGTTTTCTTGTTTTGTGTAGGCCCCTAAGGGTGTAGCCCCTGAAAAAGAGAGAGTAGGAAAGTGAGAAAGATAAGTATGATAGCAGTTTATCCTTTAGAAAACTTACACTAGGGGAAAAAAAAAGAGTACCATTCCAGCAGAAAGAATGCAGGCATCTTAAAAGAAACCATCCATACCTGGAAGCCTTGAATTTACTCTCATAGAACTCCAGTCAGCTTACAACTTGCAGTGGCTGGCTACAAGCAGTCAGCACCAACCCACATTTGTATTAACTGCAAGGTGCAATTTTAAAAGCGAAAGAAGGAACAAGCCAAGTATACTGCTGGTTGATCAGGCCAGAACTAGCACAGACAGAAAGCAAGAAATGACAGGCAAGAACACAGACACTGTGGACATCAGAGAAAAGGAGAAGCTAAGTACAGTTGCCATTTTAAGTAGTTACTATCCTCTTATTTTTAAATCTAGACACTTATCAATTACAATCCTCTGTATGGCCTCTAAAAAGCCTAGCCTGGGCTGAGGACTTCCCCCCTAACCACCTAGATCTCACATATAAACAGTGGGTTAAATCAGGATTGGAATACTTGGGTCAATTCATGCAAGGAGACTTGATCCTGGACTTCGATTGTCTTAAGAATATGTTTGGCCTTAAAAACTTGGACCACTTTAGGTTTCTTCAGGTTAGAGCATACATAGTATCTCTTCAAAAGAAAGAGGTAGACCCGGCCAGGGCTGGCCCTCTTTTGTTAACCATCCAAAAGATAAAAGTTATGACTGGCCAGAGAGGAATGATCTCCCTTCTTTATAGGTCTCTTGGGATATTGAAAACTGACCAATTAACCAAGATCAAGACTAGATGGCAGGAGGAAGTCAATCCTGACCCTCCGATCCTTGACTGGGAACCTATTTTTAACAAAGTCAAGAGGGCGATCCGATCCCCCCAGTGGCAAGAATTTGCCTGGAAGGTAAGGGTCCGATATTTTCTTACTCCTAAGACCTTAAATAAAAGGAACCCAGAACACTCAACTTGTTGCTGGTGGGCCTGTGGTGAGGAGGTAGCTGACTATCTTCATATTTTTGGGGCCTGCGCGAAGCTGCAGGGGTTTTGGGCTGAGATCATCACAACTATGGGGAGATCCTTGCCTCTGATCAGCCGCTTGACTGGATGGAGGCGATCCTGGGAGTCCCCCCGGCAGACATTAGGGGACCTGACTCCCTGTACCTTTGGGCAATCCTGATTACTGCAGCCCATAAGGCCATAACTAGGTCCTGGCTTAACCCTACACCACCAAAAAAAAAGACTGGATATCAATAGTTCAGAATATAGCTGAATTAGATGAACTCACTTTCAAAATAAACCACAGGACCTCACTTTACACCCAAAGATGGACGAGGTGGGAGATCTGGAGGCAAACAGAGGGGAAAATATAGATGGGGCAGATGAGAAAAGAATTCCTCCTCCTTTTAACTTAGCACCTAGGAATGTGAAAGTGGTTTTATGGAATCATCAGCCTGGGGTATAATAAGTTAGAAATCCATGAAGTGACAAACAATATATTGTAAAGGCATACTTGGAATGTATTGATTGACCTGACCATTGTATTTAAGATACCTGCAAACTGTCAATAAAATTAAAGTTTTAAAAAAAAAATCTAGACACTTATCTATCTGATGTCTTTTGTGTGTTGGGGGGGGGGTAATACAAAAACAGACAGGGAAGGTTCCTACCCTACCACATACACCCTTCCTGAAGACAGAACCTGCACCAGAATGGTCAGTTTTCTGATACCTCTCAACACGTCACACATTCATTTTTTTTTATCCTTAGGTATGCAACCCTTACAATTTAGTGATGGTTTCACGTAGGGTGGAAATAAAACCTAGTACCCACCCTTGTTACCAGGTTCAGGATCCTTCAGATGGGTCCTTAAACTCATGACCATCATATAAACCGGGAGCTGACCTCCACCTGCCCTGACACAGATTCAGGTGCTACCTGTACAGGCTCAACACAGAATCAGCAACAATCCATGTGCATCAGGGTGCTACAGTGTAACGTAGTTTGGGGGCCAGAGCAGGAGTGTACGAGTCCCACTCTCCCTTTTCCAGGGTCTCCACCTTCAGAAGCCTACACAAAACAGGACAATTTTCACACTAACCAGCTCAACTTTCTCTTCCAGGACAAGGTACAGTAAGGATGGTTGGCATCTGTAGTAGCTACTAACTTATATTTAAATAAAGGCACTTCTATATTTGATGTCTTGAGTGTGGGGAGGGATAAAAAAATTAAAAGAGAAAAAAGAGAGGGATGGGTCCCACCCTACCCCAAACCTGGAAAGGGGACTTTGGCAAAATAAGAGATAAACTGGAGAAAAGCATCAAGGACATAGTGAAGGTAGGGGGCACTGAAGAAAAGTGAGTAGCATTTAAAAAGGCAATGAGAGATGTGGCCGATATCTCCATTTCAAATGCATATAAAGGAAAAAGGGCTAAAGGGCCAATGTGGCTCATAGCCAATGTAAATGAGGTGGTAAGAGCCAAATTGGGGTATTTTTTAAATATAAGGGTAGTCAAAGGGTAAAGCATCTGGAAGCAACAAGAGAACCTACTAGAAAAGTAAGGGAGGCTAACGTGAAGATGGAGCTCTGGTTGACAACTGGGTTAAACACAGGGGGTGAGGTATTCTTTCAGTACATCCAGGAGAAATACAAGGTCGAAGGGGGTATAATGAGACTTAAGAGCTATGAGGGTGAGGGGGGGACAAGGGGAACACAGAGATATAGAACAATAATTTTGTTTGGTATTTACTGAGGAAAATGATAGGCCACTTCCAGACAGAGGTGGGTGAAGTGGCGAAATCGACTCCATGAGTGATTCCGGAGTAGCATCGGAATCACAAGCACTCCGCAATGCGAAGCAGAGTACTTTGCGTCATAATGGGGAATGCAAAGTCCATTGAAACCATTGACTTTACATTTTTACGCTTTCCCCGAACCACTTCTCCACCAATTTTAAGGCAAGGTACATTGAAATCAATGTACTTCGCATCACTTCGCCTTGTTCTTGAGCTCCAAGGCGAATTTGCAGTGCTTCATGGGATTACAGGTCACATGGGCGCTAGATTGTTCTGCATAGCCTCAGTTCTGTGTAGTGTGTGTGTAGTGGAAGATGGAGACAGTTTTGTCACAGAGCTCTGCGACTCAAATCCTCTAAAAGCTGTTAAAAAAGCCTTTTTGAGCCCTTTTTTTTTGCTCAAACTTTAGTGCATCGATTGTAGGAAACCCTCCTGTGCTCATATCATCAAGTGTTTATTGTTTGTGTGTGGGTTTTGAATGTTAATTTAGAACAGTCAGTCTGTGTACTGTGAAGTGTGCTTTGGGGGAAGGGGCATATCCGTGGTATAGGTAGATTAACTGGGAGAAAAAGGCAGTCTTTCTGTTTTGGCTATATTTTTCTTGTATAACTGTGTTATCGTACACAAAGTAATAGTTTCAGTAATTCTTGACTTTTTTTTTTGCTGATTGTAGTGGTGCAGCAGTGTGTAATTTCAGTGTGTTTAAAACATTTGGTTATATTGCTAAAGGTTTTTAATTTGCTACGCAATACTTGTAGTGTGTGTATGAGTGTGTGTGCGATGCATACCATTAAATCAGACAACTTTTATTGTGCCAGAGTAATTGCAGCAGTGTGAACCTACTATCCACCGCACCTATATCAATTTTTTATACTGCTTTGTGGTATCTTTACTGGTAGTGGACTGTTGCTGCTGTGCACTACCCCCCCAACCGGCAAAATGTATTCTTTTCCAGATTCGGATTTGTGACTTATGAGCACTGGTTAGGTGTTGTTGTGCCTTTGCGTCTGACTCTGCGTCTCTTGAGTGTGCAGCACAATCTTAATCTGTCTGTGCATTTGCAGTACGTCATCAATTCTGGGAGGCTTCGCATTTCTTGTTACGCTCTCATTTCACTTTGCCAGCACTGGGGAATTTTCTGGACACAAGACAGTAGCATTTTGGGGATGCAAATTAATTCTGGTGACTGTGTGTGGTCACTGCTCACATGACAGAGTACACCATTAATTCTGGGAGATTTTGCATTTTTTTGTTACCCTCTCATTTCACTTTGCCAGCACTGGAGAATTTTCTGGACACAAGACAGTAGCATTCTTGGGACGCAAATTAATTCTGGTGACTGTGTGTGACCACTGCATGCATGACTGAGTGTGCCATTAATTCTGGGAGACTTTGTATTTCTTGTTGTGCTCTTATTTCACCTCGTCAGCACTGGGGAATTTTCTGGACACTAAACAGTAGCATTTTGAGGATGCAAATTAATTCTAGTGACTGTGTGTGGCCACTGCTCACATGATGGAGTGCACCATTAATTCTGGGAGGCTTTGCATTTTTTGTTACCCTCTTATTTCACTTCGCCAGCACTGGGAAATTTTCTGGACACAATACAGTAGCAGTTTTGAGATGCAAATTAATTCTGGTGACTGTGGGTAACCACTGCACGCATGACTGAGTGTGCCATTTATTCTGGGAGACTTTGCATTTCTTGTTATGCTTCCATTTCACTTTGTCAGCACTGGGGACTTTTCTGGACACAATACAGTAGCATTTTGGATATGCACATTAATTCTGGTGTCTATGTGTGATGTGACCACTTCCACTGCACGCATGACTGAGTGTGCCATTAATTCTGGGAGACTTTGTATTTCTTGTTGTGCTCTCATTTCACCTCGTCAGCACTGGGGAATTTTCTGGACACAAGACAGTAGCATTTTGGGGATGCACATTAATTCTGGTGACTGTGTGTGGTGGGGCACTGGGTGGCTGCCAGTACTGTTGCCACTCTGCCTTACTTCGTGTTAAGGTGGAATGACAATGTGAAGTAATAATTACAAGGTGAAGTGAGCCTTTCCCATTGGCCACTCCGCGTAGCAGAGTGACAACATGAAGTGGCCACTTCGCATTTGCTTCACCATCGAAATTTAATTTCACTGCATCTGTACTTCCAGAATGTGGGGTTAGAAATGAGGGATTAATGGTTCTGGGGGATGGTCTAGATAACAGAGAAAAGGGTGTTGGAAAAGCTAGCAGAGGTAAAAATACATAAATCAATGGGACTGATGCCTTTCACCCAAGGATGTGATAAGAGTTAGCAGGGGTTATAACAAGGCCACTAGTAGACATTTTCAACTGCTTGCTAGCCACCGGGGAGGGGTAGCGACTGGAAGACAGCTGATGTGGTCCCACTACAGAAGAGTGGGAACAGGGATGAGCCAGAGAGCTACTGGCCAGTCAGTTACAAGACTGTAGTGGTGAAAATTATGGAATCTCTACTCAAGGATGATCTGGTGGACTTTCTGGAAGGAAACGGACTGCAAGATTCCAAACAGCATGGGTTCAAGAGGGGGAGGTCCTTCCAGATTATTCTGATTAAGTTCCTCAAATAAGTAACCACAGCAGCAGAATAAGAACATTATTGAGAGTAATTGGAATATCTTGAGAGAGGGGATCTGGTGTTGGAGCCCTTCATGTAGAAGTTACATAGGTCTGTGTATTGAAAATGGAAGGGTATCGTTGACTGGGTGATGCATAGATGCCAGAAAGAGATGAAACTGGCCCATAGGAACTGGTTAACACACACACACACACACACACACACACACACACAGGAATCACTCTTGTGACTGCTGTAAATTTTGCCCATCAATCTGTAAAGAAAAGACATTTATGAATCCCAGTACTAGTAACGTTTTTTAAGTGTCAGGCATATTTTTAACTGTGTAACAGAATCTTTTTTATCTGGCAAAATGTAATTGTGGGAGTCTATATGTAGGAAAGACCTAACAGAACTTTAAGCTATGTACAGGAGAACTCCTCCATGATATTTATAAAGGCAACCTTAATGATGCTCTTGTGAGGCATGTGCATGAACTGGGCACCACACATTGGTTCCAGTTTATGAGTATCAATAAATGTTGGTTGGCAAAGGGGGAGAGGGGTTATATGGACAAATGTTTGCTATGTAAAGAATCAATATGGATGTTCACATTGGATACAGTATGCAGAACTCATTGGATAATGAGAGATTTGATGTCATACCACATATTACTTTATGTGTTTATTTTTTCTTTCTGCCTTTAGCTATACTACACTATGGAAGCATTCTGTGTGAAAGGTTGTTGGAATTTAGCTTGGATGCCCAGTAATTTGGAACAGCTCCTGAACTCCAGACAAGATAAAGTCAGACCGTGTTTAAAGGTGCTTACCAATAAATAAGAGACTATTTATGTATTGCACTTTAGCAAAGAAGCATTTCTGAAATATACTATGGGAAATCAAGTTTGCTTGTTAATGATATGAATTGTCTCTGTACCTACCATTTTTAATTCAGTTTCTACATTGTCTTTCTAAATAAATAAATTAGCATGAGTCACTTTGGTGATCACATGATGTCTGCACCTGTATAAAATGACCACTTGTGGCAGTATTAATCTATGCTTTGATAAAGCACTTTGTGTGAAACTTTATTGGCATTTTGTTGTGGTTCTGCTGCTGCTTGTAGTGTATGTAAGTAAAATTTACTTTTTGGGCTAAATGCAATAAAATAGCACTTAATTGAGTAATTTTTGTACCATTTTGTTTTCTCAAATGGTAAGTTGTTTTGAGCCCCAACCTTAGTGACTGAGAGTGCCTGTAGAGTGTTGGTTGGTAGCCACAGTGCACCCAAGGGCATCTGATTAGTGTTTGTCCCTCAGTTGATATGGTATACCTGTACCTAGACATGAGCAAGGTCTTTGACTCAGTCCCCAACAGGAGGCTGGTCAAAAGGATTGAGGACATTGGTGCAGAAATAAAAATGGCAAATTGGGTAGATAGCTGGCTGGGAGGTCAAATACAGAGGGTGGTAGTCAATGGGGAGTTTTTTAGAGGTAAGAGAGGTGAAGAGTGAAGTACCTCAGAGGTCAAGACTAGGACCAGTCCACTTCAATATATTAATCTGTGACATAGGTGACATTTCTGACCCCAAACACCTACATTTTAGATCTTTAAATCACTCTCTGTTAGACTGGGTCATCTCATCCCATCACCACTGTATAGTGGATGCAGGTATCCTTGTAGATTCCTTCATTGACCATCATAAGATACTGCATGCACAAGGTACACTGTCCTAAGCCCCCCTCACCAAATTCACCTATCACAGGCTCCTTTAGTTCTCTGGATTTGTCCTCCCTTCTAGCTGACCTATGGGCATCTGATTGGTCTCCCATCTCTGTAGCCACTAATATTAACTATGCCCTCCAATACTTTCAGACCACATTTTTGGTTATATTGGATCATCATGCTTTCCTGAGGAAAAACAGACTATGGGGCTCCCACCTTCCCTGGATATCAGCTGAGTTGTTAGTTTGTTTTCATTCCAGAGACCTTGCCTGGTGATCCTACAAGATAATAACAGTCAGGAAGTAGTGGCATTCAATAAATGCAGAAACACTGTGAGATGCAAGCAAAAAATTAATTTATTCATGGCAAACAGCCTTTAGTTGCTTACTGGTACACATTAATATAGCGTGTCTCCGCTGCTCCAGCAGAAACTGCTAGCACCAAAACTCAACCAAGTCTTCGAAGAGGGTAAGGCTATTGAGACAGTGGACAGCTTTTATGCAATCAAAACAATTAATGTTAATAGAGTAAATCTGTGAGTGACATTACAGATATCAAGGTGCTATTTACAACAAAAGTGCTGTTTCATTATAGTAAAGAAGTTTCAATCACTGTAAAATACTGAATCCCCATTCAAAGCTTCAGAAGTTTCATTTTAGCAATATATTGAAATTTGAAATCATCATAAATATCAGCTTACTGCTGAAACCAAAACATGGAAATCAGCATAACAATATATCACCATCTTGCTTAAATGACAATTAAAAGAAATAAGGATATTGAATGTGTGATTTTGCATTTCTTTGAAACTTGGCTTCCCGGCCAAATGCCCTTTGGGGTAACCATTGCCTCAGTGCTTGCTCACAGAGGTTCTTTGTCTTTTGAAGGTGTGTTACACATAAGGTGCTTCCATGAATGTCAGATAAATAAAATATCAATTTTTAGTTTCTCAAAAAGGGTTTCAAATCCCAATGATTATTTAGTCATATGGGTTTAACACCATTCAGCTTGAAAATCTATTTGCTTTCTTTCTGCAACAACATGCTGGGCCGAGCTGCACCCAGTCTGAGTGCTGGTATGTGCTCTATACCCATGAACCTCAAATCATCTGGTCCAGAGTCATGAACATTTGTGAAGTGTATGCCAACTGGTATATCTTATTGATTATCAACAATAGAATGTACATGTTCTTGTATCCTTTGTTTAAGGGGTGAACTGTCTTCTCCACATACACCAGTTGGCAGCTACACCACAGAACATAAACATATGTAGTATCACACGTGATGCATTCTGTACCCTCAACACATTTTTCTGAAAATTTAGGATGAAAGAACTTACTGTTAGCCATTGCATATTTATAGATGTTGCACTTTTTACATTTGTGAAAGCCCTTTGGTCTGCTAGGTAACCAGGGGCTACTTACATTGCCCGCATCACTATGGCATTTTTACCTACTGTGTACTATTCTATCTTTCAGGTTCTTGGCCCTGCTAAAAGTAACTCTCGGTTTGTTACCCACTGCTAGACCTACCTTGCTGTCACTAAGTAGAATGGACCAGTTCTTGTAGAGAATATTTCCCACCCTACCCACCATGCGATTATATTCTGTAATGAATGTGGTGGGTATAGCATCTGCATGTTCCTTTTCTGTGTCTGAAAGCAAAGTATCTATTTTTATTTTAACAAGAGTTCCTTGTCATAACCTCTGGCAAGGATTCTAGAATTTAAATTGTGAGCCTGTCTTTCAAAAGATCCTTCACTACTGCAGTTTCTATGGGGTCTCAAAAGTTGGCTAAAGAGGATGGACTTCTTAAGGCTGGGTGGATGTACACTAGTGGCATGGAGTACAGAATTAGTAGCTGTTGGTTTACGGAAGCATCTAGTGTCTATAATGTTACCATCTTGTTCATTGACTGACAATGTTAAATCTAAAACGTCAAGACTGTGCTTACTAAGAGTGTGTGTGAACACCAACTTCAGATTATTAATATTCATCCAATCAATTAATGTATGAGCTGTAGAGTGTTTGTTGGTAGCCCCAGTGCACTCAAGGGCATCTGATAAGTGCTTGTCCCTCAGTTGATATGGTATACCTGCACCTAGACATGAGCAAGGTCTTTGACTCAGTTCCCAACAGAAGGCTGTTAAAAAGGATTAAGGAAATTGAGGTAGGGATAAAAATGGCAAACTGGTAGATAGCTGGCTGAGAGGTAAAATACAGAGGGTGGTAGTCAATGGAGAGTTATTTTAGAGGCGAGGGAGGTGACAAGTGAGGTACCTCACAGGTTAGTACTAGGATCAGTCCACTTCAATATATTTGTCTGTGACATAGGTGACATTTCTGACCCCACACACCTAAATTTTAGATCTTTAAATCACTCTCTGTTAGACTGGGTCCTCTCATCCCATCACCACTGTATAGTGGATACAGGTATCCTTCCAGATGCCTTCATTGACCATCATAAGGAACTGCATACACAAGGTACACTGTCCTAAGCCCCCTTGCCAAATTCATCTCTCTCAGATCCTTTAGCTCTCTGGATTTGTCCTCCCTCCTAGCTGACCTATGGACATTTGATTGGTCTCCCATCTCTGTAGCCACTAATGTTAACTATGCCCTCCAATACTTTCAGACCAAATTTTTGGTTTTATGGGATCATCATGCTCCCCCAAGGAAAAACAGACAATGGGGCTCCCACCTTCCCTGGATATCAGCTGAGCTGTTAGTTTGCTTTCATTGCAGAGACCTTGACTGGGGATCCTACAAGATCACTGTCTCCCCAGCTGCTTTGGCCAGCTATCGGTGTCATTGCAATGCCTGTACCAAAGCCATCAGACTTGTGAAGTCCAGGTATTTTGCATCTACACTCAAGAACAACACTATAGCACCAGGTAGGTTCTTGGGCAGACTAGATGGGCCTTGTGGTCCCCTTCTGCCATCACTCTCTATGTTGCTAGGTTAATCACCCCTGCAAGTCCTGGAAGGTTCTCCATTTCCCTTTATCCCCTCTGGCCCAGTCTCCTTCCCCTGTTCTCAAAGTTGGTTACTCCCTCATCTCTGACCCTTCTTCTGTTGCCTCTTACTTGAACACCTACTTCACCACCTGTACTCTCTCTCTCATCCCTTCCTCGTCCACCCCTTCCTCTACCCTCCCTCTGCCTTCCACCTTCATTCTTTCTCCTTCTCTCCTACCTCTCCTACCTCTCCCTCTGCTTCCCTTAAGGCTCTACTTGCTCTTTATCCTCAGAAAGGCACCTTATTTAAAGTAAGCCAATTAGACAGTGCACATTATTTAAAAGGAGCCAACTCAAGTAGTTACATTTTAGAATAGGGACCTAGCCGATGGGTTGTCCACTGTGACGTTTGCTGTCTGAGCTGATAATTCACATCAGAGCTTTGAAATGAATACTAAGAGATCCCCACTCCTCTTTGGTGTAAAATAAGTGAGTAACCATTTGAGGCAGAAGACAAACTGTAATATTCTGTCTGTACTGTACTCCTATTCCCCTACTTGTATGTTAATCTCAATGACTCTGTTACTTGTATTCTAATTGTATTGTATACTTTCTGCCTAGTTTGTTTTCCTGTCCCCAGGTCGCACCGGAAACGAGCCTCAGCTCAGGGTGCCTTTCCTGGGCACCAAAAAAAAATTTTTAAATAAAAAAAATTTGAATGATTTGCCATTGGTACAGGGGATGGTGTGCACTGGATTTTCTGATTTATTTGTTCCATAACCAGTTGCACTTCTAATGAGAAAAGCAATATGAAGTTTGTGAATGAGCAAGGGTTGAGCTGCTAGTACTAGGTTTGTTTAATGTTTAGGAGATGTATGGCTGTCTCCATTAGCTGGCTCCTCACCAATTACCAGCACATTTTTGCTGGATACTGCACCTTATTTAAAGTAAACCAATTATGCAGCTTATTTAAAAGGTGCCAACTCAGGCAGTTACATTTCAGAATAGGGAACCAGCCGATCAGTGGTCCACCATGATGTTTGGTGGCTGGGCTGACGATTCTGAACTGAACTCTAAGAGATCCCCACTACTCTTTGGGGTAAAATAAGGGAGTAACCAGTTGAGGCAGAAAGCAAATTGTAATATTTGAATGATTTGCCATTGAGGGGTGCATTTGGTTTTCTGCTTTCACAGGGGATGTAGTCCTGATAGTCTTGATCCTAAGATGTTGGGGGTGGAAGAGATTAGGGAACAGGGGCAGAAATGGCTCTAGAGAATGTAGCATGCGGGCCACTCAATAGTATGCCAGGGAGAACTCAGAGCAGGGGGGGAGGTGTCAAGCAACAGGTTCTCAGTGCTAGCTACACTGGAGGAGGTGAATCGAGAAGACATTGTAGACAAGGCTGGTGAGGAAGAGATTGCTCCCAGCCCAGAGGGCACCAGTACGGTGACTGAAGGCGGCAAGGCTTCAATAGGTAAGGATTACTTATCTGGAATGGATATTATTAACTGCAGGTACTGCAGGACACTTTTCAGAAGGGCAGTTTTACAGGATTTAGGACACTGTCCTACATGCTGGGCCATTGGAGATCCAAGAGCTCAGCTCCAGGCAGCATGGGAAGAGATTGCACACCTCAAATCACATATTCAGGAGGAATTATATTATAAGAACCACCTGCCATTTTGCAAACATCCAAGAGAAGCACCTCGACCACAGAGGGTAATTGGTCCGGGAGGTTGGCAGGTGGTTAAGAGGAGCAAATCGGGTGCCCCATCACTAGGTGTTCTCCAACATATCACCTCCACAAACCATATAAAAACTACAAACAGGTATCTGCCTCTGTCTCTGAAATCAAACAAAGGGGCAGAGGACACTGCAGAGCAGGACACTGCAGCACAGGAGATAGCACAACAAAACTCACCCAAAACAGGAAGCAAAACAAAAAGAGCAATACGGAAATCCAAAAAACGTATGATCATAGGAGACACCATGATTTGGGGAGTTGATACCTATCTCCAGCCAGGGGTAATGGTCAGATGTCTCCAAGGTGCATCAGCGTGGAGAGACACTGACTGCATTGCTAAAATTGTACAGGAAGCAGGAGAAAACATTGACGTCCTGGTACACATAGGGACTAACGATCTCACCAGATGGTCAGTTGTGGAGACCAAGGAACACCTGACCAGGCTGGGTGACAAACTATCATCCATTTCATCTGGCATCTCCTTCTCTGAGATCCTGCCAGTCTGGGAGAGGGGGGCAGATGGACGGAAGCTCAGAGAAGGGGAGATAGGGGAGCTAAATATGTGGCTCAAGGGCTGGTGCCAGGAAAAAGGACACAAATTTGTAGGTAACTGGCAACAGTTTGGGAGCTAAAGTTCTTTAAATTTGATGGACTGCATCTGACTAAGGAGGGAGTCAGTGCATTGGGGCAGAAGTTTGACGTCTTTGCAGACTATTTAAACTAACAAATGGGGAGAGGGGTGCAGCACCTGGTACGTCGAATGGGAAAAACACCCCTCCCTACTCAGCTAGTGGTCAAACAGGAGTTCAGCATGTTTGTAGTTCATTTGCATCACCAGGTAAGGAAAAAGATCCGGCTCCTCATGCAACGAACAAGGGAAAAGCCAGACCTCGCCCAACAGCTAACACAGCAAAATCTGGCCAATGGAAAATCATGTATACAAATGCTCACAGTCTGGGAAACAAGATCCCAGACCTGCAGGCAATAATGACAGAGGCTAAACTGGACATAGTAACCATTAGCGAGACATGGTTTACCAGTAACCATATTTGGGAGACTTCAGTACCTGGCTATGTACTGTTCAGAAGAGACCAAGGTGCAAAAGGGGGGAGTGGAGTGGCCCTTTATGTCAATGAAAATATCAAAGCTACAGAAATTCAAAATACACATAAGGAGCCAGAAGAACTGTGGGTCACCCTGGAAACAGGAAAAGGGACAGCCATATGAACTGGGGTTGTCTACAGGCCTCCAGACCAGGGGGAGGATATAGACACATTACTGTTACAAGATATACAAAACATGACAGCTAAAGGGAAGGTTCTGATAATGGGAGACTTCAACATGCCAGATACAGATTGATCAATACCAGCAGGAACATCTGCCAGAACTAGACACATAGTGGATTCCCTGCAGATGGAGGGCCTCAGACAACTGGTACAACAACCCACAAGAGACAGGGCTATCCTAGATCTAGTACTGACTAACAGGGAAAGGATCACAGATCTCCAGGTAGAAGGTCACCTGGGGGCAAGTGACCATCACATGGTATGGTTCAATTTGGCCACTAGAACTAAATCATTCCATTCCAAGGCAAACATATGGGATTTCAGAGGAGCTGACTTAGATAAGATGGCCAACAGAGTTAAGCTAGCCCTGGCAAAAAGAAATACAGGTGACGGGGTGCAGGCAAAGTGGGCAAGCGTTAAGGATGCACTACTTGAAGCCTAACAGGCTTACCCCCCTTGCTAACAGCAGGGGACTTAGGGAGAGGTTGGGGGGTGCAGAAAAGGGAGAGCAAGTAGGGGCAAAGGAATCAGGGTGGAGGGTTGTAACCTTGAATGTGAGGAGTCTAGGAAGAAAAACAGCAGAGCTACAGGCTCTCATGGAGGATGGGGAGGTGGATATGGCAGCCATAACCGAGACATGAGCCAACCATTACCATGACTGGGACCTGGCAGTACCAGGGAATAGGTTAGTTCAGAGGGACAGGGTAAAAGGGAAGGGGGGGTGGCACTGTATGTGAGGGAAGGTCTAAAGTGTGTCAGGGAGAAAGGGGAGGAAGGCAACACAGAGTGATTGTGGGTGCAGCTCCAGGACTCCAAACATAGGACCCTGAGTATAAGAGTGGTGTACAGGCCACCATCTAAGACTGAGGAGTTAGATAGGGAACTAGTGGAGCAAATCAGAAGGACCTATAGAAGGGGCAGTATGGTGATTGTGGGGGACTTCAACCTGCCAGGAGTAGATTGGGGCACCCCAGCCACCACAAATAGGAGGGAGCAGGTACTTCTGGATGCCTTTCAGGACAGCTTCATATTGCAGATGGTCAATGAGCCAACCAGGTTAGAGAATACGTTTGACCTAGTACTGGCAAATGGGGAATTTGTGAGGGGGCTGAGGGTGGAGGAGCCACTGGCAGGGAGTGACCACCATCAGTGTGGTTCAGATTAAACATGGGGAAGGAGGGAGCAGGATCAGGAACAAGGGAGTTAGACTTCAGAAGGGCCAACTTCAGGAGGATGAAGGAAATAGTACAGGGGTATCTGGCCAGGATCAGTCCAGATATAGACACTAATCAGAGGTGGGAGGTCATTAAATGGGGTATTGAGGAGGCAACCACAACATGTACAAGGGTCCAGAGAAAGAGGGCTAGGACCAAGAAGCCTAGCTGGGTGAGCAGGGGAGTCATGGAGAAAGTAAGAAAGAAAAGAGATGCCTTTAGATGATACAAAAGAACAGGGAGAGGGAAGGACAGAGAGGATTACCAGAAGGAGTCAATGGAGGCAACAAGGACAGTCAGGGCAGCCAAGGCATCCTGGGAACTCAGGCTAGCACAGGGCATTAAATATGGAGAGAAGGACTTCTTCAGATACATCAGGGAGAAA
The DNA here is from genome assembly GCA_016271365.2 of Neoceratodus forsteri. NCBI lineage: Eukaryota > Metazoa > Chordata > Ceratodontiformes > Ceratodontidae > Neoceratodus > Neoceratodus forsteri. Next base: position 1,463,114,382 of record CM057449.1, read on the forward strand.
GGGTGCTGCAAGGACCAAATAGTAAGGATAAAAAGGGATGGGTTGGGTGGATAAAGGGGCAGAAAAGGCAGAAGCATTAAACAAGTACTTCTGCTCAGTATTTACAAAACAGAAAGGGAGAGCAATACCCAAGGGGGTTTGGGGGTGGGCACGGGAGGCGAGGTGGAGACAGACAGGGAAATCCCAGTGGGCAGGGTACCAGAGGGCTTTAGAGGACTGATGGTGGACAAGGCACTGGGGGCAGATGGCATATACCCCAGGGTGCTAAAGGAGCTTGTAGAAGTCCTGGTAAAACCCCTGGCAGACCTGTTTAATGCATCCCTGGAGTCGGGGAGTGTTCCACAGGACTGGAGGATGGCACATGTGGTGCCACTCCACAAGAGTGGCCCCAAGGATGAGCAGGGGAACTACAGACCAGTAAGCCTCACATCCATCATAGGAAAGCTGATGGAGACAATCCTGAAGAAGAGGCTGGTTTCCCTCCGAGAGGCCAATGGGCTGCAGGACAGCAGGTAGCTTGGGTTTGTCTCAGGCAGATCCTATCAGACCAACCTAGTGGAGTACTATGACTGGGTAACGGGGCAATTAGACAGGGGCCATGCAGTGGATGTCCTGTACCTGGACTTCAGTAAGGCATTTGATTCGGTGCCGCATGGGAGGCTAGGTAGTAAGCTGGAAGACACAGGGATGGGGGTGAAGATGGTGGGATGAATAGCCAACTGGCTGCAAGGAAGACATCAGAGTGTGATGGTGGGAGGGGAGCTCTCATCACCCAGGGCAGTAACAAGTGGAGTGCCAAAGGGCTCTGTACTGGGACCGGTGTTGTTTGGGATTTTCATAGCAGACATCTCAATAGGCATCAAGAGCAAGATCAGTCTGTTTGCAGATGACACCAAGATGGGAGCAGTAGTGGATGACTTGGAGGGGTGGCAGGGGTTGCAAGAGGATCTGGCAATATTGGAGGACTGGTTAAGCACTTGGCAGCTGGAGTTCAATGCCAAGAAATGCAAGGTGCTACATTCTGGAACAAAAAACCCAAGGAGGAGCTACCAGCTGGGGGGAGGATTCAGCTAGCCAAAACAGAGGAGGAAAATGATCTGGGGGTGATCATAATGGGAGCAACGATTAACTCCCCACAGTGTAGAAAGGCAGCTGCAAAGGCTAACAGAATTGCTAGAGGCATATCCTCCAAGAGGGGAGAAGTGATCATGCCGCTATATAGGTCACTGGTTAGACCACACCTGGAGTACTGCATGAATTTCTGGCATCTGTACCTGAAGAAGGACATTAGGTTATTGGAGGCGGTGCAATGCAGAGCAACAAAAATGATCCAGGGGCTAGGAGACTTGCCCTATGAGAGTAGGCTGAGGGAGATGAACATGTACTCCCTGGAGGAGAGGAGGGATGGGGGGACATGATTGAAACCTTCAAGTATATGAAGGGAATAAATAAGGCAGTCACGGAGGGCCTTTTCCAATTAAGAAGGGAGAGGGACACTCGAGGGCACAATCTGAGACTGGAGGGGGGAGGTTCAGGAGGGAAATAAGGAGACACCTTTTTATGGAGAGGGGAGTGACAGGGTGGAACGCATTACCAGAGGAAGTGGTATCCTGTAAGACAGTGGACTGCTTCAAAAGGGGATGAGACAGGGTAAGGGGAGGGTCACTGGAGGGAGAGGGAGGGTAGGGAGGGGCAGCTGCAGTATAAGGGCTGCTAGCTGCAAAATCAAGCAAACTCGATAGAGCAAAAGGCCTTTACCTGCTTGCAAGTTCACATGTTTGTATGTTGGCATGTTGCTTCTGTCTCTTGCCTCCCACCTTTGCTATCCTATTACCCAATTCCTAATCTCTCTGTTTCTTCTGCCACTGTCCCTGAAACCTGGAAGCAGGGTACTGTCACTCCTGTCCCTAAATTTGGTGATCCTTCTTCTCCTCCTCATTATTTCCATCCTATCTCTCTCCTTCCCACTCTAGCTAAGTTAACGTAACAACTGACAGGAACCAGCACACTTGATACAGAAAACAAAAAAAGAAAGCACACAATGTTCAAATGCTTTCAAAATTTATTGTCAGCAATGCCAAGACTTGGGAAGCATATCAACACTGTCGGGTAATGCCCCAGCACTTCACTCTGGGGCAGAGCTCAGCAAGATTGATAGTTCTTTTATCCTTACCAGACTGACAATGTCATACTCATATTATATCCCAAACAAATGTGAGTAAGTGCAAATGGTATAGTGAGGTGCTCGCTGGCGGGCTGGCTACCTGACCAGAACACTTATTAATGTAAAAGTAGCACTGAGTGGGTTAAGAAAAGACAGATTTTCAAAATAAAAAATCACCACAACCAATGACCAGTTTGTTTCTTCTGCTAACAAGTTTTGAAAAATCCCCCCCCTTACTTTTTTTTCTTATCTCATGTTATAGTGGAACACTTGATAGATTTTGATTAGGCAGTGTCTTTGCTTTTTTTTTTTACTCTTCATTATTTCATTACATGGCTGTTTGCTGATATGGATATGTTCCACATATAAACTTATTTTGTTTGCTGAAATATATGGATGTTTGCTTGCCCTGACAAATGACTGATTTTGATTGTAAAACATCATTACCAGCTGAGTATGATGATGTCAGTCTGGTATGGGTAAAAGAGTTGTCTATCCTGTTGAGCTCCACCCCTTAACCAAGCTCATAAAGCCAAGTGCCGGGAATTATCCAGCAGTGTTGGTGCATTTGCCAACTCTTGTCATTGCTGACAATAAATTCTGAAAACATTTGAGTATTGTGTGCTTTCTAGTGCCTCTTCTGAATGAAACTCTGGGTGACTGTTCTAAGGATGAGGATAAATTTCTTGACTGGAGCAATCTTGTGTTGGTTTTTGTTTTGACGTGAGCAGATTTCTTCTGTTGTTGCTATCTGGCTTTGAAGAGGGCTTCATCAAGTATCGTCTTACAGTGTCCCTTTTCTATGAACCTTTTGTATTGTGCCTGTGCTTCCATCTCAGATTCATGGTCCTCGATGCAGTTTCTTTGCAGTCTTAGGAACCTGCTAAAATTAATGGAGGAAACTAGCTTATGAGGGTGCCCACTGTTGAATCTTAACAAAGTGCTGGTGGTAGTTCACTTTCTGAAGTTTTTTGTTGTTATTCTATTATCTACCCTAAGAACTACATCCAGAAAGTTTAACAAGTTGCCATTGATTGTATAAGTGAATTTTAGATTCAGATGGTTACAGTTAAGCCAGGTCAGAAACTGAACAGCCAGTTTTTGAACCATCCTACATGCAGACCACATCATCTATGTAATGAAACCAATGTTTTATATGATCTATGTGTGGGTTGTGATCTCCGTTGAAAAACATAGTTTCTTCCCAGCAAAGGATGGGGTCCTGGAGGCCCCTATCATGCTCCCACAAGTTTGCAAAAATACTCCATGTTAAACTCGAACATGTTGTGGGTAAGAATAAACCACAGTGCTTTGAGGATAAAGCCAACTGGCATTTTTTCACTTAAAGGGCTCTTGTGTAAGGAAAAAAATGTTCCCTACTCCTGATGCCTGAGATATGTTCAGTTGAAGTGTATAGCACCTCCACATCAATGCTAATAAATAATATAAATGCCTCTTTTCTATTTGATGTTCTCCATCTTATATAAGAGCTCTGCGATGTCTCTCATATAAGATGACAAAGAGGTAATACAAGATTTTAGGAAAGAATCCACAAATTTGCTGATGCTGTCTGTCAGGGAGCCCACCCTAGAAGCAGTGGGTCTCCCTGGTGGATCATCTGTAGATCTGTGTACCTTAGGTAGAGTACGTAGTGTTGTCATAACTGGATTTTCATTCCAGATGAACTGGAACTCCCTTTCTAAGATACAACCCCGTTATTTAGCAGCCTGTAAGAGACCCAGAAGTTCTTTTTTGTATATCTCTAATGGACTACCATTAACATTTCTGTAATACAGTTAATCTGATAACTGTTTTCCACCTGTTCCTGATAGAAATCAGATGACATAAGGATCAAATTTCCTACCTTGTCTGTAGATTTTATGATGAGATTTTCCATTTTTGTGAGTTCATCAAAAGCCATTTTACGGCTGCTTTGCAATGCCATGCTGTCTTTTTGCTATGAAGTAGATTAGAAGAGGGACTTGAAGGACAGCTATTGTGTGTATTTGCATGGTGCTGCAGTCATATCCATAGCATTTGTTTTCCACTGCCTTCCCCTCCATGGACCTCACAAACCCCTCTCTATCCCCCTCCTGCAGAGGCACTGAAGAAATAGTTCTGTAGAGTTTGTAAAAACACAGGATATGATCACCAGTTTCTAAGTTTATTCTGCTGTCAGTTGATGATATGACTGGCACTAGGACTCTGGGCAACTCTAATTTAAAGGCAGATGTTGATTGAATTTCCTGTCATGCAGTGTTACATTACAGTGAACTGTGGCAGACTCAGGAATAAACTGCTTGCATTTTTACACAGCTCCAGGTAAATTCAAATAGATTACTGTTTCTACATATTGACATAGTTTCCTTTCATGATTCAAAGCAAGTTTGTCTTTCAAATGTTTAGTACTGTAATCCCCTGCATTCTTGTCCAAGAATACCAGAATGGTCTCTGCTGCAATTTGCAAAACTTTTCACAGTAGAGAATTGCACAAATTCCTTTCAATACAGTTTGCAGTAAAAATTGTTTAAATAGTAGTAGGACAGTGCTGGGGGGGTGGCAATGGTGATTCTGAGATGATACACTTTTCAGGGAATGCAGAGGGGAGAGGATGTGTTGGTGGGATTAGAAGGAAAAAAGACTGAGAGTTCCAGCAGTGGTCTGTAGGCTGGGACAGACCTTGAGGGAACAGGCTGCAAAATGAGGTGCGGGTACTGGAAAGCAAATATATAGGGGTGGTCAGTACCAGTGGATCCAGTTATGCATCCAAATAGCACCCACAACTTCATTAGTCCAGCAAAAATCTGTTTAAACCTAATCTTAGCTTTAAATGGTAATACTTTACATTTTGGGAAAGAGTTGCCCCCTTGAAAAAATTCTAGATGCGTCCCTGGTGATCAGCAGTGCAGAAAAGTACCACAGTGAACTACTACTATCTGCATGGTATCATAATGGCTACAATGGTATCACAATGGAATTGGAACAAATCCACTGTGATACCATTTATGAAACCCACAATGGTAATACACTGGAAATTGCAGTGGTAATACAATGGTAAAGAACAGGTATTACAATGGTATTCCAAAGAAATCTTTGTAAGGAATGGCATGTAGTGTAACAAGGAGTAAGCAGAACTGCAGGATCCACAAATACAGGTAAGCAGAGCCATTTACAGATAGCAGTTGCTATTAGTTGTCCTGCTATTCAGTATGATCGGAGAATGACTATGCCTCTGTGTTACAAATGTGGCTGCAGGACGTGCTAGGAGATATTCTGGCCTGGGCCTGAGAAAGCCAGACTTTTTCCTGCGATGCCAGCATCATGCTGTACACGTCTAAATCCCTTACTTAAGCACCTGTGAATGTATACATTCCAGAAGCCTGTTTAACAAGCAATGTAAAGTTTAATATACAGAGCTTGTTATCCATGTGCTGTACTGCTTGGTGTCTGTTTAGAATCATTATAAATTATGTGTATCTCATACAACAGAACTGTGAAGTACTTGCAGCTGTATCTTTTTTCTTTTGTTGGTTATCAAGTATTTGCAGTACATTCAAGAGTCCCATATACTCCAGAACTGAAATAAATATGACATACCACATATTCAGTATGGGCAGTCTGATTATTAGGATATTTACTGTCATACTGTGAACACTGGCACCACAATATAGTATATGGAGTAACGCTGTACTGTCATGGTGTGCTGTCCCTTGCATGAGGGTTTAAACCAAGATCCCTTCTACTTATCTCTGTTGCTGTCATTTTGGGTGTCCATGTAGAAGTATAAGAACCCAAGGAACTGGTACTGAAAGAGTGTTCCAGTTGTGGGGGGGTGGTGGTACTGGGATGTGAGTTTTCTGACTCTTACCAGGATGCTCAGCTTTAGGGCTGGTCAGTGGGCAAGAATGTCTACAGGGCCATCTTGTGGATGGCATGACCGACTTCATGGGTCTAAGTTAAATTTTGCAGCCACTAGCCAGCAGGAATAGTGACTGTGGAAATTCACTAACCTCACAGACTTTTCCACCCAGCTGATGTACTTATTAGTTACACTCTCCAGTACAAGCCTGCAGGGCTAGTTAAAAGAAAATCTTACTAGCCTAACACAATATCTACCAGAATTTGTATAGCAGATCAGTGCCAGTTTTGACCCCTGCACTCTCTGCAATGGTTTGCCAGTACTTAAACAATTTTTTTAAAACATTTTTGACTGAGGTGTGGCCAGTGCTGGGACTGCCAGTGGTTGGTGGTCAGTGTTGTGACTGTCAAGTGCATTGCTGTAAGGGGGAGGGTAAGTCCTATGACTCTTGAGGGAGGTTCAGAGGCAGTTCTATGTTAATGGTCAGGGTCAGTACTGTGATTTTTGTGGTTGGGGGTGTCAGTGCTGTAACGGTCAAGCATGGGGAGCCAGTGTGGTTATTGTCAGGGGGTGGGTGACCAGTGCCATGACTGCCAGATAGGGGGCAGGACTGTTACTTTTGGGAGTGGGGGGCAGTGTGGTGACTGTTGGGGGTCTGGATCACTGCTGTGACTGTCTGTGGAGGGTATCAGCCCTGTGACTGTTGCGGCTGTATGAGGACAGTGCTTTGACAGTGATGGTGGGTAGTGCTGTGACCGTTTGTAGGTAGAGGTCAGTGCTGTCAGTGTTGGGGGATGAGGATCAGCTCTGTGACTGTCAGGTAGGTGGCTACTGTGACTGAGAGTGGAAGGTGTTAGTTCTGTGACTATTGAAGGGGTGGTTCAGGTCTGTGACTGTCGGTGTGGAGGTCAATCCCGTGACTGTTGTGGATGAGGGGCAGTGCTGTGGCTTTTGTGGATGTGTGGTCAGTGCATTGATCATTAGGAGTCATGGCTCAGTGCTGTTATTGCCAGGGGATGGAAATTACTGCTGTGACTGATGGTAGAGGGTGTCAGTCATGTGACTTTTGGGGGTGAGGTGGCTGTGCTGTGACAGTTGGGGATGGATAATCAGTGCTGTAAGATAGGGGTGGGGTGTAGTGCTTTAACCAGTGCTGTTACTATGGGGGGTTGGGGATCAGTGCTTTGACTCTCAGGGGTGTATGGTCATTGCTGTGACTACAAGGTTTTGGGGGCAGTTCTGTGACTGTTGGAAATAGTAAGAAAGTGTTGTGACTCTCAGGGGTGTGGAACAGTGCTGGGACTGCCAGAGGTGGGTGGTCATTGTCATGACTATCACTGGAGGGTGTCAGTCCTGTGACTGTCAGTGGGGTGGTACAGTCCTGTGAGTGTGGGGGGGTGGAACAGTCCTATGACTGTGGGGCGGGTACAATCCCTTGACTGTGAAGGAGGGGGTGTTACAGTCTTGTGACTGTGGAGGGGGTGTTGGTACAGTCCTGTGACTGTGGGGGTAGGGGGTTGGGGGGTGATACAGTCCTGTGACTAGGACTGGCTGGTGCAGTCCTTTGACTGTGGGGGGGAGATGGTACAGTCCTGTGACTGATGGTGGAGGGTGTCAGCACTGTGACTGTCAAAGTGGTGGTACAGTCTTGTGATTATGGGGAAGAAGATCAGATATGTAACTGTCAGGGATAGATTGTTGTTTATGTGACTGTCAGAGTGAGGGTCATTCCCGTGACTTTTGGGAGGTCTGCTTCTGCACAATTCTAAAGTTCTGAGGGACTGAAGTATTTGCAGGAAGTTGTACATGAGGCAGGAAGGTTGTATAAGGTGCCAAACTAAGTGACTGTTTGGAGGGGGAGTCAGTCCCGACTGTGTGGGGTGGTCTTCAGTGCTGTGACTGAGATACAGTGTTGTGACTGTTAGGGGTGGGGATTACTACTGTAACTGCCTGTGGAGAGTGTCATTCATGTGACTTTAGGGGGTATGGGGGCAGTGCTGTCATGGAGGTGGACTGTAGTGCTGTGACCGTTGGGAATAGGGTTCAGTTCTGTGACTTTCAGGGGCAGGTGCCCAGTGCTGTGACTGACAGTGAAGGGTTTCAGTCATGTGACTCTCAGGGGGGTACAGTTCTGTAACTGTAGGGGGTGGAAGGGTCAGTTCTGTGATGGTCAGTGGTCAGTGCTGTGTCTATAGTGTAAGCAGTGTAGAGTGGTGTGCACTGGAAAAGGTGGTGCATGATCAAAGCAGTCAGTTTGTAATAAGACAAGAAAAGAAAGCTCAGCATTCATAGATTCAGTGCAAGATTTAATTTCTGGCAATATGCTGGTGTGCACACACTAGCCCCAGAGCTTCAACCCTTCAATGGGCCTTCCTCAGTGGGTGGGTCTGAAGAATACAAATGTGCATCTCATTTATACAGATATCTTAAAGTGATATACACCACACACTAAAAACAATGTGCAACTCAAGCTGAAAATACGAGTAACATGGTTACACACATTTCATTATTCTGTTTTTTATGTTTTGTTTTTGATGCTCATGGTAAACAGTTATTGATATTAGTATACTACTTAAATTAAACATGCATCTATCTGTTACTTCATTTAATTCTGTAACTTTCTATCTAAAGCAATATTTTTTTTACCTTTTACGCTATACTATAGCCCTTTCTATCTCTATCTTCTCTAGTGTTCCCACTACTGTATTGACTCCATATAAACCTTTTTCTCTTTACTTTCACAGGTCTCACAGGATGCAAACTCCTTCCCCATCAGATAAGTATAACATTATGTTTAACATTTCTTATCCTTTCTAATAACTATCTATGAACTGTGGATTCTTGTTCTACAGGTCTAAGAAATCGCATCCCTTTAAGACTCCTCCCTCTGGCTCCATAGTACCCTGGTAGGAGATCTTATACATATTACCTATTCTTGGCAGGTTTACTGTAACCCAAGTTAAGGAAGGGTTGTGTATATGTGTTAAGGTCATACATACTGCAGCATATTCCCCATTCCATAAAAATTTTACATGTATGATTGACTCAGGCAGGCTCTCAGCCCTGTCCCACCCCCTCTCTGCCACTCCCCTGTCCCAGACCACTGAGTCCAAAGTTCTCCATGGATTTCCCTCCGCCCCTTGATAGGGCCAGGAAGGGGAAAGCCATCCCCCCTCAACTAGTCACTTACATCTAGAACTGAGCCAGTCATCCAGGTGGTGGTGTGTGACTGAGGTAGGTGGGTAGTTTGTGCTAGTCATTTCCACATTCCCCCCTTGGATTACTGCCTTCACCTGGGGGAAGCAAAGGTCGAGTCAGCATGCCTTCCCACCCAGAGATAGGACAGCTATCTGATGAATGCTCAGTCTTCTCTCTGACCCTTGACAACCTGAGCATGTTCCTGAACTTGGGTCACTGATGTAGTGGGAGTCAAAGCACACAGTGCCTCCTCCCTCCATACCACTGGACCAGACCAACCTTATACTGCAGCAGGGGAATTATTTGTTATTAACATGGCAGGTGATTGGACAACAATGGAGCCACTGCACACTAGGGAATGTTTTTTTTTGTTAACAGGCCCAGCAGTCAGAGGGTAGGATGTACCTGTGGACAGTAGTGAATGTGTTAACTTTAATAGGGCCAGCAATCACAGGGGACTATTGTTATTGGCAGGCAGTTTGAAAAAATTATTGAGTCGCTTGAGGTTTCATATACAAGAAATTTCCCTGTACATGGCTCCTAATCCCCCATAAAATAACATTATGCAGCCTTGTTGGCTCTGACCAGAATTTGTTAATTTTCTGGTAAGATTCCTGCAGACAGGGGGTGCAAACGCGGAATTAAACCTCTCTCATTACTCTTTTTCATATTCTCTTATACTTTTAGTGTTATAGGGTGAAAAAAGACAGATGCTGGCTTACAGGTATTTTTTTTTCTCTAAGTAACTCAAACTGCCTACCTGTAATCTCAACAAGGAATGAAATCTAGAGCAAAGAGTCCTTTTGGGTGTTAGAAATGGCCAAATAGTTGTTCAACAGTTCCTCAAGGATATTTGAATTGACCTGTTCCAGGACATTCCATTCCAGGTTCTCTCCCTGGTTGTTGGCTAGATTATTAAAATCCAAATCAAGTAGTAAACTATCTTGATCCATAGTCCTAGTACATCTATTTTGTACTAATGAACTGGAATCAAAAGTTCCCATCCAGTTTCTGTCTGAGACTGATGCATTAGTTAACTCCATTGTGTTGTTTTCTTTCTCCTTTTTCAGAAAATAATCTTTTAAATGCAGTTTATGGAAAAAACTTAAAAATGGCAATCTTGAGTTTGAAAATATCTGGTGTGCTTTCCGGTATGAAAAAAAGTCCTTTAGACAGAACACTTTCTTGAGCTGCAATGATGGTTATGTTTGATAAATTTATTTTTTTATTTGCCTTGTCTCCAGAGGTTTATTGGCTTGTCTCGGCCCCTCCTACCCTTCCATGTTTTTTCTTTTGCATTTGATTTTGTGACTTTCTTCTTGGTATTCATTTGGCTGTTGCCCTTCTCTAAAATTCCCCCTCCCTCTATTTGCACTTCTCTCTTCTTGAGAGCTATCACCAGAATTTGTGACTGTATCTACACTCTGTTTTTGTGTTGTTTGAGGGGGTTCCCAGATGTGATTTTGAATGCCCCCTACTCACAGATCTGGAGTGTCTACTCCATGAAAAGACATGACTGGTAGTGTAGTCTGTGGTGTCTCTTTCTAGTCTGGTCTATTTTTCTTTCAATGACATCTTCCTTTTAAGATCCATGTCTAGACTGGCGAAGTCAGGATAATCTTTAAATTTTAGCAGTTCATGTTTAGTTTTTGTAATTTCCTCTGTGAGTTAGGAATGCTTTTCTGTATCCTTCTTGATAAGGAGTTCCAAGAAGGCTCTAGCACGCTCAGTTGCCTTTTTCTCCCACTCAGCTCTATTGCAAAAATTGTCTAATTTGCATGACGTGACTTTTGTTATATGGAGACCTCTAGCTGCCTGTTCTTTGTCCAGATAAGTCTACAGTGTTATCACATTTTATCTTATGTTAATTTCCATGAATATTAATCTTTCTAATTTAATAAACAAAAGTTTAATGTCTGAATTATCAGTTGTTCCTCCTGTCTGGCTTGACCCACCACCAAATTTCTATTTGGCCTGTGTCTTTCTGGAACCCAGTTAGCAGGATCACTCAGGCACACATATTCATCACCACTTTCACTGCTGTTTCTCCCACTTGCCCCATTCATAATTTCTCTTTACTATGTACTTCAGTGATAGTCATAGAAAAGTTTTGCAATAATAAGGTATACCTAGGTATACTGAGGCAGAATGAGACAGGATCACATTACAGTCAATGCAAATTACCTCAGTAGTACCTCGGTGGTACCTCAAGGTAGGAAACTTTTCGACATCTACCACATGTAGATCCAGTGCTAGGCTTCAGAGGACCAACACACAAGAAAGTTGATACACACTCACCTGATGCTAGCTGGTGGCATTTCCTGGGGTATTAGCATTACCCCATACATAACAACTGACAGGAACCAGTGCACTTGCTACAGAAAAAAAAATGAAAGAACACAATGCTCAAATGCTTTCAGAATTTATTGTCATCAATGACAGGGCTTGGAAAGTACATCAACACTGCCGGATGATGCCCCGGTGCTTCACTCTGTAAACTATGTCAGGGGGCAGAGCTCAACAATATTGACAGCCCTTTTATCCATAACAGACTGATAATGTCAGAAAAGGGGGAGGTGCTGCTGGTAGGGGACTTCAATCTGCTAGATGTAGATTGGAGCCTTCCAGCTGCAGCTTCAGCTAGTAGCAGGGACATCCTGGACTCCCTGCAGGGGGAATTTCTCAGACAGCTAGTCATGGAGCCCACTCATGATGGGGCAATATTGGACCCAGTGCTCACTAAAAGGGATAGTATCACAGATGTCAAGGCAGGAGGCCACCTGGGAACTAGTGATCACAGTGCAGTGTGGTTTAACATAAGCAAATTACTCAAGGACAAGGGTCCTGGACTTCAGGAGGGCAGATGTTTAAAACATGAGTGTCTCAGAGATAACCTAGCAGGGTGGAATGACCTGGATGGGGTGGAGGAACAGTGGCCTAAGTTAAAGGAAGGCATAGTGAAGGCAAGAAACCTCTGTGCAAAGGAAGTGAGCAAAAACAAGAAAAACAAACTCTGGCCAGAGCTGATGGGGCTGCAGCTGAGGAATTTGGGGTAAAAATGTTGAAAATTAGCAAAGTTATGAGTTTGTTATGACCCTGCTTCATGAAGAAGGGCAGGTCAAATGTTCAACTCCTGCTCGAAAGGTGATTTTGCACAGGGACTGCAAAATCAACTTTCAGGACTCAAAAACACATTTTGGGCAGGAGTTAAAAAATGACAGCTGTCACACTCATGAGGTGCTGTAAAGAAATGGCTACGTCTGTTGAAAAGTTTGGGTAAAAATATTGAATATTACCGAACTTACGCACCAGCATTTGAAAAATTCAGCATAGCCTCATAACTTGTTGTTTTTAAATATTTTTATACCAACTATAGAACTTAGCCTTCTTATGACCCCACCTTATGAACAATGACAGAAAATTTTCAACTCCTGCCAGAAAGGTGATTTCTTGCTGGAACCACTAAATCACCTTTCGGGATGTAAATAAAAAACATTTTGGCCAGGATTTGAAAAACGACAGCTATCACATTCATGAGGTGCTGTAAATATATGGCTGGGTTGTAAATTTGGGATAAAAATATTGAAAATTACCAAAGTTATGAGCCTGAGTTCACAAAATTCAATGTAGGCTCATAACTTTGTTGTTTTTAAATATTTTTACATTAAATTTTCAGCATAGCCTTCTTATGACCACAGCTCATGGACAAGGGCAGAGAACATTTTCAACTCCTACCCAAAAGGTGATTTCACACAGGGACCATGAAATCACCTTTCAGGACATATTTTCCTAACGTCAGTGCAATTGTTCATGAGGTGGAGTCCCAAAGAAAGCATGCTGAAAATTTGGGCTAAACATATGCAAAAATGCCGAAGTTATGCCATTAAGTTCATACCCACAGTGAAATACATTGAACCGCATACCTGATTTCCTCAGTTCACAGCCCAGCTTTGAAGAGTGCAAATACATCTGTGGTCCAGATGATTAAGGCGCTGGACTCCTGATCGGTAAGTAAGGGCTTGGGGGTGCAGGAAGGTGGGTGCTGAGTGGGAGAGTCTGGTGGAGGGAGTCTAACAGCCGCAAAAGACATTGATGGACAATTTTCTTCTTAGAGGTTAAAAAAAAGACAGAGGATTCTTTCAGTGGGGGATTGGGCACCCCCAGTGCACTGTTATGTTTCTTGGTGGGGGGCTGAGAGAAAAGTTTGGGTGGGTGATTTAAAAAAAAGAAGGAAAGAATGATAGTGAGCATCAATTTATTGAAAGTTTCCTTATCTGATAACATTTTCATCTTTTCCAGCCCCTTCAGCACCCCCCAACAAACCCACATGCACAGATATTAATAATAAATACATACAGTATCTTAAAATATTAGGAATGGCTGCTCTGCTGAGAAATGAACAGCAAATGGACCAGAACCAATTGAATAGTCCTATTATTAAGTGGCTGCTCCTTGAAAGTAAAGGCAATGAAATGAAATTAACAGAATGTGCCAAAGAACTGTATAAAAATCCATATGATGAAAGTGCTCCTGAAAATGAAAGAAGTTAATACTGCCACAAAGTTTCGGTAGTTTAAATTAGGGTGATAAAACCACAGGATTAAGCAGAAAATTGCCAAGATGTATTTGAAAACACGACATACATAGAAGATAAGTCTGTTTGTTTTTCTGTCCTTTGTGAGCACTGGTCGGGGGGACGGGGGATGGGCAGGAGAACAGGTAATCATCTTAGGGTGTAGTCTAAAGAGGTTTTCCTTGTGTTATGCCTTTTTGAAAGCAGACAATTTGGATAATGTTTTTGAATAAATCAGATGAAAGAGGATTATTTTGTTGGTGGAAGAAAGGTTGTGGGATGTTAAAATCATGAACTTTCATGAGCTGTTTCATCTGATTCATGGGGAGTGGGGAGCAATGGTCAGGTGACCAGGTACATAAACATATAAACCAAACCCTGTTTTACTGACTGGTCTAAAAGTTGACCTTGATCCAGAAAATGAATGATTTAAATCAACCAGAACCTTTCTTTGCTGTGGTCATTGGTGTTTTTTTTTTACATAAGGAAAAGGTGGGAAAATGTAGTATTTCACAGCGTTTTACACTGAGGAGACTACTATTGGATGAATGAAGACAGAGGCTCTTCAGTATTGTTTTTTTTGGGGGGGGCTCCCATGATTTTCTTTTCCTTCCCCATCACACTTTTTTTTTAAATTATCTTTATCTAGTGTTTATTTGCCCACTGGGAGCTGTGGAATGTGGGGATGTGTTTTTGTTGGTTGTAATTGTTGGCCCCAGCCGTTCTTTGTGCAGTTACAGTCTACTTGGATTTGGTTACTTAAAATCCCCTAATGGCTGATATCAGGGAGATTAATATGTGATTGATTTTTTTGGGTTACAGATGATTTAAATACCTGTTCATATTGCGGTCATTGCAATTCACATGCAATACAAAAACAAATTGGGTGTAGGCTCCTTCAGCATTGCCTTTTTGTTTTGATTGGGGGCCGGGTCCAGTAAAGAGTACACAAAATATATAAAAAAAAAGGCTTTGAAATTAGACATTGCACTTTGGGCTCGTGAAACTGAATAATTTAAATGCTACATTTGTATTGCAGTTGTTAGCTTTTCTTTTCAGCAGGAAAAGGTGGGTATTCCTTCAAAAGTACGACTGAGATTGAGCAACTCAGATTTGAGTGATTCAATCTCAGTGCCTGTAAGGTCAGCGACCCTGAAAGAGTAGCAAGGAGGAAGGGTAGGGTGAAGGGAAGAGTGACAGGATATCAGAAGAGGACAGAAGGTATGTGAGGGGTTGTTAGGGGGTAAGCCACCAAGCTAGCTGTGTGGTGTGGTGGTGAGGGTGGTTGGTTCTAGTGGGAAAGGTGCAGGTTTCGGGGCTGGGCAGGAGCACAATATTTTGTGCTTTATGCATGGGTGTCATTTTCTTTTATTTTGCCAGTTTTCCCCCTCCCTGACATGCAACCCCCCCCCCAGAGTTTGTTATGTTTACTGAGGCTGGTGCAGGGCAAAGCCTCCTGCATAAATACTACAAGCAAGTTTTCTTGCTGGAAGTGTACATCACCATTTTTGTTTTTGGTGACGTACACTTGCCCTAATGACAATCGCCGTTATCACATAGAACCAAAAAGATGTTATTTCTTAGCATTTGTTGTTCAAGACTTTGTGCTATGCCCGTTCCTGAATGGGGAAGCAGCACATTACTTTGGCATACTTGTTGAGAGATAAGCAAGCTCTGCCAATGGCTATTTTTTTAGAGTACTTAAAAAAAAAAACATGTTCCTAATTAAGAGCATTAGTTGCAAAGAGCAACTGCAGGGACTGTAAAAATTGTGTATTTAGCTGCACTGATGAAAAGCTTTCTCAGAAATGAGTCAATAAAGCTTTGGGGACACCATGCTGTCTGCACAATTTATAAAAAAAATTCCTACTTAACAGCGTTTGTTGCAAAAAGCAACTACAGACACTATACATATTGTACTCTTTCCGTCCAGGTTTATGACTTCGCTTCCATCACTGGTTTCATTAATTAAGCAATGTTTTGCTCACTGCAATTAAACTTTGTCTCCCTAACAAAAATTATACACTTTACGCTTTGCTCACTACAGCTGGCTGCATAGGAAGGACTCCACAACATAAAACAACTCCACAGCAATTAAACTTTTCTGTGCAGTGTTTATGCCTTACAGCACAGCACAGCAATTAAACTTTTTTTATATATATAAATATAAGCTGAACAAATCACAACCAGAAGAACAGAATTATGTCTTTTTTTTTTCCTTCAGCTAAGGGAATACCATAACAAAAAATGTACAAGTAATGCATAGCACTTACCAGTGCGGTTCCAGATATAAATTACTAAAAAATGGTAGAAGGACAGTACCCTTCCAGAAATATAGTGTAAGTGTGCTGTGTACATGCAGAATGCATGCCACATGCTTAATTGTGCAATGTTTTCATGTGGTTCACATACTCAAAGTGAACCTACGCGAACCAGGTCTAAAAAGCAAATCAGGTTTGCATGCTGCAAGCTTGACATGTGTGCAGTAAGTAAGCTGGTGTGAACATATTCTAAAAATCACATCAGGTTCATGTGTTGCATGCTTGACATGAGTGCAGCAGTTAAGCCTGTCTGAACATCATTTAAAAATCACATTAGGTTCACATTTTGCTCGCTTGCCATGTGTGCAGCAAATAAGCTGGTGCAAATCTCATCTAAAAAACACATCAGTTTCTATTTCTCATACTACTGCTAGCAATTAGAGGCATTAAAATACATTTGTCATTGATTCCCCATTAAAATTAGGTAAACTCAAGAATTCTGATGCTTTTGCAAGTTGTTTAATGGCTTTTGATTTTTTTTCATTAAATTGGCATCAATTTGTAAAGTATTGTTTGCTCACTACTAAGTATTGTTTGCTCACTACTGCTCACTATTGTTTGCGGTTTAAATGCTTCATTGGCAAGCTTTTAAACTAGTCAATGGGGGAGGCACTGACAAGCAGCAGAAAAATCCCAGCCTCTCCCTACAAAACAGGGTACTAAATGAGAAAAAGACCAAGGTAGAATGGTCAGTGGGGGATGCTGCAACAGAAGGTAAGGCCATCAGAAAATGGAGAGCAATGAGTACCAATGCCCGTAGTCTAGGTAACAAGCTTCCTGAATTAGTGGCCTTGATGGAGGAGGAACATCTGGATATCGTGGCAGTCACAGAAACATGGTACACAAAACCATGACTGGGACGTAAACATACCAGGATACACTATCTACAGGAGGGACAGGGAGGGTAAAGAGGGAGGAGTAGTTCTTTACATAAGGGAAGGAATAAAAGCAACAGAACAAAAGGGTAAACAGGGAGGAGAAGAAGCACTGTGGGTAAATTTGGAGGCGAGCAATGGCACCACAATCCGCTGAGGGTTGTATACAGACCTCCTTCTCAGGGGAGGAAGTGGACAAGGAAATGATAGAAAGTATACTTAGAATGGCAGAAAAAGGAGATATTGCTGATGGGTGATCTGAATAT
Organism: Neoceratodus forsteri; assembly: GCA_016271365.2. Taxonomy (NCBI): domain Eukaryota; kingdom Metazoa; phylum Chordata; order Ceratodontiformes; family Ceratodontidae; genus Neoceratodus; species Neoceratodus forsteri. Next base: position 1,463,131,638 of record CM057449.1, read on the forward strand.
GCAGATGTTAACTGGAGCGCGAGTTGCAGCTGCCACTTCGAAGAGTGCAGTTATTCTAGATGCCCTACAGGGGGCATGCCTTAGACAACTAGTACTGGAACCCACTCGAGAGGGAGCAATATTAGACTTGATACTCTCAAATGGAGATGGAGAGAGGATCACAGATGTAGAAGTGGGTAGCCATCTGGGAACTAGCGACCATCGAACAGTATGGTTCACAATAAACACAGCAATAGAGTCAAGCCATACAAAGACAAAAGTACTGGACTTTAGGACGGCTGACTTTGCCAAAATGGGTGAGTGCCTAAGGAATGCACTAGCAAATGGGCAGGAAGGAGGGGTGGAAGAACAATGGGGAATAATAAAAACTGCCATCACAGTGGTAACGAGCCTTTGTGTGAAGCAAATAAACAAAACAAGACGATGTAAGAAACCACTATGGTTCTCAAAGGAAGTGGCAGTGAAGGTTCAAGAGAAAAAGAAAGCATTCAGGAAGTACAAGGAATCGCAGCAGGAGCAGGACAGAGAACTGTATCAGTTAAAGCAAAAGGAGGCTGGGAAGGCAGTCAGAACAGCAAAGGCCCAAACTGAGGAAAAGATAGCCAACTCAGTTAAGAAGGGGAATAAAACCTTTTATAGGTACATCAGGGAGCAAAGGAAGACCAAGGAGGGATAGTGAGGCTTAATAAAGGGAGGGAGGGTGGGCAGAGGAGAATGTGAAAAGGAAGAGTTACTAAACAAATATTTTGCTCAGTATTTACAAAGGAAGAGGGAGGTACATAAAACAAACAGTAGTAACACTCTGGATACAGAAGTTGATACCAGCCCATTTACAGAAGAAGGGTTCTGAAAGAACTCTTAAAACTGAAGGTGGACAAAGCAATGGGGCTGATGGGATTCATCCCAGAATTCTAAAAGAACTAAGGGTAGAACTAGTGACACCACTGACTACCCTCTTTAACAAATCATGGGAGGATGGGGTGGTACCCGAGGACTGGAGGAGGGCAGATGTGATTCCCTTCACAAAAGTGGGAGCAAGGCAGAAGCAGGAAACTATAGACCTGTTAGTTTAACCTCAGTGATAGGGAAAATGATGGAATCACTTCTAAAGGAAAGGATTGTCGCTGTATCTAGAGGCCAGAAGGGCACAGGACCCTAGGCAGCATGGATTCACAGTGGGAAGGTCATGCCAGACGAATCTGATAGATTTCTTTGACTGGGTGACCAAAGTAGTAGATCAGGGAGGGCTGTGGACATGGCCTACCTAGACTTTAGCAAGGCATTTGACACAGTCCCACAAAAAGATTAATATATAGTTAGCCAGCCTGGGAGTGGGTCCCAAGATGACAGCCTGGGTAAAGAATTGGCTGGAGAATAGGACACAGAGGTAATAGTAAATGGAGTCCACTCAGAAGAAAGGAGGTTACTAGCCAGATTTCGCAGGGTTCAGTATTAGGACCAGTCCTCTTCAATGTCTTTATAAGCGACATTGCAGAAGGACTGGAAGGAAAAGTATGTCTCTTTGCAGATGACACTAAGATCTGCAACAGAGTTGATGCACAGGGTGGGGTGGAAAGGATGAGAAGGGACTTGGCAAGGTTAGAGGAATGGTCAAATGTATGGCAAGGTTAGAGGAATGGTCAAATGTATGGCAGCTTAGATTCAATGCTAAGAAGTGCAAGGTAATGCACCTGGGAAACAAAAACCCAGGTGAAGAGTACACAATGGGGGGTGAGATACTAACAACAACAAAAATGGAAAGGGACCTGGGGGTAGTCATATCAGATGACCTAAGGTGGGCAAGCAATGTGAGAAGGCAGCAAGGAGGCTGGGGAGATACTGGGATGCATAGGAGAGGCATCACCAGTAGAAAACAGGAAGTTATTATCCCTCTGTACAGACAGCTGGTGAGACCCCATCTGGAGTACTGTGTGCAGTTCTGGAGACCCAATCTCATAAAGACATAGACAGGATGGAAGCTGTCCAGAGGAGGGCAACTAAAATGGTGCAGGGTCTGCACTGGAGGACATATGAAGAGAGACTTAAGGAGCTTAATATGTATAGCCTCGAGGAAAGGAGGGAGGGGGGACATGATAGAAACTTTCAAGTACCTCAAGGGAATCAACAAAGTCAAGAAGGTAGCATCTTTCAAAAAAGGGTGTGCAAGAACAAGAGGGCACAATTTGAAGATAGAGGGCAGCTCAGAGGTAATTTAAGGAGTATTTTTCACAGAGAGGTTGTGGATGCATGGAATGGCCTTCCGAGGAGGATTGTGGAGTCAAAATCAGTGGTGGAATTCAAGCATGCATGGGATAGTCATAAGGCAATTCTGGGGGTTGGGGGTAGGAAGAAGTAGGCTGCTGGTTAACTAGGATCTGCAGCTTATCCAGTAGGCAGGGAAATGGGCAGACTGGGTGGGCCAAGCGGTCCTTATCTGCCGTCAAATTCTATGTTTCTATGTTTCTATCTTTCTATGTTTCTACTACATTAAATGGTTAGGATATAGTCAGCCAACATCTCCCATTCTAGATGTGCAAAGAGAAGCTTCTGTGTTGTGAAGCCTGACCTTTTTGTTTCGCGTCATGCAAATCTCCTTTTGCATATTTACTGCTACAAATGTGTTTCTCCATGACTGTTTTGGCTCTCTTACTTTCCTTTTTTTTCATTCTGTAAGGAACATGTACATTATGGCCATGCTCAGCACTCTTTGTGCTGCATAGGGTCTTGGAAGCATGCACCATACCTCACATTTTGTCACTAAAATGAGGGACATGGACACTCAAAATGAGGGAAAATGAGGGACACTAACTCTCACAATGATCAGGACACATCCTGAAACATGGAGATACAGTACCTCAGAACACAATGGAAACCATTGTATTTACTTGTACCAATATTAGCACCTGAAAATGAATTTCTACCATAAAGCAGGGGTGCCATTTAGGTAGGGCAGAGGGGGACAGTTCCCATCCATTCCCACACACACACATACACATTTGTGCCTAGGTTGTTCTTATGGTGTGGCAACAATGGCATTACATTTGGATTTAATCATTTGCACAAAAAGTGCCCCCTTGGCCTTTGTGCCCTCATGTTGCAGCTGCACTCCTGACTTGACTGTATCTGTATTGTGTTGACCACTCTCTCCACTAGTAGCGATGGTGCCATCACATGTGACGTGGAGCAGCTCCAGCCAAGTAAGAGCACATGAGTCATGTGAGTGCAACACTGTCTTTCCTGCCACAGAATAGACAGGCTGCACACTACAGCTTGGAGTAGTCGGTGAGCACTGAACTCTCAATAGCAGTGTTATGGTGGCATATTTTTCTTGGTCTACTCATACTGAGTCTCTGTCTCCCCCGGTGACTGAAGGGGTAGAGGATGTGCTAGAAGCTAACTTGAGACTAGGCTACCTACTTACTCTAACAGGGTCACCGAAAAAAAAGCATAGGCCCACACAGCAGCAAGCTTGTCCTAGCAGCAGTGGTGACAGCAGAGTGGACAGCCTTCATAGGCCTTGATCAGTGCAGTGCGGCAGCAGCCAGGACAGCAGCCAAGTAAGAAGCAAGCAACACAAATTGGGTGGGTTCAGTTGGTGAGGTGACTTGGTTGTAGACCATGTTGGGGACCTGGGATGGTCAGTTCTATCATCCAGCTTCTGGCAGAATGATGGAGGAGGAGCAGGATAAAGCTGGACTGGTGGCACACTTGGCCTGGTTGCAGGTTCTGGCCAGATGGTCAGGTATGTAAAAATAAATAATATTTTTTTACAAGGGATTGGGGAAGGAGGAAGGACTGAAATATTAATGTGTTTTTCACATTTCTGTACCTTTGGGCAGCTTCATGACCCATATGGGATGGGTATTGAATGGAATGGAGTCAGGGAGAGAAATCTGGACAATGTTGTTTTTTTTTTTGAGGGGCAGTTCAGAACTTCAGCTAGGAAAAAAAAATTGGTTAGTAACTGGGTGGGTTTAAGCCCAAATCTGATGTACTGCTCTGGGGTATAGACAGATGAATCTCATACATCTGAATTTCTCCTGATTTGCATATCACTTTTCAGTCACAGCAAATTAGTGTTACCTTTTAGAGACATTTCAGACATTTTAGAACTTGCCACCTAGGGGCTAACTAGCAGCTGGCCTCCACTGGTTGTTGACTCCCCCTGTTGAAACCTGGAATGGTGCCCCTACCATAGTCTAAATTTACAGGACATCCTCTGAGAGAGCAGCATGTTTTGTATAAAGGATAAATGAGCAACAGAGCAGTTTTCAGGGGTAAAATGAGGGCTGACCCTTGCACTCAGGGACAGCTGAATGGTATGGTATGCACAGAATATTGGTGCTCCACTATAGTCTGGCTTATGCCCACCCCCCAGTGAAACTGCCCTCCACATCCCAACACTCAGGCACATTATAACATAGGGCGAGAGGGACTGCAGGAGCATGCCCCATTGAAATGAATAGGGGTATTTTATTATTACTATTTTATACATTATTGATGTAGAGTTGGAGATTAATGAAAGCCACCGCTCAACTAACAAGGGCTTTGTTTGTAGAACAGTGGCCTTCATTATTCTCCAACTCACCACCATAATGAACATGCCCATTGCCCTGTTAAGGGCTGGCTTGTCTTCCTGCTTCCACTGCTCTCCTTCGATGCACACTAGGAGCTTCCCACCTGCCTGGAAACTGACCATGGAGGTGAGCTGCAGTGGTCCTGCTACACGCTGACCACACTCACCCCACAAGCTGAACTCTCCACCTCACAGAACCACTAGCGTGGTTCCAACTAAGGGTCTTTGCCCTATTAAGAGATGGCTTGTCTCCTTGCTTCAGCTGTGCTCCTGTGGTGTACACAAGGAGCCACCCACCTGCCTGAAAACTGACCATGGAGGTGAGCTACAGTGGTCCTGCTACATGCTGACCACTCTCACCCCACGAGCTGAACTCTCCACCTCACAGAACCACCAGCATGGGTTGAACTAAGGTACAGACTTTTGCACATGGAGCCCGGTACTGGCTGTTTCCTGAGTAGATACAGACTTTGTGCATGGAACCCGGTGCTTGCTGTTTACTAAGTAGACTGTTTCTCCCTCCCACCACCCGACCTCTATTAAATGCTTCTGCCTGAATCCTTAGTCAACGACCCTGCCCCTTATAGGCTGATTACCTGGGTAGTTCACTTCTTAGGCAGACCTCTCTCCTTAAAGGGATATTATTGTATTCTGGCAGCCCCACTTCTTAATGTTAACTCTCCTGTATAATTAACTTCCACTCATAAGCTCATTATGTCACTGACATGTGCCCTATTGCTGAGGGAAGCACTACTGTTCACCTTCACAATGTTAACTAGACACCTGAAGGCAACTCCACCAGAACCAGCATTGCCAGACCTGCAGGGCAGTGCATGGTCTGTATACAGAACTGTAACTACATCTTTGTGCAACAACAATCACATCCTTCCCCAATCTTGGCTGATAACCTCCAGCAGGGGGTATTTGTTTCCACAACCAGGCTGTCTGTCCCCACTTGCCCACCTCCCTTGGATTTTTTGCACTCAGCACAAAAATACCTCACCTTGCAAACAGTATAAGCAATTTAAACATGACAACAGGCAGCTGAAAGAATACCTCTGTCGAATAGCACTGCTGCTCCTGCTGCTCCCAGGCAATATCCACCCCAGCCTTGGCCCTCCTCAGTCGACCACTGACACTCAGCATATAACAGGGCACCAAACAATTGTATCAATAAATATCTGCAGCCTCCTCTGTAAAATGGATATCCTTAAAGCCAGGGTACTGCAGCACAATCCTGACATCTTATCAAAAGTTAAAACTTGGCTCTCCCCCAATACAGCTGATGCTGCAGTCTCAATTCCAGATTATACAGTTTATAGACAGGACAAACTGATTAAACATGGAGGTGGTTGTGCTATCTACCTCAGAGAAAACCTCCAGGGTTTAGCACTTCCCCTACCAAGTACTGGGGTGAGTATGCAAGTACTTGCATTAAAGGTCCTTTGAAGTGAGTGCAATAAAACCCTTTCTGTGCTGACAGTATACATTCCTCTGGGTCTGAAGATGCCAGGACTGGATTCACTTATAGAGTGTCTAGGTTCTCTTAATTTTAACACAAAATTGTTTCACTAAGGGACCTAAACATCAGTTGGCTCTCCTCTGTTGCCAACCCTTACAAGGATGCATTCTCAGCATTCCACCTCTCTCAGCTTGTTGAATCACCCACAAGGATGAACTGCAAGACAGTAACTTCCAGACTACTGGACTGGGTATTATCTAACCATCCTGACCATATTTTGTACATAACAGTTCTACTGGATGTATGCAGTGACCACTTTGTCCTTTTTTGCTGGTCCAACTATTTCTCGAAACCCCAAGCTAGAACAATCACAAACAGGGTTCTTAAGTGTGGGCATCTAGAGCTGCTAAAATCAGACCTCTGTCACTAGGACTGGTCCTCAGTCTATTCTTCCAGCTCCGTGGACTTAGCTCTAGATCAGTTTATCCACTGTTTCAATGCTGTGTGTGACAGGCATGCTCCGCTAAAAAAGCGTAAAATCAAAGGGCATGGTAATCCTTAGTTCTCCTCCAAACTTCTCGAGTAGATGAAAGAAAGGGACCATCTGTGGCAAAGATCACATGCTACCGGTAAACAGGTCAACATCCAGAACTACAAGTAAGCCCAAAATGACTGCAACGAGGGCCATTCATTCAGCAAAAAACTTTTTCTATAAGGATGCCCTCACACGGTCATGGAACGACGACTGTAAATTCTGGTCAAACCTGAAAGAATTTACAGGGAAAGAGAGAAAGACACTCACCACAATGCTTAATATAGAGGGCATACCCACCATGGATCCCCATACCACTGCAAACACTTTTAATGATGCTTTCTCAGATCTGATTGGTACTCTACCTCCCAACTTTTTTCACCAGCCCAACCCAAGGCATAGCTCTAGCTTGGAGGACCTGCTACCCTCTCACCCACATTACCATTTCAGAGTCATCACAATGACTGAAGCTAGTAAGTACCTCCTTAAGGTCCTAGGGAAGTCTAGATACAGTGGAGACTCCCCTCAACCTAAAATTTGTGGCACCAACTCTGGAGAAAACTTTCACTCTTCTGACACACATTATAAACACCTCACTGAGTTACTCTAAATTCTCACAGATATGGAAATCTGCTTCAGTGACTCCTGTTTTCAAGAGTGGGACCACACCTCTCATGGTAATTATCGACCCATTTCAATCCTTCCTCCATTATCAAAATCTCTAGAAAGAATAGCTGCAGACCAGTTGGTTGAATACCTTGAAAAGAACCAAATTCAATGCCCACAACAACATGTCTTTCATAAAGGACACAGCACCTCAACTGCATTGCTTGAGTTTACGGGATATATCTACAACTCACTGGATCAAGGTACCCTTGTTGGAGCAGCCTTCATTGACCTTATGAGAGTGTTCGATGCAATTAATTATGTCCTTCTGGCTGAACAACTGGTATCCATTGGTCTTTCATGCAACACTGTTGAGTGGTTTAAGAGCTATCTTTCCAGCTACTCACAGCATGTGAATATAGATGACGTCCTTTCTGAAAGCAGACCTGTTTGTTCCAGTGTTCCCAAGGATCCATATTGATCTCTTTACTTAGCATATTCCTTAACTGGCTCCCCTTCTTGTGTCAGAGCCAAATTCTGCTTTATGCTAATGATGCAGTGCTGTTTACGAGTGCTCCAAACCCAAAGCAACTGCAATGTAAACTTCAGAAAAGCTTCTTGGAGGTAGAAAGATGATTCCTACAGCATAAACTCATCATGAACTACATGAAAACTAAAATAATGTTGTTCTCTAGTGCCCAAAACAGGCATCAGGCATACCCTCTTAAAATCATAAATGAGGTTGGAACACCCTTGGAACTGGTCCAGCACTTTAACTACCTGGGAGTTATGGTGAACAGCTGCTTAACATATGCTAACTACATATGCAACATAGTTAAGGCAGTTAACAGGAACATTGGGCTGCTCTATAGACATAAACATAGCCTGACCACTGAGACCCCTTATTCTGGCTATACAAAGTTCAGTTGTATCACTCATAGATTACGGAATACTAATCTATGGCTCTGCAACAGACACATCCCTCCACCATTTTGTTGTTGCATTAAACAAAGTCTGCCACCTGGTTACTGGCTTGACACATCTAACACACATGTGCAACTTGTATGGTCAAGCAAACTGGCTCCAGTTCAAAGGAAGGCTCAAGTACCAATCCTGCCTTATGGCTAACAAAATTCAGCTTAGCCTGATGCCTGCAGGGGTGCAGCAGCTCCTCTTCCCACATAAAAATAGGTGCTGTACCAGAAGTATTGATAGTATGGTTTTAAAATTCCCTCACTGCCATACCTCTCTAGGTCAAAGAGCTTTGGCCCATTGGGCTCCATACTGGTTTAATTCCCTACCTTCAGACATTGCTTCTACAGCCATACTTGGCCATTTCAAGCAAAACCTTGGGCACCATCTTATTGCCATTGCCAGATGTGACTGTTTCCACTAACTCCATGTAGTTAGCAGCCAGTCTTGCCCAACCTCCACCCCTGGCACCCTTTATTTCGGCCCACCATATCTTAATCCTCATGTCTTTCTTCTCCCTGACCTGGTAAGGCACCTCCCCCCTCACCTCCTTGCCTCCCTAATACCTCCCTCCCACTCCACCCCTTATCTTCCCTACCTATGACCCTCCTCCAAGCAGATTAACTCCTAACCCATTTCTAGAATAGTCCTTCTCTTCATACCTACTATTGACAAGGCCTAGTGAGCTGATTCATATCCCTCCCCCCCTATTGTGGATCCAAACTGTCTTTTAACTTGTTTCATTGGTATGTCACAGCTCCCTATTTGTTTCCATCCTCCCTTTACATTCTCTGTGTAATTGTTTTGTCATTCTTTGTACCAAGTCAATTAACTCTGTTCTATCTTCTTGAATCCTACCTTAGATTAGCCACACTGGCCAGCCCATTGACTTTTGGTGTATATCAGCAATCCTCCCTCCTGCTTGCACTGTCTTTGATACCCCCTGATGTGGAACCCAAGTATATAATTATAGACATACCCTGTTCAATTGCTCCTATGTTGCTTTGTATTCTTTATTCATTGTCCTAAACTAACTAAGTCATTATAATACTTAAATCCTTGATGCATTGCACTGTATTTTTAACACCTGATGTGGAACCTATGTAATGAGCTAGTTCTCAAAGGTATTAATCTAAGATCATGATAAATAAATAAATGTATAAAATAGTAATAAAAAATAACTCAATTTATTTCAAGGGGGTATGCCCCAGCAATCTAACCCACAGACATCATCTCTTAAAGACTCCTGCCATTGGCTCCCTAGTACTCAGGTAACAGACTCTTGACTTATATCTATACTTGGTGGGTTGTCTGAAGCATCATGGCCACACACTACAGTGTGTGTGCAGGGGGGTAGACTGGCCATGTGTATGGGTGTCGAGTTATTGCTACTTTTGTGTTTGCCTCTTAAAGTTAGTTTATGTTGAAGCATTCAAAACTATGGGGAAAAAATAGCAGCAGTGCAGTCCAGACAGAAGTAATCAAGTAGTTTTGTGGGTAAATGTATGTACTGTGGGTGGGAAGAACCACATGTGTTTCCATTGGTATGTGTGCTACAGTTCAGCTGTGCAGCTAAGATGAGGACTACAAGAAAACTGAAAAGTATAACAGTGGCTATAAGCATGTCACATGTGTGCAGATGTATGCAGATTTGTATTGAAGTACAGTTCAAGCAAGCCATCTTTGTGCAGGCAGTATAGCTTAGTGGTTAAAGGCACTGAACTGCAAACCAGGAAACTTGGAGACCTGAAGACCTGGGTTTGAATTTCATCAATCCCCACTTGTATACGGTGTGATCCTGACCAAGTCACTTAACTTTTATGTGTGCAGTTATCAGTGACCACTTGCTTTTTGCACGCATGCCATATGCATGCCGTCTGTTCCAATTTAACATGAAAGCATGCTTTCCACATTTGCTTGCTGCACACGTCACATGCATGCAGTCTGTTCCAATTTAACATTTAAATCATGTTTGCAGCACAAATATCACATGGTTCATTTTTTGTGTGCAGCATACAACCATTTCATATAATTATTTCTGTAAGGGTAGTGAACTGCTGTGAGGGTTATAAACTAGTAAAGGTGAATGGGAACGCACAAATGTTAATTTAAAGAACCTTTCTGGACAAGCATAGTATAACATCATATTATGATTTTCTATGTAGTATAGTGCATTTGATGTGGCTTCCTACCAAGCTGGGATGAAATGAGAAAAGGAAAGGAACCAATACATCTACTGATAAATGTAGAGACATTGCAGCTCAACACACCTATGACAGTAACTGGATTAGGCAACAGAGCTACGCTACATTTGTCAGACTGGTAAGCTGACTATATGAACATGCAAGGCAGTCAAAACTGTACATGGAATGTGTTGTAACACTGAACTTTAAAAGTATTTCCAATTTAGACAATTGAGCCGTGAAGATGGACAGAAAGAGAAGCACACTATGACTTTTTGCTTCTATTCCCTGTACAAAAATCACAGTGACTTTTAGCTTCACGTTTTCCTTCAAAATGACATTTGCCTGAAAAGAAGTTACTGCATTAAAAGTTAAAAATGGATAAAAAAATGTCCAGTAAAGGTGAATGGGAATGCATGAATATTAATTCAAAGAACCTTTCTGGACAAACATCATATAGTGATTTTCTGAGTGCAGATAGAACAGCTGCACGGTTGTGTGGCAACTTTCTATACTCAGCATGTTCATAAGTGACAATGGCATTTGACCTGGGCTTGCTGAAACATAATTACTTTTTAAACAGCACAGCTTTCAACGCATTAGTTTTCACAAAATATTATGTAATTAAGTACTGGTGCAAGGTAAAGTTATGACAATGAATAATGAATGCTTTGTATGTGTTTTTTTAACTGTTGAAAACTGTGCTGTACAGGATGTCTCCTGACCACACTGGAAGCCCCTACCTAACTTGACCTCACAGAAGTAAACAAACAGGAATGGCATGGTTTGCAGCTATAAAAAACACACACAAAGAAATAGCTTTTGATATGGATTTCATTGCGATTCAGGAAGTCAGGACATCCTTCACATAACCTGAGGAAAAAATGAAGTTTCAAGAAGGTGTCAGTTGCTCTATAAGCCTAAAAAAGTGCAGTGTTAGCAGACTGCTCCACAGATACAGAGGTGACTGTGGTGTAAGTACAACATGTTGTTCGATCGAAAAGAATGCAAAGAATGTGGCGTCCTTTTTTGAAAGCGAGAGGTCTGCGGGGTTCTGCCTACTGCAGTCCTAAAAAGGAGACCACTATTGTTCTTAAAGGAAGTCGCTAAAACGGTAAAGGTTAAAAGGGTAACTTTCAGGCGGTATAAAGGGATGCAGAGGGAAGAGGACAGGGAGATGTATCAGGAGAAGCAGAGGGAAGAAGGGAAATGATGAGGAGCACAAAGACACAAACTGAGAAAAGAATAGCTCAAGGGTTACCTAAAGGGGCAAGACATGTTTTAGGTATATAAGTGAAAAAAGGAAAACTAGAGGAGGGATTGTGAAGTTAAGATGAGCCCCCAGCCCTTCTTTGCAGTTTACTCTTCAGCTCTGCAGAGGGGTATCAGGAAAAAACAGATATCCCGAACAAATACTAATATTCAGTCTTCACAGAAGAAGGGGATGGGCCACATGAAAGCAGCAGGAGCACTGGGGGAGGCTGGTAGACACAAATCCTTTTACAGAGGAAAGAGTCCAGAAGTGTCTCACAAATCTGAAACTGGACAAAGCTATGGAGCCAGACGGGGTACACCCAAAGGTACTGACGGAGCTCAGGGAGGTACTGACTGCACATCTGAGAGCCCTATTCAGTGACTCTCTGGAAACAGGAGTGGTTCCGGAGGACTGTACGAGGGCAAATATAGTCCCACTTCATAAAAGTGGTAGCAGGAAGGAGGCTGGCAACTATAGGCTGGTCAGCCTGACATTGGTGGTGGGGAAGTTGGTGACCAGGGAAATAGATCAGGGTGGGACGGTGGACATGGCCTACTTAGATTTTAGTAAGGCTTTTGACACTGTTCCACATAGGAGATTCAGAAGGAGACTGGACAGCTTAGGGTGGGTCCTAAGGTGGTAAAGTGGTTAAGAAATTGCTTAAGGGATAGGCAACACAGGGTAGTAGTAAGTGGAGTTCATTCTGAGAAAGGGAGAATTACCAGTGGGGTGCCTCAGTGCTTAGTACAGGGACCAGTCCTCTTTAATGCCTTTATTAGGGACATTAGAGATGAGCTGGAAGTGAAGGTATGCCTATTTGTGAATTACACCCAAATCTGCAATGGGGTAGACACTCTAGAGGGGTGGAAGGAATGTGCACAGACCTGAGAAAGCTCAACGAGTTGTCAAGGGCATGTAACTGGCTTTCAATGCGAAAAAGTGCAAAATTGTGCATTTAAGGCACAGAAATCCACAGGCAGAGTACAAAATGGGAGATGATTTATTGGCAGTCACCAAATAGGAAAGAAACCTGGGAGTAATCATATCTGATGACCTCAAAGTGGCAAGACAGTGCAACAAGGCAGTTGGTAGGGCCAGTGGGATGCTGGGGTGCATAGGGAGAAGTATCACCAGCAGAAGGAGGCAGGTGGTGTTGCCACTGTATACATCACTGGTGGGACCTCACCTGGAGTACTGTGTCCAGTCCTGGAGACTACAGGAAGGAAATATTTATTTTTTCATTTATTTAAAATGTTGGTAATGGGGAAAGGCACACTGAGCTGAGGCTCATTTCCAGGTGCGACACACAGAGTGGAGGCTGTCCAAAACAGGGCAACTAAAATGGTGCAGGGGCTGAATCAGAAGCCCTATTTAACTGACTGAAAGGCCTCAGTATGTACACCCTGGGAGAGAGGTGGAAGAGTGGTGACATAATAGAGACATAATTACCTCATGGGGTTAAATAAGGCACAGGAGGGGAGTATTTGTCAGAGGAAAAAATGTTCAAGAACAAGGAGACATGCAATGAAGCTGGAAGAGGGGTATATTTAAGAGAGTTGTGAGGAAGTACTTCTTCACTGAAAGAGTGGTGAATGCCTTTAACAGTCTTCCAGCAGAGGTGGTAGAAGTGAAAACAGTGTTGGGATTCAAAAATGCATGGGACAGGCAGAAGGGAATCTTCATGGGAAGTTAGGGTGCTGGAGATCAAGTAGGGTCTGCTGTGTTAGTATATACAGGGGAAAAAAATGGACAGACTGGGTGGGCCAAGTGGGCTTTATCTGCTGTCAAATTCTGTGTTTCTATGTTACTGGCTGGTCCTCACTGTCTGAATTGAGCATACTACATCCTCTTTCATTTGTCAACACACTAGCCAGTCACCTACGTAAGAAAATAGCATTATGTACTGCCTGAACAGGTACTATAGTATATGCTGCCAGCAATGACAAACACTTCATGAACACTCAGGGTGCTGTGGTCAGATCAAAATGCACAGATCTGAGCTGAAACTGAGCATGCTGTGCTCTGATGCTCGATTACTTTATGTGGCAGGGTCTTACTGAGATGTGGGATTATCCATTCCTTAAGTCATAGAAATGTAGGAATATAGAAACATAGGGCCCGATTCTCAAAGCCCTTAGATGGACACAAGATGCCTGTATCAAACATAAATGATGTAAGTGGCACCTTGCATCACAAAATGTGCCCTGAGCTATTCTCAAAAGCAGCCTACAGCAAAGGAGGCTTGCACCAGCCTTTCACCATAAAATGGGCTGCGGCACGGTGCTAGGGGCCTTGCGGCAGATGCAAGCTGCCACGCCCTCTAAATCAGTGATCTAAAAACTGCCTCAGAGGATAACTGTCTAAGCACAATTAGACCAACCTGGGTCTGATCTAAGGGTACTTAGTTGTCCTCTGGGGGTTGCACCAATGTGCCACCATGGTCCTGATCCCCCTGTAGTACATGCTGTCCCTCCCTGCCATGATCCTCCATTCTGTAATATAAATATGTCCCTGGTAGTCTAGGGCACCCCCCAGCCCCTATCCCTGATCACCAAACATTAATAAATTTCCAGGGTAGTTTAGGGCACACACAGCCCCCCCAGCCCCAAACCCCAATCACCGCAAATTTGCTGGTAGTCTAGCAGTCTCCCCAGCCCTGATCCTCCAGAAAAATATGAAAAAACATTCCCTGGTAGTCTCTTGGTCCCTCATCCCCCTCCCAGTTGACAGTGCCCCACCACCCCTCTCCCCCCATCCTTAAGACGACAACCAGCACAGTCCTCTGCACACCTCTACCGCTGGCCACCAACTGAGCTATCAATGACTGTGTACTGTACGCAGTCACTGATAGCTCAGTTGGCGGCCAGCTGTGGAGGTGTGCAGAAAGCTGTGTTGGTTGCTGGCTCAGTGATGGGGATGAGAGGGGTGGTGGTGCACTGTCAACTGGGGTGGAAGGTTGGAGGACCACCAGAATACCAGGCAATGTTTTTTTCATATTTTTCTTGGGGATTGGGGATAGGGGCTGGGGAGACCACTAGACTACCAGGGAATTTATTTATTTTTACATGGTGATCAGGGCTTGGAGAGTTGCCCTAGACTACCAGGCAATTAATTATTTTTTTGTATTTTTTATTTTAGTATTTGGTAACCAGGTAAGGCCCAATAGGTACAAGTGCCTGTTTTCAGAGTTGATCTGGGAGCACCGGGGTGGTTAAGTGACTTGCTCAGAGTCACACAGTATGCAAGTGGAGGTTGTGGGAATCAAATCCAGGTCTACAGGATGTACCAAGCTCATTCACAGCTTGTTACTCTAACCTCTATGCTATACTGCCAGCCCCAAGTTAATTAATTGTTTGGGGATCAAGGATCAGGGCTTGGGGGGGGGGCTAAACTACCAGGGCAATTTATTAATGTTTGGTGATTGGGGATTGGGGCTTGGGAAGGGGGTGCCGTCAACTACCTGGGCAGTTTATTGAGTTTCACATGGTGATCAGGGATCGGGGCTGAGGGGGGCGGTAGCCACTAGGCACCTGTCTATGGTGCTATTGCCACACAGCCCACCCACAGCTTGCAGCAAGTCTTCCTGATGCGCCCACTGTTTGGCACAGGGCCAAGTTTGCCACAAGCTGCGAGACTTTGACACTGAGACCCTACCAGACAGAGAATCAGGTGTAGGGTCCCTGGCATACTAGCAACTGGCACAGCCACCTTTGGCATGGCTTGTGCCGACTTTTTGAGAATCTGGCCTATAGAATTGGAGGGCTAAGCCCATGGTTCAAGGGGTCAGTGCAACTGGCCACACCCCTCATTTGGCCCATTTGAGGGCTGCTCTTCCTTCCGCTGTACATGAGCATTTTTTCCTTGTGGCCCGAGGCACTGCCCCTTCCCCCATCTGTTTCTCTTCCCTTCAGTGCCGGCCCCTGTCTCTCTGAGCCACTGGCCACCCGCTCATCTTGCTCCCACTTTTTTCTCCCTTCCTCTTCTGGTTGCCCGGCAGTGGGCACTCCATCGTCTTGCCCTGAGCTGGCTTCCCATGCTGCTTCATTTCCCTGGTCCTCCCTCACCCTGGCGGCATCTCTGCCTCCTTCCTTTGTCTCCCCTCCCAACTTGTTCCCTCCTGCCTCCTTACTCACGGCTGCTTCTCTCTCTGCTTTTGGACTTTCTGCACCTGTTCTCTATGTTGGGGAGCTCAGGGTGTTACTGCTTGCTCGGAGCGAGTTGCAGGGCTGCACTGAGCTGTGAGGGTGTGGAAATAGAATGCTGTGGGGACAGAGGAAGACCACACAGTAGGCAACTCACCCGAACCATCTGTCCAGCTGCTGGTAGCTCTTTCATCCTCACTTCCATTGGAGGGCACCTTACTCCCAGCGTAATTGCTTCCCTCCAGTTTCGATACACCATTGTGCTGTCTGCCAGCTCTCTATCACTTCCTGTGCAGCTCAACCTAGCATTCTATCTCCCTGCTCACCCCGGACATTTTCCACAGTGCTGCTATTCATTTCAGTACAGGTACACATGGCCATCATTACTTACCTCCTGTGTACTCCCTCCATGGCACGTTAGCCCAGTCTTTCTCTCCCCTATTACTTAGCCTGGATTGCCTGCCATGTACTTTGCTCCAGGGCATCTTGGCTTAGCTGCAGCTGTTAGCAGTTATTTATTTAACCCTATTAATTAGCTGCTATGTACTTTACCCCTGGGCCTGTCTGTTTAGCTGTACAGCTATTGTCCAGTATGTTATCCATGTCCCAGCTAATTACTCCATTATGTTATCCTCCTGGTTTACTTAACTGCTCGATGTCAGGGCGTGCCATTTGTTGCTTCTTCATTTTTCCTATGGCAGGGGCCTGATGAGTAGCAGCAGGCATCTTGGCCCCAAGCAGTGGGAGCAGCTTTATATTTGCCATACTGTGCAGCCACTAGCTCGCTAGGCCTCCTGTTGCTGCTCCACACAGCCTTTATGGCATTCCATAACCAGCTATTCAAGGCAACTCTACCTTATGGCAACTGGCTCTGCCCAGCCTTCTACCATCCTTTCCCTGCTATTCTGCACCTAATTTACACAGTCATCCCAGCCTTCCTGTCCCTTGCACTACCAGTATCACTCATATACCTGCCATCATGGCACTAACGCAGACAGTTTGCAAGTCCATTCATTCCAGGACCTCTCCCCTTTCAATACTGACAACCCTTCCAAGTCTGAGAGCATATAATGTTTACTTGCTTCAAGCTGCACCTCCTGGCGTACTGGCTTTGCAGTCTCCTCCTACCTAACCAGCTTCACAGCCTCCTCCTCTCTAACCGTAGCCCTGGGCTTCGCCTGGCCTCGCCATTCTCTTACTCATAATATACAATCCAATTGACTCCCAATTTTGGCTTTCTAATGGACTTGGTTGGCATGTATTCCTGTGGTTGACAACTGCTATTTACCTTACCTAGACCCACGAGAGGGTCCATATTGCTCAGCTTGACTTATGTACAGGTCTCTCCCTGTCAGCTCTCATCCAGTCAAGACCCACGAGAGGATCCACATGCCATAGAAACATAGAAACATAGACTTTGATGGCAGATAAGGACCACTTGGCCCACCCAGTCTGCCCCTTTCCCTACCTATTGGATAAGCTGCAGATTCCAGTTAACCAACTGCCTACTTCCTGCAACCCCCCACTATAATTGCTTTATGTTTGTCCCATGCATGTTTGAATTCCCCCACTGTTTTAGACCCCACAACCTCTCCAGGAAGGCGGTTCCATGCGTCCACCACTCTCTCCGTGAAAAAAAATGTCCTCACATTACCCCTGAGCCGTCCCCTCTCTATCTTTAAATTGTGCCCCCTTGTTCTTACACATCTCTTTTTCTGAAATATGCTACTCTCCTGGACTTTGTTGATTCCCTTGAGGTACTTAAAAGTTTCTATCATGTCCCCCCTCTCCCTCCTTTCATCAAGGGTATACATATTAAGCTCTATCAGTCTCTCTTCATATGGTTTCTGATGTAGACCCTGCACCATTTTAGTTGCCCTCCTCTGAACTGCTTCCATCCTTTCTATGTCCTTGCGTAGATGAGGTCTCCAAAACTGCATGCGGTACTCCAGATGGGGTCTCACCAACTGTCTGTACAGAGGGATAACCACTTCCCTTTTTCTACTTGTGATGCCCCCATGCATCCCAGTATCCCCGGCTCTCTTACCGACTTCTCACATTGCTTACCCACCTTTAGGTCATCTGATATGACTACCCCCAGATCCTTTCATTATTATTGTTGTTAGTACCTCCCCTGCTATTGTGTACTCTTCTCCTGAATTTTTATTTCCCAGGTGCATTACTTTGCACTTCTTTGCATTGAATCTAAGTTGCCATATGTCTGACCATTCCTCCAACCTTGCCAAGTCCTTTCTCATCCTTTCTACCCCCTTGTGTATCAACTCTGTTACAGATCTTTGTGTCATCTGCAAAGAGGCATACCTTTCCTTGCAGACCCTCTGCAATGTCACCTATAAAGACGTTAAAGAGGACTGGACCCAGTACTGAGCCCTGAGGTACTCCACTAGTAACCCCCCTTTCTTCAGAATGTGTTCCATTCACTATTACCTTCTGTGTCCTGTTGTGCAGCCAGTTTGCTACCCAGACTACCACCCTGGGACTCACTCCCAGGCTGGCTAACTTGATTATTAATCTTTTGTGCGGGACTGTGTCAAATGCCTTGCTAAAAGTCTAGGTAGGCCATATCCACAGCCCCTCCTGGTCTATTACTTTGGTCACCCAGTCAAGAAATCTATTAGATTCACCTGACATGACCTTCCCGAGTGAATCCATGCTGCTTTGGGTGCTGTGCCCGCTGACCTCTAGGTACTCAACAATTTTTTTTCAGAAGTGATTCCATCATTTTCCCCACCACTGAGGTCAAACTAACAGGTCTGTAGTTTTCTGCTTCTGCCTTGCTCCCACTTTTGTGAAGGGGAATCACATCTGCCCTCCTCCAGTCCTCAGGTACCACCTCATCCTCCCATGATTTGTTAAAAAATGTGGTCAGTAGTGTCACTAGGTCCTCCCTTAGGTCTTTTAGGATTCTAGAATGAATCCCATTAGGCCTCATTGCTTTGTCCACCTTGAGTTTTAGGAGTTCTTTCAGGACTCTTTCTTCTGTCAATGGACTGGTGTCAACCCCTCTACCCAGAGTGCTTCTATTGTTTGGTTTAGGTAACTCCTCATCTTCTTCTTTTGTGAATACTGAGCAAAAGTATTCATTCAGTATCTCTGCCTTTTCACTGTCTCCCTCTGCCCACCTCCCCTTTCCTTTATTAATCTTCACTATCCCACCCTTAACCTTCCTATGTTCCCTAATGTACCTATAAAAGGTTTTATCCCCCCTTCTTAGCTGAGTTGGCTATCTTTTCCTCGGTTTGGGCCTTTGCTTTTCTGACTACCTTCCCCACTTCTTTCTGCTTTAATTGATACAGTTCCCTGCCGTGCTCCTTCTGTTATTCCTTATACTTTTTGAATGCAGCCTTTTTCTCCTTAACCTTCCCTGACACCTCTTTTGAGAACCATAGTGGATTTTTTATTCCGCTTTATTTTCTTTATTTGTTTCAAACAAAGGCTTGTTGCCTCCATGGTGGCAGTTTTGATTTGTCTCCATTGTTCTTCCACCCCTCCTTTCTGGCCATTTGCTAATGCATTCCTCAGGTATTCACCCATTATGCCAAAGTCAGCCCTTCTAAAGTCCAGTATCCTTGTCTTTGTATGGCTTATCTCCATGGTTGTGTTTATTGTGAAGCACACTGTGCAGTGGTCGCTTGTTCCCAGATGTCTACTGACTTCTAAATTTGTGATCTTCTCTCCATTTGAGAGTACCAGGTCTAATATTCCTCCCTCCTGAGTGGGTTCCACCACTAGCTGTCTAAGGCATGCCCCCTGTAGGGCATCGAGAATGACCCTGCTCTTGGATATAGCTGCAGTCCATGCTGTCCAGTAAACATCTGGCATATTCAGGTCCCCCATCAATAGTATCTCCCCTTTTTCAGCCATTTTGAGAATGTCCTCTATCATTTTCTTGTCCATTTCCTCCCCTTGAGACAGGGACTGTATACAACCCCTGTGTGGATTGTGATGCCATTCCCTGTCTCCAAGGTGACCCAGAGTGCCTCTTGTCCTCCCCCTTTACTTTTTAGTTCTGTAGCTTTGATCCCTTCCCTTATGTAGAGCGCTACTCTACCTCCTCTTTTACCTTCCCTGTCCCTTCTGTAGTGAATGCTCGGAACAGCCTTCCAAAAGAGGTGGTGGGGGCGGAAGCTGTGGTGGGATTCAAGAATGCATGTCTGCTATCATCCATCACAACCCATGTATGGGTCCAGTGCTCCTTACCACATGCAGGTCTCATGCTCATTACAAGTTACTTTTCCACATTTTGGAGACATGCCAACCATATCCATTACTCCAGGACTCAGGGCTAGCCCTGTGGCCACCAGTCTCTCTCTGCACTCTGAAGTCTGCTTCTTGAGCATGTAAAGCTTGGGGTGAAGTCCTTCTCACCTGGCCCATACTTGGGGATGTCCTTGCTCTGGGTGGACCTTCAGTCATCAACCGTACCAATGGCACCTCTCAATGTAGCATTTAAGACTTCAGCGGTGAAGGGGTCAGCCTTTCATGGGATGGGCCCCTTTAGCCACCTGAGCAGGTTCAGAGGCACCCTTTCAAACTATTCTCCCTAAAACCACCTCTGGTTCACCTGGTTTGTTCTTAGATCAGTAGGCCGGCTGAGCACCTTGGCAGTCATTACTCTTCTCCTCCTGCCTTGGTTGCCCATTGTACAGTTAGCTCGTAACCTTCAACGGTGTTCCCGTTAGAGGGATAGAGTGAGAGTTTTCCCTGAAATTGCAATTCCCTTGGATTGGTCTACTAAATTGCAGTAGCAGAGCCATCACTAAACAAAACTGTCCCAAAGCCTGGAGGGAAGGCGACCTAGGCCTTAGTTCCTTAGAGGTTTCCTCCTCAAAGGGTTTTTTTCCCTCTCCTCCATGCCACTGGTCATAATACTAGTTAGGCATAGTTGTAGTCCCTAGGTCACTTAGTTAAGTTCCGCTCCTGGATGGAGTTTGGTGGCTGCTCCATATTTATTCCTTCTCCCTCTTTGGGTGTTCTCTCTCTCTGTCTCCTTAGGAAGCCAGGCCTACATGCCTCACAGTCAGACCTCCAAGTGGGTCACTATTCACTCATCATTTCATGCCTATTTTACTCAAGTGATATGACCGATTGACCCATGCCACCAACTGAACCCACGTTACCAACTGACCTATGTACAGGTCTTCGATCCAATAAGCATTCAACACCTTGTCTGCTTGCTTGACTCTCTTTTTGGGCTTCTTCCTAAGGTACCTTAGGCAAAGGAATCACTCCCGCGGCACCTCAATGGGTGGAGCCTTCTTTTAGGGTTCCTTGCCTTTGCATCCCTACAGGGTGGTATATCCTTCAGATAGAGAGGCAAACAGCCAAAGATTATATATGTTACACAGGCAGGAAACCAGTTGCACAAGCATATTGAACTGGAGGGATAAGCCCATGATTCAAGGGGCAGCACAAATGGCAACATACCCTATTTGGACCATTTAAGGGCCACTCCTCCTCCTGCTGCACATGAGCATTTTTTCCTTACCCCTCCATCCACCCCCCTCCTCCTCCAGTAGTACACCTCTCTCCCCTATGGGCTTCTTCCTAAGGTACCTTTAGCTAAGGGAATCACTGCCATGGCACCTCTAGGGCTGGAACTCTCTTCTAGGGTTCCTTGCCTTTGCATCCCTATAGGGTGGTATATCCCACAGATAGAGAGGCGAACAGCTAAAGATTACATATGTTACACAAGCACGAAACCAGTTGTGCAGGCACATTGAATCTGATGGCAGATGAGGACTGCTTGGCCTACCCAGTCTGTCCATTTTCCCTAGGTACTGCAATGACATAAACCCTACTTGATCTCCAGCTTAGCCCTCCCTTCCCTATTGACTAAGGTTCCCTTACACCTACCCCATGCATTCTTGAATCCCACCACAGCTTTTGCCCCCACCACCTCTTCTGGAAGGCTGTTCCAAGCATCCACTATGCTCTCTGTGAAGAAGTACTTCCTTACGTTTCCCCTGAGTCTACCCCCCTTCAGCATCATAGCATGTCCCCTTGCTCTTGAGCATCTTTTTTTTTCTGAAAAATGCTTCCGTCTTGTATCTTATTTATTCCCATGAGGTATTTTAAAGTCTCTGTCATACCCCCCCCCTTTTCCTTCTTTCCTCCAGGGTGTACATTTTGAGGTCCTTTAGTCTCTCCTCATATGGTCTCTGGTGCAGACCATGCACCATTTTTGTTGCCCTCCTCTGTACTGTCTCCTCTCTGTTTATGTCCTTCCAAAGAAGTGATCTCCAGAACTGGACACAGTACTCCAGGTGAGGTCTCACCAATGATTTATACAGTGGTATCACCACCTCCCTCTTTCTGCTGGTGATACCCCACTCATGTACCCTAGCATCCCAATGGCTCTCCCCACAGCCTTGTCACACTGTTTGGCCACCCTTAGATCTACAAATATGATTACACCCAGGTATCTTTCCTGTTTGGTTGTTGTCAGTACCACCCGTCCCATCTTGTACTTCGCCCCTGGGTTTCTATGCCGTAAGTGCCTGATTTTGCACTTCTTAACATTGAAGCTTAGTTGACACATTCTTGACCACTCCACAAGCTTTCCTAGATCCCTATTCATTTTTTACATGCACACACACACACACACACACACACACAACCCAGAGCGACTACCCTATTGCAGATTTTAGTGTCATATGCAAAAAAGCACACCTTCCCTTCTAGTCCCTCTGGAATGTCACTAGATACTATCATTTTGGTAAGGATATCAGATAGCCACGGATGGCATAGACATCTGACCAAGGATCCAACCTCCTAGGATCCACTGTAAGTATTCAAGGTATCCCATGGATCTGATGGATCTAACCAGGGATCTGATAGATCTGACCACTGGATCCAAATATTTGAGGTGGGATCTGATGGATCCGATCATCAGATCCAACTATCTGAGGTGGGATCCAATGGATCCAACCACTGGATCCATTCGCCTGATCCTAGGTCGCATACCAGCACTATCTGACAGAGGATAGTCGGATCCACAAAAGCACTATCCACACAACACTCGGTCCAAGTATTGATCCTTGTGGCACCTCGCTGGTCACCCTCCCTTCCTCAGAATGAACTCCATTTACCACCATCCTCTGATGTCTGTCCCCCAAACAATTCCTTACCCAGCTTACCACTTTTGGCCCCTCTCCCAGGCTGCCCAGCTTTTATGTGGAACAGTGTTGATGGCCTTACTGAAATCTAGGTAGACCACATCCACCACTCCACCCTGATCTACTTCCCTGGTCACCCAGTCAAAGAAATCTATCACATTTATTTAACATGACCTCCCTCTGGTGAATCCATGCTGCCTCAAACCCTGTAAATTGTTGGTATCAGGATATTCCACAGTCCTTTCCTTCAGCAGTGATTCCATTAATTTCCCCACCACTGAGGTTAGGTTGACTGGCCTGTTATTTCCAGCTTCCTCCCTGCTACCACCTTTGTGAAGTGGGACTATATCTGTTCTCCTTCAGTCCTTCGGGACGACTCCCGTCTCTAGTGAGTGGTTGAACAGGACTCTCAGAGGTGCAGCCAGTGCCTCTCTAATCTTCTTCATATCCTTAGATGTATCCTGTCTGATCCCATTGCCTTGTCCACTTTCAGATTTGCGACTTCCTAAAGGACTCTCTCTCCACGTAAATGAACTAGTGTCCACCTCCCTTCTTTCAATGTTCCTGTTACTTAACTGTGGTCCCTCACCATTCCCTTCCTCTGTGAACACTGAATAAAATATTTATTTAGGATAACTGCTTTTACCTGATCCCTGTTCCACACACTTCTCCCTTTACCTGCTTCGCCATACAATCAGTCCCCTGTTTTTTCTCCTTTCACTTACATATATGAAAACTGTCTTATCCCCTTTCCTTCCTTCCTGTCTGTGCTATTTTCTTTTCTGTTTGCACCTTTGCACTTCTGACTGCTTTCCCTGCCTCCCTGTGCATCTCATGATATACCTCTCTATCCTCCTCCACCTGTATCTCATGCTTCCTGAATGCTAACTTTTTGCCCTTACCTTCCCAGTCACATCTTTTGAGAACCCTGGTGGACTATTTTCCTTCTTTTTCCACTGACCAACAGCCAATCCCCTAGCTATAGAGAGGGAATCACTGTCTGCAGTGTTACCATTCTAAATTTCTCTTTTTTCAGGTGCCAGTTTAGGAGTATTAGACCCAAAATGGGTCTACATTCCCCATTTTGTTTAGGATGAGAAATACCATTTTACATTAGCAACTTCCTCACTTCCAGCACCAGTAGGAGTTTTAGCTCTGGTAACTGAGCTGACAAAACTTTGACTATGCTTAACTTTGGATATTTTACAAATTGAATGGTTATGCCTTCTCTAATTACCTAGAAAACCCACTTCTCTGTAGCAATTCTTTTCCACTCTTCAAGGTAGAACACAGAAACATAGACACTGATAGGAGATAAATATCAAAGGTTCATTCTGTCTGCCCTTTTAGATGTTCCAGGTAATAAGAAATGCACTCTGTCTCTCTGGCATTGCATTTGTGGTAACATGGATAAACTTGTCAGGGGTTGCAGTTTGCCGGGGCTGGGGGAGCTGATCAAGATTTCTGTCTGGCTGTTCTTCTGCCTCTGATCTAATCAACTTTTTTACCAAGGCTGCATAATTCATATTGCCGTTAGAAGATTCACACTATATCCTCCCTAGCATGCCCCAGAGGTCCAAGGTATATGCACAAAGAAAGAAGAGATGTGGAATGGATTCTTCCAGCCCTGCGCACTCAGGTCTGGGGCACATTCTGTCAGCAACATTTCTGTGTTTAAAGTTTCATTATACTTGTAACCTTCCATGTGAGAACAACCACACAATGTCCTACATTTTCTTGGTGACTCTCTTATCCAAAAGCTGTTTGGCAATTGCTTGGTACAGGACAAGTGTTACTGCCATGTAGATGGGGTCCAAGAACAACACTGATGTGAGCACAGAATTGTTTTCATACTTCTGAACTGCCCCTGATTATGAGAGATATCCCTCATTTTACCCTCCAAAAAAACTGCTCCGTCCCTCATAGAAGAGGTGCTGCTCAGACGAAAAAGGTGTTGTAAATTCAGATTTCAAAGTAGAAATTCATAACATTCTAACATGTTAATAAAAAATAAAGTTTATACAAGTAAAGGCAATTATTTCCACAGTATTTTGAGCCTGTGTCACCATGTTTGTAGATGTGTCCCTCATTACGAGGGTTAGTGTCCCACATTGTCCCTTATTTGAGTGCCCGTGTCCCTCGTTTCAGTGACAAAAGGTTGAAAGTTATGGTTGTTTTCTAATGCCTATTGTGAACATCTGAAAGGATAATTTCCTCTTAGTCATCTTGCAGAATATATCCAGTATGTATTCTGGGATGGGCTGTGGACTTCTTAGCACCTTCAGTGAGCCTGCAGACATGAGGTAAAAAAGTGTCAACAAGCTGAAACAAAAAAGGTCCCCACAGTCTAGGGGTAAAGAAATACTGGAAGTTACCAAAAGAAAAAAATACTTTTTTTTTTTTTTTTAAATGCTATGAGGCTCAACATCCAGATACCCCTCTCTTTAAAGTCCCAGTGCATAGCAGGGCTCTTTTAATAGGATTCAGATGCCTGCCCCAGAGGAGTCTTAAAGATAATCCCATACATTTTGTTTTCCAGGCTAACTAGAATGGGAGAACACAAGATAACTAATGTACAGGAATAAGGGTGCCAAAATGTATTTGACATGTACACCTGCTTTTTCCTTGGACATAGACCACATGTTTCAGATTGTTGCCATCCAGTCAGCTGTGTCCAGTTTCTCATGCCAATTTAATACCATCATATTCCCTTTCCAAATCTGACTCTTAAGATCTGAATAGAGTCAGAAGACACCTGGATTCCTGAAATGTCACTGGGAGCTAAGTCCTGTGAACCCCTAATGGAATAGCACTGCTTTTCAATACATTGAAACGTGATCCAGATGCTGTGGAGCAGCTCTGAAAGATTGAAATGGCTGCCTCCCCAGCAGTAGCATCATTAACTAAAAGGCAAACATTGTCTGTATATGCCAAGACTGTAGGGGGGACCAGTCCTTCATTTGTAGGGATCAGATGTATCCTTGCATTTGCATGAAGTTTCTGAGGTACTGGATCTAAAAAGAATAGGCACAAGACAGGGCCGAGAGGGGAGCCATGCCTTACTTCCCTGTGAACTGGCACAATATTCCAAGCCACCCATTAATAAATGGCATGACAAAGGCTGACTGGTATAGACATGTGACCCATGATATAAAGAGGGTTGGTAGTCCATAGCAATTTAGTGCCAGAAATAGAAAACTGTGGGAGATGGTGTCAAATGCCTTTCTCTAGTCTAGAGAAAGGGGAAGACCTTTAGCTGATCCAACATTTGTTCTTTCAACTATTTCATTTAAAAGTAACAAGTGATCATGTATATACTGCCCTGGTAAGAAACAAGCCTGTGATGGGGTAATCACCAGGGATGCAGCTCTTGTCAGTCTGTATGCAAAATAGCTTTAAATCCAAATTTAAGAGACTAATAGGGCTTCAATGACCCATGTCCCTGTTTCCCAATTTTTATGTAAAAAGTTCAGAATTCCTTTCTTCATGATATTTCCAATTTCCTCATTCTAATATGTACCTACTATATAGATCCGTAAGGATGTCTGCAGTGCTCTCTTGTACATTGTACAGTTCTCCTGAGAGCCTATCCTCCCAAGGGGCCATTCCCGAAGACAGTGAGACAACGGCTGCCAGAACTTCTTTCTTTCAGATGGGGTCCTGGAGCAAATCAGTTGTCTCTGCTGGGAGTTCAGGAATGTCTAGATTTGATAAGAAATCTTCCTATCCCTCAGTCTGAGGAGCAAGACCTCAAAGGTGGTTTCGACATGATCGGTGACAAAAGAAAAGATTTCTTTAGGGTCAGCTAGTGTTCCACACATATCCTACCCTGGCCTATATATTTTACCATGATTCTGTTCTCAAGTTATGTTGTTACAGTGCATTAATGGCATGGCTTGTGTTTTCTTTTCCTGGGTTCCAAAGTTTAGTTCCTGAATAAGACTTGTCATCCTGTTGTGCTGAATCTGTGCAATTTCCCTTTTAATAGTCTTAATTTGAGTGGGATAGTCTTCTTTGGTTTCTTGAGCTAGGGATAGTAGTTTTTGAAATTGATACCTTAAATCTAAATATATTTTTTGTTGTTAATGCTTTTTTATTAAGTTTCTAAAAAGAAGCAGGGCAAGGAACATTATAGAATTATATAGGAATAAAAGGAAAAACATGAAACATTACAGAACTCTGTAAAATATCAACATTTTTAGTGCACAGTGGCATACTTCATTGCTTTGGGTACAGAGTGTTACAGATATCATTTATTTATTTATTTAGCTTATTGACCTTGTAAGACCTGTCCTGGGTGGAGTCATGGTTCCATTGTAAATCACTTTGTGGCTATGTGGACCCCCTCCCATCTGCCTGAGATCAGCAATGAAAATTAAGAAATGTATTACTTACTTACTAGTTGAACTAATGTCTTGGATAGGATGGTTTACATTCTCATGACTAATGTCTTCATGGCTTCTGGAGTTCTCTGTCTCATATCAACTGTATCTAGTGATAAGGCAACAAAAGTGCCTACTGTGGCATGTAAGACATCAATGGAAACACAAAGTATGCAGTATACTTACAACACATGTACATATGCACAAGAACAATACAACTAGTGAGTAGAATTGGTGTGATACTGGCTTATTCCGGTATGCCATCACTATGGCAACAATTTTACCGCACCGACACTGCAGCGACAACAGCGCGAGGTTGCTGTAGTGTTGGAGCGGGACCCTAGCATTGCTTTCTGGGGTCTTGCACCTCTCCTCCTGAATCAACTCCAACTTGGAGTTGATTAATTTAGTTATGGGGTGGGGGCTTATCTCCATGGGGGTTTGGGGCAAAGCCCCTCGAAGAAAACACAGTCTAAAGTGACTGCTTTATGCTAATCTGCAAATGCAGCTCTATATAAATGAGTAACGTTGGTCGACAATGAATTTGTCGACTTACTGTCATGGATCCTCTTATTCCTCAGTACTGTGTTACCCTGGAATCTCTCAGAGAAGCCCTTTCAAGCCAGAGTAGTTCTATCTACTGAATAGAGGTGTAAACCATAGGAACCAATGCACATTTTGGGTATAGGTCAGGTATCGTGGCTCTACCAATACCTGCAGGTGGATTCACACAGGCCATGTAGGGCCCTCAACAAGAAAAAAATAATATTCTAGCCTGTTCAATTTGGAGTAGGAGAGCCTGTCTTGTTGAGCAAGGCCTGTCAGTGAGAACACAATTTCTCCTATTCCAGAACCTTTGAGCTACACCAGTTACAGAGAAGAGCTCTCTTTACTTGCATTGCCAGCGTAACCAGCCACCTGAAGGTAGGTTGCTTGAGTGTCAGAGAGTCTGGTTTAATGCCCAGTAGCAAAAGTGTATGCTAGTGTGGGATGCTAACTTGTAAGATTGACTTGCCAAGTTGGCACGCTTGGGTCCAGAATACGTTTAACTTGGGGCAAGACCATAGAATGCGAATGAGGTCACCCCCCCCCCCACACTGCTTGGCAGTGCCAACATTTGTCATGTTCAAGCACTCCAGCTGAGTGGAGCACAGTCGGGGTCCTGTACCAAAAGTGCAGTATTTAATTTTGAATTAACCTGCTGCACGAGTCTCTTAAGAATGCGTGCCCATTATGGTAGGCCTGTGTCCATTGGGCATCCCTTATCTCTGCCCCCAGAACTTTTCCCATTTTCTCTTGAACTCTTCTGACTAGCTAGACCTAGTGCCTCTAAGCTGGGCATATATTTTACCTGCTATGCCTTTGGATGTTTGGAGCCATTTTGATAACCCTTCCTTCCCCTGATCTTGGGTTAAATCTAAATATTTTAAGTATTGTTGATTTCTGATCCATTTGGATTAGGTTTCTAAAAAGAAATGGATTTCGAGTTTGAAATTTTCCAACCACTCTAAAGGTGACTCAATCATTGGCAAGATGGACTTTTAATTTTCTACAAATTTATTCAGTCTTGTGTTTACTATGGAGTTCTGTAATAATGAGGTGTTTAAACACCATAGACCTGCTCTTGTGGGGCCAGATGTCTCCTCCACTGTTAACAAAACCAGTTTGTGATTAAACATTTCACTGGGGACTGTTTTCATACAGAAGACTGGTAACCATTAGGAGAGAAAACAACAATCAGTCCTTGTGGAAAGATACCCTTTGAAAAAGTTATGTTATCCCTTAGATGTATTGACAAGATCTGTATCCACTAAATGAGTATGGGTTACAACTTGTTTCAAACAGGCCATATTGCAAAATATCTTGTCAGTATGTGCCCCTTGTCCTTATAAGTCAGACCACAATTGAAGTCACCTCATCATCCCATATATTCTCTTTGTAGTGTATAAATAGGGCTGTATCACCCCGAACGTTTCTCCCCTCACTGCCTTAAGCTGTGGGACATAGATATTAATTAGCCTAAGGTACTTCTTATGAAAACAAACAACCAGTAACAATACCTTCCCTCACACCAAATCTAGAAGCCTTGCGACTTTTCATCCATGGTGCCCGATTCTAGAAGCCCCCCTATGCATGCACTTAAGTTGCGACATCACGGTACTATTCGCCAAGGACCCTGTGCCCAATTCTGTAATGGGCGGGATCCCATAGCTAAGTCCTGCGATTTGTGCCAACCTGACCAGTATGCCAAACAAAGGGCGTACCTGCACAGGTTTGTGCAATCCGCACATTGCCCAGGTAAAGGGCATAAGCACATCACCCGCAGTACCACTCCCAGTACAGATGCCGAAAATCCCCCACAGGGATAACAGAACCCTCATCCCCAATCCCCGAACCACAAGTGTGTACCGTACTACATTCTTTTATGATATTATGCAGGAAAAACACTACATATATCCCTGGTAATCTAGTGGTCCCAACCCCCCACCCAGCAGTGCCAGACCACCCTGCACCCTCCCGATCCACATCCAGCTGGCGACTAACACAGCCCTCCTCTCACCACCATGGCCAGCCACCAATTGAACTCTGCATGAGCATGTACCACTGTACATAGTATGCACTCGATGAATGAGCTGCTCAGTTGCTTGCGCCACTCTTGAGATGTTCAGCACCTGGCTACAGTGAGTATTTAGGTCAGGTATTGCCAGATGATGGTAGTCCATTACCTGGATGATTTTCTCTTAGTAGGCAGGGAGAAGGAGGGCACAAGGGACATGCTTTGGCAATTTTGGAAAATGTGTCAGCAACTGGGGGGCCCTTTGGCAGAGGATAACATGGAGAGTCCCAGCCAGTGTTTGGAGTTTTAAGGGTTCGAGATAGATGCGGAGGCGGAGCTTTTCAGACTTCCATCTAAAAAGATTAAAAAACTAAAAGGTCTGCTGGGGGCAGTAAGAGGAAAAAGATGGGTGCCATTGAACCCAGTACAACAGCTGCTTGGGCATCTGAACTTTGCCTGCCGAGCTATTGCACCAGACTGGGTTTTCACCCACCGATTGGCCAGAACCACGAGAGGGGCCACCTGGCCGCACCACTGAGTGGATATTACAAAAGGAGTGAGGGAAGATTTGAGGATCTGTGAAGATTTACTGGAATTCTACAATGGGGTGATATTCTGGTAGGACAAATTGATTTTTAATCCAGACCTAGAGTATATACAGATGCGGTCTGGAGACATGGGATGGGGCTTACTTCAAAGGAAAATGGGTCTCCAAGCAATGGCTGGGGAATGGGAAAAAGGCACTTACCAGGGATGTTGCATTCTTGGAGATTTTCCCGATAGAGGTAGCATCAGTGGTGTAGGGGAGGAATTATGCAATCAATAAGTAGTCTTCTGGTGTGACACTAGGGCAGTAATGGATACCATGAATAGGAGAGGGGCGGTTTCAGACACAGTGATGAGGGCAGTGAGGCAGCTAGTTTTGCAGGGTCTATGAATTAACATGTCTTTTAGGGTAAAGCACATCAAGGGAGTACAGAACACTGTGGCTGATAGCCTCTCCCATCTCTAGTTGGACAGGTTCTGGGCCATAGCTTCAGGTGCAGAAAACAAGAAAACAGCAGTGCCCCAACACATGTGGGAAATTGGTTGGGATGGAGCCGAGCTGCTCTTTTGCAGCTCATGATCGGCCAGGACATTGAAGATGTATGAGGGCTCCTGGAGAATTTTCCAGACTTTCAGAGCAGAACAAGGCATGTAGATAAGTGGGGCGGTTACAGAAGAACAGGTAGCCAAGTTTGTGGTAAGCAAATGGAGGGAATGAGTGGCACATGCAACCATGGGTGTACACCTATCGGCCGTAGGCCTAGTGTATAGCTTTAAAGGGTGGGGGAGGACACAGAAAAAAGACAATTAGTTAAAAGGATGATGCAGAATTGATTGAGGCTCAGAGGGAAAGAATTCTATAGGAGGTGCCCCATTTCAGAGGCACTGCAGTCAAAACTACTGGGGACACTGCTCAGGGTCTGCCATTTGGCAACAAAAGCATGCCTATTTAATGCAATATTTACAACCATATTTCATGGGGTGTGTAGGATAAGTGAAACATTGGGACAGATGGGGGGGAGGCAAGGCTTCCTATAGAAGCTAATACAGTGGCAAAGTGACAGGCTGGGACTATGGCGGCAAAGGTCCAAAATGGATCAAACAGGAAAATGGACAATGATAATATTACAGCAACAAGAAAAGGAGGGGATATTCCCAGTTCATGAACTGCAGAGTTACACAACAATTAGGCCAGCAAAAAAGGGGCAGTTGCTCATCCATGGGAAGGGCACCCCAGTAATGAGGGCACAAATGATGGCAGTATTCAAGAAAAGCCTGGAATTTATTGAGGAGGATCCAAAGGGGTATTCAGCCCAGTCCTTTCGTATCAGAGCCACTTCAGGGGTGGCAGCCAGGGGGGGATGTAAGATGGAGGTAAAAAAAGTGGGAAGATGGGTATCAGACTGCTATAAGAAGTACTTGAGAGAATTGACATTCTAATTGTGTATCTGCTTTGTTTTCAGTTGAAGAAGCCGTGGCCCAGAGATTGAATGGTGCAGGATTGGAGGGGGGAGTACGAATGATGACTTAACCTCTGTTTTCTTAAAATCTTACAGGCCCTGCAGGACAGCGGGAAGTATGGATTTGCAGATATTCCTTTGTGTATTAGGTGGAGAAACGAGTGGTGGGATGAGCTGGGTGGAGACAGCTATATCAAGAGTGAAACACCATCAGGTTGCACTGAAAGGGACTCTGAAGGATGTGATGGGCACAACCTTTGCCAATGTTGAAGGAACTGAGGGCAACGCGACCAGAGTCACACTTGTTAATATTGCATTTGGGGAGAAATTATCTGGGCTCCAGGCCCTGGCTGGACATTTTCTGGCAGATAAAAAGCAAGATTGCAAGGGTAATAGAATGGTGGCCATATTTGATGGTGGTATGGTCAGACATGCTGCCTAGGCAGGTATGGAGGCATGACAGAGACCATAAGGTTTTAGACGATGCAGAGAAATGTATGAATAAGCGGGTGGAGGCATAAATACAATCAGTTGGGGGAATGGTAATAAAACATGAGCTAGAGAATTGTCTGGGACTACATAAATCAGATGGGGTGCATTTATCTAAAATTGGGGTGGATATTTTTAACATAGACCTGGGGGAAGCAATAGAAAATGGAGTCATAGAAAAATGCCACAAGCTATCTTGGAGGAGGAGCCCACCTTCCAACACAAGCTGGAGGCAGGCTAATGGAGAAAAAGGAAAAAGAGAAGGGGGGGCGAGGACATCCGGGGGGGGGATCATGGCCTGGGTGTACATCCAGACTGGGGAGAGATGCCTCTTGGTGTACACTCAGGAGGTGCTGAAGGTGGGTGCTGGTGTGCACCCGTACCCAGCAGGAGGTGACGAGAAGGAAGAGGACACCCAGATGTGCATCCAGGTAGCAAGACTATAGACAAGATAAAAGAAAGTTAATAAATTAGGGTGACATTGGAAATTGTGGTTGATATGGAAATAAATGGAATAAAAGTTGAAATGATGATGTAAATAACATAGAAACTTAGAAACATAGAATTTGACGGCAGATAAGGACCGCTTGGCCCACCTAGTCTGCCCATTTTCCTACCTAACAGATAAGCTGCAGATCCTAATTAACCAACAGCTTACTTCCTCCTACCCCTCACTAGGACTGCCTTATGTCTGTCCCATGCATTCTTGAATTCCCCCACTTCTTGACTCCACAACCTCCTCAGAGAGGCTGTTCCATGCATCCACAACCCTCTCTGTGAAAAAATACTTCCTCACATTACCTCTGAGCTGTCCCCCCTCTATCTAAATAAGATATTGCAAAGCAAAGAAAGCTGGCGATGTGATGTGGAGTTTCAATAAACATTTGGCCCTGTTCACCTGACCTGGGGGATGGATCCTCAGTCAGCCAAGGTGAAGCAGATTAGCAAATGGGGCAGGGGGGATAGGGAAAGAAGGCTAGGAAACAAAGGGATGGGGCAGAGCTACATGACAGACAAGGAAAAGGGAGGAGATTAAGAGAGGCAAGGGCAAAAGGGATTGGCTAATGAAAATAGGGAGAGAGTGGGGAGGGAGGGTATAAGAAGGGAAACAGACAGGAGAGAGAGCCCTCATTCTTTCTGCTAGCCAGCAATTTTGCCCACCCACCCACTCTAACTATCAGGGCTAAGGGGAGGATTAAGCAAGGAAAGCCATTTGAATGATGGAGTCACAGCTGGGGCTGACAAAGGTGGACGGCAGTATGTGGTAAAAGAAAGAAAGAAAAATAAAGGGGAGAAGGATGATATTGGTAAAAAGAAAAAGAGAAAAGGGAAAAAGAAAGGAGGGGGAAGGCACAGTCTGGTGGGGATCCAGGCCTGGGTGTACATCCAAGCTGGGGGAGAGGCACTTCTTGGTGGGATGTACTAAGCCGCATCAACAACTAAGTTGTTGAAATGCGGCACAACGACACACTCAATGTCAACATGTGAAATTTCACCTTTTGACATTAAGTGTTTTTAGCGGATGGCCCCTGCTCCCCCCATACTTCTAGATAACAAACTCCGAGTCAGAGTTCGTTCACTGGGGGTGGGGTGGGGGCAATATGAT
Source organism: Neoceratodus forsteri (assembly GCA_016271365.2). Taxonomy (NCBI): domain Eukaryota; kingdom Metazoa; phylum Chordata; order Ceratodontiformes; family Ceratodontidae; genus Neoceratodus; species Neoceratodus forsteri. Next base: position 1,463,165,545 of record CM057449.1, read on the forward strand.
GAAACAGCAAAATTCCAACTTCAGGTCCTTTTCAGCAACATCGAAGTTGGCGCTGTAAAGGATTTCATTGTCAGAGTTTCGCTGCGCCAACGGTACACCCTCTGGGTGTACACCCAGGGCATGCTGGAGGTGGGTGCGAGTGTACACCCATACCCAGCAGGAGGTGACAAGATAGAAGAGGGCACCTGGATGTGCATCCAGGTAGCAAAACTGTAGAAAAGATGAAAGAAAGTTAATAAATTATGGTGATATTGAAAATTGTGGTTGACATGGAAATAAATGGAATATAAGTTGAAATGATGATGTAAATAAGATATTGTAAATCAAGGAAAGCTGGAGATGTGATGCGGAGTTTCAATGAACATTTTGCCGACTGAGCACCCAAAGCTTTCGGTTGTGGCGTGATTTTGTTTGATAGGAAGGGGATCGAGGGACAAATCCATATAACAATAGAACAGAGACATATTAAAAAAACATTAATGAAGGATTAGTTGCTAAATACACACAGAAAAAGACAACAGAATCACACAGAATCACAAAAATCTGACAGCACAAAAGGATCTCACTGGCCCATCAAGTCTGCCCCTTTAACCCTCCCCTACTCATCCCCTATTTCATGGGCCTTCCCCTCCCCCCTTACTAACTCCATATGTCTGTCCCATATCCTCTTGAATCCCTCCACCATTTCAGCTTCCACCATCTCCTATGGTAGTTTATTCCAGGCCTCCACCACCCTCTCTGTGAAGAATCATCCCCTCACATTGCTTCTGTATCTTCCTCCTTCCAGTCTTAGGCTATGCCCTCTAGTTTTAGCCCCATCTTTCCTTTTAAATAAGCTCCCCTCCTTCACCTTATTGATCCACTTCACGTACTAAAACATTTCAGTCATGTCCCCTCTCTCCCTTCTAGTCTCCAATGGGTGCAGATCCAACTTCCTCCACCTCTGCTCATGTGGCTTCCCCCATATACCATGCACCATCTTGGTTGCCCTTCTCTGAACTCTCTCTCCATCCCATCTATGTCCTTGTGTAGGTGCGGTCTCCAGAACTGGACCCTATACTCCAGGTGTGGCCTCACCATGACTTTGTAAAGAGGCATAAGCACCCCACTCCTTCTGTTAGTTATACCCCTCCCAATGCATGCCAACATTCCATTTGCCTTCCCCAAAGCTTTGCTGCATTGGCTACCTACCTTAAGGTTGCTTGATAATATAATCCCCAGATCCCTCTCCTGCTCTGTTTTTTTTGATTACCTCCCCCTAGAGCGTAAGCTGCTCATGGGTTTTTATGTCTAAGTGCACTGAAATTTCATTTCCTAAGTTTCCCGACCACCCCTCTAGAATCTTCAGGTCCTGCTTCATGGTCTCACCCCCCGGGCATCCACCCTATTACAGATTTTCATATCATCTGCAAATAGGCACACCTTCCCCAGACCGTCCACTATATTACTAATGTAGATATTAAAAGGAGGGGTCCCAGAACTGAACCCTGGGGCACCCCACTCATCACCCCCCTCACCTTGGAGTGCACCCCATTTACCACCCTGGCTTCTGCCCGCCAACCAGTTTTCTATCCACCTAGTTATTTTCCATCCCACCCCTAAGCTTTCCAGCTTATTTACCAGCCTTCTGTGAGGGATGGTGTCGAAGGCCTTACTGAAGTCCAGATAGGCTATGTCCACCGCCCTTCCCTGGTCAACCACCTGCATCACCCAATTGAAGAACTATCAGGATCATCTGGCATGACCTCCCATTCATGAAGCCATGCTGCCTGTCATCCTGCAGACCGCTGTCCACCAGGTAGTCTACCACCCTTTCCTTTGTTAATGTCTCCATCACCTTACCCACCACCGAGGTGAAGCTGACCAGGCGATAATTCTCTACCACCTCCTTACTGCCCCCCTTGTGCAATGGCACCACATCCGCCCTCCTCCAGTCCCCTGGCACGCATCCTGTATCCAGAAAAAAGTCAAAGAGTTTTGTCAGTGGGGCTGCCAGCTCTTCCCTCAGTTCCTGGAGTACCCTAGGGGAGAAAGCCATCTGGCCCCATTGCCTTGTCCACCTTTAACCTGCCCAATTCTTCCCTTACCCTGTCAATGCTAAACTGGCTAGGATCCACCTTTTTGCCTTCCCTATCCCTTCCACTCAGCTTGGGTTTCTTAACCCCCCTCCCCTATGAAGACTGAGCAGAAGTAGCTATTCAACTCCTCTGCTTTCTCAAAAAAAAAAAGTTTTATCTCCCCTTTTGGCCTGCCCAACTATTTTCTCCTTAGTATCCACTTTAGCACTCCTTATTTTCTGCCCTGCTACCCTCTGCTTCTCCCTATAAGCCTCCCTTCCCTCCTTCCTTAGTGTCATCTTTTATTTTCTGAATGCCCTTTTCCATTCCATGACTGCCCCTGCCACCTCCCTTGTAAACCAGGGTGGTCTCCTCCTTCTTTTGTTCTTCCTCATGTTCTTAATGCAAATTTCAGTGGCTCTCAGTACCCCCCTTTGATAGTCTCCCATAACTCCTCCACATCCCCTATAGTCTCCTTCCCTGCCATTTCTTCCCTAAATATCCCCCTCATTCTGTTAAAGTCCATCCTCCTGAAGTCCACAACCCTCATGCTGGTCCGATTTGCCTCCCTCCCTATCTTTACTCTGAACCTTACAGTCCTGTGATCACTTTTACCTAGAACGTCACCCACCACCACCTCTTCCACACTTTTCCCATTGGTGAGGACCATGTCCAGTAGGTTATCACCCCTAGTGGGCTCCCCAACCAGCTGTTGCATGAATACCCCCTGTAGCACCTCTAGGATCCCCCTGCTCCTAGCTGATACTGCAATCAGTATCTCCCAGTCCACATCGGGGAGGTTTCGGTCCCCCACTTGCAGAAGCTCCTTTTTAAGAGTTAAAATGATCAAATACAAATAAAACAGCAGTTCTAAAAGTGTACAGCACATTTATAAACAATCAGAGCAGTAAAACCATTTTATCACTTTTATTTCTATTATTATTAAATTCTATACTTGACATCACATAAGTACATAAATGCATTCTGGCACCACTCAAATTTTTCAGGGATGATCACCAACAATAGTAATCACAGTCTACCTTTTGGGGGGGGGACTAACAAGATAAAGTAGTTCACATTTTAACTTTCATATTATAACACAATTACTCTTTTAAAATCAAAACAGTATTCCCATTAGGGAATTAGAAAATTTTGTTTTTATTTATTTTTTAATTATGTATTTTTTAAGTTACAAATAAGGGTGATAGTCCATATCTTCATTTAAACCATCTGGGTAAACCATGTTTAATGTAATAATCCTCTTGGTTTCCCTTTGTAGTAATACGTTTTTGCAATCACCTCCCCTAATTAGGGGTAGTACATTTTCTAATCCTACAAATTTTAAATAGTTGGGATTCAAGTTATGAAACCATTTAAAATGGAAATCAAGTGCATTACTATCATCCTCGTTAACTATGGCCCTAATGTGCTCTTCTATTCTCCTTTTTAAATGTCACTCTGTTTTCCCAACATAACATTTCTGGCATAGCCACCATGCCATATATACCACATATTGGGTGGTGCACTTAATCAATTCCATAATATGTATCTTATTATTTATTTATTTATTACATTTTGGTGACCGGGTAGGCCCACTGGGCCCCAAAGGTCCCTTTTTCAGGGGTGACCCGGGATAACAATACTAGTAAGATACAGAAAGAGCAAAAAAGAGAAATTTTTGTATACATTGTTTGTTACAACATAAGGAAGTTACAGGACACAGTGGGTACAGGCATGGTTATCATCATGACACAGTTTGAGTAGATAATTCTCTGCATGTAGTTTAATTCAGAAGGTCATCTGCTTCCTATCTTCACAAAGATACTTCCCTGACTGTGCATACTTACATACATTACAATGTGTGCAAGCATAGAAACCTGGGGGGAGGGCACATACATTACAATGTGTGCAAGCATAGAAACCTGGGGGAGGTAACCAATTCCTGGATGGGAGGTAATGTGTCAGTTTTGTGGGCTCAAAATGACTGGAGATGAGTATGTCACTTAAACTTCTTCCTCTTCTGAATGACATTCTATGGGTATTCTGAATATGATCATTTAAAACCGGGTCTGCTTTTAGAATTGATCATAACTTGTGCACCAAGCTCCCTATCTGCCCTGTTATCAGAGAAAACTCTGTTGAAAATGTGATTAGCCTCTTTCAATGATCTATGTTCTCATTTAAACTTGGTAACCCTTTTTTTTCTTACTCTTTGGAGTTAGTAACTTCAACCTGTCCAATGCCCTTACTCTATTCGGGGCAAACAAGAGAACTGTTTTTGTATATCCACACTGTCTAAACCTGATGGTCAACTCCTCTGCCTGCTGCTCAAAGTCATCACTTTTTGTGCAAATTCTGTAGATCCTTAAATTCTGCCCATATGGGATGGAGTTTTTTTAGTTTCTTCTGGTGAAGACTTTGAGTATGTAGCAGGGAGTTACCTGCTGTTGCTTTTTGGAAACATTTTGAAATTACCTTGTCATTGTGTGTCATTAAGGTGAGGTCCAGAAAATCAATTTTCCTTTTTCTAATATTAAGTGTGTAACCCCCCTACAAATGGGGGTTCCCAAAAAGTCTTCCTTGAGCTTGCCTAAATGCTCACTGCCAGGCTGGCGTTCTGCATTTTAGCAGATTAAATGTATTGCCAGAGAGTGCCTGTATAGCCTCTGTGTACTGTCTCTTTAAGAGCTGCCTGGATTGCAGTTTTAATTAATCTAAAAGGGAGCTCTGTTAGAAGATGTGCTTGTTTGCTGATCATTTGTTAGAGTAGTAGTAATAATATTGCAGTTTGTTCTAACCTGCCTTCTTTGCAGCAAGGACTGATCTGTTTATCCCCACCAACTTGGCCCGGGACTGTCAGAATAGGCCAATCAATACTGTTGGGACTCTAAAATGAAGCCTGCCTACAGGGGCTTGGTGGGGTCAAAGCTTATTGGAATTGTAGTTTTTGCATTTTGGTGCTTAAAATAACCTGGTGGAGGAGCCCTTGTTGTGACTGACAGACAGATCAGCCAACCAAACCTTTTAGATCTTGGGGAAATTCCCAAGCTGCTTGCAGCTAGTTTCAGTTCTGAGTAAGAAAGTGAAGAGATATCAGCTCGAATGATTCAAGCATCAGCCCTGGCATAGATTCGCGTGGGAGAACTGTGGAAAGGCCTGAGTTTTGGCCTGCATGCCTGCCTGCTGTCCCTGAGAGGGAACTTTTGCCTTTTTCAGACTGAATCCGAACTTGGAGAGCGAAGTGAGCCACTGAAGTGTGACCAGGCTCCTACCTGAGAAGATCAAAGATTTGCTAAATGTGATCAGCCTGTCTGGACTTCCAGCCACCTCTGAACTCCCAGATTGTGCAGAGACTCTGTAATTGCGACCAGAGAGCCTTTTGCCTGGTACAGTGGAATTTCCTTACATGTGAATGTGTTATGTGCTTATAGTGGGTCGCGATTTGGTTCCCCACTGTGGTATGAACTGTATTCTGCTTGCTGGAAGCTGCATCCAGCCCCTTGGACTGAATCCAATATCATCTTCCATTGGGTCTGGGTCTTGCCACACTGACCCAGCCCGGCTACCCACTGCACAGAGAAAGCCATTGACAAGAGACCTGCCTGGGGATCAGCCCCCTGCTCAACATCTGTACAGGAATGACACCTCGGTGATTCGTGTGGACCCTGCTTCTCTGGGCACTCCAGCGCAACAACCTGCAGTCTCGATTTCATCCTGCCTGTGTCCAGTATTGGGTATAGTGAGTAAATATCAGGGTAGCTACCTGCAGCAACAGCTAAATCTAAAGTGTTGTCATCTGATTGTCTTGCTGCTTTTTCTTTCATGAACTGAGCCCTCCAGCTCCAGATTACAAGTAGTGTATGTTGTGCATGTTGCTTTCTTCCATCACAGGGCCTCAACCAGCTGCAACATTCCTGGCTAGCCCACCATTTTCCTACCTGGGTACCCAGAGTGTGTGTGACTGTGTGGGGACTTAAAGCACATGCATAACTGTTTGATTAATATAGCCTTTAAGCCTATCAACTTGATTACGCCTCTTCCTTGTTCAAGTCCCCTGAATAAATCAAATCTGACTTTTTTGCTGCATTTAACCTGACTGTAGTTCCAGTTTGTGCCGAGAGTACTGTACTGTTGCTATTTACTGTGCATAACCTTGTTTTACAGGGGGTCCCCAGGGTCATGCCAGAGGAACCAGCCCTGGTGGTAAGTACAAACAGTGTGGGTACTGATATGGTGTACAAGGGGTACTGTGAAAGTGAATATCGTATATTGCTCAGGCCACTAGAAGGGAAAGAGGGGGGTTACAGTGTCCCAGAGGGCTGTGCCCAGGTTAGTTTGACGACTACCAACCCTGACCTCTGGGTGGAGGCATCCATTTCAGAACTCAGGCCCCTTAACCTGCTACTAGCCACGCAGGCAGGGGTAGTAGCCCTTGGGATAGTGCCACCTAGGGGTCAATCATTGCTGGGATTTTGTGCCTTCTAGTGGCCAAAAATTACAAATTATTGTTAAAGATTAATGGCTATCCCAGTAGAAATGGCTGTACACCAGTTGGTGGGGTGGTGTACTGGGCAGGAGATCAACCCTAAAATGCTCTGCTTATACTGGATATTCCCCTGGGTACCAGTAAGGACTCTGTAGACGGAGCACTCTCCAATGCTGAATGTTTAAAAAACCCTGTGGTGGTGGGTCGACAGGCTGATTTGATCACCTAAACTTTCATAGCCTTGGTGGAGTGTAGTGACCTCGTGGACAGCTCTAAAGTGCCACAGACTATTGCCTCAGAAGGGGTCCTAACCGCCTGGAGAGTGATAACAAAAGACATTAAAGACCCTGGGGAGGATGAGCTCCCACCATTATCTGAGACTTTTGAGGAGAGATTTGCTAAGTTGTTGCTGGAGGAAGGGAAAACTATAGAGGACTTTAAGAAACTGTTCCTGCCACCTGGGGGTTTTCCTTCCCCAACACCACCTCCCACTCCAGCACCTGTTACTGCCCCACCTTCTGTATCTGTGCCAGTGCTGGCCCCTATATCTGTATCCACCATTAGTCACGACTCGTATCGCCGGCTGAGGATGTTTTCAGGCACCCTCCCCACACCCCAAGGGGAGGACAATTGGGAGACTTGGATAGACTATGTTGCCCCTCAATTCTGAGAATGGCAATGCCCTGTACCAGAGAAGAGGAGAAGGGTGGTTGAAAGCCTCAGAGGCCTCGCCCAACTTACTATCCATGCTACACAGGCTAGTAATCCAGAAGCAACTATTCAAGATGCATTGGAAAATGTGTATGGGAGTCCCGATTCGGATGAGGACCTGTGGTGTAGGGTCAAAAACACTCAGCAAATACCCATGGGGGCCCTTATCCATGTATGTGCCTCAACTCAAAGCGGTGCTACAGGAATGCCTAAAGAAAGGTGGCATGGCCCCAGCTAAGTTAGATTGGAATAGGTTGAACCGACGTCTCAAGTCAGCCCCATTCTCTGAATCATTGCTGCTCCAAGTACGTCTTGTTACTCGGTTGGATGAGCCTCCTACCTATGACGGACTGATGAAGGAAATTCAGAGGATTGAGAGGCGGCAGCCACATGGGGGGGGTGGCTCCTGTATCTGCTGTTGCTGCTGCCCAGATGACCGAGGATGCACATGTGAGTGATGCTCAGGGGAGAAATACAGTGCCAGTTGAACATTGGGAGGCTAGCAAGGATGCTCCACCCTGGGGTGAGATACTGCGAGAGGTCCTAGAAATGAGGGCTACCGTTTCCTGCAGGCCCATTCCAGAGATACAATGGGCCCAAATCCCTCTCAGAGTGTGTCCACTATGGGGGTAGGGGGTGCACTCTCAGGCATCCCTTGGTGACAGCAGCTCAAATATTGATGAATTGACTATGGAAGTGAGGGAATTACTGAGGCGTCTCCCCATGCTCACCACACACCAGACAGAGGTTGAATCACGATTTTCTGTTGGTGGTACCCCCACCTCAGCCCCCAATGTGATGTCTCAGCCCCACGCCAGATTCTAGAAAGCATACTGTGTCATAATTGTGGGAAGGAGGGGCATATGAAGAAAGAATGCCAGTCCCCAAAAGACTTAGATAAGGTTATATACAGACTTCAAGGGGAGCTCTGGAAAGTGAAACCAAGGCCAAGGGGTGCTGGAAATGACTGCAGTGAAGGTTCAGGAAATCCCAGCTCCAACTTCTTTGTGGCTAAGTCATCTGTACTGGTCCCTGCTACTTGCCCTCCAGACTGGTCCAAGATAGTGGGCCCTTCAATGGAGACCAATGTGGCTGCGAATGGTATTCCTACTCGGGCTGTGCTTGACAGTGGGTCGCAAGTGACCATTGTGTTTCAGGACTGGTATGACAAACACTTATCTGATGTGCCCTTACAATCCCTGGAAGGCCTACAAGTGTGGGGTCTGAGCGACAAGTCTTATCCATATCTAGAATATGCCCACCTCTGGTTGTCTTTTCCTGCAACTGTCACTGGCGTAGAGGAGCAAGTAGAGACACCGTCCCTAGTTTGTCCCCCCCACCAGACTGTATGATGGGGTTCCCCTGTTAATTGGAACAAACACCCACATGTTTGGGAGACTAACACAATGCTGCCATGAGAAACAAGGGCAGCTGACTGGATGGGCCCTAAGAATTCCAGCCTTAATAAAAAGGACTTATGATTGGCAACAGAGACCAGATGAAGTGGACCCTGATGAGCCAGTGGGGATAGTGTGGAAAAAGGAACCTGACTCCTTGGTATTGGCCCCCAACGCCCAGTGTACAATCCATGGAGAAGTCCACCTAAAAAGAAATGTAAAGAACAAAATATTAATTTTGGATGCACCAGGAGGTGGAAAGTTGCCAGAGGGATTATTGGTCAAACCCAGCATCTTGCCTGCTCGTGCCCACGCCTATGCATGATGAGTGATGGTCCAGATTCAGAATGTGTCAGATAGGGAGATTCAGGTGAACAGAGGGTGCATCCTAGCTACAGTACACTGTGCTGACACTGCCATATTGCCCAGCAATAAGTGCTCTGGTGAGAAGGAGAGAGTGACCCCGGACTTATTTGACTTTGGTGACTCCCCGTTGCCAGCTGAATGGAAGGCTAGAATTAGCAAGAAACTCACTCAGAGGCACCAAGTGTTTTCATTAAAAGAATGGGATGTGGGGTGTGTCCAGGGTGTAGAGCATCACATACGCCTGCATGATGACCGGCCATTTCAAGAAAGATCCTGCCGTCTCGCCCCAGCAGACACACAGATGATATGAGGAGACCCCTGCAGGAAATGCTCTCTGCTGGTGTGATACAAGAATCAAGGAGCCCATATGCCTCTCCCATTGTGGTTGTGCATAAGAAGAATGGGTCGGTAAGGATGTGTGTTGATTATCGAACCCTGAACCGGCTGACCATCCCCAATCAATACACCATGCCCTATATACAAGATGCCCAGGATTGTTTTAATGGGAGCAAATGGTTTTCGGTATTGGATCTTCGCAGTGGATACTACCAGATCCCGATGGCCCCGGAGGACCATGAGAAAACAGCCTTCATCTGTCCTTTGGGGTTCTACGAATTCCTGAGAATGCCATAGGGGGTTTTAGGCACCTATCGACTGATGGAACGTGCAGTGGGAGATATGAACTTGCTGGAATGTCTAGTGTACCTAGACGATGTCATTGTGTTTGGGCACACATTAGAGGAGCATGAGACCAGACTGTTTGAAGACCTAGACCAACTGGAAGATTTCAGCCTCAAGCTGTCCATTGACAAGTGCCAGTTTTTTCAGACCTCCGTGAAGTATGTAGGGCACATAGTATCTGCAGAAGGGATAGAGACTGATCCCAGTAAGGTTGAATCACTGGCTACTTGGCCCCAGCCCCATAATTTGAAAGAACTACAACATTTCCTGGGGTTTTGTGGCTACTACCTCAGGTTCATAAAACACTATTCAAAGGTGATACGCCCACTCTTGAATCTTGCCCAGGGTTACCCTCCTACCAACCATAAATATAAACAAGCATTTGTCAATGCCGAATGTTTGCTTGCTGGTATTAGCATTGGAAATTCAGGAGTTAGACAGATGCAGAATAGGAATGGTAGTGAAGTATTGAACTTCACGCCAACCTCACCTCAATCCTGTAGAGATGGACAGGCATTGGGGTAAGTTTTTGGGTCGTCACCCATGACGGTCATGCCATGTCGCCTCACCCTATTCTGCAGACACTGACACATGTTGAGGTGTGCCTTAGGGTGTTTGGCTTTTCAGTCACCTCATTTCATAAGGACATATGGTGAAATGGGTGCAGCATAGGAGAATGGGGTGACACCTTGGGCTGAAGAGTCCAAGGTACACCTTGATGCCTGTCAGTGGCTGGGGGGGTGAGGCTGGGATGACATGAGCAGTACAGTCGGCAGTCCAAAGGCACACCCTGATGCCTGCCAGTCTGTACAGGGTAGGACATTATGGTTAGAAACCCTAATGCCTCAGGCGTTTGTTGGTATTTGCACTACAAATTTTCAGCATGGTCTTTTTGTGACCCCACCTCATGAAAGCATTTGAGACCTCTTCTCATGAAGAGTGGCAGTGTGATTTTGTCAATGTGTCCCAAACATTGAGTTCCAACAGCGGCAGTGCCATTCTGTGGCACATGTATGAAAACACAGATCGGGCAGGATGTGAAGCATGACAGCTGTACCATCCATAGGGAGGTGTGAAGAGATGGCAATGTTGAAAATCTGTAGTGGGAATATTAAAAATGCTTGCATTTCTGAGCATACGTGGAAACTGTGCAACGCATGCATGTAACACAGTCATTTTATGTACTTTCCCCACCAAATTTTCAACATAGGCATTTTAGGACCTCTGCTCATGAACAGTGTCACTGTGATTTTCTAAATGTGTCCCAAACACTGATTTCCCACAGGAACCATGCTATTCTGCACTGGAAGTGCAAAAATACATTACAGCCAGATTGTAAAAAATGACAACTGTACTGTTCATAAGGAAGTGCAGAAAAATAGCAATGTTGAAAATCTGGAGTGAAAATATTACAAATGTGAGAAGTTATCAGCGTGCATGGAAACTGCGCAATCCACGCTCATAACACAGTCATTTTATGTGCTTTCATCACCAAATTTTCAACTTAGGCATTTTAGGACCTCTGCTAATGAACAGTGTCACTGTGATTTTTGTGCTGTGTTCTGAACATGGATTTCCCACAGCGACAGCGCTATTCTGCACCAGAAGTGCGAAAACACATTTCAGCCAGGATGTGAAAAATGACTGCTGCACTGTTCAAAAGGAGATGTGGAAAAATGGCAATGTTGAAAATCTGGAGTGAAAATATTGCAAATTCATGAAGTTATGAGCGTGGGTAGCAACTGTGCAACGCACACTCGTAAAACAGTCATTACTTGAATTTTTTCCACCAAATTTGCAACATAGACTTTTTGAGAGCCCACCTCATGAACACTGGCACTGTCATTTTGTTAATCAGTCCCAAAAGGTGATTCCATGCAGTGACCGCAAAATCACCTTCCGGGACTGAATAATGCCATGACAGTGGCTGAATTCATGAGGAGGGGTCCCAATAACCCCATATTGAAAATTTGGTGCCAAACTTCCCAAATATGCCTGAGATATGCACCAAAGTTGAAAACCTTATTTATGCCATTATATAGCTTACCGCATTTTCTCCGTTTGTGGTCGGTTTGAAGAGTTCAGACGTGTTCTCGGTTCATCAAGATCGTCAGCTGGGCTCCAGAGGTAAGTATGGGGTGAGGGGGGTGAGGAGACAGGGTGCAGACGGTGGGGCGTGAGGAGGGCCACTGACTCAAAGAGGGACCGTTGGCTTTTACAGGGAAAAACAACTCGGGACTTTTTTTTTACAGGGACATTTAACATGGACATTTGGCACGCTGGGGTGGGCTGCCAGTGTGCCAGCCTACTACAAAGGGGTTTATGTTTCACCAAGCCCACTGCCCAAATTGAGCTTGATGGTCAACTCCAGGTTACTTGTTCTTCCCTCTCACCATGGTGCTCCTACCCCATCCAGCCCCAAGTTAGCTGATGGGGAAGGGCCCCCTCTTACATTGTTTAACGTACAAGAATTTATTAAATGAATCAGTATTACTTGTGTGAGTCCTGAACAAGTATTGTCAATATGGACGTAGTATTGTGAAGTATATTGAAATGTATAGTAATGTAACAATATAGTATTTATATAGTAAAGTCATAGCTGACAGGGGATTGGACACCCCGCCGGCATATATGGAAGGGCTTAAATAGCCGAGGGGATTGGGCACCCCTCAGCACAAACCTACTTTTGTGGGGTGGCATTATGCCCATGAGCCGGGCTCCCACCGGCAAATTAATTGTGGATGGGGGAGATAATTGCTGACGGGGAGTGGGCTACCCTGTCAGTAAATCAAACTCAGACGGGACTGAAGCCGACGGGGATTGGGGCCCTCGTTGGCAAACAAAGACTGTTTTGGGGGGCATATGCTGCCTAGGGAGATTGGGTACCCCCTCTGCATTGGGGTCTGAATAATACTGTTTGTGAATGCAGCAGCAAGCTGCCCGCCATGTTCACAAACAGTATTATGCTAGCTAACATTCCGACCTGCAATGGCGGGTCACTCCCTCGTTGCAGCGGAATGACTGCTGCTGAAATGACGAGGCAGCCCCTGATTGCTGTGGTGAAAACATTTGTACTTGGTGGCACTTTTGGAGACCAGTGTCATTGGCACACTGTGCCTCCATTGGTCCACCAGTGCCAAGCCCCCAAATGCAGTGCCTCCCTTGGCTGCCACAGTGCCACACCTCCACAACCCACTTCTCTCCTAAGCTGTCACATAATGTTTCTTGTGCACGCATGCAAGCAAACATAAAAAGGGGCCATCAAAGAACCAGAGAAAGTGTACTTCTGCACAGGTGAACTTTTTGAGCCCCGCTGGACACCTGAATGTGAAGCAGCCTTTCACGAAGTCATATACCAGCTGACCCATGCCCCCATCCTCACCTATGCTGACTCCACCAAGCCCTATGTGCTGCATATGGATCCCAGTCTGCAGGGTCTAGGAGCTATGCTGTATCAAGCCCATGAGGATGGTTTGAGACCAGTAGCCTTCACCAGTAGGAGCTTGACCCCGTAAGTGTGAAATTACCCTGTGCACAAGCTGGAGTTTCTTGCGCTAAAATGGGCCATCGTCAACCAGTTTCATGAATACCACTGTGGGGCAAAGATATTGGTGAAGACGGACAATAACCATTAACCTATGTACAGACTTCAGCTAAGTTAGACGCCACTGGGTATCGGTGGCTTTCTGCCTTATCAACCTATGATTATGCTGTTGAATACAGGCCAGGACTGAACCATATTGATGCTGATGCCTTGTCACGAAGGCCAGTTTCCAAGAGCAATTGGGTCAGGCTGTCTGAACCTGACATCCGAGCCTTGTGCCAAAAATTTGAGAGATGAACAGATGTCTGTGGACACAGTGGACTGTTTAGTAGACTGCTTGGGCCCTCCTGATATCTACATACCGGCTGTCTATTGCCACTTTTCTGCTCTAGATATTAGTGCACTACCTCAATTTGACAATGACAGCATTCAGTGGGCTCAATCCCATGATCCTATGATTCAGTCCGCACTTTATGCCCTGTGTACGAGGAAAGATGTGTCCAAGTTGCATTCCCCTGACTTGCGAACTGCTCTATTGTTTAAAGAAGGCCCCAGGTTGAAGCTACTCAATCAGTTGTTGTACAGAGAGACAGTGGATTATGGCGGTCAAGTAGACAGGCAAAAATTGGTCCTGCCCACAGCCTTTAAAGATTTGGTACTGAGGTCCCTCCACAATCACATGGGGCACCTTGGTATTGACAGAACTCTTGACTTGGTACAATCTCGATTCTACTGGCCCAAGATGGGGGCTGATGTTGAGCACCATGTAAAGACCTGCAGTTGTTGCCTGCAAAGGAAAGCCCTGCCTCAGAGAGCTGCCCCCTTGTCAATATTACTACCAGCATCCCCATGGAACTGGTTTGCACAGACTTTTTGTGTTTAGAACCTGATCAGCGGAATTTTGGCAACGTGTTAGTGGTTATGGATCATTTCACATGGTATGCACAAGCTTTTCCAACTAAAGATCAAAAGGCCTCTACCGTGGCCAAGGTGCTAATGGAAAATTTCTTCGTCCACTACGGTGCCCCTCAGTGGATCCACTCTGACCAAGGCAGAGATTTTGAAAGTCGGCTAATCAAAGAAATGCTCTCTCTATGGGGGGTGCAGAAGTCAAGAACCACCCCTTATCACCCACGGGGGACCCTCAACCAGAACATTTTAACTGCACCCTTCTAGACATGCTGGGCAACCTCCATCCCAAAGACAAGCCTAAGTGGAGCCAGCAGATTAGCACATTGGTCCACGCATACAATTGCACAAAAAATTACACTACTGGGTTCTCCCTCTACCATCTCATGTTCGGGAGGGAGGCCCAACTGCCCGTTGATGTCTGCTTTGGGGTCTCTTCAGATGGGATCCAAGATGAAAATTACCTACAGTATTTACAGAAACTGAAAGGTCAATTGAACCATGCCTATTAACTGGCCCAGACAATGGCGGCCAAAAGAAATCTCACCAACAAAGAGAGGCATGATAAAAAAGTAAAGGTTCAAGAGCTTCAGCCTGGAGACCGTGTGTTGTTATGCAATTTGGGACTGCATGCAAACACAAAATTGCTGATAGGTAGCACCATCTTCCCCATGTAGTAGTGGGAAAGTTGAATGATTTACCAGTGTACAAGGTGTGCCCAGAGAATAACTCCAAAGCTGTCAAGACCATGCACCATAACCACTTGCTACCAATCGGCCAAGTCATAATTGAGGCACAACCATCAGAGCTTGATTCCCCTGGGCCAGTGACTCATGCTGCTGCAAAAAAGAGACAGAGTAAACCTACCCCAGTAGTTACAGATTTAAGGTTTCCCCCGCAGCAGGCCCAGAATGATAGTGACTGTCAGTCCACCTCTGATGAAAGTGAGTGTAACAATGCCTATTACCCCTCCTATGAATTGAGTCAGCTGTTTCAAGGTAACCCTATGACTAATTGTGGGGATGAAGCTGGGCCTTCTGGACTGCCTAACCCCCCAGCTTCATCCTTGCAGCCAGTGCTCCCTGAAAGTGAAGTGTAAAGTATTACATCTGAGGTTGTGAACTCTCTGTGTTTTGTGGAACTGTGTGAATTGCATGAAGAAGGGGCTGACAGTATGAGTCTTTCTGGTAACACACCAGAACTTTAAGAACAATGTGAGAGTGTTGACAGCCCCCCTTCAGTGTTGCAAAGCCTAATTGTGCCACAGCCTCCTCAAAATGAGCAACCTGGGCCTTCGTCAGAAGATAATGAGCAACGTGTTGTGGAAACAGTGCCTACAGAGCAAGGAGCTGACAGTACAGAGACTGTGGCTGCTCCCCCCAGAAAGACTGGCTGAGCTGCCAAGCCAGTGCTATGCTTTAGTTATGATTCCCCTGGAAGACCGGTGGATTTGCCTCTCAATATGGTTCATGAAGGGGTTTATGTTTCACCAAGCTCACTGCCCAAATTGAGCTTGACGGCCAACTCCAGGTTACTTGTTCTTCCCTCTCTCACCATGGTGCCCCTGCCCCATCTAGCCCCAAGTTAGCTGATGGGGAAGGGCCCCCTCTTACATTGTTTAAAGTACAAGAAGTTATTAAGTGAATCAGTATTACTTGTATGAAACCTGCATAAGTATTGTCAATATGGATGTAGTAATGTGAAGTATACTGAAATGTATAGTAATGTAACAAGCTAATGATATATATGTCTCGTTTGTATCGCATATTTGATATTGTGATGGTACAGACTTGACGCGGACGCCAAGTTTTCTCCAGGCAGGGAAGGCTGTAACCCCCTACAAATGGGGGTTCCTAAAAAAGTATTCCTTGAGCTTGTCTAAATGCTCACTGCCAGGCTGGTGTTCTGCATTTTAACAGATTAAATATATTGTCAGAGAGTGCCTGTATAGCCTCTGTGTACTGTCTCTTTAAGAGCTGCCTGGATTGCAGTCTTAATTAATCTAAAAGGGAGCTCTGTTAGAAGATGTGCTTGTTTGCTGATCATTTGTTAGAGTACTAATTATATTGCAGTTTGTTCTAACCTGCCTTCTTTGCAGCAAGGACTGTTCTGTTTATCTCCACCAACTTAGCCCGGGACTGTCAGAATAGGCCAATCAGTACTGTTGGGACTCTAAAATGGAGCCTGCCTACGGGGGCTTGGTGGGGTCAAAACTTGTAGTAATTATAGTTTTTGCATTTTGGCACCTAAAATAACCTGGAGGGGGAGCCCTTGTTGTGACTGACAGACAGATCAGCCAACTGAACCTTTTGGATCTTGGGGAAATTCCCAAGAGTCTTGCAGCTAGATTCAGTTCTGAGCTGGGAAGTGAACAGATAGCTTGAATGATTCAAGCATCAGCCCTGGCATAGATTCACATGGGAGACCTGTGGAAAGGCCTGAGTTTTGGCCTGCGTGCCTGCCTGCCTGCTGTCCCTGAGAGGAAACTTGTGCCTTTTTCAGACTGAATCTGAACTTGGAAAGTGAAGTGAGCCACTGAATTGTAACCAGGCTCCTACCTGAAGAAGACCAAAGATTTGCTGAATGCGGTTGGCCTGTCTGGACTTCCAGCCACCTCTGAACTCCCAGACTGTGCAGAAACTCTGTAATTGCAACCGGAGAGCCTTTTGCCTGGTATAGTGGAATTTCCTTACATGTGAATGTGTTGTGTACATATAGTGGGTCATGATTTGGTTCCCCACTGTGGTTTGAATTGTGTTCTGCTTGCTGGAAGCTGCATTAGAATTTCCTTATGTGTAAATGTGCTGTGTGCTGCTAGTGGGTCACGATTTGGTTCCCCACTGCGGTTTGAACTGTATTCTGCTTGCTGAAAGCCGCATCCAGCCCCATGGAATGAATCCAAAATCATCTCCATTGTGCCTGGGCCTTGCCACACTGGCCCAGCCTGACTACCTGCTGCACAAAGAAAGCCATTGATGAGAGATCTGCCTGGGGATCAGCCCCCTGCTCAACACTTAAACAGGAACAACACCTCGGTGATTCATGTGGGCTCCGCTTCTCTGGGCACTCCAGCTCAACAACCTGCAGTCTCAATTTCATCCTGCCCGTGTCCTGTACTGGGTATCATGAGTAAGCATCAGGGTAGCTCCCTGCAACAACAGCTAAATCTAAAGTGTTGTCATCTGATTGTCTTGTTGCTTTTACTTTCACGAACTGAGCCCTCCGGCTCCGGATTACAAGTAGTGTGTGTTGTGCATGTCGCTTTCTTCCATCACAGGGCCCCAACCAGCTGCAAGCCCACCATTTTCCTACCTGGGTGTGTGTGACTGTGTGGGGACTTAAAGTGCATGCATAACTGTTTGATTAATATAGCCTTTAAGCCAGTCAACCTGATTACTACCTTTCCTTGTTCAAGTCCCCTGAATAAATCAGATCTGACTTTTTTGCTGCATTTAACCTGATTGTGGTTCCAGTTTGTGCCAAGAGTACTGTACTGTTGCTATTTACTATGCATAACCTTGTTTTACAGGGGGTCCCCAGGGTCAAGCCAGAGGAACCAGCCCTGGTGGTAAGTGCAAACAGTGTGGGTACTGGTATGGTGTACAAGGGGTACTGTGAAAGTGATTATTGTATATTGCTCAGGCCACTAGATGGGAAAGAGGGGGTTACAGTGTCCCGGAGGGCTGTGTCCAGGTTAGTTTGACCACTACCAACCCTGACCTCTGGGTGGAGGCACCCGTTTCAGAACTCAGGCCCCTTAACCTGCTACTAGCCACGCAGGCAGGGGTGGTAGCCTTTGGGGTAGCGCCACCTAGGGGTCACATGTGTAAACTTCAAATTCATGTCATTGACACTGATATAGTTCATGAAGTCTCTGAATTCCATTTCCTCACCATCCCAGATGACAAGAATGACAAGAATGTCATCAATGAAGTATCCCCAAAACACTAAATTCTCAGAAAAAATGTGATCCGAATAAATGTATTTGTCCTTAGACCTGCCCATGTATAAGTTAGCATAAGAGGGCACAACTGCCGCTCCATTGCCGTCCTACATTTTTGTATATAGTAATCACCATTGAATAGAAAACATTTCTACTAAGAATGAATTCTAACCCCAAAAGTATAAAATCCCCATAGTGCATATTGTTTTCAGTTTTCACTAAATGGTAATTAACTGCACCAACACCATGATGGTGTTGAATACTGGTGTACAGCCTCATAACATCTATTGTTGCCCAATAGTAAGTTTCTTTCCAAATAAAGCACTCTAATTTATTCAGTAAATGCATACTATCTCTAAGTTAAGATTTTAAATTAACAACAAAGGGCTGTAAATAATAATCAATACATTTTGATAAGTTCTGAGTTATAGAATTAATGCCTGAAATAATTGGTCTGAGAGGAGGGTTAATTGAATCTTTATGAATCTTCTGTAAACCATATGATGTTGGAATCACCGGAGACTGAACTTTAAGAAACATAGGTTCCGTCTCTGTAATCCACCCTCGATGAAATGCCTTATCTATCAAACCAAATAGTTCTTTCACAAATTCCCTTGTTGGATCTTCTGGTAACTTAGCATACTCGTCAGTATTTTTGTAGTATTTCAAGCATGTTATTCTTATACCATTCTTCTTTCAATAACACCAATTTACCCCCTTTGTCTGATTGTTCAATCACTAAATTGGGCATGTTTCTGAGTTCTTCTAATGCTTGTTTCTTCTGATAACTAAGACTGAATTGTTTTTCCTTGCCTCTTTGCAAAAACATTCCTCAATAGCATTTAGCAATAATTTTTCAAAGGTAATGATTGTGGAATTGTGCCCTATATTTGGGCAAAAGTTTGATTTTGGTTTAAAATCTGTTTTATTTACTTCAATCATAGATGTTTTCTCATTGCAATTAAACTTCATTAGTAAAGTACCCAAGTCAATTTCATCAATTAATCCCAGGTTCTGCTCATCAATAGCCCCCTCCCAATATGGCACATCCACAACACAGCCACCTTCACAAAAATTATTTAAATTACTCTCAGGAATCACTAAAGCAATCATGTTGTCATCATTATCAAATGCATTCACATTATTTGCAGGATCCATTTCTTTATTTTTATTATTAAAGAAAACAGTAAGTGTAAGATTGTGAATTAATTTAAAAACATCAACCTTAGTTTTAAACAAGTCTGGTCTAGCGATTGGAACAAAACTTAGTCCTTTCTATAGCTGTCTGTGTATCTGTCAATGATTCATTCAGTGACCATTCCCCTGTCATCTGCGAATGGTCAAATGAATTCTGCAAGCCCTGTAAAACAGTCATCTCTAGCAGAGTCCTTCTCTGTGGGCAGTTGAATCATCTCAAATCCCACCTCAGTCAGCATGATTGGACTCCTATTTGCAAAGCGTCAGATGTCAGCTTGGCTCTGGACTATTTCATCTACACCTTTAATGTGGCTTGTGACTCCCATGCCCCTTTCAAAAAGCACAAAGTCAAAGACCTTTGCAACCCATGGCTCTCCATGGAGCTTATAAAACAGTTAAACGCAAGGGACCACCTCTAGCTGTGGGCACGGGCTACCGGTACTCAAACTGACATACAGAACTATAAGCATGCTCGAAATGATTGCACAAATTCAATCCACCTAAAGAAAAGCATCTCAATAATACCTGGGAAAATGGGAGAACCGTCTGGAACAATATCAAAGAAGTTACTGGGAAGCAGCCTAAAACTTCCCCTACTATGCTGGACATTGATGGGACTACAAGACTGGACCCTGTGACTATTGTTAATATGTTCAATACTGCTTTCACAGACCTCAGTAGTGTTCTCCCCCGACTTTTTCAATATAGATGACTCTCCAACTCATCCTTCCAGCTTCCCACCTCTTTCAAATACCCGCGTTCTACTTTAAAGCAGTCAAGATGCACGAAGCCCGCAAATACATTAATAAAGCAATTGCCAAATCCAGAAATAGTGGGGACACACTTGACCTCAAATTGCTGTCCCTCACACTCAACGAAGTACTAGGACCATTAACAAAGATCTTCAACCTCTCCCTCAGCCTCAGCCAGTTCTCTGACAGATGGAAATCCGCTACTGTTACTCCAGTCCACAAAAGTGGAGACAGGGCCCTCCATGGGAACTATCGACTGAACTTCATATTACCTCCCCTCTCCAAGGCCATCGAACGCATAGTAGCAGACCAACTCACTGATTACCTGGACAAACACAAGATCTTGTGCTCTCAACAACATGGGTTCAGACAAGGGCAAAGCACCACTTATGCCCTTCTGGAATTTATCAGAGCCATCCACAGTTCTCTGGATAATGGTCACTTAGCCGGGTCGGTCTTTATCAATTTAACTAAGGCTTTCAACACTGTCCACCATTGTCTACTACTTGAGCAGCTTCTGAATGCTGGGCTCTCTCCTGACTTCATGGCCTGGTTTAAAAGCTATCTGAAAAAATGATCCCAAAGAGTTAAAATTGCAGATGTCCTCTCTGACGCTAGACCTGTCCACTCAGGAGTCCCCCAGGGATCCATACTGGGTCCCCTTCTATTCAGTCTCTTCCTCAACAGCCTTCTGCAATCTGGCCCAGAACAAATCATCCTCTATGCTGATGACTTCATAATTCACACCACCCATAAGGATCCCCAACCCCTACAAAATAATCTATAGCTAGGCTTCGCCTCAATTGAGAACTGGTTTAGTAAGCACAAATTGGTCCTAAATTATGAGAAAACCAAGTCAATGCTTTTCAGCAGCTCCCACAACAAGTACAGGCTACACCCCCTGACCATCACAAACTGCCTTGGAGATGCACTCAAACAGGTGCAATCTTTTAAATATCTTGGGATCTCTCTTGACTATAACCTATCCTATGGTGCCCACATCGATAGTGTCGCCAAAGCTGCAAATACTCGCACTGGACTACTCTACAGGAACAGGCAACACCTTACTCACGAAGCCTTAAGGGTTACTGTTCAGAGCTCTGTTGTCACCATAATTGACTATGGCCTGATCATATATGGCTCTGCTACTGTAACTGCACTCAGACACATATCCATGTCTCTCAACAAAGCTTGTTTGTTAATCACTGGAGCTCACCGTCTCACTCATAAATGTGACCCCTATGCACAAACTGGCTGGCTATAACTCTCAAGCTGCATAAAGTACCAAACCTGCATTATGGCAAAGAAAATAACCATGGGCCAAGCACCCCCCAGAGTCAAAGCTCTCCTTTGCCCCAGTAGTAACCCTCACCACACTAGGGGATCCAAATCTCAACTCCTGCAGGTCCCTCATTGCCATACCACCCAGGGACAAAGATAATTTTCTTATAGGGCCCCTAGCTGGTTGAATGGTCTCAGCAGTGACATCTCCTCCGTACCTAAGCTTGGTCCATTCAAATCCAGGCTCCGCCTCCTCCTCCTCTCTGCCTCTAGCACCTGCGACTGTCTCCTTTAATCAGCCCTCCTTTCCATTACCCAATTCTTGTCTCAGTTCTTTCTACATAGCACTTCTAATATCTATCCTTAATCTCCTACAACCCCCTCCCCACCCTCTCTACCCCTTCCCCTGCACCCCCTCCACCGCCTGTTGTTCTCTCTGTGATGTGACAATGCCTCTGCCTGCTCTTACCTTTTGTGTCCTTGCCATGTCTTGTAACACTGTTTACCCCTTAAATGCTTCTGGCTTTAGTTTAATCTGAATGTATGCATTCATATTCATGTAACTGATTGTTAACCTGTTATCCTGCCTTTGTTATTTAATTGTCTTGTTTTTTTGTTGTTGTTGTTATTGTACTGCAACTGACATGGAGCCTTTGCAAAAGAGCCTTGGCTCAAAGATACTTGTAATCCTAGATTCAAATAAATAAAATAAAATAAATAAAATAAAATTTATAACTGATAATATTCTCCCTCGTAGGCTCCTGGATGTGGAAGCACCTACGTTTACCTCCTCATCTTCCCCATCGGTTCCATCTTCTAGGATGATCTTTTATGGTGGATTCTTTCTCTGTTTGTTTCTAACTTAAAAGCAACTATTGTTTTTATGTTGTTCACTTTGAATCTGGTCACCTTGTGTTGACAAACTGGAATTTGAAGGCATATTTGTGGTCTTTGACTAGTCCTCAAAATGGACTGATTTGTATCTGTCTCTGCATCTATATTGTGTCCTACCCCTAGATGGAGACCTTCCTCTACTATCTGAGCGAGCTCTCCGTTTCCATGCAAAGACTTCACCTTTTTGGTAGTACCTCTTGCCAATTTAGTTTTTTTATGTGTGAACAAATCGTTTTCGGTTTTATTGATTTTATTGACATCATTCATATTCATGCTCTCAAATTCTGCATTCCTTTAAACTTTTCTAGTTCATCTTGTACAGAATTTATTTCAATAATAATGTTTTCCAAGTATCTTTTGTCTCAATTAATTAGTGCATTCATAAGTTTAATGGAACATTCAGACAATGCCATTTCCCATTCTAATGTAACGTCAGTCTCATCAAGACCACATGTTAGAAATTCATCTATTGTTAGGCCTCTTGGACATTGGCTCTGCTCAATATATCTCTCCAAGGTGATGTGATTAAAAAAATGGCTTAATTCATGAATTCTCAATTTTTCAATGGTTTTAATCAAGTCAATTAAGTTTGTGTCTTATTCTGATGCTGTCTGTTCTTTTTCTGCAAACAGAGCAGAACAGGTCTGCTGTTATCTAAGACAGACCATTTCAGCGTCCTGCAAACAATCATTCTCTCTGGTACTCGACTCAGGCATGTAGCCCAGGAGTGCTGGTGTTTGACTCAGTCTACTAGCCATTTTCATATGCTCACTAGCCTCTTTAATGCTTGCAGTTCTCAATGGATTTGATTTTAGTGGAGAATGAGAAGTTATGTGGTCAAAGGCTTAAAACTCATCACATACACTTGGTATCCTCAGTATCTCAGTGTCCTCCTCAACCTCTAGCTACAGCATACACACACCTGTATTCCAATCGCTCTTACTACATTTATTATGGTCAACACAACAGTCTAGGTAAGGTGCTCAGGACAGCTGTGCTGATGCTCAGAATGGACCCTCGATCCCAAGTACAAAAGTGAAAATGTGGCACTCTGGTCAAAAATTGAAACAGACACTTAAAAATAAATATGGTGAGTTTATTCAGAAGCTAGGTGGACACTGACAAACAGAAGCCCTGGGGCTTCAACCACATGGGTCTTCATCAGGGGGCGTGTCAGTATAAACAGACAGACAAACACTCTGTTTAAACTATTGACTTAAACTGACAGACTATAGAAAGGGGTACAGCTTAGGCACATCTAATTGTATAAATGCATATCTCCCTATCTTAAGCTAATGTAAATAAAAAGATCCATATAACACTAGAACAGGGACATATTAAAACACATTAATGAATGATTAGTTGTTAAATGCATACAGAAAAAGACAACTAACATTTCGGTTAAAACGATCAAATACAACAATGGTCCTAACAGTGTACAGCACATTCATAAACATTCAGAGCAGTAAAAACATTTAATCACTTTTATTTTTATTATTATTAAATCCAGTACTTGACATCACATAACTAAATAAATGTATTCTGACACAACTCAGATTTTTCAGGGACAGTCACCAACAATAGTAATCATAGCTGACCTGGGGGGGGGGAGGACTAACAAGATAAAGTAATTCACATTTTAACTTTCACATTATAACACAATTACTCTTTTAAAATCAAAACAGTATCCCCTATTAGGGATTTGGAGAATGTTGTTTTTATTTATTTTTATGTATGTTGTTTTTAAATTACAAATATGGGCGATAATCCACATCTTTATTTAAACCAGCTGGGTAAACTGTGTTTAACGTAATTAGCCACTTGGTTTCACTTTGTAGTAATATGTTTTTGCAATCAGCTCCTCTAATTAGGGGTGGTACATGTTCTAATCCTACAAATTCTAAATAGTTGGGATTCAGGTTATGAAACTATTTAAAATGGAAGCCAAGTACATTTCTATCATCCTCGTTAACTATGGCCCTAATGTGTTCTTCTATTCTCCTTTTTAAATGTTGCTCCATTTTCCCAACATAACATTTCCGGCACAGGCACCTTGCCACATGTACCACATGATTTGTACCTGCTCCCCATCTTTACAAAAATACGTTCCTGGCTGTACATACCTACTCAGGCATGATAGCATACAAAAGGAAAAGATGGAACATATTTACCAAGGCCCAGCTAGCTAAATAAGCGAAGAGGCTGCAGTGCAGATGGATTGGAAGAGGACTCAGTAAATCATAAGTAGTAAACTTCCTAAAGAACAAAAATGTACTAAAATAATCAGCAACCCCCATCCTTCCTATTAAAACAGTCACGGAAGGGAAATTCTGAATACAGTACTTGTCAATTTTTTCATGAAAACTGTCCTGCATTCTAATCTATTACTCTAAATTGGGCCCATCACATTTTTAAATAATTATTACTGTATGCAAACTGGGGAACCCTGGCTCAGCCAGAGCTGGACCAGTTTTCTGGTGTTTCATTACACTTTCAGCGAAGTACTTTTGGCATCCCTCTAGTTCAGTAACAGTTTATTAGCCCTTCTACCAAGAAATAAACATTGACCTAGGTATTCAAAGGTCCCCAGTCACACAGCACAAGTGGCTGTGCAGCACAACCAAGATGCGCTACCCTAAACAACTGCCATATTCAGCCAATGCACCACAGGGTGCACCAGTGCAAACGCTGCTGAATATACCATGGATGTACCATAGCACAACCACACAAGTGCAGCACAGAAGGACAGGATAGACTATAGCAGGTGGAACAAGTACACTTGGATCTGGAGCAGCATGTCAGTGCCCATGATGTGCCTGGAGTACAATGCAAGTGCAAAGATGGGGTGGCCCAGCAACCATGGCCATGGTGGATAGAGTGGCACTGCAGAGGAGCAGGATGGGCACCGCGCAGCACAGCAGAGGCACAGGATGTGGCAACACACACAGCAGCATGTATTGTGCCCAGCACACACACTGCCCCCCCAAGGGAATGATGCGCACACAGGGCATTGATGGGACACAGGCAAGCACCCAACAATGCACCATGAATATGATATGCTGGTGAACAGCCGCACAACCAGGCCACACAGTGACCTAACTGTGGGACAGTGCAATGTAATTTCAGCAGCTGCATGCAAAGAATGTTGTCATATGGCACCACCCCCAACCCCCACAACAATACACACACACACACACACAAATCCTGCAGCTCACACAGGGTAGAGCAACACACCACCCTTGTACAGGAACATCATATGGATATAGCAGAGTGGCCAACAGTGGACATACCTGGATGTGGCACTTCACCCCTGTGGGCATGCTCCTGCAGCACCCTCAGCCATTCAGGGTCCCTCCTCCGCAGGTCCCCATAGTGATACCTGCACTGTTCCCCAGTGTGTGGCACCCCTGTCTGCTGCACAAGCCTCTTGGCCACAGTGGCCCAGACCTGGGACCTAGGCACCTGCAAGGCCTCAACACCAAACAGCTGTCCCTCCATAGGCTGCACCAATGCCACAAGGTTGGCCAACTCTGTGTCACTCCAATTAAGAGCCCGTGGGCCTTCAACTCTGACACGTGCCATTTGTACAACAGTGTGCTGCCAGTGAGACACTAGGCATGCAGCTCCGTGCACCATATGGCCTATTTGTAGCCAATGCATGATATCCATGCATGTGCCAGCCTGCACAACTCATGGCTGTGCAATGCCAATACACAGTATATGGTCAATTGTGCAACAGTGCATATGTGTGGTGCAGCAATGCTGGGCAGGAGCACGGGGTCAGGTTATCTTGCACTGCATGTGTACGAACAGAATGTCGTCCATGTTGGTGAGGGTGAAGAATGCCACACAGCAGCCAATGGCATCGCCCCATCAATGGGTATATGCACTGTGCAATGTCACAGCGCATGCACCACTGTGCATGCAGTGCACACAGCAGACCATTGCGCATGCATGACAATACACCGCACTGCACTGCGCAATGTGTTGCCAGGTGACAGCCGGTTGCGCAGCTGCATATGGGCAGTATGTGCCAGTGAGCAGCACATGTGCTAGGATGTGCAATGCGTAACCAATTGGCCCAATCACATGCACGGAGCAAAGTGAGATGGACTGGGTGCAAATGAGCCATATTCAGCCAGGATATGCATATTGCCTCATTGCCCTATCATAGCGCAAGTCCCCACATTTGCATCTCATTATAGGCTGGACAGATCCTAATTTGCACGTGCTGAGCAATAAATGGGGTGCTTTGCGCCACCATACACCACTGGTACTGCAATTTTGGAGGTTTGTGTACCACAACTACACTGTTTCCTAGTCTTTGGCCTGGAGGAATCCATACCTGTGGGATGTGCATGACCACTGTGTACTGTGCTAATGGCTGTCACATTTCCACACCACAGGCACTAGTATGGCAGTGGAGGAGGAGCTGAGATGGAGAAGATGTCCAAACTTCACGGACGATGAGCTGGGGACCCTTGTTGAGGCATATGTCAGGATGGAGGACCTCCTGTCAGGGAAAACTGGCATGTGGCAGCAGAGAGCACAGGGCTTGGAAGTAGTGGCACAGGCAGTGAATGCACATGGCATGTACAACCGAACCCCACAGGAATGCTTGAAGTGCATGAACAGAGAGAGGACCAGGGAGCATCTGGCCAACATGCATGCAGTTCTGCATGCTACAGGGGGTGGGCCACACACAGTGCTACCACTAACTGCACGGGAGGAGGTGCACTGTTCCAGACATCTGTGGAGGGAATCCCTGGAGGCGGCGTCCAGACAGGTGGGGTGCACAACACTGTGAGTATGCATGTGGCACAATGTTTGTCTGGCTGTGTGCTGTGAGTCTGGGTGTGCAGAAGATGCAACACATGGCTGCACAGGTTGTCACTATACCGCCATGCAGTGCATCCACCATTGCATGTCCCCCCATGGCCATGCAGTGTCCCCCATGCAGCCCATGTGTGCTGCCATGACCGACTGTGACACCAGGGACATCTGCCTGCTGGGTTGGTGTGGCCAGTGGTGGTCACAGTCCACCTGTGTTCATGTGCCACATTCCTGAAAGTCGCCACAACATGACTGTGCAATGCACCATTGTGGACTGTCACTTTTGCTGGTGTGCCCCCTGCCTGGGGTGTGCCTCTGCACAGCCATGTCCGGGTGGTCATCCACCTCAAAGAAACATGCATGCATGGCACTCCAGCATGCACAGCACTCAGCATACAGTGGTGTGTGTACACAAGACACAGTGCCAGTGCATGCCATGTGTTGCAGTGTCCGTATATCTGTGTGCCATACCACATGGTCCCATGTGCACCTGTCAATGGACATCCATGGAACTGCTGCCCTGAACATACCTATTTGCCTTACAGTGTCATCTCGCCTCATGGGTGCTTCAGGGCACAGCACACAGCCGGAGGGACAGGTGGAAGTGGAGGAGGAGGAGGAGGAACCAAGGCCATCAACATCAGCTGGGATTGAAGCCAGTGCGGACAAGGACGGCCTGTTCCAGGACCTAATGAGGTTTGTGGATCTGACCGTCCTGCCCAATACTGAGCTTCCTGATGACCTCGCAGTGCTGGCATCGGCCATGGAGGATGATGATGATGCCACACTGATTGAGGCTACCACACACAGCAGTGACACTGCCACATAGCAGGTGGCCACACAGATAGCAGTGGACAGTGTGGGGTGCCCTGTGCCCATGTAATGCCCCCGATGGGATGGCTCACCACTGAAGGCACCTGCAGCAGATGTGGGTGACAAGGTCTGGGGTGCAGCAGTGGGGACAGAGGCCATCATCCTGGAGCAGTAAGGCATCATGTGGCAGCAATGTGCTGCCAGTGCACATGCAGTGACAATACAGGGACACACTGCATCTGCCCATGCACAGTTCCCACCCGAACAATGGCCAGCTGTGCAGCATCCACAGCCCATGGATGTTGCTCTGCAGTCTGGTACACCACCCATAAATCAGCATCCCCACAGGATAGATCCCCTGCTGACAGGCTTGATGAGCACACTTGGCTCCTGTGGGCCTCCATGGGGCATCAGGGTGCACTCTTCGGGAAGCTCCAGATTGGTTGGAGAGAGATCCATCAGCTTTGGGTGGATGTGGTTGGTGAGATTCGTCAACTGTAGAAC
Source organism: Neoceratodus forsteri (assembly GCA_016271365.2). Taxonomy (NCBI): domain Eukaryota; kingdom Metazoa; phylum Chordata; order Ceratodontiformes; family Ceratodontidae; genus Neoceratodus; species Neoceratodus forsteri. The sequence continues at coordinate 1,463,193,913 of CM057449.1, forward strand.
AAGACTGCAGGTTTTCTAGAGGATAGCACAGGCCATCGAGGTGGGCTGTGCTGCCTTCACGACCCATGGATGCAGGAGTGCCTGCTGCACACTATGTACTGACACCTGCACTCCCACCTCATGGTGTAGCGTAGCTCCATTGCTACTGATGACATCCCCTGCCTCTGGTATCCCCAACACCCCTGGGTCACATCTTTACTTTGGCAATGAGACACCCATGAGCACACGATCATGATCTCATGGGTCTACTCCTGCTAGTACAGTTGGGTCCCCTGGTGATGTGAGTGCCACCCCAGAGGGGGGGTGTACATCATGGGTGTGGCCGCCAGCATGTCCATGATGGCTGTGGCAGGTCACAGTGATCCTGCCTGTGTACAGTTTTCATGGCACAGTCACCATCCTGCCATTGTTTGCCCACACACCCTGCTGTCCGATCCTAGGTCCACATGCTGTCTGTGTGGTTCTCCAGCCATGTGGTGGAACAGTGTTGCACTGTTGTCTGGCATGGACGTGATAAGTGCTGCCTTGTGTGTCCGCTGTGTATGTGTGTGGGAATTGTACACTGACCCATGCCATACACTGCAGTGCCCCATGTAGGACCGGACATGACTGTTTGGCTGTGGCCCTACCTGCATGTGTGTGTACCCACAATATTGTGTACCTGTCAGGATTGCCACAGCCACTGGGCATCACATGTGATCCCACCCCAATACCACAGGACATTGGCCGACCCCACAGTGTTCCACTCTGTTACCCACCTGCGGTCTCTGAAGTGCTCCTCCATGATCATGTCCCTGTGTCGCCTCGCTCTGGTGACCAGCCATGGGTCCTGATTGTCATGGCATTCTTGCCCACCCCCTGCCTGTTGCTCCTCATCCTTAGTGCTGTTGCTCAACTCAGGCTGGACATGGATTCCACAGTCTAAGGCCATGTTGTGTAGCATGCAACAGGCCTGGAATATGTCACAGGCCTTCTCTGGGCTGTACTGTAGGGCACTGCCAGACCTGTCCAGGCATCTGAATCTCATCATGAGCATGCTGAACACACGCTCAATGATGTTGCATGTTGTGGCATGTGCCTCATTGGACCACTGCTCCGGTGCGGATGTGGGCTGGCATGTGGGGGTGAGCATCCGCTGCCTTCGGGCTATGCACTGTCACCTGTGGAAGAGAGATAACATTATGTGTACAGCTATCATTTACAGGTTTCCTACAACCCAATGTTGCTGCATGTCTGCCAGTATTCTGTGTTGCCCACACCTTGCCCCCCACCACATGGCACACAGGGCATGCACGCATCCTGCCATCATTGTGTGCACCATTTATGTGTTGCAAGATGGGCATATGCCTGGCATGCCATGACCTTCCACTGCCAGGCACCGCTGCACTTGTGTGTGGCACATGCCCCGTGGCACTGCCTACCTGTACACATGCAGTGTGTGTCCCCAGATGTGCCCCCCCTTTGCATAGCACACACATGCCACATGTGGTTCACAGTGCAGTGGCCACATGTGGCCCATGGTGCTGCTTGCCTGTTTGGCATGGCGGGCCCTGTCTGCTTCATGCACAGTGCATACGCACACTGTATTGTGTGCCTTTGTGTACTGTGTGGGCCCATTGTCATGCCCCACTCACCCACTAAGTGGCCGCTTGGTATTCCACCACTCTCAAACAGGTGGCACAGGGCTTATTGGTGCCAGATGTTGGCATCATGTGCACTTCCAAGGTGCATGACACACACATTGGTAATGTGCCCTGTGGCATTGTACACCACCTGGCAGTTTACAGAGTGGTAGCCCTTTCTATTGATTTATGCCACTCCCAATCTAGGCCAGGTGGTACATGTATTGTCACATGGGTAGTCTATGGCCCCTAGCACACCTGGCATGCACTCCACCCTGTGAAAGTGCTGCATGGTTTGTGTCCACTCTGCCTGTGTGCTTGGGAATTTGATGTACTCTGAAGCATGCAGCAGCAGAGCGGTGAGGAACTGGGTGATGAGATAGAATGTGGCAGACTGTGTGGTGCCAGTGGTGTCACCCACTGGCATCTGGAAGGTGCCCGTGACAAGCAGGCACATTGTTGCTGTCACCTTTGTCTCCACCATCATGGCATAACTCCTGTGTGTTGGTGCCTGCAGGTCATCATGGAGCAGCTCACAGAGCTGTCTCAGCAGTGCTCTGTTGAGTCTGTACTGGCCCACAACTTCCATGTCACTCAGCTGGTTGAATGTGACACGGGCATGGTACCATCTCTGCTGGGCATACTGCCTATGGGCACTTCCACATCCACGCTGCTGTTCCTCCCATCTCCTCACTCCCCTCATAACTGCTGCTATCAGGAACACTGTCCCATCCATGGCTGCTATGCTGCTATCTGCCTCTGGGTGGACTGCACTTAGGCATGCTTTTTATGTGCCTATCCTTGCGCTGCACATCTGCTGGTTGCAGCATGGATATGCAGCTCATTCTTGTTGAATATGTGGCTGCACAGCACATTCATGGGAATGCCCCCTCACATGCGCTGCATGCATTATACTTGCACTCCAGCACATCTGGCTTTGCACTGCATCTCCCTGCTCTTTCCATATTGCCCAACGGCACACCTTCTGGTTTGCGCTGGTGCATCTCGGGTTGGGCAGTGCATCTGCTTTGAATATCTAGACCATTTCATCTAGATCTGTATTCTTGTTTTCTTATGTATTATGCAGGTAGAAAGTTTGTTAGCCCTTCTATCAAGAAGAAAAGAACATTTTGTCTAGATGTGTATTCCTTTTTATGATTGCTTGTGCATGCACTAGCAACATCTTGTGGCAGCAGCGCATTTCAGATTTGTGTCAGTGTTGTCACCAATGCAGGGAATTCTTTAGTGGGTGCATCCCTCAGCCACCAATTATGACAGCAGTTTCATAGAGAGCCACAGAGCTGAAAGAAATTTGCCGCTCCAATGAGGTGCAGTTTCCTCATTGGAGCGTTAGATGACAAGACTCCATTACATGACTTTCCTGGTGAAACATTTCAATAAATATGGTGACTCGTGCCATCTGCCACACAATCTCCAGAAAGCTGAATTTGGAGGTACCTAATCCCCGTGTCAGCATGCCCCTCCCATTCAATTTGTTTGCCGACGGGTGTGCCCCCCCATCGGCATCATGTATCTCCCCTTGCTTAATTTGTTTGCTGATGGGGATGCTCAATCCCTGTTGGCATAATGCCCCCCCCAGTTTAATTTGTTTGATGATGGGAAGCTCAACCTCATCAGCATCAGTCCCCCCTCACCTCAAACTCTTGTACACTGGAAGCCCACCCCAGTGTGCACAAAAGTATTTTTTAAACCTGTAAATAAAGAAAACATCCTTGACATCTATTTTTTGTCCCTGTAAAAAGAAAATGTTCCTTGTTGTCCCACCGCTCCCTCCCCAACCCACACCCACCTCTGTGCACCCCATCTCCATACACCCTCACCCCATGCTTACCTCCAGAGGTCTGGCACTGCAATCTTCTGTGGACCGGGAACACGTCTGCACTTTTCAAAAGCCGACCACAAACCGCAGAAAATCATGGTAAGCTTCAAAATGGCATCAATGGGGGGGGGGGCAACTTAGGTGGATATCTCAGCCATTTTTTGGAATTTATGCTCCAAATTTTCAACATGAGGTTCTTGGGACCCCACCTCATGAACAAGTAACTGTCAATTTGTTATTTGGTCCCAAAAGGTGACTGCACAGAATCACCTTTTGTGACTGATTAATGAAATGACAGTGCCGCTATTCAAGAGGTAGGGTCCCAAAAAAAAACATGTTGCAAATTTGGTGGAAAAAATCCAAAAAATGACTGCAATACGAGCATGTGTTGTGTAGTTTGCAGGCACACTTGTAACTTTGACAATCTGTAATATTTTCACTCCACATTTTCAACATAGCCATTTTTTTATACCTCCTTATAAACAGTACAGCTGTCATTTTTTATGTCCTGCCCAAAATGTGTTTTCCCACCTGTGTTAAAAAATGGCACGGTCACTCAGAAATCAGCTTTCAGGACAGATTAACAAAATCACAGTGCCACTGTTCATGAGGAGATGTCCCAAATGCCTATGTTGAAAATTTGGTAAAAGAAATCCAAAAATTGATTACATTATGGGCGTGAGTTGTGCAGTTTCTACGCATGCTCATGACTTCAATGTTTCATATTTTCACTCCAGATTTTCAGCACTGCCATTTGTTTATACCTCCTCATGAATAGTACAGCTGTCATTTTTCACATACTGCCTGAAATGTGTTTTTGCACCTGTTGCACCAAATGGCACAGTCATTGTGCAAAATCACCTTTCAGCTAATGAACTGATAGTGCCACTGTTTATGAGGTGGGGTCACAAAAAGCCCATGTTGAAAATTTGGAGTGAAAATACCAACAAACGCCCAGGGTGTTAGGGTTTCCAATCGTAATGCCCCACCTTGTAGAGATTGACAGGCATCAGGGGGTAACTTAGGATTGTCGGCTGTAATGCTCACACCATTCCAACACCACCCCCACCCTGTAGCCAGTGACAGTCATCGAGGTGTGTCTTGGATTCTTCATCCACAAAGTTCACCCCATTCTCCTATACTGCACCCATCTCAATGTATTTCCTTATGGAAAGGGATGAGCATAAAGCCCAAACACCCCAAGGCACACCGCAACATCTGTCAGTCTGCAGGGTAGGGTGAGGTGAAATGGCATGAACATTATGGCTGATGACCCAAAGGCACACCGCCAACACCTGTCAACCTCTGCAGGGTGAAGGTGGGGTTGGCACCACTTCAATACTTCACCGCCATTCCTATTATTATCTCTACCTCTTGCACTACCAATGTCAATGCCAGCAAGCCAACATCCGGCATTGACAAATACTTTTTTATTCTGTATTATGTAGGTAGAAATGAAGTTTCAATCTCATAGTCTTAATGGATCAGTTTACCATGCTTGCGTGGTATTTTATATTGTCATCTGTCAAACAGTCATGGCAAGTAGTGTATTCAAACTATTATCACTCATTTAAATCATTCATTGCATTTAACATTATAGATAAGCAAGTTTCATAATTTCTGCAACATTATCACACTATTATTTATGTCTCATTTTTTTATGATATAATATAATATTTCAAGGACACTGGACAAGAAGGTGAATGATACATAAGCATACTCATGAAGCATGGATAGGGGAACTGTATGGGTCTAAAGGTATAAAGGCCCTCTTTATAGGCTCCAAATGCCATGTGTGTACTGTGCAGTTTGACGAAGTCTGTCATTGTGTTGTCTGTATATCCACGGCACTCCCACTTTTCCACCATAGGGTTATGTACACCTGATAGGCTGCTGATGCACATCTGACCTAGGGTCAAATTACGAACCCTCCTCCAAGTCCCTTCTGTAGCCTGCTGTTCCTCAGTTTTAACTTGTGCATCTGAGAGGCTGCAACACTGTCCCAAGCTCCAGTATATCAACAAGGAAAAGGTAATCACAAAAAAATAAATAAATAAATAAATAAATAATAATAGCTGCATGGCACAGACAGTATAAAGTATTGTGTAGGTTCAAGCAGTGGCTAGAAATGTTTTGTTCAGACAGCAAAGAGATATAATTTATTCTTGTTGTGTACACTATCTGTATAGTGAAGACATAGAGCACAGGAAAAGGCATTATCTTTCACAGAAATGCTTTGCGTCATGAGCATCGCGTTCTTGCACAAATAGTTTCTAGTCAAAGGCTAGCAATCTAGGTTTAGCATGAGCCAGCTACTTTGAATGGACCACCATGAGGACTCCTCCCTCATGAGCGAGGATATCTGGCTTAATTCTCTAAGCAGTCCCTGGACAGCGACTGCCTAAAGGGAGGCACAACACCAAAGAAATCTGTGAAAGGGATCCCCTGTATTAATTGACCATAGGGGATCCAGCCCATCATCTCCCTCACATAGCAAGATGATGGTGCACTGTGTCTCTGCCCCCTTTGCTGAGACAAACAAAATCAGACATTAAAAGGACTAAAGAACCCTTCCAAACCTCCCTTCCCCAACATAGGTCTGATTGTTGGCGTTGGCTCACTCTATTGTTCGGCTTGCATATATACAAATTAAGCTGACCTGGTCCCCATCGCAGGAATTGTCCGGCCGTGGGCCCATGCGGCTCCTAAGGGGGTCATAAAATAACAAACATGGAGCTGTACATCCTTCCTGCTCATTTCTGGCCATTTTGCCCATCTCAGATGCAGCGCATGCTCTGTAGAGCCCTCATGCATGCGCAGCACGTCTTGCAGTAATCACACATGCGCAATGCCCCGCTACTCCATTTTAAAGAGTGGCAAGAGCACACACACACACACAGGGAATGCTCATGCATGCGCCATAGTGATAAGCTTCGCGATCACGCTAATTATTGTACACAAATACTAGCAGAGCAGCTGCTGCTATCAAGGGAGCCCCAATACCTCAAAAACAAGGGGGAACAGCAGCATTAAGGATACCCCCTCTCAGATTGAGCCATCCAGGCACATGAGCCTCTTAAAGGGGCAGCCCACAAGCAGGCTATGAAACTCTTAAAGGGACAAGCACACCTATACATAAAATTTAAGGGGCTCCACACTTCATTCTGTTTACATATCCCCTCACTGGGGGGGATCCCGATCATTGCCTGCCTTACAGAACTTTACTTGTCAGGCATATATATATATATATATATATATATATATATATATATATATATATATATATATATATACACACACACACATACACATGACAAAAAGGAGGAAACATTCCAAAATGAAACTAATAATTCCTTCGCTTGCTGTCTTCCAGATGTCAGCAGGAAGGGAATGCCAGTCTTGCGAGGTAACTCTACTGGCCCAACAGAAGGGCCCACTCTGTCCTGTGTGCGATTTGGACAACCAGGACAACTTAAGGGATGCCAGCCAGAACAGCAAGACGGGCGCAAGTACTTTTTGGCACACAAACCCAGATACGGTGGCATGCCAGAAGACTACAGCAGCCATGATGGAGAGCCAACAAAATTTTATGCTCCAAGTCTTGGAGCACATGTCTAGCTTTTCTAATCCCAAGCCACTACCAGGGACCTTGTCAGCTGTGGCTCCCCCATATCATGTGGGGAGACCAAGAAGCAACCAGCCGAGGGACTTATCCCCCTCAAGAGATATGGGGGAAAATAATGACAATCACATGGACGGAATTGATGAGGATGAGCCAGGCGACACAAGTTTTCTCCACGACAGTGATCAAGGCTCGGAGCACAGCTCAGATTCAAAGGGGCCTCCAAAACCATTCACACCTGAAGCCACCTCTATTGCCTCAAGGCTATTCACATCAGAGAACAACACTGACTTAGTTCTCTCAATACGTAATACATTGGGATTCAAGCAACTGTCACCCCCACCAGATAATGAGCTGGACCCAATGCTCCAGCCACCTCCCAGGGTCCGAACACTTCTTCCCAGTATGCCTAACTATACAAGACATTATCATGAAGGAGTGGGAGCCGTCGGACCCAGCTATATTATGAGAAAAGAGATATCTAGACAAACTATACCCCTTACAGGAGGAAAACCTAAAAATCTGGTGCACGGCACCAAAGATTGCCCTGAAGATAGCAGAACTCAACAAGAGAATGGTCCTTCCCACGGAAGGCACAGCTGTGCAAAGGGACCCGGTGGACAAAAAAATAGAGGACCTACCCAAAAAAAATGCATAAAATGACAGGTCAATCTGTCAGAACAGCCACGACTACAATCTACATGGCAAGAGCCCAAATTAGGTGCTTGGACGAAATTGCCACCTTAACCCATTATCCAGCATCACACTTTCCAATGATGGGGGGAGGTTACAACAGTTCAGTCAGACATGGGTAGAGTCATCATCAGACAGATGGGTAAACAAAGTGGTGACCCAAGGATATGCAATAGAATTCTGGCATACACCTCATGAGAACAGACCGGTGGTATCACCAGTGTCAAAGAAAAGATGCTCAACAAGTCAAATCCAAAACATTCTGAAAGCATTACTCACATCGAGGGCCATACAAAAGGTACCACAGAATGAACTAGGCAAGGAGGATATATTCAATCTTCCTCCTGGTACCAAAGAAAACAGGAGACTTCCGACCAGTCCTGGACCTCAAATATGTAAACTAATTCATTATCACAAAAAATTTCAAAATGGAGACCATAAAATCAGCAATCAGGTCGATCAGAGAGGGAGACTTCCTAACATCCATAGACCTCAAGGACGCTTACCTCCACATACCCATGCACCCGGCACACAGAAAATACCTCAGATTCCAAATCCTGGGACAACATTACCAATACATAACACTTCCATTTGCTCTTGTGTCAGCACCAAGAGTGTTCTCAAAAGTTTCAGTGGTCATAGCGGCAAAACTAAGAGAGGAGGGAGTTCACATCATTCCCTACCTCGACGATTGGCTCATCAGGACAAGATCATGCCAAGACTCACAAAAAGCAACTGCAAGAATGGTACAGGTGCTGGAGGAGCATGGCTGGGTGATAAATACGAAGAAGAGTTACTTAACCCCGTCTCAATGCATAGAGCATCTAGGGGCAAAGATAGACACACAATCAGGCCTTGTAAAGACAACACAAATGCAAATAGACAACATATCCAGGCTGACAAGTTGACTACTACACAGCAGAGCCAACCATGGCTCAGGTCTCTCAACCGCTAGGGTGCATGTCATCATGCATAGACCTCATCCCCTGGGCGAGGTGGAACATGAGACCCCTACAGATGTTACTACTACAGTATGGGTCCCCATCACAAGAGAACATGCAACAAAAAATAAAGATGACGGACAGAGTCAAGACATCACTAAGGTGGTGGACAGACCCACAACATTTGTCCAAAGGACAACCCCTGAAGATATCTCATGAGGCAACTATTGAAACGGACGCCAGCCTTTGGGGATGGGGGCATCCATGGGCTACAAATCAGCCCAGGGCCAATGGCCTATCAGAGAGAAGAAAATGTTGATCAATGTGCTGGAGATGAGAGCAGTATACAATGCCTTGCTAGCCTTCAGGACACAAATTACACAGAAATCCATACTGATACACTCAGACAACAGAGCGACAGTGGTCTACATTACCAAGCAAGGGGGCACCAAGAGTTTGGCTCTACAACAAGAAACAACTTCCATTATGACATGGTCACAGCACAATCTCAGTCACATCACAGACATTCACCTAGCAGGCAAGTTGAACACAACAGCATACTGGCTAAGCCATGAACAAATAAACCCTGGGGAATGGCAACTCCATCCACAAGTGTTCAAGGCAATACAGAGGAAATGGGGCACAATAACCATGGATCTTATGGTGAACAGCAAGAATGCTCTTTCCCACAGATTCTACTCCAGGTTCAGGGAACCACAGTTAGTGGGGGTGGACGAACTGTCAATCCCATGGACTCACGATTATGCATATGTATTCCCTCCACTACCTCTGATAACACAGGTATTAGCAAAGATCTGCCACTCAAGGATGATCACAATCCTCATAACACCTTACTGGCTGAGGCGGTCGTGGTTCGCAACAGTCATAACCATGGACAGAATGACCTTGCCAATACGCCCAGACATACTAATTCAAGGACCAATCACTCATCCGAATCTGGACAATCTCAAACTCATGGTCTGGCTCCTGAAAGGGAGAGACTGCTAAAAGCAGGTTACCATGACACAGTCATAGACACTATGATGCAATCACGTCGAAGTTCCACCACTTCGACCTATTCAAGACAATGGTCAATCTTTTCATCCTGGTGCAATTCCAGGAACATTTGCCCCCAATCAACATAATATCAGACATACTAATGTACTTACAGCAGGGCTTGGACAAGGGGCCAGCAGCTGTGACCCTAAGCGTACAAATATCAGTAATAGGGGCAGCCACTGGTCCCATAGGAGGGGTCTGCCTGGGATCGCACCCAGACATTATCCGCTTCCTGAAGGCAGCAGGCAACTTACGCCCCAGAATCAGGGTGACCGTGCCCCCATGGAACCTCACTTTGGTACTGAATGCATTAACAGAAACACCTTTTGAACCAGTCTTAAACATTGAACTATACTGGCTAGGCCTGAAAACAGCATTATTGGTAGCAATATGCTCCGCCCGCAGAATCGGCGAGCTGATGGATCTGTCCTGCAGGGAGCCATTCACGACATTTATGGAGCAAGGAGCCATACTAAGAATGGTCCCTTCCTTTATCCCAAAGGTCAGCACCATATTTCACATGAGTCAAACCATCGAGCTACCAACATCCTTTGAGAAGCCGACAAACAAGGGGGCCACAGCCCTTCACAAATTGGATGTCAAGAGAACTCTCCAGGCATACATAGAAAGGACAGCATCACTCAGACACTCTGAAAGACTGTTTGTTATATCCTCAGGACACAGGAAGGGTTTTCCAGTGGCAAAGAGCACCATCGCTACTTGGATCAAGAGAGCCATAACAGAAGCATACAAGGCAAGACATAGGGTACCGCCCATGGGAATAAAAGCACATTCAACCAGGGCAGTAGCAACATCCTGGGCCAAGAAAAACATGGCTACAGAGCAAGAAATATGTGCAGCTGCAACCTGGCCCTCCATTCACACCTTCACCAAACATTACAGACTGGACACAGAACGTCCAAAACATAATACATTTGGACACAAAGTACTATTAACAGCAACCTGGGTTGGCTCCCCCCCACCCTAAATGAAAGGTACTGCTTTTTACAGACCCTATGGTGGAAAAGTGGGAGTGCCATGGATATACAGACAACACACTGGTAGGTTACTCACCTGGTAAAGGTGATTGTGTTACTGTTTATCCATGGTACTCCGCTCACCCAGGGAGCAGATTACAGTCATAGATATATATATATATATATATATATATTAGAGGCAAAAAACTCCATTTAATGCATCAGTTAGGGTCATTCCACAGTGACAAAAGTGAGGAAATTCGATGTTAGGGTTGAAACACCCTTTGCACCCCTCCAGCCCACCCCTCCAACTGGAATCTGGGTGCGCATTGGGGTCATCGGCCCTAAGTGTCACCCCATCACATGTGGAAAGAAGCTGAGGAATAGGAGAATGGGGTGACAGTCAGGACCGATGACCCCAATGCACACCCTGATTCCAGTTGGGGGGGTGGGTTGGAGGGGTGCAAAGGGTGTTTCAACCCTAACATCAAATTTCCTCACTTTTGTCGCTGTGGAACAACCCTAACTGATGCATTAAACAGAGTTTTTTGCCTCTAATTTCCCTTCTTTTTGAGAATGATAATGAGAAATAGTGAATAAAATGCAGTAGCAGGACCAAGTAATGCAGCGGCGGAAGCGCGGGGCCCGCCACATGATGTCTTGTCACATAGTAACATTGTGCCCGCAAATGCAAATCGTATGTCATGGTGGCCTTAACGAAACAGAAAAGAAACAGTACTGGAGACAGAAATGTTAAGAACAAGCAACGAAACCGCAAAATGAAAAACGCAAAGGGTAACGACATGGTGGAGTAAACGTGAACGGTAAGTGAATGGGCACGGAACCTCAAGCAGAAACGGTAATGGTAACAGTAATGTAAGCGCACAGGCTGGTTTTACCCAAAAGCTGTATAGAGAAAGACAGTGAGTACAAAGAATGTATGCAAAATAATGACTCTCGTAACACAAAAATGAGGACTTGGAATAGTAAATTGCTTATATCTCAGTAACCATATGACACAGAAAATTTTTTTTAAAGTCATATGAATTATCACTTTCCTGGCTAGTTTTGTACTTAGCATAAGGGGGCTAAGAAATTTTTTGCCAAAAAGTCCATATCTCGCACTGTTTTCGAGATACGGGCCCTGAAAGGCGCGGCGAATGCCGTAATGTTATCCAATGGGAAAAAAAACAGAAGTTCAGACTGCCATAACTTTGCCTCCCTGTAATATTTTTTCACCAAACCACTGAAAGGCACATCTGTGGGATGTTGGCTGTCTTCTCTGTAAATCTCAGCCCAAAAGACCAAACCATTATGTTGCAGCAGGGTGGGTGCCAAACGATTGCTGCAATGCGTGGTATGCCGTAATGTTATCCTATGGGAAAAATTGTCAACTTTGGAGTACCATAACTTTGCCGCCATGTAATATTTTTTCAACAAAACACTGAAAGGCACATCTGTGAGATGTCGGCTGCGTTCTCTCCAAATTTCAGCCCAAAACTCCAAACCGTTCTTTTGCAGCGGAGTGCCAAAGAATTACTGTTATTTTGGGCATAGTGTCACAAAGTAGTGTCACAATTTAAATTTGTGACACTTTCATGAGTGCGACACGACTTTGCAAAAGTACTTTTTCCAGAAATCTGAAAAACATATTTCTGGGGTGTTTTACCCCAAAATAAAGACATGGCTAGCATCCTCGGGGCCCGACTATGTGAATACAAAAAGAATTAGGTTGCTAGAGAGTCTCAATTTTAAATGCCAAGCATTTTTCTGATCACTAACTGAAAACAAAAATGGCAGATTTGAGCAGTAACAGGGCCATTTGCGACAGTAAAGTGCATTATGCAAGTGTCGAACTTTTGTTAACTTTTCCCATTGACTTATAATGGGAAATTGTTTTTGAATAACTTTGAACCGCTTAATATTTTTCACGACATCTTTGAAAGGCACATCAGGAACCGCCACGACGCTCCTGAAGATTTGGGCGGTCCCGCAAACCGTGTGACCTGTAGGCGCGACCGTAGAATTCCAGAAAAAGCGTAAACGCATGCGCAGATCATGCTTAATAACTCAGCAGCTGTATATCTGACTGGTACAAAACTTGGCAGATCCTAAGGCCTATGGTTCTTGATTGTGTATTCCAAATTTTAGGTAAATCCGCAAACAGTTGCAAAGTTATTAAGGTGCAAAATTTTGGGTTTAACATGTAAATGGCTCCTCAACCTATACTATGGTAGCACTACCGTACTACCATAATATATATATATATATATATATATATATATATATATATAAAACGAGGACAGCTTACAGTAATAGTAAGGTTTGGAACTGTAACAACATAGATAAATAACAGAACTGTAGAGACAGACAGATTCAGATCTGTTAACTAATCAGTAAATAAAGATAGATGGTTAAAACTCATGGTAGCCTCATAGACTGTCTGTGCCAGAAGAATAACACATTTCTTTCACAGCTCTGGAAGTATCGAAACTGAGGAACAGCAGGCTACAGAAGGGGCTTGGAGGAGGGTTCGTAATTTGACCCTAGATCACGTGCGTCAGCAGCCTATAAGGTGTACATAACCCTATGGTGGAAAAGTGGGAGTGCCATGGATATACGGTAACACAATCACCTTTACCAGGTGAGTAAACTACCATTTACACAGCTGTTACATCCCTGCTGCCCTAAAATGGCAGACTGTACTTCTTCCCTTCGATCCAATGCATAAGTTTGGTTAGTGAATAGTGAGCCTTCCCACCATGTGTGTAACAGAACATGAACCTAGTGGTGGCGTTATGGTGAGTGGAGTTCAAGTGTAACCCTTAGGTGATCCTTGCTGGCTCTGGCTGGGAAGGCTAGAATAGGGAGAGAGGCAGAGGGGTACCACATTGGGATGAGGGAGATATAAGGTAGGCAAAATACTGTGGTAAAGAAAAGGTGCTATTAATGGCAAGAGAAAATTACATTGAGATGCTTTGCATCAAGAGAACAATAGATGTAACAAAGAGAGGGAGACACGGATATAATTCAGTCATATGTGTTCTTTACATGTAGATCGAATGTCTTTAGAAGAAGACGGTAAGCATTTACTACTGCCCTAATATGGTTGACTTGCCTGTGGAATATGACAAAGATAGCATTGCCAAAGGTGATGAGCTACAGTGTCTGGTTTTACTCAATTAAGACATTACTGGTGTAAGTAATGGGGCTGTGTGGAACAAAAAGGGAAGGGGGGCGGGGGGCTTGGAGAAACTAAATGCTAATATTAGTTTAGGAATGTCAGGATGAATGACAGAAGCAATAAGTTACATGAGTACTGTGTTTCTGTGTTTCAAAAACTGATTTGGAAAAAGTGCCCTTTATACCGTAAAAAGTGCCCTTCCAATCTTCAGACTCCCACCTTTTATAATCTTCTAGCACCCGTGATAGGGACCCAGACCAAAAACATAAGAAACAATAAATAACATGGGAGGGGAAGTGTAGGAAGGCAGAAGACAAATTTTTAGTTAGCTCACAGAAGGATGTGTCACCACACACTCACACACACATGCACACAAGTTTATGTTAATGTAGTAGTAATGGATATTATGAACAGGTCCCCACGTGCCACTTCACTGACATACAGGCAATTAAGCAATAATGCCCGACAGGGTGTGTGTCATGCTGGGATAACATCACGCCTCAGGTGGTTGGGCACAAGGCCACAGGCTGAGTGTGTCCAATGACTGAAGCGTGACATTATCCCAAACGACACACACCCTGGAGGGCATTATTGCTATTATACAATGGATCATTTTTATACAGAATAAAAAAATAATTTTAAAGAAGTTTTCGTGTGGAAAAATATTTTTGTTTTTTTTAAGAGAAGATGAAACAATCAATCAAAGGCTCCATAAAACAATCAATCAAAGGCTCCATAAATAATGCTCATCTACAGGTTCACAGCAATGCTGAGACTAGACCCATGATGTTGTACTGGGATAACATCACGGGTCCAGCCCCAGACTGACCAATCTGAGTCCAGGATTGTTTCTTGCCATTGTATAATTAAGCAATAAGGCACAACAAGGTGTGGTATATCATGGATATCATCACACCTCTAGGTGGTTAGCACGAGGGTCAAAGAGGGCCTAGTGTGTCCAACGACCCGAGAAGTGATGATATCCCATGATATACCACACCCTGGAGTGCCTTATTGCTATTATGAACTGGCCAAAAAGTTTTATTGGTAATAAAAAAAAATCTTTTAAAACCTTTGAAAGTGCATTTTTGGGGGTGTTGGAGGTATATGTTTCAAGAAAATAGTTCCTGAGCGCTCTGAACAGCAGGTGGCACTGTTGTAAGGAGGTGCAGCTGTTAACTGTGTGTTGTTCTGCTAGGAGTACTCCCAAATGTACTGTGTTTGATTCGGTTCTGCTGGTCTGGGACTTGACTCGGTTGTGCTGCCTGGTCTGGGACCGGGTGAAGCATGTGTAGAATTTGTTTTTTGGTTTTTTTTATCTAATCTTTTGAAATGCAATCGGAATGGGAAAAACGCAGGCTGCTACTTCCAGTTTGCCGGTGGCAATCAGTCCGGAGAAACAGTAAGTCACCTGCAGTTGTTTTTTTGGAAGGAGAGAGTAAGTTAACAGGCAAAAGGGTAAAGTGCTAAAATGCTTCCAATAGTCCTGAGGAAAAAAACATTGTGTGGCAGTTTTGGGGTCATGTGGTCATTGACGATCGTAACCAGATTTGGATCATGGTGGTAGTGCTGTGCCACTTGTGTGGACAGAGCGAGTAGTTTTCTGTGGGCTGTTATCAACGGCAGTTTTTTTTTTTTATGTACTCAGGCAATTTCTGTAAGGATTTGATGTGGCTTAAGGCTTTGTTTCTTTTTTGGTTAAGGTGACTGTCTCGAGGTCTGACTCGCTGAAGACCACAGCAGGTGTTGTCTTTGGGTTTTGTGTAGTGGAGCGAGAGTGGTGGGGAACATTGCAGTCGGAGGAGTTCCTTGGCAGTGAGGAGGCTGGTGGCCGGAGGTTTTCTGAAGCCGTGATGATGTATCCTGATATCATTACGGCTTCAAAAACCTCTTGGCCAATCAGCTTCCCATATTTACGATGTCCAGTTCATAATCTTGATTAATTCATGCAGGTAGTGACACGGTAGCATGACAATGAAAGCTGGTTACAATTTTTTTCTTTTTTATCAGCTGTTGATAAACAGGCCTTAAGCAGACCGATAAGCAGCCACATTTTTCTATCTGCTGAAGGTAACTTATCAGTTATAGAGCATCATCCACATAAAAACAAAAACAGCAACCCAGCCATGTGGCAGTCAGCCTGCTGCTGTTACTGACTCCCACTGTAATGCAGAGTTTGACTCTGCACAGCAGACGTGTGTGTGTGTGTGTGTGTGTGTGTGTGTGTGCATGTGTGTGTGTGTGCACACGTGTCTGGAGGAAGGGGGTATTCCATCTTATTAGTCACAGGATCATTCAGCTGAAAATATTAGTTGTAAGGGTAAGATGGTGTTTTGGGTCACTTTCTATTACTGTAACATAAACCCCGAGAAAAACATCCTTTACAGATGTGCACTTGAGGAAAAAGGTTGTTGTTAACCATCTCTGTTTATTGTCACACAAATAGTGGCCACAGACCAGCACCTCCAGAAGTCTATATTGACTCTCTTATCTTTAGTTAAGTTTAACACTCTGTGCTATCTATTGATAACATTTATTTTTATACAGGAAATACATTTGTTGGGACAAACAGTCCCATTTTCAACAAAGTCATGTCATACAAAGTAAAAACAATACAGAATGCAAAAATACAAAACATTTACAATACCCAATCGTAATTACTTAAAACAGGTACACGTCGATTTCAAATATTCCCTTATTACAACTACACAGCAAATACAGGCAAGCAAACATTCAGCCTAGGCAAATGCTCTTTTGAGAAGTCACAGTATAGCATGTCTCTCTTTTTCTGCTTTGCCTGTTTTTCTGCTTTCCTTTTCTCATGATAAAATCAATAGCTCCATTGTTGTACTGGAATAACACTTAGTCGAAGACACCCAGGAGACATGACACTATTTTTAGTATGTCATTGTTTCCTCCCTTGTTCCTTGTGCAAGTGATCAAAGGGGAAATTATGCCTTAAGGACTTCGAGTCTTGTTCGTTTTGTGGGAAATTCCTATGCCAGGCAGACTTGCAAGCTATGAGTTTTAGTTCTTTTGCAACACCGTAACAGATGCTGTATGGGCAGTGTGGCTTTGTCTTTTCATATTTTCAGTGATACAACACCATGAGGATAGGTATTATACTGCTTTAGAATCTTTCTCCAAATACCTTTGACAAAAAAGTCCAGTTTTTACATTAGAAGAACTGGATTTTTTTTTTAAATAGTAAACTTCATTTTTTTTTAAATATTGCAAACCAGTTAATACTGACTAGAACACACAGCTAGGCTAATGACTGCCTAACCAGTCAACATTCAGGGAACAGGCAGAGCTACAATGGTGCTGAAACAAACATTATAAACAGGACCTAATTCCAGACTTACGACTACATGCAGAAAATAGAGAATATTAAGGATCAACATTAACATAGAGCACTTTCATACAGTTACTGTAAGAGAAAAGCATCCAACATTCCCATCTTTTTTGAGATAGTGCCTGTGCATTCCTCATGTGGCAAATCATTTTCTCTATACACAATGCCTCCAGGATCGAGTTATGCCTTTCCTGTTATGTAGGCACCACATCATCTGTCCAGTTGTGTAAGAATAAGCTTTTTAACAATAGCTGAAATAAGGGAGATGTAATATTTCCTTTGACCAAAAACAGTGTTTAAATTGAGCCTTTCTAGAGATATTTGGGGGGTGAAAGCATTTTCCTGTCCCAGTAATGGATCCAATCATGATTTGATCTCATCCCATAGTGAGAGATGAACCCTGGCATAGGACCCTGAAGGAGACTGCTATACTCTATGCTCTTGGGGAAGTAACAGCAGAAGCAGGAACTGTGTAGGATCTTTTGCAAGTTAGAACAGGTGTGCCACTGTTGCCTGTCAACTTTAACACACAATTCTTTCCAGTTTAACTTGTGTGGTCCCCCTCAGATCTGTGGCTGCTCGTGTTCTTTTCCCAGCAGAGGAGGCTAAGAGTTTGGACCATGGTGGAGCCAGAATCTAAAGCTGTGAAGCAGGGTGCACTGTGAAGGGCTGGTCACACCAATAGCAAAGCCATAGACAGAATAAAAGAAGAACGAGACGAAAGTGGGAAAACAGTGGAGAGCAGAAAATGGAGTGGAGTGGAGAAAGAAGAGATACATAGATACGTAGACACTGTTGGCAAATAACGGCCTATGGTCCACCCAGTCTGCCCATTTGAGCTTGTAAGTTCATTTTACATTTCTTTAGAAGTCTGTCTCCCCTTACCCCTGACCTCCAGAATTTGTGGCTGAATGTTCCCGAGGGAATAGTCCCTTGATGAACTTTAGCCAGTGTTTCCCGTAAGACCTGTTTGGTCATGTGACATCCAAGTCCATGTTTTGTGCCCATTTTTGCAAATAGCACAACCTACAACACAAGCATGACTATATTTACAAAGGAAATTAACAAAAATAAATTACTACATTAATCTTATCACATGTCCGTCACAATATGTACTATCAATTTAATTTGATACACAGTTCTAGACAGTCATATAACTATGCCTGCGTTCTTACAGATTCTCAAAGGAATCTGTTTGAATAAGCTTTGTGTACCTGAGAAATAATTGAAGTAACTAAGCACTTTATTTCCCAGCACTTCATTTCATTGTACTGTATATATTGTTCATAGTGCACTACAAGCACTCAAAGTACTTAGAACATTGGGTTGCTGCTGAATATGAGGAAAGAATGTGATTAAGCCAAGATACAAGAAATTGTATGGACTTATCTGGATTTACTTGAACTTGTTTGCAGGGTTTTTTCAGTATTTCAAATCACACTGAGCTGTATTTAAAGTGATTAGCACTTTACTTCTCTGCACCTCATATTTTGTAACGCAAAGTGTGCATGGCAAGCAATTTAAGTTTTCATGAATATTGGGTAGGTTCTGAACTTAAGACAACATTTGCATTTGAGATAAGATATAAAACTTTATCTGGACCTTCTTGGTTCCACTTGATTTTGTTTTTATTTATTTCTTGAAACGATTATTTATTAGATTATTTATCACATATAGAATAATGCATGGGGTGGTGTGTTTAATGAGATTTTGCACACACCCCGAGGTGTTAGATACTACATAAACCCCGAGAGTAAAGCTCAAGGTGTTTATTTGCATCCAACACTGACGGGTGTGTGTAAAATCTCTAGTTAAACATGCCACCCCGTGATTTATTTTATATAATTGCTGGGGAGCCTTTTCTCAACACAGCAGTTATATAAAATAAAACAGCTGTGCTCCTGTGTGGAGGAAGCTAGGCCGTAGTCTGAGGCACAGCGGCTTCTGAAACATTTTTTTTTTATTATTGTTTAGCCAAGGGACGATTACATGTGGAGTTAAAAAAGCTTTGAGGAAAGTTTATTTTTTTCATACACTTACCGCCGGGTGATACTGGTCATGTCCATGTCCAGTCGACTAGTGAAGTGTCTGGTGCCATGTCAGTGAAGATAGCATAAGCAGGCACATGCCTGGAGCATTGGAAGCCCAGTGCATGTTTGCCATCAGAACTCACTGGTTATAACGGTGAATTATAACTCAGGTTTCCTAAGGGAGAAAATGCTCTCAAATTATTTTAAGTTATTTATAGGCTTTGGGGGATCTATTTGTATTAAGAGAATTTTCTCTTTGAACAAGCACTCAAGCACTTTCGCTTCAGCATCTCTGTTCCTCTTTTCTGATTTGCCCTCTTCTGTTTTGCACACATTTATAGTTAGACAGCATTTTACAAGAATATAGGCTGCTAGGTCAGGACTACTGTTGATCTGATTATTTTATTATTGGTCCATTACCAGATTAATGTTTAAACACTTTCTTAACCCTTGTTCTGTTTTCACTTATTTTATTTATAACTGAACTTTACAATTTAAATTTTATATTATTTAATCTTACATTATATTTATACATTTGTGCATCTGGAATTAGCTGCTCTCTGTCTGTATGCTGGGAATTTTGGGTAGTTAGACCAACAAGTTGCATGTATCTGAGTTACTTGTATTTTAGAACTTAAAGTATTCATAGTACAAATACTCAGAATATAGGTTTCTGAGACTTTTGGACTGTCATTCCAGGGTATAAATATGGTTGTCACAAGGGGTCAGAAGATTGAAAAATTGATTTCTATTACAGATTTAGTTAAAGAAAATCCATGTAACACCAGCCCCTTGGATACTGTCACAAGCAAAAAGAAAAACTTTAAAAAGGTTCTCCAAGATAGTTTTAAAATTTCCCTAAATCCACAAAAAATAATAAAAAGAATCCAATACCATCAAACAGTAATTCTCAACCAAGAATAAATGAGCATTTAATTAATAGAGCAAAGATACAGTATATTCTAAAGAGGTTCAATTTCAGAATTCCTCTGGTCTCCGTCAGGGAAAAATGGACTCAAAACAATTAAATTCAACCCCAAGAAAAAGTCCCTTGGTGTCTGGCCCCTGATTCAGAATACAAATTTAATTCTTGATAAGCTACTAGATTCATTACTTAAATCTCCAGATTTGGCTCCAGTGACGGCACCATTAGAACACATCAAATTGTCAAACAATGATTCTTATGAATCTCAAAAAAAGTGTTCTGGCTAATAGTTTTTTGTAGCTTCCTGGGTCATTCTTCACTCATGAGCTTGAGGTAGGGAAAGTGAAAGCACTTGAGAATAAATCCCTTAAATCCATTATGGCTGAAGTCATTTCAGATCTCCATAATAACATCACTTGGTTGAAAAAAACTGGACAAGCCTAGACAGATGCAGGAGGAAGCTGGATGTGTGTATGAGCCTCAATCAGACAGTAAGACTCTAAGTGCCACTTCTGAAGCTCATAAAGCATCCCTGTTATCAGATGGCAAAATTTAATCTTTTCCCTATTTCCTCTCCTATTTGAGTGAAGATATTAATGCAATGAGTGAATCCTGTTCTGCAAATCTCATGTTGATGGAGCAACTTATTATTTGTAAAAAAAACAAAAACAAGGCACTGCATCAGCATGTGGTCTAAAAGCAAAACAAAGTGGTTATATTTAAATGCACGCTGAAAATAGAAAATAGAGTTACAAAACTACGTTTTGACCTTAGGTCTTCTTCGGGAAATATCTAAAAGAGAAAAAAACAAAGTTAGTGTACCTAGTGAACTAGAGACAGTGAGGAAAGAGTTAGCTATTAATAGTGCTAGAATGGATAACATAATGAGAATATTCCTTCACATTTATCTTCCAGATGAACCATCTTCAGGGCTGAGGGTCAGAGATGATGCAAGATTCTGATATACAGTAAGGCCATATTTTAGTTACATTGATTTTCTTGAACTGAGCTTGTCAAAATACACACCAAAGAAGAAGCAAGTAATTAAACAATCTAAGTGAAAGAGGAAAAGGAAGTCCTTTGGTGGTCCCAGTTGCTCACCCTCAGGTGGTCCCTGTTGCTCCCCCTCAAGAGCTACTGTATATCGTATGGAAATAGTACTGGATCACCTAATCTTGGTTTTGTCCCAGGGAGTAAACCAATTAGTGAGTCAGTGAAGGAAGAGCTATCTAAAGACTCTACTTTACCCTCACCAAATAAAAGTGGCTGTTTTGCTTCAAAGCTTCGGGCCACATGTGCTGACATTATTGCCATCAAATAAGACAAAGAGCTCTTGATGGGGAAGGTTGGTGACATGGGTGAGTTAGGCAAAGATTTTACAGCAGGCCCCTCCTAATAACCCCTCCTTCAGATCAATGGAGCCTTTTATTGCTAGTGAGGTACCATCACAGATGATGGGATATGCTCATAGTGATCAGCCTAGGAAGCAGGTGTCAGTGGGGTGCTGTGTCAAGTGTAACCCCAGTGCTAAAGGAAGTCACGTGCCCTATGGATTTTTACACTTTAACATACGAACTTGGTATCCTGAGGCTATACAGTCTCAGCATGAAGGTACAGGAGAAGATGAAGCTTTGTTTTATCTTGTTGTTTCCTTTCTTCAATCCAAGATGGAAGTCCAGATTGAGTTTTGTGATATAGTACACGTTTGTCACTCTAGGGGTGAGTTGGGTTTGGATTGTATTTAGATTAATTGTGCAAATCTAGAATTGCAAATTACTTGTGGAACAATGGTCATTCACTTGGAAATGTCAATATCATTTTAACATATGGAAATAGGAAAGAGACTCCAAGCCCCATAAGCTCAGCCTCTCAGAACAATTGACCTTTTTCTCTCTTAGTATTTTGGGTCTTAAGCAACATCGAGGGGAAACGGATGTTAAAGTAACCAACCCAGTTTGTTCTTTTTTTTCAAATTATCTCCAAATTCCCCAAGGGTTTCAGGAGAATAATAAAAGCCAAGAGAAGGGAGGATCATGATGGCACCCAGGTTGACATGCTTTTTAAAATCTAGATCAATTGCAGAGAGAGTTCTGGAGAAATGTTATATTCTAGACAGGTTAGGCATATACATAGTGAGGAGTTCTTTATGTGACTCCAATGCTGAATCCCAACCCCAGGTCATTCTGAAACAGGATATTGGCAAATGTATACAGTACGTGCTCCTTGACAGCTCAGTCAGTGGCCAGCCATGGTGGAGAGTGGAGGGTTGTGCCAGTCACCAGCTAGAGGATAAGACGGTGGGAGCGGGGTGGTGGGGCACCACCTGCCTGAGTGGGGGGGGTCCATTAGACCACCAGGGAAAAATATATAAGTGGCTATGATGGAGATTGGGGATAGGGAGAGCAGTCTGTTACACCACCAGAGAAACATATATGGCTGGTCTAATAGTACTTAGAAATGTGCCTCAGGGAGGGTTTTGTGAATCCTGAATTAGGGGAGATGGCAGCCTCCATCTGCCACAAGCCTCCTAGTGCCATTTCACAGCCCATTTTGTGCCACAAGGATGATGCAAGCCCCCTTTGGTGCACACAGTCTGTGTTTGATGCAGGCTGCTATTGTGAATTGTTCCCGGCACATCTTTTGGTGCAAGCTGCACTTTGTGCCATTTCTTGGGGCACAAGCCCCTTGCACCATTCAGGGGGACTTTGTGAATAGGGCTCCATAGTATTTTGTCAGAGTTAAGCTATATTCCAGATGATCCTCTTCATTTTCTTTTTACAGTGATTGATACCAATATTATTAATAAACTTGCATAGTATTTTTATATTATTAAAAGGGTTAGGAAGGGTAAACCTTTTAGCTATCAGGATTAAGCTTTCTGATACTGAATGTTCACTGTCTTTATATATGTGTGTCCTATTTAATTGGATAGGAGCTTTTGACATGGTATGTACATTTTTTATTGATATTTTGTTTGTTGATATGTATGGATGAATGTATATATATATATACATATATATATATATATATATATATATATATATATATATATATATAGATGTGAGAGAAAACTAAACTGCGATTAGCTATGGGCTGAGATTTAATGGTGTCCCACAATGGATGGGCCAGTAAAGGGTGACGGGTATGGTTTGAGACCAAATGATGAAAGGTTGCCCAAATGCCCTTTGGGGTAACCCTTGCCTCAGTGTTTGCACGCAGAGGTTCTTTGTCTTTTAAATAGTTTTTTATTTTAATGGGTTCACCACAACATAACCAAGACACACTGTCTTAGGGTAGCTGGTTCATTCCACTGGGGTGTCAAACAGACAAGGCATACTGATGAGTCCTGGTAGGACGAAACACGTGTCTATGTCATCTGTTAGCACCCTTTGCAAACTGTGTGAGAGGCCTTTCGGCACCATGCAATTCTGCTTAAAGTTGAAGCAGCATAACATTCTGTGGTGATTTGCATATGCAGCCCATGATGCTTTGCATTGTGTGAGCATGTGTGATTTTGTATTTTCTTGAAACTTGGCTTCCCAGCCAAATGCCCTTTGGGGTAACCCTTACCTCAGTGTTTGCACACAGAGATTCTTTGTCTTTTAAATAGTTTTTTATTTTAATGGGTTCACCACAACATAACCAAGACACACTGTCTTAGGGTAGCTGGTTCATTCCACTGGGGTGTCAAACAGACAAGGTATACTGATGAGTCCTGGTAGGACGAAACACGTGTCTATGACATCTGTTAGCACCCTTTCCAAACTGTGTGAGAGGCCTTTCGGCACCATGCAATTGCTTAAAGTTGAACCAGCATAACATTCTGTGGTGATTTGCACATGCAGCCCATGATGTTTTGCATTGTGTGGCATGTGTGATTTTATATTTTCTTGAAACTTGGCTTCCAGCCAAATGCCCTTTGGGTAACCCTTGCCTCAGTGTTTATGCCAAGAGAGGTTCTTTTGTCTTTAAATAGTTTTTATTTTAATGGGTTCACTACAACATAACCAAGACACACTGTCTTAGGGTAGCTGGTTCATTCCACTGGGGTGTCAAACAGACAAGGCATACTGATGAGTGCTGGTAGGACAAAACACGTGTCTATGTCATCTGTTAGCACCCTTTGCAAACTGTGTGAGAGGCCTTTCGGCACCATGCAATTCTGCTTAAAGTTGAACCAGCATAACATTCTGTGGTGATTTGCATATGCAGACCATGATGCTTTGCATTGTGTGGGCATGTGTGATTTTGTATTTTCTTGAAACTTGGCTTCACAGCCAAATGCCCTTTGGGGTAACCCTTGCCTCAGTGTTTGTTCACAGAGGTTCTTTGTCTTTTAAATAGTTTTTTATTTTAATGGGTTCACCACAACATAACCAAGACACACTGTCTTAGGGTAGCTGGTTCATTCCACAGGGTGTCAAACAGACAAGGCATACTGATGAGTCCTGGTAGGACCCTTTGCAAACTGTGTGAGAGGCCTTTCAGCACCATGCAATTCTGCTTAAAGTTGAACCAGCATAACATTCTGTGGTGATTTGCATATGCAACCTATGATGCTTTGCATTGTGTGGGCATGTGTGATTTTGTATTTTATATATATGTCGCCTAGTAAGCTGTAATGGCATGTGCCAATCAATAAAGCTTTTCTTGACTGATTGATCTTGTCCCTTGGGGTCTAGCTTTAGGGCAGTCCCATAGGATATGCTTCAGCATGCCTCTATCCTACTTACATCTGGAACATACTGTAAGTCAGAGTTGAGCTTCCTCATTTCATATAATTTTACTGGGATATAGTAAAGTTTTGATTAATTTTATATTGCATTAGCCTTAGGCCATCAAGTCTGAGAAATCTATAAAAAGTTCATTTCCAAATAACAGTTACTGTATGTTGCTTGGAGTGGTAAGTTTGGGGAACTCGAACTGCCAGTATGGGCAGGAAACATTTTCCTGAGCAGTGGTGAGAGACAACAGTTTTTTATATATTAGTGAAGTGGCATGCCATGGTTCCATCAGTACACCCAGCTCATCCCATGTAGCAAAGTTCCCAGTCTCCCAAGTTCTGGGGCTAAGGGTCAAGGTCAGCATGTGTTGGAGCTGAAGGAAGGGGAAGACTGATATATGAATGGGTGCCATATTTTGCTTAAACTTGTTATGGGATACAAGGGAGTTCTACACCATTAGCATATTGAGATTGTATAACTCAACAGCACCCAGAAAGTGTGCTGGAAGTGTTTTGTGTTGTATTTTGAAGTTTGGATGACCTATTAGGGGTTGTTCAGGATCTAGGCGGAAGCTTGTCCCCAATAGTCTGTGAAGTTGTTTGTTAACCAAGACTGAGGTTTCTATGGGGGTAGTTTTCAGGGGTTATGGCAGCTTGTTGTAAAGGATACTGGGGAGGGCCTTTATGTCAACACCTGCTGTTTGACATAGGTTTAACTCCATTTAACTCCATGATTTTTCACTGGAGAAGGTAGGTTAGGGCATCTACATGCTCCGTGTTTTTTCTCCACCATAAAAATTGACTGGCATGGGTGGCAAGATAGTATAGTCTGAAATCAGTGAGCTGTAGCCCACCTTGCTCTTTTAAAGGGGTTAACATATGGTAGACCCTGCATGAGGGTTTGCCATTTCAGAGAAAGGAAGAGAGGGTGGATTTCAGTTGGATGAACCAGGTGTTAGGAGCAACATAACCTGTCATCCCAAGTAGGTATAATAACCTGAGAAGGACTTTCATTTTGATAACATTAATTCTAGCCCAGAGAGTCAAATGGAGAGATGTCCAGTGACTCAGATCATATGTGATGCAAGTGAGAGGGGGAGTCTAGGTTTTTAGAGAACATTAACTTCTTGCTCTGGGTAATAAAAATTCCCAGGTATTTAACTGAGTCAGAGCATCAGGTGCCCCCCCCCCCAATTGCATTGCCTGCATTTTCAGTGTATAATGGTTGAGTGGCATTATACAAGTTTTAGCACAGGTGGAAATCTTATATATGAAGTCCCCCACCTTGATGCCCTTTATGTTGTCATCAGCCAAGATCTTGCATGTTAGAGGTTCTAGATGTAAATTGACATGGTAGGGAGAAAGGAGGCAGCCTTGTCTGGTGCCTTTTTGTAACTCAAAGGGAGAAGAAAGGACACCATTACAGAATATCCTGGCTGAGGGGTGTGAGTATAACAATTTGACCCAGTCAATGAATGAGGAAGAAAAAACAAATTCACACAGTTTATCAGAGAAAGCTCCATGACACTCTGCCAAAGGCCTTCTCTCTGCATCCAAAGAAAGCAATACAGCTGAGGTTTCGGAGTCCCTAAACACAGAGAGAATGTGTGCCAGTTTTCATAGGTGGTCAGTAGCAAGTCTGCCTTGCATAAAGCCCATTTGCTGAGAGCCGATCAGAGAACTCCAGACAGCATTCAGTCTGGTAACTAGGATTTTGGCTAGAATTTTCAAATCAATGTTTAGGGGTGAAATAGATCAGTAGCGACTCAAAAGTGTCAGAACTTTATCAGGCTTTGGGAGTAAGGTTATGAGGGTTTCATGCAGTATCGGGTCTAAATCCACGTTTGCCTTAGCTTTGTTAAAGAGGAGCACTAGCGGGTTAGATAAGTCCTGTGCCAGAGCGTTGCCTGAGCTCTGTAGAAGTTAGGGGAGAATCCATCTGGCCCAGGTGCTTTATCAGGTGGTAGGGAGGCTATAGGCTGTTTAACTTCATGCTCCAAGATGGGGGCACTCAGTTTTTCAAGATATTCAGGTGCGAGCTTAGGAAGATGGGCCTTATGGAGAAATTGTTGAATCTCAGATGCAGGCACGGGTGACTCTTCAGCATATAATTCGCTGTAGAATTCCTCAAAGGCCAGAACAATGTCCTTCAGATGAGACAGGTGTTGGCCAATTTTAGATTTGATTGAATAGTTTTGCTCATTTCCTGTTGTTTGAGGCTGAGAGCCAACAGTCTCTTCATCTTTTCTCCTTGGTCAATATATTTGGTTTTGGCCCTAAATTTTACAAATTCTGCCTGTTCCCTGAGAAGCTCCCCATATTTGGCTCTAGCTGCATTAAGATGAAGAAGGGTAGCAGTGTTGCTTCCCCTGGAGACCTCCGTTTCCAGGTCTCTAATGGTTTGCAATAGCTGTTTACCCTCCACTTCTCTCTTCCTTTTTCTGATGGAGTCCAAGCAATTGAGTCCCCCCCCCAATCGGGCACTTAAACACCCCCAAAGGTGTGCTTGGAAGTAACAGAGTTTGTATCAATATGGAAAAACTGTTTGATACAGTCCTTTATCTTGCCTAGACAATGTGTGTCCTTTCAAAGGTTGTTGTTAAGTCTCCACATTTTGTCATGACAGGTCTGCTCAAGATGTAAAAAGGTCATGCCAACTGGAAAGTGGTCAGATATGACCCTGGGATATATTTCACAAACAGTGGTGACTTTAAGAATGTCTTGACTTATTAAAAAGAAGTCAAGCCTGAAGAGGGAGTCATGAGCCACTGACTGAAATGTATACTCTTGGGAGGTAGGGTGTAACACCCACCATATATCCACTAGCCCCAGGGAGTCCTGGAGTTCCCTGAAGGCCCTTTGGGTAGAGGAAATACCCATCTGTTTGGTTCTAGGCCTGTCCAGAGCATTGTCTAGAACTGGATTCCAGTCTCCTGCCAAAAGAATAGGGTGGCTAGACATAGTCGTCAGCTTAGTTAGAAGCATCATGAAGAACTGTGGTTCCTCTGTATTTGGGCCATAAACTGAGGCAAGAGTTATTACTAGGTTGCTCAGGTTTCCCCTGACTAAAATATACCTCCCTAATGGGTCTATTTGGTGTTCAGTTGGTTGAAAATGCAGGTTTCTGTGAATTAAGATAGCTGCCCCCACCCTTTTGTTAATTAACTCATGCAGCAAACCCCTGTCCTACACACTCCCCCTTCCAAAGTGAAGCTTGGTGCAAGGATGTGTGTGTCTCCTGTAAAAAGGCAATCTTAACCCCTAGGGATTTAAGATGTATGAGAAGATGGCATCCCTTTTCTTTGTTCTGGGCCCCTTTCACATTCCATGTTACACAATAATGAGGGTTGCCTGTCATAATTAGGTAATGGTAAATGTTTGTTAAGCCAGTAACAAAGTTATTAAGGGGGACTAACCAGTTTTCTTTTGACTAGTGTTGTAAGACTTGGGATTGGTGACACAGTTGCAAGTAGTCCTATATTATTAAAAAGCCCTTCCCTATGATAGGAGCATACTCATATAATGTTGTATCAGCAGTGCACTATAGGTAACAACAAGAACATACAACACAATTAACTGGATAAAACCTGTAACAAGAATAATCCTCATTGCACCACTAAAAACACAACAGAACCTGTGGTGCAATGAAGGCAACAGAGAACAGAAATGAAGTCTTGGAGCAGTTTGAGATCCACACCAGCTGTACCCTCAGAATGGGTGTTCAACTGGCTCGGGGTCACCAACCACAAATGGTAAGTCTGATCAGGGCCTGTACAAGGGTGACCCTCTGCTCATGAACCGATTTAAGTACCATAGTAAGTAAACCTGAGGTGGATAAGGCATAGATGTAGTATGCAATAGTGAGTAATATGCAGCATAGTAAATAACTCGGTTATAATCAGACAGCAAGGAGCTGCACACAGGGGAAAGACATACGTAAAAATAGAGACATAGTGAAATTCAGTAACCCCCCCCACACACACACACAGCCTAGGTTTCTGGAGCCCTCAACCCATCTGACCATCACATGGGTTAGTCCGCCATTAGCTTGACAACAGAAACAGTTTAAGTACAGTTTTTGAAGTCTTTGGCAGTAAAGCTCTCGCAACTGTGGCACACAATGAGTGACGTCCAGCGAGTTGGAGAGAGGCAAGACTCCAAAATGACAAATAAAAGCAGCAATATGATTTACAGTACCTGTGGCAGTTGGAAGGCACATAGTTCAGTAAAGTGAGTGCTCCAGTGGGTCCATGCTGCTGTTTGTTGCAATTCAAAAGGCCTAGTGAGGAGAATGAATCCATGAGTGAAATCAGGTTCGGCCTTCGGAGCATTGTTGCTTTGCCTGCTGTAAGGCAGAGCAGGACTAGTACAAGGACTGAAAAAAAACCCAGAAAACTCCATTTCACAGTATGCAAGGTTGATAGTAAACTTCCCGCCCAGCAGCTCAAGCTGCTCAAATGTGCGAACAGAGTCCTTCTCAGCGGTGCAGTGTAGGGATGCATCAGAGAGGGATGTGTCCTGCCAAAGCCCTCATTGGATGTTTTGTTGTCAGTGGAGACAGCCATGGAGGTGTGTTGCACAGCTGCAGAGAATAAGTTTTGACTGTTCCTGGCAGGAGAGTCCAGCAGCAGTTGTATTGTCAGCAACTGTGTAACGTGAAGAGGGACATTAGTCACTGAAAGAATAACGACAGCAGAAAAAAATAGATACAGGCCACCATATTGGGGTTCAAATACTCTGACCAGAAGCCAAATTCAAATATAGCGCAGTGTTCATGTCAATCCGACCTCAGTGGGAAAGGGGAAAAACACCAGATATTACCCATGGGGGGATCATGTAACCCACAGTAAATATATAAATGAGGGTTGTCAATACTACATTCTATGCACCAGATATTCCAGTTAGTAGAGATGGAGGTGAAGGTTTAGGTACCTGAGGAGGTGCAAGATAAGCACTGAGATGTAATCAGCAAGGTTGAGGTGGCTTGAAGAGATCAGGCAGCAGTCTCGTGAGTTTCTTGTTCACCACCTCAGTGTTGGGGCATTCATGTGCTCCCTAGGCCATTATTATGATCAGCCTGGCAGGGAATTCCATGCGGAACTTGATCTGGGCACTGTGCAGTTTGCTTGATTTTCTTATATGTAAGTTACTTCTCATGAACCACTGGAGTAATTTAACTAAAAATGTGGAAACGATTCCTGTTCCACATTAAGATGCCTTGTTTGCAGGCTTGGCTCTGGGTGTATACTTTTTCTTGATAATTTAGGCACTACAAAATGATTGCTCTGGGTTTACCCCCAGGTGGAAGTTGTGGTCGCAGGAAGCGATGAGCCCGCTCGATGGTGTAAGTGATCCCTGTTTCAGGAGGTCCCGTCAGCTTGAGAAGTTTTTGTACGAAGTCGAGCATATTCCCTCCCTCAGCCTTCTCAGGGATTCCCACAATGACCAGGTTGTTTCACCTGTTCCTCCCCTCCTGGTCTTCCATACAATCCTCTGGTTTGGTGATTTTTTTCTTTAATTGCTGCATATCCAAAGATTCCCACTCCTGCGGGTCCTTGATCAAGCTGATGCACACATCAGCATCACCCACTCTCATGGCCAGTGTTTCCAGGGCCAGCTTTAAAGTTCTGAAGTCAGTGACCAGCTCTGATAGAGTGATTTTTATGAAAGCCAGCTGGTTGAAAAATCTGTTCAGTTTGTCGGCTATGTCTTCCTGGGCACCAGACTTTGGTGATGAATTGAGTAGTGAGCCTTGCTTCTGCCTTTTTGCCACTTGGGATCAGGGCAGTAGTGGAGGGACTGATGACAAGTCCATTTGATGCAGTTCTTGGTAGACCATCTCAACTATACCAGGAGTCCAGATGTTCCATGGGTGATCCTCAGGCAGTACGTGTATAAATAAAATGAAAACCAATCGAATTTGCAGGTTTTACCTTGTTTAACAAGATCAGTTCATGGAGCTGAGAGGGATGCTGCTTCTCACACCAAGCACATCATGTGACTCCTAACTGGAACTTTTTGCTAGTTTACCCACCCTTATTTTGAATGCTTAGTCATTGTACTGAGAAGTGGTGTCCCCATGCTGCGGTGGTGGATCTTCCTGCAGAACTTTGGATAGCTTTGTTTTTAGGGCTGCAGTGGGCAGAGCCCTGCAGACCTTTTATGATAATTGAGAAAAGGACTCTGTATTCATTCCAAACAAATGACATGTTGGATTACTCCACATCTGTGAAGCAGTTTGTCCATGTTGTCCCTACCGACTGCAGCACTGCACTATTTTACAGTGCCGGTGGTCACAGCAGAACATGACACACTCTGTCATGTCCAAGATGGCCACTGCACTGTACTGCACATGAGCTAGCAGTCACACAAGTGCAGTAGCATGCGGCAACCATCTTGGTCACAGCGGCGTGGGCCATGTTCCGCCATGACCACTAGCACTTATTTAGTTATATAACGTTTCATATTATAGAAATTCCCCCCACCTGACCCTCCCTCTCAGCACCCATCACCCCATACACCCTCCTAAAACATAGCAATGACATTGGGGGTGTCTAATTGCCCAGTGTTGCAATCGGCCCCCAGACACATAACTGTGACACTGGGGGTGCCCAGTCCCCCAGTGTCATGATTGGGGATCTTTGGTCTTTTTTTACCATTCCACCCCACACCCAAAACATAAAAATGACACTGGGGTGCCCAATCCCCCAGTGTCACAATCAGGGATCATCTGTCTTTTTTTCTTCACCTGCAAAAAAATACAGTCCATCAATGTCTTCCCTCACATAACTGTGACACTGAGGTGCCCAGTCCCCCAGTGTCACAATCAGGGATTGTTGTTCTCTTATATTTTACTGTAAATGAAAGGTCCATCAGTCTCTTTTGTGACTATTCCTTACCCCCAGCCTGACCCTCCCACTGAGCATCCACCACCCCATACCGCCCCAAGTCATTACTTACCCATCTAGGGTCAAATGCCATAATCTTCTCTGGACTGCAGATACATTTTCACACCTCAAAGCTGGACCTCAAACTGAAGACACAGGTAAGCAGTTCAATGTATTTCAATAGGGTTTTGAACTTAGTACCATAACCTGAGCATTTTTTACATATTTTTGGCCCAAATGTTCAATGTGCCTTCTTTGGGACCCCACCTCATGAACAATGTCACTGTAATTAGGCAGATCTGTCCCAAAAGATGATTTTGGGGTCCCTGCGCAAAATCACCTTTTGGGCAGGAGTTGAAAATTGTCTCTGCCCTTGCTCATAAGGTGGGTTCATAAGAAGGCTAAGTTGAAAATTTGGTGCAAAATATTAAAAAGCAACCAAGTTATGAGCCCCAGTAGAATTTTGGAAATGCAGGCTCGTAACTTTGGTAATTTTCAATATTTTTACCCCAAATTTACTACATAGCCATATCGTTACATCACCTCATGAATATGATAGTTGTCATTTTTCAAATCCTGGCCAATATTTTTTTTATATCCCAAAAGGTGATTTCTCAGTCCCTGCACAAAATCACCTTTCAGCCAGGGGTTGAAAATTTTCTCTGCCTTTGTTAATGAGGTGGGGTCATATGAAGGCTATGTTGGAAATGTGGTGTAAAAACATTAAAAAAAACAAAAAGTTATGAGCCTACACTTATTTTTGTGAATACAGGCTCATAAGTTCGGTAATAGTCAATGTTTCTACCCCACATTTTCAACATTGTAATTTCTTTACAGCACCTCATGAATGTAACAGCTGTCATTTTTCAGCTCCTGCCCAAAATGTGTTTCTGCATCCTGAAAGTTGATTTCCCAGTCCCTGTGCAAAAACACTTTTAAGCCAGGAGTTGAACATTTTGTCTGTCTGCTTTCATGAGGCAGGTGACATAACAAGACTATGTTGAAAATTTGGAGTAAAAAATATTACAAACTAACACATTTATGAGCCTATGTTACATTTTGCAAATGCATGCTTGTAACTTTGGTAATTTACAATATTTTTATCCCAAAGTCCTCAGCTGCAGTCCTATCAGCTCTGGCCAGATTTTGTTTCTTTAAGGTATGAAACATTTTGCAAG
Source organism: Neoceratodus forsteri (assembly GCA_016271365.2). Classification (NCBI taxonomy): domain Eukaryota; kingdom Metazoa; phylum Chordata; order Ceratodontiformes; family Ceratodontidae; genus Neoceratodus; species Neoceratodus forsteri. The sequence continues at coordinate 1,463,226,949 of CM057449.1, forward strand.
ATAAGGAAAAGAATCAAATCTTTGGTTGTGTAAAATTGTGTTTGGGTGACTTTTTCTTATAGTGAAAAACAAGTCTGCATCAACTAGGAAGGCGCTCCATAGAAGATGTGCATTTTGCCAGAAAAGGAGTTAGACCTTAGTCATAGGTGGATCAGGAAGAAGGCCTGTAATGCAAACAAAAGCAGTGATAGGGCAATTTTCCGTACTTACTCTTTTATCTGCCTATGTCTACTTTTACTTGCATTTCAAACCTCATTCTGGATCCATCTGTGACTAAAGTCTATTGGCCCATCCTGTAGCTGTACATCCATAAATCATGATATATAGGGCTCAATTCTCAAAGCTCCCGGCACAGTGCAAGGGGCTTGTGCCATAATGAATGGGGCAAACTGCCCCTTGTGCCAAATGATGTGCCAGGAACAATTCTCAATGGCAGCCTTCATCAACCACAGGCTTCCAACCCCAAGCAGGGATTGTGCCACTAAATGGGTTGCAACATGGTGCTAGGGGGCATGTAGCAGACACAAGCTGCCACATCCCTGAATGTGGGAGTCTCAGAACTCTCCCACAGGGAGAAAAGCTAAGTACCCTTGGACCAGCCAGAGCCAGTCTAAGGGTACTTAGAAATTCCCTGGGAGAGTTGCCTGAGGAGTGTTGCCTGTTTGCAGCAATGTGCTGTGGTCCCCCCTCCCTGATCCCCAATGTCCCTGTAGTCATATGTACATATATACCCCTTCCTGGTGGTCTAGTGGCCCCCCTCCCCAATCCCCAATGTGGCCTGGTATCATAATAATTGATATTGCCCCTTTCCTTGTCAGTCTAGCAGTCCCCCCTCCCTGATCCCCGATGTGGCCAGGGATTAGTAGGGGGGGCTCCTAAATTGTCCCCGGGTTGGTCCATTTGGTGTGGCCCTGGGACATTTGTGGCTGCAGGTCTTTGGTACACAGCAGGACCTGATAAGGTGGATTGGGGGGTGAGGTGGGGGGCCTCGGCCTTCCATTGGTCTGGCTTATATTTACTTCTGGTAATTCTTTCTTTCCCAGATTATAACCACCAAGACTGAATATTTGGAAATTTTTATCATTTTCATTGGACTTGATATTTGGTTTATTTTACGTTGAATTATTGGACTGCTACAGCTCTCCTACTGTTTGATGCATTTTTTCCCAAACGTTTTCTTTTTTAATTGCTTTATAATTTGTCTGGCAGTGTGAGTACCAGTGTGTTTTTCTGTGTTGTGTTTTGTTAATTTTCCTGGCTGTGGAAGGGCTGGGGAAAATCTATGTTATTGTAATTTTTGTTATTGTTATTTTGTTTTGAATACCCTGTGAGAGGGGTTGTCTTTATTATTTTCTTTCTTTTGCTAATTCCTTTTTCTGGGTTTAAATGGTTATTTTATAGTGGGAGGGGTAGTTTAGTTGATTTATTTTGGGGTTTTAGCTTTGTTTATAGTTATGTTTCATGATTTGGGAAATCTGAGTTGGTGTTTTTATTATTCTTTAATAAGTGTTAATCGTAATGTGTTTGCTTGCCCCCCTGTCCTGTGCTACTTGGCCTCCGCCTTCCATGCCCTCTGCCCCTTCTCTTCTCCCCCACCTGCTCTTACCTATCAGCGCTGTCGGGCATTGGGGATTGCTCGTGGGGGGGAGCCGAGGTGGGTGGGGGGTTGCAGACAGCGGAGTGAGCGGGGCTCTCCCATAGGGGTGATTAAGCCCAGAAGATGCCCTGGGGTGAAATGGTACCAGGAACGTGGTGATTCCATTCTGGTTCCCATACCCAAGGACACCTCCAGTTTGGGAGGGCAAGTAGTTGAGTCAGCTCGCCAACCTTGTCCAACTCGGGCGCTGTTATGCAATGCCAGCTCTGTCTGCAACAAGACTGGTCTTATCTCAGACTTTGTTGCTAGGGCAGATCTGGTTTGCATTACCGAGACCTGGTTGGATGGGAATGCGGACCTTTTTTTAGAGGCCGCTGTTCCCACCAGGTACTCAGTTTTACATCGCCCAAGATTGGACCGCGGGGGGGGGGTTGCAGTCTGTTTCAAGACTGAATTGGGACTAACTGGTGTACCAGTCAAGGAGGCCAGGTCATTTGAGTGTACTGTGGTAGCTGGTGTCAGGTGCAGGATTGCTGTCATCTACCGTCTACCAGGTGATGAGAAGCTTTTCCTGCAGGAAATAGCAGATTTCGCCTGCTGACATGGCATTGGAGTCACCCAGACTGATGGTTCTGGGCGACTTCGATGCCTGGGTCAACAACAAATCTTCACTTTTTGGTCAACATTTCCTCCAGGTGATGACATCTCTGGGCTTTACACAGGTTGTTTCCTCAGCTACACACAAGCGAGGTCACTCTCTTGACCTGGTCTTCCTCCTGGAAATCGAGGCCTCCGATTTAGTGGTGGAACCAGTCAGTTGGTCTGATCATTACTCAGTTGGGTTCAGTTTTGAGCCCCCCCGGGTAGGTCGACCCCTGTGGAGTTGGTCAGATACCGCCCTTTGCGGGACATGGTCCCTGAAGACCTGATGGCGGTTATTGACCTCTCATTGTTGGACGAGTCTTGCACTGATCCTGAGCAGTTGGTAGTGGCCTATAATGGGGCCATATCTTCAGCTCTCAATCAGATTGCTCCTGCCCATGTTCGCCCCCTTTCACATCACCCTGGAGCTCTGTGGTTTGATGGGGTTCTGAGAGAGTTGCGGAATTGGGGCATAGATTAGAGGGTCATTGGAGGAAGACCGTCTCTGATGCCAACCACCTTATTTTGATAGAGCATTATAAACTCTACCAAACAGAAATTTCACATAAGAAGGCAGAATTCCTGTCCAGAGAAATTTCTGTTGCACGGAATCGACCAGCTCAACTCTTCAGAACTGTTGACATGCTGTGCAACTCAGTCTGTCAGCAGCTCCATCAAGTCTTTACTCAAACTGATTGTGATGAGATCGCTCACTTCTTTGTGAACAAGGTCGATGACATCAGGAGGGGGTGCCACCAGCTTCACTCTAAGGGGGTTGCTGTTGATAGGTGCTCTGTCGCAGAGCCCAGAATTTCCTGGAGTACCTTTGACCTGCCAGACTTTGTAGACATTATGAGGATTGTCCGGGAGATGTGTCCCACATGCTGTAGTTTAGACCCTGGCCCTACTTCCCTGATCTTGGGTTGTAGTGAGATCATTGGCCCGGTCTTAGCTCGGATTTTCCGGTGCTCTTTAGATATGAGTGAGTTTCCTAGCTCCCTGAAGGAGGGGGTGGTGATTCTCCTTCTGAAAAAGGCTTCTTTAGACCCAGAGAACCTAGCAAACTACAGACCTATCTCTAACCTCCCTTTTGTGGGAAAGGTTATTGAGAAAATTGTGGCTGCTCAATTGAATAACCATTTAACCATCCATAATTTATATGAACCTCTCCAATCCGGTTTTCGCAAGAGGTACTGAGACTGCTCTGGTTCGAGTGCTCAATGATCTCCTGATAGCGATAGATCGGAGATACCGTTCTATCCTGGTTCTCCTAGATCTATCATCAGCTTTTGATACTGTGGATCATGGGGTTCTGCTCAAATGCCTGAGGTTCATCTGTGGGTTGTCGGGTACAGTCTTCAGATGGTTTTCATCTTTCCTCACTGGGAGAATGCAAAGGGTGGTCTTGGGTTTGTTTTCATCTGGGTCTTTCTCTCTGCCTTGTGGGGTACCTCAGGGTTCAGTGCTGTCACCCATGTTATTTGCAATATATATGCTACCCCTCAGAGACTTTGTAAGATGGTATGAGCTGAGGTTTCACTGCTATGCTGATGATACCCAGCTCTACCTGTCTTTTGCACCCGATCAGGTTGGTGCTATCTCGGTACTGAACAACTGCCTCACAGAAATCCAATATTGGATGAATTCCAGCAGTCTAAAGTTGAACCCTGGAAAGACTGAGGTTTTGGTTGTGGACCTGGGTCATAGGGTAGAGGGATTGAGGACTGGGCTCCTTTCCAGCTTAGTTCTGGGGGAGGCACAGATTCTCACCTCTGAACGGGTGCATAACCTGGGAGGGGAGCTTGATGCTGGTCTGACTCTTCATCATCAGGTGTCTGCAGTCCTCAAGATAGCCTTTTTCCATCTTAGGAACATTGCCAGGATTAGGTACCTTGTTCCACCCTGTGACCTGCCTGTCCTGGTCCACGCCTTTGTGACATCGTGCCTTGATTACTGCAACTCCCTTTATCTAGGGCTTCCTGGGGTTGATATCCACCACTTGCTGCTAGTGCAGAACGCGGCAGCACATTTGTTGACTGGGGCATCTAGGAGATCCCACATCACCCCAGTGCTGCATGCTCTGCACTGGCTGCCAATACAATGGTGGATCACCTTCAAATGTAGGTCTATTGACTTACAAAGCCCTACATGGACAGGGTACCAATTACTTGAAAGAATTCCTGGTTTCTTACACTCCTGTGTGACAGCTCTACTCGGCTGATGAGGGGTTGCTGAAGATTCTGAGGGTTAATTTGAAGTCATCCAGTGTGCGTGCCTTTGGATTTGCGGCACCTACCCTCTGGAATTCTCTGCCCCATCAGCTCTGGAAATGCAGGATGGTGGGGAGTTTTAAGCAGGCACTAAAAACTTTTCTATGGGGGAAAGGCATTTCCGGTTTTATTATGATTTTATATGATATGTATTTGTATATATTTTATCTGTATTAATTCTGTACAGTGCCTTGGAATTTTGAAAGCTGCTTTATTAAATACATTTTATTATTATTATTCTCATAATAATTGATATTGCCCCCTTCCCTGGGGTGCTCTAGTGGTCCCCCCCTCCCTGATCCCTGATGTGGCCCAGTATCATAATTGATATCGCCCCCTTCCCTGGTGGTCTACCAATCCCCCTTCCCCAATCCCTGATGTGGCTCAGTATCATAATAATTTATATTGCCCCCATCTCTGGTAATCTAGCAGTGCACCCTCCTCGATCCTCAATGTGGTCCAGTACCATATTAATTGATATTGCCCCTTTTCCTAATGGTCTAGTGATCCCCCCTCCCAAGTCCCCAATGTGGCCCTGTATCATAGTAATTGATATTGCTCCCTTCCCTGGTGGTCTAGTGACCCCCCAACCCCAGCAGATAGTGCTCACCATCCTGTTCCCCCATCCCAAAGCAAAGTCGGTGACCAGCACAGCCCTCCTCTCACCACCACGGCCGGCCACCAACTGAACTATCACTGAACATGTACTGTTAAGTGTCAACACTCACTGATTAATTAATGAGTGTGTGCACTTCACAGTACAAGCTCAGTAACGGTTCAGTCAGCAGCCAGTTGCGGAGGTGATAGGAGGGCTGTGCTGGTCATCAGCTTTGTTTTGGGGATCAGTGCTCAGTGGGTAGCATGCTTACCTTTGGTGCTGGAAAATCAGAAGCTTGTGGGTTCTATTTATTCATTTTTTTATTTATTGAAGTCAAGGAATTACAACCTTTGAGTCAGAGACTCCTTTACAAAGGCTCCATGTCAGAGAAGATCACAACAAATTACATGATACAAAACAGGAACAAGAGCAAGAACAGCTTACAAACAAAGCAAAAATATAAAGATCATACAATATAATCATACAATGCTACAATTTACACAGAAGCAAAGTCTGCATACCATTTAGTACCAGTAACAAGTGGTAGTATAAAATAAAGATTGGCATAGGTCAGGAACGCAAGTGAGCAGGGGAGAGCAGGGGAGCAAGAAGCAGAGAAACAGAGAGGAGAAGAAGGGGTGAGCAGAGGGGAAAAGAAGAGAGTGCAGGGGGTTGAAGGGGATTGTAATACTGGATCAGTCAAAAATGACCTTGTCAGAAACAAAGAGAAAGGTAGAGGGATGGTGATTGAAGGAGGAGAAGAGTACCTGGAATCAGTCAGAGATGACCTTGTTTTAACAGAGTTGAGGAACTGGGGAAGGGGGCAGATCTAGCCCCACACCTGGTACCTGGGGTAATACCCATTACTGACACTGTAGTGTAGCATGAGAGGGGAGATGCACTGGTGAGGTGCCCTCCCTTGGATGAGATGCAAAGTCAAAGTCCCTTATGCCTATCTCTGTTCACTGTCCAGGTAGAAGCAGAAGATCCCAAGGCACTTATTGAAGAAGAACAGGGGAGTCATGGCCAAATTCTCCATGTCAATAAAACAGTTGTCCACACAACCCACCCACCAGAGCATAGCTAGAAACAAGCTATAATAGCTGAGTGTGCCTTTCCTGGTCAAAAATAAAAAAATATAAAATAAATAAGTATTTGCACTATGTTACATGTACCTGCTGCTAGTATCTGTATCTTATTTTTACTATGTTGCACTTTAGCTTAGCTTAATCCCTTCCCCGGGACACATATGCAAATGAGGTTTCCTTTGTATTTCTGTAAGTTTCTCCTGGAAGAAGGAAAAGAGAAAGAAAGAAAGAAAGAAAGAAAGAAAGAAAGAAAGAAAGAAAGAAAGAAAGAAAGAAAGGGAGGAACTTTACATGAAACTAGTCAACAACAATATACAATTTACAGAAAAGCTACTCAGTGTAGTAGCAGTTTTTTCTTCTAATGGATTAGAACTGCCAATCAAACATGCATCATCTACATGAGGTGCATGGTGCCCCAAAACATAGAATGTTTTTTTTAAAGATGCTGTCTCTCACTTTGCTGGTCTTGAGCCTCCCAGCTTTCCAGCTATCAACTTTTAAGATGAAGAGGCCAGGAAACCTGTAGCCTAATTTGAAAAATATTCCAATTATAGAAATATTAACTCAAGAATAAAAAGGTTTTAATGAGACAGAATATGAAACAGCTGTCATTAAAGCATAAGTTTTAAATCAAATGAACCAGTTTTTCATATTTTTTATAAATGCTTAAATTCACATTAATTCAAGTCCCTGTGTCATGATTAGTGTTTCCTGAAAATTTCATGCTGTTTGGTTTTGTGGTTTTCTTTTCATCAGCATCTGTTAATGTGCTTTGCAGTAACTTAAAACAGAAAATCTTGTTCTGTCCCTATCAGTGAGGTCGGCAGAGCGGTGACATCATGTTGGTCTAGCCTGCTGCTTCAGCAGTTAAGTCTCTGATTGACTGAAGAAGCTGTTGCACTTCTCAGTCAGAGTAGTCTGTGGAGCTAATTGTCTATACTCCAAGTTTGCTACTAACCCAACTGGTTTGTGTTTAGATAGATTAGCTTAAAATCTATTCTATTCTCATAAAAAGTTGATCATTTGAGTTTCAGTGCTAAACTGAAGTGGTATGAATGTTTGTGAGAAATCACCTTGTCTGTATCACAGTTGTCAGTTCTTTCTTATCAAAACACTGCATTGTTTTCTGGCTATATAACACAAGGTTGTTTAATGGATATAAAATGAATCTAAATTTTGCTAATTCATAGAAGTAGTGTGTCTTTGATATACGCTCCATAAATAGGTTCATGTGAGAACAATTTTGTTTTATGTCAGATTGACAAATAGGTCACCAGCCTTTCCTTAAGTATTGTCTCCATCAGTTTCCCCAAGATGGAAGTTAAGCTTACCAGCCTGTAGTTACCCAGTTCATCTGATGGGCACCATGTGAGCCATCCTTCAGTCATGCGTTACACACCCTGTGTCCAGGGAGGTATTCAATAGTTTCACCAGCGAAAGAAAAAAAAAATAATAGGGATACAGACATAAATGAAGATAGAACACAACAAAAGGGATTAAAATACTAAATAATTCTGGGTCATAAGGGTGTGTGCTAATAATAAACCAGGAAGAAGGAATGGAGGGCAAAGAGAAACAAAATAAGGAAGACTGAAGTAATCAGCAAGAAGAGAATGCTTTAGACATATAGAGCAGGACAGAACAATCCAAAGCCTTGTAAACTGGGAGACATGACCAATTTTAATTTGCATGGAAATAAAGGAGTTCTGGCAATCCTATGAGACAAGTTAGTAAGGTTCATTTTGGGTAAAAAAATATAAAGGGGATCTGGAGCAATGTACAACATTAATACATAGAAATGAGGCAAATAATAGGGATTCTAAATGACATGGAGAAATCATATACAATCTACAAAAAGCACAGGTGTTGAATGTTTTTATTCTTTGGTAACTGGGTCAGTCCTACTGGGCACAAGAGCCCATTTTCTGGGGTGACCCAGAAGCACTGGGGAGTTTAAGTGACTTGCTCAGAGTCACACAGTATGCAAGTGGAGGTTGTGGGAATCAAACCCAGGTCTGCTCGATGTACCAAGCTCATTCACAGCTCATTACTGTATCCTCTAGGCTATACTGCCAGCCCCATATAGAGACCCTTATGGAAGAAACAATGCAAGGGTAATACAACTCTGGACCAGATAATAGAAGTAATAGAGGACTATTAGAACAGTACTGACTCTTGGGAGAATATGGATAAAGAGGTTTTCCTACATTATCTATATTTAAAATACCATGGAACAAATAGAAAACTGATTTGAAATGGCTGAGCACAAAATATATTTGAAAATATCTTGAACCTGTGATTAGGTAGCAATGGGATAAAATGGGCTTATAGAATCCAATTGGACCATGGCTATTCCAGATTGACATTGTTGTAAAAGGTACCAAATTAGCCAAAAGAATAATATTAGAAGCAGGAAAAACTGGATGTATTGGGAATTTCAATTACAGACTAGGGTCAAGTCTCTCTGCAAACTCCATTAAAATCAATACAACTAATTAACTCTGGAAATAAACCAAGACATGTCAGGAACACTATTCATTGGATAACAGGATGCCAGGATGTATGGAAAATAGGTTTGAGTTACTGAAGGAAGTAACAGCTTGACAAGAAACAAAATTAATAGTTATGTCTCAGCAGAATACTACATTGAAATTATTAACACAGAAAATTACCCACCTAACAAAAAACAAAGCTGACAAAGAACTTAGAGGATTTATTGGCACATTTGATATTGTTGCTGTACAAAAGATGTGATACCTTCAGGAAACTCAAAAAATGGAATGTTATGTGGCATACGCTGTATCTGATATAAAACATAATGGGGGAGCAAGACCAATGGGAGGACTTGTAATCTTAATAAAAAAATTACATGTCATTTGATTAATGCAGCTGTTGTTAGATTATTTATAAATTGTAAACATGCCCTTGTGATAAAGGTAACTTTTGAAACTGAGAGTATTCTTATTGTTAATGTCTACCACCCATTGGCCAATTCCAAATAGTAAAGTGAAGGAATCTGGCTTTAAACACTCGTTAGTGGAATTAGAAGACATTTCCCCTGTATATACTATTTTTTTTATCTTAGGTGATTTAATAAAAGAAAAGGCAATGCTGAGTTTTTGAATTATATGATTTAAGGCTAAAATTGGAAGCCCAGAATACAAAAAGTATATATACAGAAAGAAATGTAAAAGATAAAAACATGCATATTGCAGGTGTGGAATTGGTTCAGTTAATATTTAAAGTTGCCTATCTGGTCCCAAATGGAAGAGCTAAAGAGGACCTAGAGGATGATTTCTCCTTCTATGGTGGAAATGGGGGCTCTATTATTGAGTTTGCATTAGCCAATTTTGTTGCTTTGCCCCCAGTAACTGCATTAACAATTATTATAAAAGCAGACAGAGACCATTTTCCAATTTATGTGACTTTAATGACAACAAAGATGGCTAAATCAGGTGATAACCCAATTTGCCCAATTGCAGTAAACAATAAAATACTTTTAAGTAGACAAAACCTACATAGGCACAATATATTGTAGATCATTTACTTGAGTCAAAAACCATAAAATATTTAAAGCAAGAGTTCCTTAAGGTTAAGGCAATAACATATCCAACATATCCAAAGACAATTGTGACAGAACTTCTAGAGGTCTTTCAAAACAATATTTATAAACAAGTAAGTAGGAAAATCAAAGATGACTCCTGGTTTAACAAAGCATGCAGAGATCAAATGAAAATAAATTAACTGGACGTTGAGAAATGTATACAGTAATAAAACCAACGGAAATTAAAATATCTTGAATTTGGAGAGAATCTCATATAGACAAAAAAACAAAACAGAAAGCAAAAACTGTCAGATTGCCCTTTGGGAAGAGCTGCATGAAATTATATCTCAAAATGACTATAAAAGATTTGGGCTTATCATAGCCAACAGCACCTTTAAATGGCACCCTAAAATAAATGGACAGATGCAGATCAAATTTGCTTTTTACTGACATAGAAAACAACAGAATTGATAGGCTGCTGAAGGATTTATAGACACAGATTGCCCAGATTAAACAATAGGGATAGGCAGAGCAATCATTAAATGGAAACTGGTCAAAACCCCTCATCCAGATATGGTCCATGTAGAAATGTATAGATCTGGAATTAAATGGTGGACCCCAATTTTACTGAAACTTTGTATTTCTATATGGAAATTGCTAATTATTATGGATCCTTGGAGGCAGTCAATCATAGTCCCCATACATAAGAAGGGAGACTACTAAGATCCTCTCATGTATCATCCAATTAGTCTCCTTGATAACCTGCAAAAACATTTTTACAGAATAGTTTTAGAAAGGCTTCACACTTGAGTTACTGTGATTTATTGACAGAAACGTAATCTGGCTTTAGGGAGGATCTATCAGTCATGGACAATTGTTTTACTCTGGATTATCTCATTAATAAATATCATAAATACACAGCCAATTTGACAAAATCAACTCAGAATTATTATGGAAAAATTGGATCACTTAGTTTTTTTTCCAGTGAACATTCTGAATATTATAATCAAATTGTGCCCTACATGGTCCAACACTGTTCAAAGTTAGATTCTTCCTAGACAATCTTGGGGTTAAACAGAAATGTATTTTGCCCCACCATTGCTTAATTTATTCATAAATTCAATTTTAGTGGAGTCCAAATGTCCGAAATGTGCATATACTGTATGCTGCTTGGCATATGCTGATGATATTATTTTATCATTGACAAAGACTGGCCTTCAAAGGAAATGTCTTTTTTTATGAATTATGTACACAAAATAGTTTACAAATCAACTTGAAGAAAACTCAAGCATGGTAGAAGGTAAGAATAAGGTATATGAGGCAGCTGTAGGAGTGTGGGATAACAGATGGACACAACACATTTCTTATAAGGTTAACACACTTTGGTGTGATATTTATTGTTTCATAAACATTTCTTCAAGGCAGATGCAAAAGACAGACTTCATAAAAAATAATAAACAGAAAATAAACACAGATGTAGTTTTTAGGATGTGGCAAACTTCTCTCAGCTTCCATTCAGCAGTAGTATGGGACTACTCTCAGTTCTCTACCTACAGTATGCCAACCAGCAGGAACTGACCCTATCTCTCTCTCAGTCTCAGTCTAAAAAAATTCATTCCAGAACTGAGTTAGAGCTTTTATAGGCTATCTAGAAGTTAGGAAATTTCCGCTCCCCTGTGACTGACATAAAACATAACATAAAATTAGCCACCAGGATCTACTGTTGCTCCATAGAGAACAGTTCAGTTGGCACCTGCAGGTTTGTTTACAACATTGGGAAAGGTCAGACCCAAGGTAAGAACATTGTGTACTCCCAAACTCTCCTGCAGGAACATGCTGTCTGCTGCAAAAGATATCCTAGAAGGGAGTAACTACCATCTTAAAGAAACAGACACAAGCTTTTGTTATTCTTATATCAAAACAGTCCTCTTAGTTTTGTTTTAGGTTAATATGCACAGAAAGCCACTGTGCTTAACCAGGACCCAACAGCTACATCTCTCCTCAGCCAGGACTCGGTTTAATATTTCAGTAGTTTTATACATAATACTATGGGGCAACAGGGAAACTAAAGGGATACAGAAACATAAAAGGGGGTGCTCCATTAATCAAACATCTGAGCCATTTGCTCTGGCAAATAACAGCTTATACATTCCTGTCCTGAGTGTACTGTTGCTAGGGGCATTTCATTACTGGTACCAGTACGTTTTCTTATAATCCCCACATGGACTCCTTTTATCAAAATGTTGCAGAGGTCTCTTTCTTAACCTTCCAATAGCTGGACCTTTAAAGAGGTAAAAAAGGAAATAAAAGTGGGTGATAGCGAAGAGAAGGGGGGGCACTTAAAGGTGGCCAGCCTTTTAGACTAGAAAATACAGAGTTAGAATAAAAGGAGAAATGAGAGAACTGTTGTAACAGAAGTTTCAGTAAATGAGAAAAGATGGTCCATTACCATGACTGGGAGTTCTCCCTGCCACACATCCCCCACCTTAAGAGGGGAACAGTTTTCTTTAATACTGTTTCCCACCTTCCTATCCCAGGAAGTGATGGAGCGTCCATGCACCCACTTCAGAAACTCCATCACAGGCTCCCTAATAATAACCAACGATCACTAGGGTTTACCATTACCACAGTGAATTTTATAGCAATACAATTACCCTGAGACAAATATGTACATTATATTTCATGATGTATATCTTTTACACAAACATTGTATAACAAACATTACATTTTCATCGTTCAAGATATTTCCTTAACACCCACCCCATATTGCAACAAATAATCTGCATTCAAATGGGCAGTCCCTACCCTATGGGACACTATGAAGCGATAGGGCTGTAAGGCTAAATACCACCTCATGATACAGGGTTTTTTTCTCTCTCATCTGGTGGAGCCAACAGAGAGGGTTGTGATCTGTCAATATTTTCTATTCCGTTTCCCACAAATAATATTTCAGGGATTCCACGCCCATTTCAAAGCCAAACAGTCCCTTTCAATTGTTGCATATTTTCTTCCCCTTTAATGCAACTTTTTACTGATGTAGATGATAGGATGTAGTAGTAGTAAAAACCTTTTTATTTATACAGGCAAAAACAATTTGACAATCCAAAACATTTACACCATAGGTATTATATAAGGCCTGTTTTCATGGTGATCCTGTTATTGATGTTTAGTACAAATTACAAAAGGTTCCAAACATTTTCAGTGTTGTACATATTACATAAGATACAAATATTATATCATACTAAAAAGAAACATTTTATAGCAACAACACACATACATATTAATGACAAACTAGTACACATCACATGTGATAACAACATGTTTATGTGACAAGCAATATGATCTGATATCCTATGTCTTATACTAATCTAGTAACCCCTCATTTATCTATTGGGAACTACCAACAACAAGGTGTTACCCCAAACATATACATACATATTCATGGTCCTGTTTAATTCTTTGTCCAAATTCCTTTATTTTTAAATTCATTTCTCTTAAATCCTTCGATAATCTATTCCAAGAACTAGCAGTTGTATATTTTAAATTTAAATGTGCTGTATTTATTTTGAATCCTAGGTAATTTTAATGTACTATCCATATTTCTCAAACAATAATTATAATGTACCTATTCTAATTGTTTGATGAGTCTTTCAGGTGTTTCCAGTTTCATAATTTTATACAATAAGATATTCTGTACTATTTCTCTTTTATGATACAATGGGATCCAGGACAAAGCATCATACAGGGAGCAGTGATGGACTGTGGGACTACATCATAATACATATCTAGCTATTTTATGATATAATACATCCAGTTTATGTAGAGATCGTTTTGTAGAAAAATAATAAACATGTGATCCATACTCCAGAGTAGGAATGATCAACTGATTTGCTATCAACTTACGATCAATTTTAGTCATACAAAAAGTAACCCTTCCTAAGGCCCCCAATTTCATTTTAGTTTTCTTTATTATACTATCTATGGGTTGATTAAAGGTAAGGCCAGAATCAATTTCAGCTCCCAGATATTTATATATATCTGCCTGTGCCAATATCTGCCCATCTATAATCAAGATCTGCATAGCACTATCCAAGCTTTTATTTTTAGATTTAGATGTTTTAAACAACATTGTTTGTGTTTTTTTTTTGTAATTCATCAATAAATGTTTAGTCTTAAACCAAATTTGCATGGCTTCAAAATCAGACTGGAGCTTTTCTTCTACTTCCTGCCTGTTTAGCCCATCTGTGATTAACACCGTATCATCAACATATAATATGATGTTTGAATGTTTTATACAATTTGTAAGGGCATTCATATAAACAAGAAACATCAAGGGGCCCAATATTGGAACACCATGTTTCACAGGGGCCAGCTCTGAACTAACACCGGCAATGGAAACCAGCTGAGTACGATCTTTTAAATATGATGTAAACCATTTCAATGACCGATTGGTGACCCCTATATTTTCCAGGGATTCCAATATCAAAGGGTGGTCCACCAAATCAAAGGCCTTTGACAAGTCCATGAAGACTGTGCCCACAGACCTCCCATCCCCTAAAGGAGAAGCTATTACATCCAGGAAGTCCATGAGCGCAGTCTCTGTGGACAGTCCCTTCCTGAACCCATACTGAACTGGAGTAAGTTTTTTATATTTTTCTAAGTATAATATTAATGAAAAAAATGCTCCATTAACTTGGAAATAACTGAATAAAGAGCTATTGGCCTAAAATTTGTTGGAAGTGAAGCATCCCCACCCTTGAATATTGGAATCACCTTGGCTCTTTTCCAGATACTTGGAAATGTATCCTGACTTAAACTCAAATTAAACAATGAGGCCAAAGGCCCTCCCACAACTCTAATACTATCCTTTAAAAAATGTATTTCTATATTATCTAAGTCCCCAACTTTATTACTTTTTAATTTATTTCTTTCATTACCTCTCCTGTAGTTACCTTTCTAAATCTAAAACCAAGCAAATTAGTCACTTGAGATTTTGCCCTATCTTTAGGGCCTTCTTGATCATAGGGGTTATTTTTCAAGTTCAAATCTGGTAAATTAACACAATATTTATTTAAAACTTTCACAGCTCTTGCTTGGGTTATATTTATACCATTTTCAGTCATTGCCAAATGTCGATTATTCTTTACTGGATTTATCAAACTTTTCATTAAATTCCAATAATGTTTTGGATCACTGGTATTTCAAATTTTTTGCCTATAGTATTTCCCCTTCAGTTTTCTAGTTTCACTCTTTATTCTGTTTCTTTTGTGTTTAAATTGCTCCCAAATTATTTTATTCAAAGTTTTATTTGCTTTTTTCCACAGTCTTTTTCTTTAATTATTTTTTTTATGGTCCCTGTTGTCCAAGGCAAACAGTGAAATCTACCTGTTTATTCTTTCAATGGAGCCTACTCGTCACAGGCTTTCAAAAAAAATTTGTAAACTCATTTGCTGCCAGATCAATATCTGGAATTATTGTAACTCTTTGTAAATTTGGCCTTTCTAATTCCTCCATAAGGGCTTCTGGGCTGTATATAACTAAAGATCTCTTTAAGACCTTTGAGGGGATTATTTTAATTTCCTTTTTATATGCCAGATTGATCTCACATGAAATAACACTATGATCCCCTAAATTAGGTGGATGGACTTTCTTCATTTTTACTTCCATACCAGGGGTTACAAATATTAAATCCAATATATTTCCAAGACCTATCAATCTACTTTTCTGAGAGGGGGTGTCAATTATCTGTTTTAAGTGCAAATTCAAAAATGCCTCCTCCAGCTTCCGACCCCTTGACCCATTCCAGGCTGCATTAAAATCACCCATCAGAATTAAATCCTGATTTCTAACAAGTTCTACCAAATGGTGGGAAAAGGGTTCAAAAACTACAGGTTTCACCTTAGGATGAGAATATACTGCACCTATAATTACTTTCGGGATTTGAAGACCAATTAATATACACTCTATTCCTTCAAACACTGCAGAATATATCCAGGTAGATGGTCCCACACTGTGTTTTAAGTACATCAATATCCTCCCCCCCCCACCGTGTCTTCCTATCAAATCTAGAGTGTAAATAGCCCTCCAATTCTATTTCACTAGAATTTATATTTGCATTCAACCTGCCTCTGTTAAGACAATTACTTCTGGATCAACAGTCTCCATCCATAACCTAAATTGGGCCATTTTTTTAATTAAGCTCCTTGCATTGTAATGGTACAGTGCAAGTTTATTACTTTCAGGGGCAGGATTCATCTTGATATCACCGCAAAGCACTAAGACAACCTACAATATCTTATGCGGGTGCTTCACCACCATGCACCTGACACCGAGTGTCCTGGCCCTCAAAGTTTCCCTTATCAGAGCAAAATAATTTCTTCTCCCTCTAACTTTCAAGCAATCTATAGCTGTTACCCTAAAAGACCCTGAAGCTACTGACATCTGCAACTTTAAATTTGGAGTCTCATTTTCTATAATGGTTCACATTTGGACAAAGCTTACTAGAACTAGCAAGCATGTCAAAACATACATTGTTTTAGAATTCATGGTTGTAAATTTCCACAATATGTGAGGTTACTATAAACAAGTTAAAAAAAAAACCTCCCTCCAATATGAATCTTAAAAAGGACCTAATTTCAAATATGAGGTCCTGTAACTTTTACTGAGCTCAAATCTACTATATACTCTTTCCCTAAGCCAATACTTAAACTGTTAAGACACCAGCTATATTATAAAGGCAGTTTCTGAGTTAAATATTTACAGACCCAACAGATCTTTACATAACACTCCAATTTCTGCCTCTCTCCTCCCGGGGTGGATAAGTGCTGGACTTAAGCCAAGTGTCCAAGTTAAAATGTCTCTGATGAGTGGAAGCAGTATAGCGCAGTGATTTAAGGCTCTGAGCTGCAAATTTGGAGACCTGGGTTTGAATCCCACAGCTCTCACTTGCGTACTGTGTGACCCTGAGCAAGTCACTTAACTTTCCTGTGCTCCCAGGTCACACCTGTAAACAAGCTTTCAGCTTAGTGTGCTACTCCTGGTTAAATAATTGGGAGTGGTACTACTGCACTCGCACAGTGGTAGCGCAAACTGATGTTCCTCCCCATCAGTTCTCTGAGTCAATACAGACCCAATTCCTGCTTTGATTCATCTGTATGCAGTTCAAAGGGCTGGGTAAACTCAGAACTCTGGAGGACATGGGATGTACACAATATGGCCTTGATGCTCCTAAAGGCCGCATCATATTCAGGGGACCAATGTACCTTATTGAGGCACCTTTTTTTAGTAAGGTCCAATAGGAGGCTGGCAGTAGCTGAAAAACTGGGGATGAATCTTCTATGATAGTCAATTAACCCCAGGAAGGACCAAACGTACTTTTTGGTAGATGGTACCGGACCGATGGATACTGCAGTCACCTTATCCATCTCTGGATTCACCTACCCATTTTCCAGAATGAAGCCCAGATACAATGTTTCCACATTACCAATGGCACATTTGGATGGATTTACAGTCACCCCTGCTTCTTTAATTGCCTGAAACACCCATTCAAGATGCATCATGTGAGTTTCTCAGTCAGGGCTAAACACCACGACATCATCAAGATAAGCTGAACAATACTCTGTATGTGGCCTAAGCATTTGCTCCATAAACCACTGGAATGTGTCAGGGGCTACATGCAGCCCAAATGGCATGTTTACTAAATGGTACAGGACCAGTGGGGTACTAAAAGCAGTTATCTCACATGACTCTGGGGAGAAGGGTATCTGCCAATATCCCTTCATTAGGTCTAATGTAGAGATATACTTTGCATTACCCAACCTATCAATGATGTCATCAATTCACAGCATAGGGTAGACAACGAAAAGTGATGCATTGTTGATTCACCAGAAATCAAGGCAGAGACGGATCCCTCCTTCTTTCTTATTCACCACCACAATGGGTGGTGACCAGGCACTTTTTGATGGAACCATGATTCCCAGCTTTGCCAGTTTTTTAACTTCTTGGATGACCTCATCTCTTACCTTTACAGGTAACTGGTACAGTTTCTGATGTATGGGCCTGTCTTGTGTTACTGTGATAGCATGGGTAATCCCTTTAGCCCTCCCTGGTATGTTGGTAAAGGTGCAGGCATACTTCTGCAACACATCCTCTACTTCTTGGTGCTGCTGGGGGTTTAGCTCTGGGTTTACATGTATCTCATCTACACTCCTAGGTTTCTCTAACTTACGGTATGCTGTCTCCAACTCTGACTCCCTGTCTTCAGGATGGATGTAGCACACGGGGGTACTCTTCTCATGCCATTTTTTTAGCAGGTTGATGTGATATACCTTTTGGGGGGTCTCTTTCCTAGCATCCCAATCTCGTAATTTACTGGCCCTGTCTGTCTCAAGATAGGGAAGGGGTCTTACGATCTCATTAGTAATTTATTCTCTGTGCTTAGGAGCAACAACAGGACCTGATTCCCTACTTGGAATGCTTTGGTACCCACCCTTTGGTCATACTGTACCTTTTGTTCAGCCTGTTTGTGCCCTAGGTTTTGGTGCACTAGTTCCACATATCTCACTAGGTGTTTTCTGAGCCTAGTAATTTATTCTAGGACATTATATTGCTCCACTGTTTTGTCTTCCTCCCAGTACTCCTTCACCACATCTAAGGGCCCTTTAGGGTTCTGCCCATACAAAAGGAAGAAGGGGGAAAAAAACCTGCAGATGCCTGGGGAATCTCTCTGTAAGCAAACAGTAGGTAAGTGAGATACCTGTCCCAGTCTCTACCCTCCTCAATCACAAACTTTTTTAACATAGTCTTCAAAGTCTGGTTAAATCTTTTGACTAACCCATCCATCTGAGGATGGTAAAGGGAGGTAAGGACTGCAGATATTCCCAGGAGATGGTAGAGTTCCTTCAACATACTGGCATTGAAGTTGCTTCCTTGATCTGTTAATATCTCCTGAGGGATATCCATCTGGCTTAATACTTTGGCTAGTTCCTCTGCTATCCTATGGGCAGTGACAATCCTCACAGGTATGGCCTCAGGGTAGCAGGTGACATAATCGCAGATAACAAGAATAAAGTGATTCACCTTGGAACTTTTTTCTAGGGGGCCCACTACATCCATGGCTATTTTGGCAAATGGAAGGGACACTATAGGGATAGGTTGAAAGGGGATCTTATCCTTCCTCCCTATATGAGCCACTTTCTGGCACAAAGGACAACACTCTATGTAGTCAGCAACTTGCTCATGAATAGCTGACCAGTAAAAATGGGACAGTATGCAATGTAATGTGCTGTCCCTACCAGCATGCCCTGCTAATGGAACATCATGGGTTAACTGTATGACCTTTGGCCTAAACCTTTCAGGTACCAACAACCTGGTAACAACCTCCCCTGTCCTGGGGTTGGTATTTTCCCTGTATAACAGCCTTTCATTTATTACACATTTTGGGGCCCCTTTGACTGGTTCTTTCCCAACCTGTAAAAAGAAAGGGGTTAGGGTACGATCAACAGTTTGTTCCTCATGCATATTGTTATCCTGAAATAAATGTCCCACATCAGGATGGACCACAGCATGCTTATCATTCCAGTTCTTCGTGTCTTTTCTTCTTTTGGACTTTGATTTTTGGTCATTCCCAGGAGCCTCACATATGTCCTTATCAAAAGGAAACAGGTCTGGCAAATGCCTTTGTTTAGCCTGTGCCCTTGTAATGAAACCATCAAGCAGTGCCTGAAGAGTATGACATTCCACAAAAGAGGAAAAGTCTGAATGGAGATGATTATGGGCACAGGCAAATGCGGTACTAACCCCACCTCTGTCTCGTGGGTATTTTCTTAAACAGTCATTTCCAAAGGGGTGGTGGGGTAGCAAAGGATGTCAAGGTGGATGCATACCACAGTGGTTCCCTTTCTCTGTTTTCTTGGGGTATCTACCAAATCATCCCATACTAATGTCTGTCAACTGCCAGAGTCTATCAGCCCCAATAGCCGATGAGATCCCACCTCCACTGTGGCCAGAAATGGTCCTCAGTTTGCAAAGGCCAAGTTCCCCAGTTCTTTCTTTATAGCAGGGCAGTTCCTAATCAAATGGCCCTCCTTCTGACACCCATGGCACACAATTTCCTCTTTTTCTCCACCCTCCAGTCACTTTTGCCCATCTGAGAAGTATTAGAAAAAGTTGGGTTTCTTACCAGGTTAGTGGAAGTGGTCCCTTGAGTGCATTGCAATCTCAAGGGTCTAGCAGCCAGAAAGTCTTCTGCCAAGGCTACTGTTTTCTCTGCTCCCTCTGGTTTGTGCCCCCACACCCAGATCTGGACATCCTGGGGTAACACCTTTATGAATTGTTCAATGATGATGGTCTCTAGCAGCTGATGCACTGTCTTACTATCAGGTTGCAACCATTTATAGCAAAGATCCTTCAGTCTGGCAAAGGTTTCCCGTAGTGTATCTGCAGACTACATCTTTAAGGTAACAGAACCTCTGATGGTACAGTATGTCTCGGTGTTAATATCATACCATCTCAGGATTTCCCTCTTTATCCTGTCATAGTCCTCTGCATCACTCATGTCCATATGGCTGTAGATGATCTGGGCCCAGTCAATGAGTTGTGGGGCCAGTCTCATGACCCACTGTTCCTTGGGCCACCCACACAATTTGGCAACCCTCTCAGATATTGTGAGGTATGCCTCTGTATCATCTGAGTCCATTAATTTTGATAATTTAATGTGTCTTGGACAGCTCACTCTGTTCGTTGTCCCAGTTTGGATGGCATGCAGCACACACATCGTGTCTGCCCACTTGGCATCTTTATTTCTGCATTCCAGGTCTTGCTCCTTGTCCATTTTCATCTGCTTAAGGCATAACCATTTCAGCAGCTCTCCCACATCCTTGGGGGGAACTTCCTCCAGGACTGGCAACTTTCTTCCTCTTCCTCCTCCTCCTCCTCCTCCTCCAGCTTGGTATCATCTTCCTGTGGTTTTGACTTCATCTTGGGTCAGACATCCAAGCCTGGATGCAGGGCAGTTCCTGTCTTATCTGCCATTCTCCTTGTCAGGACATCTGTGGCTACTTTTCTGGAGTCTGTGTCCTGGAACATGTGTCTCCCTTCATTGGCAAGACACAGCCAGCAGTTATCCCACTACAGACAACATCTGTAGCAGTGCGGGATAACAGATGGACACAACACAGTTCTTATAAAGTTAACATACTTTGTCTAGAGTGATGTTTATTGCATCATAAACATTTCTTCAAGGCAGATGCAAAAGAGAGACTTCTAAAAACAAATAAACATACAATGAACACAGATAAAGTTCTTAGGATGTGGAAAACTTCTCTCAGCTTCCACTCAGCAGTAGTATGAGACTCCTCTCATTCCTCTGCCTACACCAGCCAGCAGGATCTGACCCTTTCTCTCTCTCAGTCTCAGTCTAACAAACTCATTCCAGAACTGAGTTAGTGCTTTTATAGGCTCTCTAGAAGTTAGGAAATGTCCACTCCCCTGTGATTGACATTAAATATAACATCAAATTAGCCACTAGGGGCCACTGTTGCTCCATAGAGAACAGTTCAGTTGGAACCTGCAGGTTTGTTTACAACATTGGGAAAGGTCAGACCTGAGGTCAGAACATTTTGTATTCCCAAACTCTCCTGCAGGAACATGCTGTCTGCTGCAACAGATACCTTAGAAGTGGGCAGCTAACATCTTAAAGAAACAAACAGAAGCTTTTGTTATTCTTATATCAAAACAGCCCTCTTAGTTTTGTTTTAGGTTAATATGCACAGAAAGACACTGTACTTAACCAGGACCCAATGGCTGCATCTCTCCTCAGCCAGGACTCGGTTTAATATTTCAGCAGTTTTATACATTATACTATGAGGCAACAGGGAAACTAAAGGGATACAGAAACACAAAAGGGTGTTGCTCCATTAAGCACACATTTGAGCCATTTGTTATGGCAAATAACAGTTTATACATTCCTGTCCTGAGTGTACTGTTACTCTGGGCATTTCATTACTGGTACCAGTACTTTTCCTTAAAATCCCCACATGGGCTCTTTTTATCAAAATGTTGCAGAGGTCACTTTCTTAACCTCCCAAGAGCTGGACCTTTAAAGAGGAAAAAAGGAAATAAAAGTGGGTGACAGCTAAGAGAAAAAAGAGGGGGACACCTAAAAGTGGCCAGCCTTTTAGACCAGAAAATACAAAGACAGAATAAAAGGAGAAATGAGAGAACTGTTGCAACAGAAGTTTCAGTAAATGAGAAAAGATGGTCCAGTACCATGACAGGGAGTTTCCCCACCACAGCAGCCAAGTTTTGGAAAAGTATAAAATTAGAACAGGTTTTATGATTTCTTAAGTGTGTGGTTTACCATAATTGATTTTGGAGCCACACCTGGATAACTGTGTCACTAAAGCAAAACAAACATTGGGTGCATTACATAAATTAAATAAAAAAAACAGGGGTAGTAGTGCAAAAGGTATGTTAGTAGCTAGTAATGCTGAACTCAAGTCTAAATTAATATACAATGCACCCTCTATTATCCACCAACTTTGGTGCACCAACGTTTTAACAGATATTAGAGGTGTGATATGTTGCATTGGTAAAATGTCATAAAATTAGCACAGGACTACATTTAGATATTAACTATTCAGTTTCTTTATTTCTGTACAGTTTGGTAACAAAAATGCTTAAAAACCAGAGTATGATAATTAAAATCTAGTTTAGTTAATTTCTCATTGATCATTCAATCAATTTTTAAGTAACCAGAGATGGACATCTGTTTGGCTTTGTTTGTCTTGATTACTTTCATTTTAGAATCTAATTGCCTCTCTCTCATTGGCCTGCAGTTCTCTCAAGGGAAAGTACAGAGCTGCAAGATTGAGAAGAGAGAGGATGTGACTATGGGGAGCAAGGGAGGCTGGGATAAAACCCATCACCTGCATGGCAGACACTATATACCTCTTAACATTTTGTCACTGAAATGCTGAGCAAGGATACTCAAAATGTAGGAAAGTGACAGATACTGGCTTTAATGATGTGGGACACATCAACACACCCGGTGGAATCTATGCATCAAAGGGCGTAAAGTGAGTGCCAAAAGCATGTACCCCACCCACACAGCTCTAAACCCACAGACAGGTACACACTGGTGACATTCACTATTGCTGGCCACCTGTCTGCAGTTCAGTCCTCCCTCCCAACATGCAGGTGCATGGAGGGCCAATGGGGGGTGGAGCAGTGGGCCCTGGCAGATATCCAATTGGATGCCTATCCTGGGTTCCAGAGTGGATCCCCAGTACTGTGGCACAGATCTGGGGTGGTGAATGGCACATGCAGTTATCCATGGTGTGCACCATACCACCATAGGTGCCACCAAACTGCTGTAAGCCAGTACCCATAGGTTCCTGTTGGCTAGTGATCCCTCCCCCATCTGACCCAGTGTGTCCTATAATGCCTGGTGCACAGCAGCCCCCCAACAGAGCCCTTGCCCAGGTCCCATAATGTAGAGACACCCCCCACAGCTGGAGCCTCGGCCTGGCAGCCTCATCTCGTAAGTCACCGAAGTGACATGACAGGTCCCTAGCATAGGTAACTGGGTACAGCCCACTAGTTACAGGTGGCCATTATCAGGGTGACTCTGTAGCACTGGAGTGGTCCAGTTCCATGGCAGAGTCACACAGATGACCACTGCAGGTAGTCCTCCTCAACCCCACCCCAGTACCATATGTCAACCACCCCGCCACTCAGTGGTGGATAGTGAACCCCTTCCCTCTCTCCATCCTTCCTGTAGCACCAACATCCCACTCCTCCCACCCCCATACCTGTATGTGAGTGTTGCTGTTGCTGGACAGTGAGTTACCCATCCCACTACAGAGTCCACCTCAGCCACCTGCCATCCAACCAATGCTGGGAGTGCACGGCCTGTTCATAGGGTGCACTATAAATAGGCAGCATGCTCTCTGCATTAGTTGGACAGCAGACAGTTGAGGTGGGCTGTGTGATGGGATGTGTCACGCATCTTCTAGTGACAGCAGAACACAAATACAGGTATGGGGGATGGGGAGTTGGGATGTTGATGTCACAGGAGGGATGGAGGGAGGGAGGGGTCCACTAACCACCACTTAGAAAGCTGATGGGGGATCAATGGATGGTACCAGGGTGGGGTTAGGGGACTACCTGCACTGGTCATTCATGTGATTCAGTCAGCCATGGTACTGGACCACCCCAGTGCTACTGAGCTGCCTCTGACAATGGCCCCCTGTAGCTAGTGGGTCATACCCAGTTACCTTCATTAGGGGCCTGTCCCTTCACTTCAGTGGCTTACAGGATGGAGGCTGCCAGGCTGAAGCTCCAGTTGTGAGGGAGTGTCTCTGCAGTATGGTACCAGGGCAGGGGCTCTGCTGGGGGGCATGCAGTTGCCTGAATGGCTGCATCCACCTGTCCCCATTTGCCCAGTGGACTGGGCAGCAAAGAGGGGTGACTGTTAGTCCCACAGCAGCCGGTGGCTGTAATCCATGGGAGCATGCACAGGATAAAGCAGGGTCCCCCAAGCTGTATAGTCTGCCCTCCTGCCCCCCCATATGGTGCCCTATGCACCATTGTGAATGGCGTGATGTGTGGGCATGTCCCTGTCACTTCTCCCTGGACTCACCGGGCATGTAGCTGCCTGGGCAGTCAGGGGATCCAGCACGCAATGGTCCACACCCATATAGTGAATGCCACCTGTGTGGCTTTCGATCATAGAGTTGCCTACGCATCACACTTATGCGGCACATAGGCAACATTTGGTTTGATGCAAAGAGCCCACATGGAGACACAAACTCACATCACTTGAAGCTAGTGACTTAATAAGGAGATCCAGAAAGATGAAGACAGGCAAGCACATCTGGCAAAACAAAGGGAGGCAGGAAGGAGGGTGAGAACAGCTAAAGCACTAACAGAGGAGAGGATAGCTAAGGAGGTCAAAAAAGGAGATAATACCTTCTTCTGGTGTGTGGGAGAAAGAGGAAGACAAAGAGAGGGATAGTGAGAATCAGGAGGGTGGAGGGACTGTGCAGAGGAAGATCAAGAGAAAGTGCAAATACTAATTGATTACTTTTGTTTGGTCTTCATAGCAGAGGGTGGGGGGATGGGCCAGCATGCTGCAGTAAGCAACAGGGAGCATGGGAGTGAACACAAGTCCATTCACAGTAGAGAGGGTCCAGAAGGGACTGGAAGCCTTAAAAGAGAATAATGTGATAGGATTGGACAGAATTCATCTAAGGATCCTAAAGGAATTGAGGATGGTGCTGGCTGCCCCACTGGCAGTGATATTTAGCACCTCAGTGGAGATTGGTGAAGCTCCAGAGGACTGGAGCAGGGCAGATGTGGTCCCACTGCACATAAATCGCAGTATGGTGGATGCGAACAGCTACAGGCCAGTCAGTCTCACATCAGTGGTAGGGAAGTTCATGGAGACATTGCTGAAGGAGAGGATCATGGAGCATCCTGAGGCAAAAGGGCTGCAGGACCACCAGCAGCAGCAAGGTTTCACTGGGGGGAGGTCATGTCAAACTAATCTTAGATTTCTTTGACTAGTTTAGCAGGGAAGTGGATTAAGGGAGAGCAGTGGACATGGCCTATTCTGACTTCAAATAAGGCTCCTGACACTGTGCCACACAGGAGGCTAGTTAAGAACCTAAGCAGCCTGAGGGTGGGTAAGAACATGACAAGCATGGGTATCAAACTGGTTAAGGGATAAAAGGCAAAGGATGGTGGTAAATGGTAGCCACACAAGTGATAGGAGAATGACTAGTGGGGTGCCACAGGGTTTGGTGCTGGGACTGGTCCTCTTTAATATTTTTATAAACAACACTGCAGTGGAACTTGAGGATAAGCTGTGTCTCTTTACAGAGGATACAGAAATCTGCATATATGGCTGACACTCAGAAAGGGGTCAAGAGAATACAAAGGGATTTGAGGAAACTAGAGGAATGGTCTAGACTCTAGGGGGTGGAAGCTGGGTTTCAATACCAAAAAAAGTAAGGTTATGTGCTTAGGACTGTAAAACCAAGGGCCTGTGTATAAGATGGGGTGAGTGGTGCTTAAAGTCACCAAGCAAAAAAAAAGATCTAGGGCTCATCATGTCTGATGACCACAAGGTAGCTAGGCGGTGTGAAAAAGCAGTGGGAAAGGCTAGCAGAATGCTGGGGTGCATTGGGGCACAGATTTCTAGCAGGATGAGGGAAGTGGTGCTGTCATTGTATCGCTCACTGGTGAGGCCCCACCTGGAGTACTGTGCCCAGTTCTGGAGGCCGCACCTCTGCAAGGACATTAAAAGGGATGGTGGCAGCACAGAGGAGGGCAACCAAAATGGTGAGGGGATTGCATGAGAAGCCATACAAAAAAAAGGCTGCAGAAACTCAACATGTACTCTCTGGAGGTGCATAGATCAAGAGGGGACATGACTGAAACCTACAAGTATCTCACAGAAGTGAACAAGGTGCAAGTGGAGTGTCTATTTCATAGAATGTAAGGCACTAGAACAAGGGAGTATGCAATGAAGCTAAGAGAGGGAAGTTTAGGAGAGATGTGTGGAAATACTTCTTCATAGAAAGGGTGGTGGATGACTGGAACAGCCTGCCAGAGAGGTACTGGAGTTAAAGATTATGGGGAACTTCAAGCTTGCATGGGATAAGCACATGGGCATATTATTTATTTATTTATTTTTTGTTGGTGTTGTTTCTGGGAGCCCCTCACCTTAACCCTTTGACGTCCCCCCTCCACGCCGACCAGGTATCATACCCCTTCCCCTTCAGCCCCCATGACTTACCCCTCGTGGTGGGGAGTGGAGAGGTACTTGCCCACCAGACCAGATCCAGTTCAGGGGAGGTGCCCTCCCGGCGGTGCTATGAGGGGGGACCATCGTCATCCATGATGAGGGCTCCATTTTTTCCTCTATTTTCTCCCCTGCAGAGAGAGGCATGCAGGACGTCAGTGGAGAGAGTGCACACGTGTCTGCAGATGCCACCTTCAGACATCGGACCCATTTCTGCTCTGTAATGCTTACAGCATTGGCGCACTGCCCCCCAGCCACCGCTAGGAGCCAGTAAGCGCCGATCACTGGCAAACCCCCCATCCAGAGAGGGAGAGCAGTCCCTCGGATGCTCAATCCATCTCCAACCCTGCCTACCCCCGACGACCCGTGCTCATTCCCAAACATGGGTCACCGGCATAGCGTGAGGTAAGGCTACCAGCACCTCAGCCCTCAGCACCACCAGGCCGGCCACACATGGGAATATTAGGAAGAGGAATGGGGGTAGGAATTGATACCTATGACCAACTAGGGTCAGTGGTGACAGAATGGCCAGGAAAAAGGGGTAGACTGGATGGGCCTAAAACTCCTTTTCTGTTGACAAAATCTATGTTTGTATGTTTTTTGCAGCATCCCACCCCTAATCACAGCTTGGATACTAGTTGGAAACATTAATAATAGGGTGGCAATGACTCACATTGAATCTTTTGTGGGATCCCCACCTTGCACTATCAGTAGCCAGGTAACTGCAATTCTTAAAGAGCTGTTAATCATACCTGGCTATCTAAAATAATGAGGGGGATTAGCATGGGGACTAGAGCATGGCAAAGTAGGGACATTTTAACTCATTGACTGCCATGGAAGACCAAGACCAGCATTAGTCAAGATGGATATATAGCTGGTTAGCTGCACTAGTCCAGGCTCCAGACAAGCAAAACAATGCCACCTTGCTTCTAATATGAAATCTTCCTTTTCTTTACCCCTCTCAGTGTCAATTATCTCTTCATCAATTATGTTGTTAATAGCCTCACAGCCACTTTCAAAGGTAACATAGTCCTCAGCAGTGCACTGTAAAATATTTCTTAAGACATTTACAACAATCAAAAACTTGGGACCATAATGCACTGCATCAGTGCCAGTAACATAATAGATGATAGAGGGTAAATAACATGAGAAAGATATGACCTGTACACCAGAAAGTACTGGCAGATGGTAGATAGGGAGAGTGGTGGATAACAGAGGGAATTAAAACATGGTGGATGAAGGGAAATAGCTGGGAGGTGGAATTACAAGGGTACTATCTTTTTAGGAGGGATAGACAGGGTAAAAAAGGAAGGGCATAGCACTGTATGTTTGGGAGATGATAATTGCAGTGGAAGGAAGGGAGGAGAAGGGATCCGCTGAGATCCTTTGGATTACGTTGGGTAGTAAGGAGGGGACAATAAAGATAGAGGTGGTCTACAGACCACCACATCAGCGCAAGGAGGTGGACTGGGAATTGACTAAGGATATACAGGAAAAGTCCAGGAAAGGGGAAATCCTAGTGGTGGGGGACCCGAACCTACCCGATGTAGACTGGCAAATTCCATTGGCCACAACAGAAAAGAGCAGGGGGCTTATTGGAATCCCTGCAAGATGTACTTCTAAGCCAACTAGTTAAAGAACCTACTGGGGGGAGGCTATATTAGATGTCATTTTAACAAACGGAGACAGAGTGGGGGAGGTTGAAGTTGGAGAAAACTTGTGGAACAGTGATCACCAGATAGTCAGGTTCTCCAACCAGGTAGGGGCAGAACTGGGCAGGTCAAATACCAGGGTGCTCGACTTCAGGAGGGCAAATTTTGAGAAGATGAGGGGCACCTTAAGAAGGGAGCTTGTAGGGATCAAAGAGTTGGAGGGTGTTGAGCAGCTGATTGAAGCAATTAAGGGCAGAATTCTCAAGGACACGGAGCAATGCATCCAGAGAATCAGCAAACACAAAAGGGGAAGAAATCCCCTGTGGCTGATGGTAGGGGTTAGGGAGGCTATCTGGGAGAAGAGAAAGGCTTTTAAGGCCTACAAAAGGTCACAGGAGGTAGAGGAAAGTGAGGTCTATAAGGATAAACTTAGGGAAGCCGGAAGAACAATTAGGAAGGCAAAGGCAACCACGGAGGAGAAACTAGCTAGGGAGGTGAAAATGGAAGACAAAAGATTCTATAGGTATGTGAGTGATTAGGGTAAAAACAGACAGGGGATTCCAAGATTTGGGGGGGGGGGGCGTTAAAATAGCTGTAGGAGATGAGGGGAAGGCAACTCTCCTAAATGAATACTTCGCATCCATTTTCATGACCGAAAAGGAAGAGAAAGGGCCTGTATTGAGTAAAAAGAGGAGGGAGGGTAAGGAGGCAGATGCAGGTCTCTTCACAGTGGTAAGGGTGTTGGAGGAGATTGGAAAAATAAAAATGGACATGGCTATGGGACCTGACCAAATACACCCAAAGGTGCTTTGTGAGCTAAGGGCAGATCTGGCAGGACCTCCGGCCAAGCTGTTTAATCTATCCCTGGAATTGGGGAGGGTCCCGGGAGACTGGAAAAAGGCAGAGGTGGTACTGCTATACAAGGGAGGGAAAAAGGAGGAGCCTGGCAACTACCGCCCAGTCAGTCTCACCTCGGTTGTAGGAAAGCTGATGGAAACTCACATAAAGGAGAGACTGGTAGGGTACCTAAAGGAGGAGGGTCTGATTGATGACAACCAACATGGGTTCATTTCATTTCATTTCATTTATTTTTCACCAGAAAGTGGTCTGGGCACTGCCCTTTTTCAGCCACGCCTGACATACAAAACATCACTTACAAGGAACATCAACAAACAGTACACTTGATACAATTAAGTACATTTACACAAATGTTCAGTATACAAGTGTTTGTGCATCATATGTTTAAAGTGCAAAATGACATTTACATTGCATGTCAGGCATCCATATTCATTCAACAGAGTAGGTGCATACCATGTGAAAACCTTCCTGCTCGTTTGGAGTTTGAAGGCAGGGATCTGATATGGTGTTAGGCCACTAGTCCTGGTACTCTTCTCACTTATCTTCTGAATCAAGGAGTTAAATAAAACCGTGGTTCTCCTAAACTAGCAACTCTATATACAAAAGTAGCTACAAGATTCTTTAACCGCCTAGCCGGAAATAGCACACTCAGTTTAATGTATAAGTCACAATGATTAGTTTTTAGTGGGGCCCTTAGTGCAAATCTGCATATATTGTTACATAAAGTTTTATATTTGGACTAAAATATACCATTATATTGATAAAAAATAATGTTCCCATACTCAAGAACAGGCACAAGTACTTGCTTGGATATAATTACTCTGGCCTGATCAGTCAAGGAGTTCACATTCTATACAGAAATCCCAGTTTTTGGTTTAGTTTCTTGCCCAGTCTGTCCGTGTGGGATATCATGCTCAAGCAAGTGTATGCCCAAATATTCGAATGTAGTTGCTGTTGACAAAAACAATCCATCCTGACCCATAATTTGAAGTTGACCCTGTTTCAGCAACTTTTGTTGAGTTCTGAATAACATCAAGTTTGTTTTTGTTTCAGTTATAAGCATTCGATTTTCTTTTATCCAATTTGATAAAACACTATACTTATTTTGTAGGGTTCACAGGTGGTAAAGAACCTTATTTAAACTTCTTGAACTCCCCTTATGACTATGAGAGAAAACTATTTACATATTTCTATCTTGAACTGTTAGAAAACAATGTCCTTAAAAAAGATATGGTAAACTGCAAGACGCTGCACGTAACTGTGTGAAGGGTAATATAGACGACCTGCCTCACATATTGTTCATGTGCCCTAATATGTAAATCCTAGAAATCTCTTTATGGAAGATATGTCTAAAGCTTATCTGCCACCAGAATTTAGTTAGTTAGTTAGTTAGTTAGTTAAAACTGGGGTGGGGGTGACACAAGACCTTGATAGGACTGAGTCTGCTGTGGGAGTTTCTAGGCAGAAGACCTACAGTTAGGCCATTGTGCCATATTGTGGAATATAAATAGGGAACACTGAAATCTATTACTGTGCATGATTAAAAAATCTTGGGTCTGATATTGAAAGGTTAGCACACCCACTAACAGGGTTAGTGGGCACTCTAACCCGGGTTGGCGTGAATGCTCATGGCCAGCCCATATTCAGAGGCCCCAGGAGTGCCTCACAACCCCAGCAGCACCAAACCACTAAAATACTGCAGCACGTTCCCTGGTGGCTAGTGTGACCGGGCAATCGCAGGGTGGGACTCACACTAGACTACCAGGGAATGCATACGTATGCTGAGAGGAGCAATGGAGATGTCACACTAGACCACCAGTGAATGCATACATATGCTCAGAGGAACGATGGGGGCATCACACTATACCACAAGTGAATGTATACATATGCTCAATGGAGTGATGGTAGGGTTACACTAGCCACCAAGGAAGGTTACAATGTGCGATCGGGAGTTTGGGGGTGGGTGGTGGAGCAGCAGCTTAGCACACAGTTTAGAGGTGTTTTGCAGTGGCAGTAAATAGTGTTGCTTTGGGGGGCTGTTTATTGCCACTGAAAACCTTTGAATGTACCACTGCAGGAGGGCACCCTCTCTTTTTCATAGGCACAACAGTATAATAGCGGTTTGGTGCTGCAGGGTTTGCGGGGCACTCCTGGGACTTCTCAAAATGGGCCAACCAGGAGAGCAAATGCAAACCCGTGTTAGTGCAACTGTTAGCCATGTTAGTGGGTGTGTTAACCTTTCAATGTTGGGCCCAAGGTTTTTTAATCATGTACAATAAGAAAGTTTAAAGATTTCAGTGTGTTCACTATTTATAATCCACAATGTGACACAATAGCCTAACTTCAGGTCTTCTGCCTGGGAACTCCCACAGCAGACTTGGTCCTTCCGAGGTCTTGTGTCACTCCAACCCCAGTACTAACTAACTAACTAACTAAACTAACTAACTAACTAAACAAAAATTGCAGAGTCATGGTTTACTAACCAACTTAGACCACAGAGGGCCATGATTCTGGATCCTGGTGTTTCTGGGGTGCCTCAGCTACCATTTGAATGATGTACCTCTGTACCTCATAGCAGCATAAGGTGCATGCAGGGGTGAGCTGTGGTCACAGCACCCCTTATCTCCAATATCTTCACCTCACATGTGGGTTTTTCTCCTCCTCTTTCACCTATGCAGTGTGCCATGATGATGTGTATTACAACAAGTTCCACTGCAATAAAAATCAAATGCATAATTTAAATAGCACTATTGTGGTCATACCGGTAATGAAATCGTGCTTTCCCATAACCACCTTCTAAATGCTCACTGTAGCCTTCAGTATGGCCTTTTTCCTTTTTCACCATAAATATATTTTTTTAACGATCATTTTTCAGCCCTGAGATGCAGCTGGTTGAAGGAGATCCACCCCCTGTATTGGCCAGGTCCCAACACATGCCAGGATCCAGGCATCATGGGGCTCGCACCGAGGTTCCCACCTCCCCACTTGTCTGTGGTGGAGCCAGTTGTTCAATGACCTTGATGCATGATCGGGCATGCTCGCATCCCCAAGATGCAGAGGTCCACCATTCCCCACCCCAACAGGCCCCTCATATGGTCCCAGACTGTCACCCCCCCACCAATGCTAGGAGTTCGTAGGCCCCAGATACCAAATTCCCTCCCTCCCTCCCTCCCCCAGAGAAAGCAAGCAGTCCCTGGGATGCTCAGCCTCCTCCCCCCCTCCCGGCTGACCCTCCGACATCCAAGGTCCGCTCCCGAACCCTGGTCTTCAGCACCACAGATGGAAGCGCTTCCACTGCACCAGCAGGCTGGCCATTTCACCATATTTTTGAATGTTAGTTCATAGTTAATTTATAGTTATTCTGAGTAATGTAATGAAATTCGATTAATAAAATTCATGAAACTGAGGCCACGTATGCTACATGCATTTTACTTCTGTTACATTACCAGATTCGGTTTTAACAGGCTTTAGCCATACTGTTACAAATAAGCATTTTTTTTCACTTCATATTAATTAATTATGCAGACAAAAATGCTTGGCTGTAGCTCACACATTACCACCATGAAACCAGAACCAAATTGTTGAAAAATATGGTCAGATCTACATATAGTATATCACAGTCATGTACAAAAAAAAAACATATAGTACAACAATTATTCAGAATAATTATAAATGAATTAATTAACATTCAGACCATATGGTGAAAAAGAGAAAAAAAAAGCTATGTTGAAGTCTACAGTGAGTGCTTAGAGGTGGGTTCAGAGTGATGTAGCCATAATGATGTAGCTGTACAGCACAACTGATACACTTTTTGGTACCTAATGTGATTGGTTATGGGGAAGCACGGTTTTAATGCAGATATGACCATAACAGGATTGGGTATTTTTATTAAGCATCTGATTTTTATTTAGGCAGTCTCCCTGAGAATACATTTATGGAATAAGACTACTTGAATACAAGCATGAAAAATACTATTAACAGAACTTCTTGAAGGAATAATAAGGATATGAAGTGTAATTGAATAGTTAATTGAAAGCTTACAATGTATACATTCATTCTCATTTATAGAATCCCCAGAATAGGTGAAACACCAAGGTTTTTGGAGAATAAAAGCATTTTTTGATGGAAACTGAGTTGTGTTGTGACGTTTTTCAGCCCTGATAGGCCTCCATCCTGTGACATGAACTTTTGTAGCACAGGCCAGCTCCACATACCTAACGTAAGGATTCTACATTGATGATTTCCAGAAGGCACTTTGTCACTTTTGGGGATGTGCTGTTAGTCATTAATCATCACCATTCATAAGGGAGATCCCATTTCCATATTGCATCTCAACATTAAACTCCATAGAATACACTGGTTTATTTTTTGTTACAAATGGAAATCTTGGATTTAATGTAAGAAATACAGAGCATGTTTATAGTGTAGCTAGTAAGCTAGTACTGAATATGATACTAGAAAGAGAAATGTACTTTTTCTACACCCCTGTTTTCATATTTCTCATGTAAGACTCTCTGCATCCCTAGTACAATTATATTTATACACATGAACATGTAGCAGCAGAATAGTGCTTTTTACAAAAAAAAAAACAAACACAGGGCTACAGAGAGATTCTATTATCTCTCAAAAGATCCCTCAAGTGTGTTGGATATTAAAATACAAGCATGAAAAAAAGCTCATTATTTTTACAGACTGCTTTCAGTATTGCTCAGTAACCTTTTTCAGTTTCAACTTCATTGGTTGTCATGACTACTAACAATATCTACCAGCTGAATGTATTTTTTTAGATGATGGCTTCTAAGAGCAGGCGCCTTCTAACTGAGCTTTTAAAACACTGGTTTGCGTGTCTGACTGACTCTTGTTTTTGATGAATGAGTGCAATATGAACAGTGAGCAATAAGTCCTGCCAGGGTGTGGGCGCTGGATTCTTGTACACCCAGGGGTACAGTCCTGGAAATGTGGGTATCCACTAACCCTACCCCACACCCTATAGGGTCTTACTGCTCTTAGAAGATGGGTATATTTTGAATTACAGATCCAGGGAGTGCTTACCTCTGCATGTGAGACACTCTTACTATGTCAAGATGGTCTCATGCACAGCTGCCCTTTAGATTGGCATATTTGGAGAAAGTTTTTAAAATGTTAGTATACTGAGCACTCTTGATCAATATTATATTAATACTGCCTCCAAGATCACTCTTACAGTTATAAAAGTGGTCTCACCTACATCGTTTGGTTATCAGACCCATTCAGCTTCAGTTTGCAGTTCTCATACCCTAAAAAGACACATGAGACTGGTCTCGGAAGAGGTACTAACATACAAAACAAAATCTGGTCAGAGCCAGTACAGTTGCTCAGCATGGCAAGTCTGAGTGAAAGAATACTCGGAGCTCTCGCCACGTTGGAGTCTGCCATATACAAAATGGCCACCGTGATAGAGCTGCACATGTGTGATACTGATGCATGCACCGTTTGATTTGGTGGCCATCTTGGGCAGAGCGGCCATCACTTCCACAGTTGCAGTAGAAAAAGTAGTGCCCTGAGAAGGGAGTGTGTTTATGCTGCCAGAGGAGGGGAAGGCCCGTTAAACCAATATGCACTGGAACTCTGCCACAGCACTGTGGAAGCATGCCGGAGAGCTGTCCAGTCACATGCTTCCACAGTGCCCTCTTATAGAACGATAGCAATATGTCTGTGGAGCTCTGCCCAAGCAGCTGTAAAAAGAAATATACTATTTTGAAGTGCAAATGAATCAAGTTTTTATTTTATGTGGAATCTGAATAGGAGAAAAAAAAGTATCTTTTGGGGGGAGGGTAAACAAAATGAAAGTTACCTTGTGATGCACTTAGTAGGGGTTGGATAAAATAATAAAGGCAGATAGAAAGTACACACTTCTTTGTGAAACAAATATTAAACATAGAAACATAGAAATTGTTGGCAGATAAGGACCGCTAGGCCCATCTAGTTTGCCCGTAGGCCCTATACATTGTGCGTGGCCACTGACCCTATGTGATCAATGACTTTTTATCACTCCCTCCCCTCTCAGGCTTCCTTTGTGCCTGTCCCAGGCATGCTTAAACCCCTTTACTGTGCTTGCCCCCACTGCCTCCTGTGGCAGACTATTCCAAGCAGTGACTACCCTTTCTGTATAAAAAAACTTCCTCACATTACTTGTTAATCTACCCCTTCCAATTTCATATCGTGCCCCCTTGTTCTAGTACTTTTTCTACATTGGAAGAAGTCCCCTACCTGCACCTTGTTAATGCCCTTGAGGTACTTGAAAGTTTCAATCATGTCCCCCTGCTGCCTCCTCTCCTCTCCTCCAGTGAGTACATATTGAGGTCCCTTAGTCTCTCCTCATATGTTTTGTGGTGCAAGCCCTGCACCATATTCAAGGTTGTCCTTGTATTTGTACAAGGTTATGCATCTGAGGTTGTCCTTGTATTTGTAATGGGTTATATATTTGAAGCTGTCCTTGTATTTGTAGGTGATTATATCCGAGGTTGTCCTTGTATTTGTATTTGTAAGTGGTTATATATCTGAGGTTGTCCTTGTATTTGTAAGTGGTTAATATTTGAGATTGTCTTTGTATTTGTAAATGGTTATATATCTGAGGTTCATAGGTTACTTCAGAGCATAGAAGACATGCGTCCATATAGCTCGCTGATTTATTAACAATACCCGCTAATACCTTTACTAATCAAGTAAGAATCCAACCTATTTTTAAAGGTATTCATAGTAGGACTTGACATTACTTCACTTGGTAGTGAATTCCAAATTCCTGTTATTCTTATGGTAAACCAATTTCCCCTTTTTTTGGTGTTATATTTATCTTTATACAGTTGGTAGGTATGTGACCTAGTATCGTAACTTTGTTTTTTAATATTTATATCCAGTTGTTCCCGTAGTTGCTCATCACTGAGTGCTCTATATATTTGACACATGTCGCGTATCTCTGATACTCCAAGGAAAATAATCCAAGTTTTTCCAATCTCTGATCATATTCCAAACCCTGAACCCCTTCATGCCTTTTGTTGCCCTTCTCTGCACCCTCTCCAGGGCAGCCACGTCCTTCCTATAGCCTGGTGACAAAACTGGGCAATACTCACATGGGGAGCACCAGTGAGGTGTACAGTGGCAGCAACACTGCCTTTTCATGGCTTGTGATGTGTTTACGTATACAGCATAGAATACCGCTTGCCTTCCTTATCATCTGGATGTATTGTTGACCAAATTTTAATTCATTATCTACTATTACTCCTAAATCCTTTTCATCCTGTACGATCCTTAATTCCTTATTGGCTAGTATATATTTAAAATGTAAGTTGTTCCTGCCCAAGTGCATAACAACACACTTTTCTATATTGAATGATGAGCCCTTATTGTTTGCCCATTCTTCCAATTCTATAAGTGCTGTCTGCAACATAGTGGCTTCATTTATATTGTTGACTGAGTATCCCAGCTGTGTGTCATCCACAAACTTTGCTAGCCATACTTCATTACTTACATTCATATTAGAAATATATATATTAAGGCTGAGGTTGTCCTTGTATTTGTAGGTGGTTATACATCTGAGGTTGTCCTTGTATTGTAGGTGGTTATATATCTGAGGTTGTCCTTGTATTTGTAAGGGGTTAATATTTGAGGTTGTCCTTGTATTTGTAAATGGTTATATATATAAAATTGTCTTTGTATTTGTAAGTGGTTATATACAGTATCTGAGGTTGTCCTTGTATTTGTAGGTGGTTATATATATGAGATTGTCCTTGTATTTGTAGGTGATTATATATTTGAAGTTGTCCTTGTGTTTGTAAGTGATTATAGTAATGAAAAGTTCATTAAGAAATATTGAAACATAGAATTTGATGGTAGTTAAGGACCGCTTGGCCCACCCAGTCTGCCCATTTTTCCTTAACTACATTTTTACTGTAGACCATACTTGACCTACAGCTCTTTCTCCCTCCCCACTTACTTTCCACTATAATTCCCTTGTGCCTATCCCATGCATTCCTGAACCCCACCACTGTTTTTGCCCCCACCACCTCTGCTGGAAGGCTGTTCCAGGAATCCACCACTCCTTCTGTGAAGAAGTAGTTCCACGTATCGCTCCTGAATCTACCTCCCTCCAGCTTTATAGCATGTCCTCTTGTTATTGAGCACATTTCCTTCTGAAAAATACTCCCTTCCTGTACCTTATTTATATCTGTGAGGTATCTGAAGGTCTATATCATATCCGCCTCTCCATCCTCTCTTCCAGGGTATACAGACTGAGGTCCTTTAGTCTCTTCTTGTAGGACTTTTGATGCAGACCATGCACCATTTTAGTTGCCCTCCTCTGGATGACCACCTGTCTGTGTATGTCCTTCTAGAAATGTAGTCTCCAGAACAGGACACAATACTGTAGGTGGGGTTTTACCAGCAGTCTATACAGAGTCACTACCACCTACCTCTTTCTGCTGATTATAGCTTTCCCTATGAACCACAGCATACCACTAGCCCTTCTGACGGCCACACTGCCTGGTCATCTTTAGGTCATCTCATAGGAATACCCCAAGATCTTTTTCCTGCTTGGTAGTTGCCAATACCATGCCATCCATTTTATAGTGTATAATAGAGCATTATCGTGTATGATGGAATGTTGTTAGTGACAGAAAGTGATCACATCACCAGCAGAAAACAGGAAGCTGTTATCCCTCTGTACAGACAGTTGGTGAGACCCCATCTGGAGTACTGTGTCCAGTTCTGGAGACCCCATCTCTGCAAGGACATAGACAGGTTGGAGGCAGTCCAAAGGAGGGCAACTAAAATGGTGCAGGGTCTGCAAGAGAAGCCATACAAGGAGAAACTAAAGGAGCTTAATATGTGTACCCTTGAGGAAAGGGGGGGAGACATGATAGAAACTTTTAAGTACCTCAGCGGAATCACCAAAGTCCAAGAGGGTAGCATCTTTCAAAAATAGAGATATGCAAGATTAAGAGGGCACAATTTGAAGATGGGGGGTGGATCAGGGACAATGTGAGGAAGTATTTTTTCACAGAGAAGGTGGTGAACATATGGAACAGCCTTCCTGAGGAGGTTGCGTGGTCTAAAACTGTGGGAGAATTCAAGAATGCATGGGACAGATATAAGGCAATTCTTGTGGAGGATAGAAAGAAATAGGCTGTTGGTTAACTAGGATCTGCAGCTTATCCTGTAGGTAGGGAAATGGGCAGACTAGGTGGGCCAAGCAGTCCTTATCTGCTGTCAAAGTCTATGTTTCTATGTTACTTCTCAAACCTTGTTATGCTACACTAGCAGCATCATTTATACTGTTATGCTGCAGTAGCTACATATTCACTGCAGCATAACAGCATAGATTGATCCTGCTTGTGCTTGGTCACCTCACATGTTCGTAATTCCCACAGCAGCGACAGTTGGCGGTACTCAGGGTGACCCGCTTTGCATTTCCTAAGACTGGAGTTGTGTTTTCTTAACAATGGACATTATTACAATTTTTGGACATTTAACAGTTTCTGTATTTTAATTAAAGTTGCTTTTTTTTGTGTGTGTGTGCTGCCGATCCTAGCATGCTGTCTGTGCTAGTCATAAGCAGTGTCCGGTCTGTAACATTGATTCCGCTAAAGTAAGTAAAATTTTAACTGCAGAGCATTTTCTTTGTGTGTCTCAATGTTTTTATTTAAAGACACAGCAGTTTCTGGCATGCACTATAAAAAACAATGAATAGGAGACCATCAGTATTAAGCTGTAGTTAGAGCATCTCACGGTTCCCATGGCGACCCAACCTCTCGCACTGCACTCTTAAGGTTAAAGTGATCACCATGGAAAACGTCTTGATGATCTAACTAGCTTGTTACCAGTAGACACTCATTCATTATTCTTTATATTCTGTATGGAAATCCATCCTTTTCAAAATGCTGTTGTACCACAGTTTAAAGGTCATGGAATATGATTGTACCCTTTTGTGGTAGAACAGCATTCTAGAGCCTCTATAGTCTGCACAAGTCAGTTTCATTGTGAAAGAGAAAAAAAACACAATGCACACATTTCACATAATACTATGCACTATAAAAAAAATTCAGGATGAGCAGCTTTATGCATAACCAGTATATTTTGCCACCTCGGGCTTCTAATTCCCACGGACCTCTCGAGCTTCGCTCTTGAGGTCAAACAGAATCAGAACCCCTCTGTGGCAGAACACACTGGTTGTGCATAGTTGCCCATCCAGTATTCTCTATGGACTCCACCCCTGGGTTTCTGTGCTCTAAGTACATTATTTTGCACTTTTTCGCATTGAAGCCCAGCTCCCATACCCTTGCCGACCCCTCTAGTTTACTTTTCTCAGGTCTCTGCACACAACCCCCCCCCCCGCAGTATCCACCTTATTGCAGATTTTGGTATCAATCTGCAAAGAGGCAGGCCTTCCCTTCCAGCTTCTCTGCAATGCCACTTAGAAGACATTTAACAGGACTAGCCCCAGCACTGATTGCTGAGGCACCCCGCTGGTCACTCTCTGTTCCTCGGAGTGAACTGCATTTACCGCCACCCTCTGTCACCTATCCCCTAACCAATTTGTTATCCAGTTTACTACCTTTAGACACACTCCTAAGCTACCCAGCCTGCTTACTAGTCCCCGATGTGGAACGGTGTCAAAACCTTTACTGAAATCTAGGTAGGCCACTTCCACCACTCCACCCTGATTTGAATCCTTTGTCACCCAGTCAAACAAATCTCTCGGATTTGTTTCACATGACCTGCCCGCATGAACTGCTGCCTCAGGTCTTGTAACCAACTGGATTCAAGATATTCCACAATCCTTTCCCTCAGCAATGATTCCATTAACTTTCCCCTCTACTGATGTCATGCTGACTGGCCTATAATTGCCAACCTCCTCCCTGCTACCACTTCTGTGTAGTGGGTGGGACTACATCCACCTTCCCATTCCTCCAGTCCTCCTGAATAACTCCTGTTTCCAGTGAGCTGTTAAACAGGACTGTCAGAGGTGCAGCCAGTATCTCCCTGAGATCCCTCAATACCCTTGGATGCACCCCGTCTGGCTCCATTGCTTTTTCCATCTTCAGATTAGCGAGTCTCTTCAGGACTATCTCCCCCAAATAAGACTAGTGTCCCCTCCTCCCTCCCTCCCTCCAATGCTTATGTTACTTTTTGTGGCCCTTCCTTCTTCTTCCTGTCTGAACACTGAATAAAAGTATTTGTTCAGGATGTCTGCCCTTTCCTGGTCAGCCTCTTCCCAGTCCTCCCTTCACTTTTTCATTTCATTTATTTTAATTTAATTTCATTTGTTTTGCCAGGAAAACCTCTATTGGCCAAAGCTCATTTGCCAGGAGGTCCTGGTTAGGACAGTACAGTGCAGAAAAAACAAAACATAGTAATGATAAGTATGCAGAATGAGGAATTAATGTAAAAGTACAATAGCATATAGTCTGCTAAATCATAGTAACGGGTAACAGAGACTAGAGACAAAGAAAAACATGATTTAAAGCATAAAAATGGTAAAAGAGCAGGGTGGATGCAATTTGTAGAAAAATATGCAGATACCATCATATGATTTAAAGGAGAACTGCACTGAACCTGTAAGTCATCTTTCCCTGTAGAAGCTGGTTTTTAACTACTAGTTCAAATTATGTTACTTATCCATTTCTGCAGGCTGTATTATGATATTAGCGGGTGTTTCTGATTTATACACTGCTAGTAGGTACCATTTTATAACAGTATGATGTAGTTTATGTCACCTGCTCAGCTCTTCCATTGTTGGAACAATGCATCCATATTCTAGTGTAGAACACTATGGCTGGAAAGGGACATAAGCTACATCATACAGTTCTAAAATGGCACGTAGCACCAGGGTGTACATCAGAAACAACCAATGAGATTATTAATAGGCAAGAATAGATGGAATGATAACAGAATTTTAACCAGTTTTTAAAATCCAGCTTCTACTAAGAAAAATGCCATTCAGGTTCGACGCAGTTCTCCTTTAAGGCATAAAAATGGTAAAAGAGTAGGCAGCTACAATTTGTAGAAAAATATGCAGATACCAATAAATCATATATTACAGGCAAATGCTGTACATTTATTAGAGCAGTAGGGGGTCACTCAGGTGCTTGAAGGTTACATAAGCTCACAATGGAGTTCAGTTTGAGGTGGGTTTGAATTTTGCTCCAATAAGTTGGGGAAAGCCACCTTGAGGCCATTTTCCCATATTTAGAAGCAATTCTTGGTGTCTCAAGCAAAATATAGTTGCATGCTCTCAGGTTGTAGGTGCTAGAGACCTTGCAGAGCAAGTCAGAGATGTATTGGGGTATTGCCATTACAGTCCTACCCCTGGTCTTCCTCTTTTCACTTGCATAGTTGAAAAATGTCTTGTCCCCTTTCGTTACCTCCTGGGCTATTCTCTCTTCAGTTTGTGCCTTCACTCTCCTCACTGCTTTCCCTACCTCCCTCTGTTTCCCTGATACACCTCCCTATCCTCCTCCCTCTGCATCGCCTTATACCTTCTGAATGCTACCCTTTTAGCCTTTACCTTTTCAGTCACCTCTTTTGAGAACCATAGCAGTCTCTTTTTCCTTTTGCTTTTGCTCACTTGTTTGACACAGAGGTTTGTTGCCTTTACTATGCTTCCTTTTAGCTTCACCCACTGTTCTTCAAACCCACCCAGGCCATACACCCCCCACCATGTCATACCTGAGGCATTTATCCATCTTTATAAAATCTGCCCTCATGAAGTCTAGGACCCTCGCCCTTGCATGGTTAGATTCCGTGGCCATCCTTATATTGAACCACACCATATGGTGATCACTGGTCACCAGGTGGCCTCCCACCTTGATATCTGCAATACTGTCCTTGTTAGTGAGTATCAGGTCCAGTATTGCCTCATTATGAGTTTGCTAACTAGTTACCTGAAGAATTCCCTCTTCAGGGAGTCCAGGCTCTCCTTGCTTCTAGCTGAAGCTGCTGCTGGGAAGCTCCTACCTACATCAAGCAGGATGAAGTCCTCCACAAGCAGCACCTCCCCCTTTTCTGTTATCTTGCCAGTGGCATTCACCAGTACCTTATATAATTTCTCCCCCTGTACAGGAGGTCTGTAGATCAGTCCAGTGCAAATAGTGTCTCCATTCCCCATCTCCAGGGCAACCCACAGTACCTCTGCCTCCCCATGTATTCCCTGTGTCTCCAGCACCTTTATGGTTTCCCTCACATAAAGCACCACACCCCTTCCTTTCCTTTGCACCCAGTCCTTCTGCAACAGAGTATAGCCTAAGGTAATGGTCATAATATCCAAGTTGGCCTCTGCCATGATGGCTTCTTGGTCCAAAATCTTATTTCCTAGACTTCTAGCATTTACATACATGGCCTTCCAGATTTTGTTACCACTCTACTTCTTGCCCCCCTTTTTTTCTCCTTCCTACCTCTCTTTTTAATGCTCCCCTTCCCTTCACCTGATGTCTGTATCACCCTGCTTCCTTCATTAAATTGCTCCCTAGGGAATTCCTTTCCCCTCAGTTTTCCTTATTCTCTACTTCAGCATGTGGGAGGGCAGTTTCTGCCTCACTGATACCTTCTGCCACCCCTCTTGGCTAGTTTAAATGTTCATCGAAGTAACATTTAAACTGCTCACTGAAGACTGTGGCACCCCTCCCAGATGGATGCAGGCCATCACCCCTGTATAGGCACTTATCTTTCAAGGTGGATTCCCAGTCACCAATGTAGCTGAACCCCTCCTCTTTACTCCATTCGTTCAGCCATGAGTTGAAGCTTCTGGTGCAGAAACCCCAGCAAAAGTCACTGAGTGAGCCGCATGTCTAAGAACCCTTCCCAGTTCCCTAAACTCCGCCTGCACTATCCCAGTCCCATCGCTAGCCAGGTCATTAATCCCCAGGTGGACAATGACATCCAGCTTTCCCTTCTGTCCTGCTGCCCCAGCAATCCACAGGATCTGCTTACCATCCCTCTATGCCATGGCACAGTGAAAGCACCTAACCTGCTTCTCTCCCTCCTTTCTTATTCCAAAAACTATATTCCTCACAATTGAGTCCCCCACTAGAAGTTGCTTCCTCCTCAGCGATCCTCTACCACCCTTCTTGGGGTTTTCACCATGGAGGGCCCCCACATCCTCCTTGGTCACTACTGAAGGTGCTTCTACCTGGCAGCACTACCCATACAAAGTGATGTAGGAATTACATAGTGGTACTGGTTGAGGAATGTGCCTCTGTCCCCCCACCCCCACCATTCCTGAGTCTACGATAGTCTAGTCATTCCTCCTGCCTGGCATCCTCTGAAGTAATGGTGGCAGACTTGGTGGCCCCTGGGTAGGAGAAGAGGTCCCCTGAATGCTAGCCAGCTTGGTCTGGAGTCAAGAGACTTCTTCCCTCAACCCAGCAGTTGGGGCAGCACCACAGTCCCCAGAAGGTCTCTCTGAAAACTGTCACCCCACAGCCATTGCATTGAACAATTCCTAGCATTCTCAACTTCTATTCTGCATGTGTTACATGGAAATTGTTTGTACTCTTATCCCTCATAGGGTGTTTCTAGTTTTCCCGGTTTT
Organism: Neoceratodus forsteri; assembly: GCA_016271365.2. Classification (NCBI taxonomy): domain Eukaryota; kingdom Metazoa; phylum Chordata; order Ceratodontiformes; family Ceratodontidae; genus Neoceratodus; species Neoceratodus forsteri. Next base: position 1,463,270,568 of record CM057449.1, read on the forward strand.
TGTTTGTTTTTATTTGTACTCCCCCATGCCTTGTTTAAATCTCTTTATTCTCCTACTCTGGATAGGATGTTGCTCTTATTACCAGTTTTGGCATACCTTTGAACTTCTGCCCTTCCCAGCAGTGACTGTTACACAGTAGTGAACAAGTGCCTTACCTTAGTTGACTGTCAGAGTCCCCCACTTCTCGACTTCTTTCTGCTGATGCCTGCTTGTGCCTAAGAAACCAGTCACCTGTTCTACTAACTCGCTGGGATAATTAGAGTGAAAGTATTTTTATAGTGCTCTTGTAAAAAAGGCACTAAGCCGCTCTCAGCTCCACCCACCAGTTACACTCTCGACTCACAGGGCTTCCTGAATCAGCTCAGACCAACATTAATCTCCTGAGCTAGTTTCCCCCCACACCACCTGTTACAATTTTAAAGTAAAGTTAAGTTCCCTAAACACTGCCAACAAATCTCCTTATTCTCCCCACTAACCCTGGTTAATGGTGAGTTAGGTATGTGTGACAGTGAACACTTAATCAATCAGGCATCTTTGCTTTTTCATTTTCATAATTTATGAAGTGTACTGGGTAAGTAAAGCAACAGTTGGTAAGGCTGTAAGGACCCATAGTGTTTGCCATGGGTGAACGTCTATGTCTTGAAGAGTAGCCATTGGTGTTGAGGTCTTGCTGCTTTGAAGTGTTGCTGCCACAGCTAGGTCTTGCTGCCTTAAGGGGATACCACCAAGGTGTTGATCTTTTGACGTGTTGCTGTTGGCGCCAAGAATTTCAGTTCTTGTTTTGCTTTTGTGTGAAGATCCACCCCAGTAGCACGTTAAGCTTTCTTCGGAGTAATGCCCTGTCTTACCGACAATTTCTCTTGCTTGCAGCCCTGTATTTGAACGGATTTGGATGGCAGTTGCATAAATGCTATGATTTATTTATCTGGTGATTAGTTTTACCACCATGAAGAGTCTTGGCATCATGAAGTTTATGTAATTTTTCTCCATCAACTCGCAGTTAAATCAAATTTCTTTTGGTGTCCAAAAATGTGGTAGTTAATGGGGGTGTAGCTAGAACACTGGTGCAGTATGTTGACTTTTACTGATGTAACTTTCTAAACTTTTAACTGGCCACCAAAAATATTTTGGGGGAGGGTTCTGAATGCATACTGCAAATCCCCTATTTGCTTTTGTGTTGCATTCCTGTGGGTCATTGTAGTTTTTGGTTTCTTTGTTATGTGACAGTCAATATTTAGAGCTGGTTTCATATTGTTTGTGGGTAAAAGAATTGGTCATAACTCTCAGAGACAGTCCTGACCATCCTAGTTATGCCTGACCATATTCCTTTGTATATTAAGCCACACTTTTTTTTTATTTTTTTTATTTATACTTTTCGCCTCCTCTTCTTAACCACCAAGCTATCCATGATCAGGATCCCCCTGCTGCAGCATCCCGTTCTGCCGTACTCCCTATTCCCCTGGCTTGCCCCCAGGGCAGGGATGTAGCACCCCGGTTAGGCGCCACGAGCAGCCGGGTTAGGGGCGGAGTCGGGCTGAGGAGCCTATGGCAGCCCGAGGGATGGACATCATTAAGGCGGTGGGAGGAGGCTAGGTTTTTTCTCCGTTAGAGGGGCGAGAACATGCAATGACACCTGCGTCTGTCCCGCCCCTTAGTAACTGCTGGCCCGTATGCTTCGAGGTTCTCCTGGTCTCCACCAGGTGTCTCTCTTGCAATGGTGATATCCTGCGCCTTCCCCCCGGAGAAGGAGAGCAGTCATGAGATGCTCGATCCTTCTCCCCCTGGCCGGCCCTCCGATGACCTGAGTCCATTCCTGAACCCAGGTCACCGGCGTCGCAAGCGGAAATCCAACCACTGCGCCGGCGGGCCGGCAAGCCACACTTTTTGTACTAATCTAGACACAGTATTGGGAGACAAAACTGGAGAAGGCTTTAGTGTAGTTAGCTCAGCGGTACACAGAGCAGGGTGGTGAGCAGCTTTGCCTTTCTGTTGTTTGTGAAGTTGTTTAATGATTGAGGTAAATACATTATTTGCTGATAGGAATCAAGACTCTCCTATGAGACTTTGGTTTCACTGGTTAGCAGCAGAATTTAAATACCTGCTGAGGGTAGCATGTAATCCAGAATATCTGGACACAAACATAACAACACCTCCGAATATTGTTTACATTTTCTGGAGTTATGGTTTTCCAGGCAAATGTTATGTTTTTGTTTTGTGCCCAATGATTACATACAGTGACTGGTCACCCTGTAGGTTAAAGTAAATAGCTAGGTTAGAAGGCATTTGTTTAAGTGAGAGAAAAAATGGCTGCTGGTGTAGATTTGAACACTCTATGGCAGTAAAGTAATTTTTTTTTTTTGAAAATACAAAAAGCTTCAGCAGTTAAGAGCAGCAGTAGGGAGGGAGGGAGGGAGGAGACAGAAGCTAAGTGGACAGGATCTCTTGAACGGGGTCGGAACAGGAGGAACAAGAGAAGCTATCATGATTGGCATTGACCAGCTGGGGGCTGAGCAGGAAGCCCTGCCCAGAAGTCGTCCCATCTGAAGGATAAAAGGCTGCACTCTTAATACGTTCCATCCACATTCATGTCCCAGAACAGGAGTAGCACAGAACAGGAGTGGAACAGGAGTGAGACTAGCATCATAGGCATTGGCAGATGTCCGCTGGTGAGATAGCAGGTATGCAGGGAACTCAGCCAGTCCAGTAAGGTGAGGTAGGGTAGACTATGTGTATTCTCATTGCCACATGTGTTAAACAGTACAGGAACTGCAAACATCTGTAAGGTGAGTACTGTTAGAATGCCCCATCTAGGAATAAGGGAAGCAGGGGGAGACAAAGGGGGAAACTTAGGAAACCCTAACAAGGGTAAAGGCAAACAGGTATTAACGAATGGAAAACATTAAAAAAAACAATTTAGGGTTAGGGTACACAGGAAATGAAAAAGGGCAAACTTAAAAAAAACATTTAGGATAAGGGTAAGATGGGAATGGCAAAGAGGTAACATTAAAAACCCTATCTAAGGTCAGTCGACAAAGGGTTACATTGATACTTAGACACTGTTGACAGATCAGGGCCTATGGCCCACCCAGTCTGCCCATTTGCACTTGTAAGTTCCCTTTACATTTTTCTAGAAGTATGTTGCCCCTTACCCCTAACCTCCAGAATTCCCTTATATCTGTCCCATGCATTCTTAAATCCCTTGATTGTTTCAGCCTCCACTGCTTCCTCTGGTAGGGTGTTCCACTTGTCCACCACCCTTTCTGTGAATAAATTCTTCCTCACGTCTCCTTTGAATCACCCACCCTCCAACTTCATCCCATGCCCTCTAGTCTTGGAACATATTTTTTGTTGGAAAATAGTGTATTCCTGCACCCTGTTCCTCCCAGTAAGGTACTTATATGTCTCTATCATATCCCCTCTTTTCCTTCTCTCCTCCGGGGAGTACATATTTAAGTCCTTCAGCCTGTCCTCATAGGACTTGTGATGCAATCCCTGTACCATCTTTGTTGCCCTCCTCTGAACCTTCTCTACCCTGTCTATGTCCTTGTGTAGGTAAGGCCTCCAGAACTGTACACTATATTCCAGGTGGGGCCTCACTAGTGTCTTGTATGGTGGAATTATGACCTCTCTTTTCCTCTGGTGATGCCTCTGTCTATGCATCCCAGCATCCTATTTGCTTTACCTGCTGCTACGTTGCACTGTTTCTCTACCTTGAGGTCATCAGAGATGATAACCCCAAGGTCCCGTTCCTGCTTGATGCATGCTATATCCTCACCCCCCTCAACTGATATGTTGTTCCAAGGTTTTTGTGCCCCATATGCATTATCTTGCACTTCTTTGCATTGAATTTCAACTGCCAAACCCCTGACCATTCCTCAAACTTCTGCAGGTCCCTCCTGATTCTGTCTATACCCTCTGGCATGTCCACTCTGTTACAGAGCTTTGTGTCATCAGCAAACAGGGAAATTCTGCCTTCTAGGTCCTGCACAATGTCACTGATAAAAACGTTGAATAGGACTGGTCCCAGCACTGATCCCTGGGGTACCCCACTGGTCACTCTTCCTTCTGTGGAGTGACAGCCATTTAACACCATCCTCTGTGTCCTGCCACCCAGCCAATTATCTACCCACTGCACTACTGTCCTTTCCACTCCCTTATTCCCCATTTTGTTTAGTAGCCTTCTATGTGGCACAGTGTCAAAGGCTTGCCGAAGTCCAGATAGGCCATGTCCACTGCCCTCCCCTGATCCACCTTCATTGTCACCCAGTCAAAAAATTCAATGAGGTTGGTCTGGCATAACCTTCCCCCAGTGAAGCCATGCGGCCTTGGGTCCTGTAGTCTGTTGGCAAGCAGATGTTCCTCCAATTTCCCCTTTAGTAGTGCTTCCATGATCTTCCCCACTACCGAGGTCAGGCTGACTGGTCTGTAGTTCCCTGCTTCCTCTTTGTTCCCACTTTTGTATAAGGGGACTACATCTGCTGTCCTCCAGTCTTTAGGTACCTCCCCTGTTTCCAGCAATTGGCTAAACAGGATTGCCAGAGGTTCAGCCACCACCTCTCTTAGTTCCTGTAGAACCCTGGGAAGCACCCCATCTGGCCCCATTGCTTTATCAATGCTTATTCCTTCCAGTTCCTTTAGGACCCTTTCCCACAAAAAGGGACTTGTGTCTATTAGGCTAAACAAAAGGGAAAAACTAGTAAAGTCTCATTGCAGACTAGATGGGCCTTATAGTCCTTATCTGCCATTAACTTCTATGTATGTTTCTATGTTCTATGTTTCTATGTCATTGAAAGCAGTAGGGAAACACAAATTGGAACACTATCTAGGGTATAGCAACAATGGTAAACCAAACAACAAATTTAAGGGAAACCGAAAAATGCCCTAGCTGGGGTAAGGGCAAAAGATCTTAAATCATAGGGAGAGTAGTATGCAGTGGAAATGATGGGAGTAGTGCAGTGCAGTGGCTGTGGTGTGGCAGTCTTCAGGGAGGCCTTTTGGAGGCTGAGGTGTTGGCCCATCTGCATGCACCTCTTTGGTCTAAGTGAGGAGGTCACTAGACTCCAGGTCAAGTTGGTGAGGATCCAAGGTACCCCCTCCCCCACCCAGGGAGTGCCAAGTCCTCCACCATTGCCTCAGATGGTGCAAAGGTGAAGCAGGCTTGATTGTGGTGGACTCTAAGAGGGTGGGGTAGGGAATCGGAAACCCATTCCTCAGCCCATGCCATTACATAACATTTTTGCCATTCTGGCAGTACAGGACTGCCGAGATAAGGTGCCAGTGGTAGTGGTAGTGGCAAGGGAAGATGAGAGGGTTCTGCAGATGGGAGGACCCAAGGTGTGAGGCAGAGGACCCCATCAGAAAAGGAAGTAACTTCTGGTGGGGGACTGAATTGTTGGGGGTGTAGTTTTGGAAACAGAATGTGAGGGAAAGCAGGAAGGGAGGTGCCACAGAGAAATGGGGAGCAGATCCTTAGGATCACTAGGGACCACCCAGCCAGATACCACTACCTCACAGGTTACCAAAAGGAAGGAGCAGTTGGACTAAGGTGGACTCAAGGAGGGCAGGGGTGGTAATATTAGGAAGGCTGGGGGGAGTGGGTAACAGGCATGCTCTTCTTCCAGTGCCACTAAGAAACTTCTGTGTCATTCTGGCAGAGCAGGACAGCCACGAAGTGGCACCTGAGGTGGTGGACGGACAGGATGTGAGGCAACACCCAAATGGAGTCCCCAGGAGGGGAAAGGAGACCAGAAAAGGAGGAAGCAACTTCTAGTTGGGTATGCTGTAGTCAGGGGGATGGAGCTGAGGGAAGGAAAGGTGGTAAGTAAGGAGGTTAAGTGCCTGCCTGGCTGATGCATCAGATGTGAGGGATGGAAAGTGTGTCCAGCAGATCGCAAGAGCTATAGGAAGAAAAGGGGAGCTAGACATCATTGTCCACCTAGAGATGAATGACCTAATTCTGTAAGGGACAAGGGCAGCACAGCAGCAGTTTAGGGAACTGGGGAGGGGTCTTAGGCAGGTAGCATGCACTGTAGCCTTTACAGACATGCTGCCTGTCTACAACAGGGGGAAGGAGAGAGAGCTCCACATTAAGGCCTTCAACTCATGATTGAAGAAATGGTGCAGAGAGGAGGGGTATGGCTACATTGGGGACTGGGGCGCCACCTGGAGGGATCAGGAATGAAGCAGCAGTCCTCAGTAGACAGTTTAAGTGTTACTTCGATGGGCATTTAAACTAGCCAAGGGGGGGGGTGATACACAGCAATGGGGTGGCAGAAACTGACCCCCCTCCCGAGGCTGTGATAGAGGGTAGAGAATTTATGGGGGAAATGATTCCCACCAAAATGAAAGACAACCAATGGTGCAAGGGATCAGCATTGGGGAAGGGGGAGGAATGGGGAAAGAGAAGCTTGTAGTATGCAAAGGAGAAGAAGGGGGAACAACTAGACAATATGAGAAGGGACAAAAGCAGGACTAACAAAATCTGGGCAGTCATGTGTGCCAATGCTAGAAGTCTGGGAAATAAGATACCAGAACTGGAGGCCACCATGGCTGAGGCAGGCCTGGGTATTGTGGCCATCACCGAAACATGATGTACAAATAACCATGACTGGGACATTGTCATACCCAGCTACTCAATGTTTAGAAGAGACAGGGTAGAACAGAAAGGTGGAATAGTAGTGCTTTATGTTAAGAAAAACATCAAAGCAATGGAGGTACAGTGAGGGTGAGGGGGTCAAGGTGCTGTGGGTAATCCTTGAGTCTGGAAATGAAGCCACCATTTGCATTGGAGTGGCATACAGGCCTCTGACACTGGGGGAGGACATTGACAAAGAGATGTTGGAAGACATAGGCAAAATGGCTAAGAAGGGGAAGGTGGTGCTGGTGGGTCACTTTAATCTGCCAGTTGTCAAGGCGAGCCTACCTGCTGCAGCATCAGCTAGGAGTAGAGATATCTTGGACTCCCTGCAGGGGGAATTCCTCAGGCAGCTAGTCAGTGAATCCACTAGGGGTAGGGCCAGAGCCGTAGAAAGGCATTTTGGTGCCCTGGGCAAGAGACTAATTTTGCGCCCCAGAAAACAACCGGTGGTCTGGGGACCTTGCTCTAGGTTGTTTGCATGCTCTGTAGTGAGTTTTGGGGCTTTTCTTGAAGGAAAAACATACTTTTGTTATACGTTCCCTACCCCTGATTTCAGGGAAAACTTTACTCCCATAGAATCTGAGGTGTGGGAGTTGAAGATTCTGGCTGGCTGTCATCAGAGTGTGCAGTGCAGCTCCAATTGTTGTGGACAACTGTCTGACCAACAGTTCCATCGAGAGTGGCTCATGGGGGCATATACAGGCACCTCAGTGGCATAGATGCAGTCCTCGAGTGCTGGACACGTGTACCTCTGAAATGCCCCACCTGCAACCACCCATCCTCACATAGGGGGATGTATCCCCATGAGCCCACTCACTCAGCCCTGATGGCAGGCTCCACTACCCCTGTAGTGGAATCACCACCACCTAACAGAAGGAAAAGCCTCCACCCCTCCGACCATCCTTCCTTCCTTCAGCTAGACTATCTACAGCACTCAATGCTGCTTGACCACCCTTCTAGACCATAACCAGACTCCACCCCCCAACCATCCTACAGTGGCTTGTACACCTCCACAACACCATACTCACCTTAGCTGCCTACCTTCCCTATAGCTGAACCACCATCCTTCACCAAGACAAGCGCCCAAGCACCCGAACAATCCCTGCAACTAGACCAACCACACATACCTCTAAACTGTCCTTGATTTTGCAACAAAATTTGCATTTGTCCATCATAAAGTTTGTTTTTATGGTAGAGAACAGTGGGGTGGGGTGGAGGGGGGGTTAAAATCATGAAATAATGTAAAACATTAAAGTTACAGACTTATTCTTCAGAAAATGCAGATGAACACAAATCTCCTTTTTCTATCAGCTTTCTGAGTGAATAGTGTCAATTTATAACATGTGTCCAAGATTTTGGGTCTTTGTCCCTGATTATTTTAAGTCTTGTCCCTGATTCATGAGGCAAGAGATTGAGAGGTATGCAGCCCCAAGTCTACCATCCCTCCAGAGGACCACTCTTTCTGCAGTGGCATCCCCCCAACCAAACAATATTCTGACTGTATCCAATCCTCCCACCGTAGGAACCCCCCACAGAAAAGCACCCTATGCATCTGCCTCTAACCTCCCCCCCCCCAGATGGGAGAGGGCCAAGGAGCGTAAGATTCACATCACAGAACTGCTGCTATGGTGCTGTCCAGGGTCCCACAATATAACTTCTGGCAAGCAAAAAAATGCGCTGCTCCTCTGGTCCACTCCCTCCCTCTCTCTTTCCCCAGCTCAGACTCGTATACTCTGTTGGCAACCACGAACATGGCAGGTATTTTTATATGTAATTTATAAGCGCTGCAGAAACTGTCAGATGTCAAGATCCAGAAGCGGTCAACTGACATCCATGCTTTAGGTGACACGCTCAGTCTACGCAGCGTTATAAATTATTAATAAAACGGTCATGTTCATGGATGCAAGCCAAGCAGACCTAGTGAGTCGGGGAGCTTTCCTTTTCTGCCAGAAGTTTTACTGTGGGACCCTGGACAGCACTGTAGCAGCAGTTCTCTGCTGTGGATCTTCTGCTTCCTGGCCCTCTCCTGACATGTGGGGGGGGCAGTTGCAGGGGGTAGCTTGTCTGGTGGGGGTCCTGCTGTGGGATGGGGATGGGATACATTGTAGTAGTGTCCCCAAGCTGTAGTGTCTAGGCGGGCCCTGTAAAAAAAAAAAAAGGCCCAACAGGGCATGATAGGGTGTTGAGCTTGAGGGACCCCCAAGGGCCCATTTAGTTAGCCCTGGTGAGAGACAGTGTAGGGGCCCCATGGTGCAATGAGAAGTCTCATTAGGGAAAAACATTCTGCCTAGCCTATACCAGTTTTCAGTATGCCTTAGCAGTGCAGCCCCTCTCCTCTGCCAAGTAAATAACTCCCTGCAGCCCCCAGTACAACTGAGCCAGCACAACTGCTCCAGTCAGCATCCCTGCAGCCAGAAGGCCCACTCCAAATCCCTCATTCCCTGATTCCCATCAGTTCCCCTCCACAGCCCAAGCCAATCCAGATACATGTAACTGTTAATATGTTATGATCTAAACTGTACAGATCCCCTCACATGGCATCCAAGACAACTAAGCAAGGCACTGGCAGGCAAGGCCTCATTTTCTAAGCAAGACAGGTGTGGATGGCAGGGTGAGAATGGAACAAGGACTCTGCTAGGGAGAATCAGAAGGAGAGGACACAAAACAAAAGGCAATGGAATGGGAGTGCAGGAGGGATGCGGGTAAAGAAGAAAGAAAAGAAAATGTAACAACATGGTGGACAGAAGGGATGGTGTGCCGTGGCGCACGCCATGGCAGTCAGGCCAAAGCTGAGGCAACTGCTTCAAAATCTTCACACCCATCCCAGTCCCCAGTCCAGTGCATGAAGTTCAAGTGAACTACACAGTAGCTGCCCATCTGCCCACCCGCCAGCAAAGCCGACTCCAAGACAGGCCAGCCCAGGCCCAATAATTCAACGGCAAGGAAAGCAGATCTTTGTCTTCAGCTTCCTGAGTGAGACTATCAATCCCCCCCCACTGCGCTCTCACCACATAGATCCCATCTCATCATCTCACAATTTGGATTCAGAAATTAATTTGGAATTATTCTATCCGCGGGTCTGCTCTTCTCACAATTGCATATTACAAATGGGCAGACTGGGTGGGCCAAGCGGTCCTTATCTGCCGCCAAATTCTATGTTTCTATGTTTCTGCTTGTCTGCAGTACCATAAGCTTTTACTACAGACACTCTGTCACTGACGAGTGACAATTACCAGTCTTGTCTACATAGACAACAACAGACAGAGTACTTAGTGTGGTGTGCATTCTGATTATGCTTACATTACACAAGTGATAAAAAAATATAAGATAAGGATCTCTTCTGTCTTCTCTGACTCTCTCACTTTTTTTAGTCTCTGTGACTGTCTACTACTCTACGCTACTACATGCAACAACTTGCTCCACACTCTCCCTGTCTCCAACACAAACCGCCTCTCACTCAGTGCCAAATGCTCCGCCCGTACCTTTTATACTAATGGGTGGCATGCTGGCCCACTCACAGTTCCTCTTTCTCAGCACAACATGATTATTATTTTCTGCAGTAGACTGTGCAACCGTGTGACCCCCCCACCACCACCACCACCACTTGCTGGTCCTTGGTCTGCAGATGCACCCCCTGCTGACAGTCATTTGTAATTACAGAACCAAAATAAAAAAAAAAAAGATTTAAAGTGGCAGCGTAAGTGAATTAGAACATGAGCTTCCAGTGGAAAAATCGCGCGCCAGGAAACTGCGCCGGGCGGGAGCACCACCCGCCCAACCCTTCCTACGGTACTGGGTAGGGCAGTACTGGACCTGGTACTGGTCACAAGGTCTCTGTTAGGATGGCTGCTGGCTAAACAGTTCATGGCAGTCTCTACTTCTAGAGTCTCTTGCAGCCAAACCATTTGGAGTTATAAAATAATGATTAGTGGGTTGGATAGCCCATACTTTGCCCTTTTAATCAACTACAAGCTTGTGGGAGTGTTGCCAGCCTTTTGGCAGTCGCATCTCCCATTTTGGAGCCCCACTAGGCACTTAGCAGGCTTCCTATGGCCTGGGACTACATTTCCCAGCAGCCTCAGCTGCTGGGGCCTACTATTTATGGCTGTATGTAGAGCTTTTAAAATACCAATTTCTGTGCCTCAAGGTACATTTGGGACTCCTCCCTTGTGTCTTCGGACCCCCATTAACTAGGGTAGGTGTCCGGGATCACAGGGGGAACCTCCATTTTTGCCGCAATGTGGCACTCCTGTAAATGTGCATTGCGCATGCGCAAACTCACCGTCTCGCACTCACAAGTGCAGCTGCCTGGCGCGTCATGTATTTTGCTCCTCTGGCCCCACTTTTAGCAGAAAAACACATGCAAGGGCAGGCAGGAGACCCAGAGAAGCAGCAGGACTGTGGGCTGGTGGCAGGAGGATCGGGGAGTCCCATGGGGGTAGCGCTGGTAAGCCCCATGCTTTGTGGGGGGGTTACACCAAAGGAAAAAAAAATGGGAGGCTGCCTTAGAAACACACTTGGGTGGGTCTAGAGACACAATGGAAAAGGATGAGGAAGGAAATAACCAAGGCAAAAGCAAGCTGTTTGAAGAGACAAACAAGGATAAGAGGAGGAAGAGGCCACTATGGTTCTCTAAGGAAGTGGCTAATGCAGTAAGGGAAAAAAAAACAGCTTTTAGAAAGTACAAGGCAACCCAAATGGAGGGGGACAGGGAGGAATATCTAGATAAACAAAGGGAGACAGGGAGGAGGGTGAGGGCAGAAAAGGCTCAAACAGAGGATAAACCAGAAGGTTAAAAAAGGCGATAAGACATTCTTCAGGCATCTGAGCCAAAAGAGGAGGGAAAGGGGAGGGATAGTAAGGCTCAGGAGAGTGGGAAGGGGGGAACTGTGCAGAAGAAGATCAAGAAATAATTAACATTTTTTAAAGATTTTTAATGAGTACTGTGTTTTGGGGGGAGTGAAGGAATGGACACAAGTCCATTTTCAGAAGAGGCTAGATGCGATCCACCCAAGAGTGCTTAAAAAACTGAGCACAGTGCTAGCCATGCCTCTGGCAACACTGTTCAGCACCTCATTGGAGACAAGGGTGGTTCTGAAGGACCAGAAGAGGGCCAATCAGGTCCTGGTAGTTATGAAAAGGGACAGAGTTGAGATAGTTGATGCAGAAACAGAGGTAGAGAAGTGGTATCAACTCCAAAGAATTAGCTGGGACGCAGTGGCAGATGAGTGTAGTAAAATGCTGCTTTTGGAACCAATAGAGCCTGATTCCTCTGGAGGGGATTTGAGGACTCTGATGTACTGAGGACCAAACAGAGCATAATATACATGGAGATAACACAGTACAGAGAGAGTCATACACAACTAAACAGGCACAAACTACTAATTCAAGTGAAACAGCTATGGGGAAATGGACTTTAAGAGACCATGAACATCAAAAGATACAGCTAGGTCAAATAGAGTGTTTTCTTGTGTATTCCCTAACCCTTCAGCATGTAGGCAATCAAAGACATCTGTCTCTAGACAGCAAGATAGTGATGGCCATGTTCATGTAACAGAGAGAGACACTTTAAAGCTGCAGTGCATGATAGTGGTGAAGATTTTGATATATACTTCTTTGTTCTGTTTTAGATTGCCCCTTATCTCTGACTTGTATGATACCCCTCTTTCCCAATTTTGAGTCTGCTTTGGCACTTTTTTACATTTGAAATAATAAAAGGAGCCTTCGTTTTAATATGGCCCTGGTCAGGTTTCTATCAGTATTCTTGGCTCTTTTTGGAGCAGTATCTGCCAAGTGCTAGTTCGTTATAGTCACGTGCTGAATGTTGTCTTACTTGCATTGGCATTGGTAGTGCAGGAGTTAGAGAGATGCATAATAGGAAAGGCAGTGAAGTAATGAACTGACACCAACCCCACCCCCACAGAGATTGGCAGGCATAGAGGTGTGCCTTTGGATTGTTGGCCATAGCGCTCACGCCATTTCATCTCACCCTACCCTGCAGACACCAGCAAGTGTTGCAGTGTGCCTTGGGGTCTTCAGCCCTTATGCTCATCCCATTTCATAACGAAATATGCTGAGGTGGGTACAGTATAGGAGAATGGGGTGAACTTTAGAGCCAAAGACTCCAAGGTACACCTAGATGCTTGTCACTGGCTGCAGGGTGGGGGTGGAATGGCGTGAGCATTACAGCTGATGATCCCAAGACACACCCCTGATGCCTACTGGCTAGAATTCAGTGTGTTAGACTTCAGTGCCCACATGAAGATGCAAGCTTGAATCTTAAAACTGCCACTTGTTTCTGTGTGACCTCAAGTAAGCCTCTACTCAGATCATGGTGCTGAACCACCACAAGTGTAAATGGCATTTACATTCTCTATCATCCCCTCCCAGGACTGAGAAGTGTTTTGAATAGTTTGCATGTCATGTCTATGTGCTACTATATATAAAGCAAATCCCTTCCACTTTCAGACCTAAGAAATGCAGCAGCAATATAATTTATTTACTTCCCTTTCCGATCTGTCTCCTTGCAGCACGAACTTGTACTAAGGTGACAAAAGGGTAAAGTGGGTTACAGGGGAAGTGCCTGAGAGCAACACAAACTATTTTGTTAAAGTAGAAGTAAGCAGGAGAACAGGAGGCACTAACAAAACTGGAACCATCAAAAAAACCAAGCAGTGAACACAGATTTTGTCTTAAGTGCTCCCGTTCACTTGCCAGCAGAAAAGAAAAATGAAATCCACTTCAAATTGAATGGCAAAACAAATAAAATGAGCATATCACTCAAAAGCGAATGGACAAAGTTAGATAAGCAGATTTACTGTACGTCTCATAGTGCCTATAGGACAAAAATAAAAAAACTGAATGAGCTACCGGAAGGGCAGCAGCCAGAATGAAAGCAGGTCTGTCATTATGGAAACAGGGACATGACTGAAAGCTGCATACACGAATGATGTAACAGACTCAGTTTAGTAATGCATCTGAAGAGCTAACCAGTTGAAAAGATAATGGCACAGCTAATACATTTTTGCAGTAGGAAGCTTAATAGGCAGCTTCCTGTCACAAATGCTAGCAATCTAGCTGGACTTTGGGTGCAACGACTGACAGTGCCAGCTGACTGGTCCACAGGTGAAGAGTCCTCAGGGCTCCTCTCTCCTTCTGGAACAGTCTGCATCCATCTTTCCCAAAACTGCCTCTACCACCATCAGAGTGAGGTCACCGACCTAACCCATTACAGATCTAGTAATAGTTTACTATAGGTGCAACAATTACATGTATACTGCTATGTAGGAAAATCTAGGCAAAGTTTCTGTAATGTGTACTTCCCGACTCCGAACCTAGGCCAAGCTGATGAACTCTCATGGCATCACAGAAAACCTGCTCTGTTGGAGGATTAGAGAGAGAGAAGTCAACTGCAGGGAAACTCAGGGTCAAAAGCAGGGGTACTTACAATGCATTTCTAGCCGAGGCAGTTGAAGAGCACTTTGTTCTCCTGCTGGGTGAGGACCAATGAGTCGACGTTAGTTACCCGTCACACAGGAGGAGGCTGCTGCTGGTTACTCATATTTCCAAATGGCTGGATTCCTGTCTGTCTTTCAAGTGTTCAATGACATTAACTAACATAACATTCCAGAGAGCCTCTCATTTATAATAATAACCATGTGCTGGGTCCCACAGAGGCTGCTTAGAGGGTGTGGGTGCTGTGTTGTTTTTTTTCCTACATCTCAGTTATCCAGGAAGCCCAATTCTCTCAACTGGACTAAGATCCAAACTTCCAACTTCACTCTAGCAACAGACGTACAATCCAGCATGGCAGCTCCGATGGTGAGACTTTTGCAGGGACCAGGGTTAGAGCAAGAAACACGTTGTAAATAGAAAGCCCCAAGGGTGTGGCTGAGCTTTAAATAGCCATGCGAACATTTAATCACCACAATACATTTTTCTAACTGCCACTACTAATTTATGGAGGAAAGATAGAATTTTTGAACTAACATTGGTGTGAAACATGATCCCCCTAAGTTTAGGAATGGATTACTCTTGTTTTGCCTATGCATTTTATTTGCAAGGCGAAGTGTGGACAGGGATAAACAATCACTGTAGTATGGAATAAATTCAAACAGAGGTGAGTGGTGGAGCCGCCGCCATGTTTATTGAAATGTTTCACCAGGCATGTCATCTGTGCCGCTGCATGATGAGCTTGTCTCCTATTGCAGCAGCACGTTTGTTTCAAGTTGGTGACACTTTGCATATACTTGTGTCAGCGATAGCACGCTGGTTAATTGGTGAATGAGGGATGAACCTACCAAAGCGTGCCCTACATTCACCACAACACTGATACACCTCTGAAAGTGCTACTACCCCAATACGTTGTCTGTGCATGTGCATAAGCCAACATAATAATAAGAAAAGATAAACTTTAGCAATCAGTATTCAAAAACAGAATACTGAAGAAAAGGTAGTCTGAGTCATATTTAAAGGAGCACTCCTTTCATTATTTCAAATGTATAAAAAAAAGTGTCAAGATGGACTCAGAACTGGAAAAGGGGGTATCGTACAAGTCAGGAGATAAGGAACAATTGAGAATAGAACAAAAAGTATACCAGGTCAACATTTTCACCGCTATCATGCTCTGCTGCATTAGTAACAGATCAAGGTTTTCTGACCTATTTCAGTCTCTGCTAGAATCAGCCAAGTACAGGAAAGTTGTTAGGCTCCATTTTAAAGGCTCAGTGGAGAAGGCACCTAACAGGATTAACATAATAAGAAGTTTATTTAAATACTCTCTTAGTCTCCTTGCCTCAGAATTATATACCTTGGTCCAGGTAGTGGGAGGGAAACTTCTTATGACATAAATTTTAAAACTATATCATCACTGAAACAGTTCTGGACAAGGTATGAAAAGGTGATGTTTAGCCCATTGTGGCTGCCATTTGTGGTGATACCTTTTACAAAACCTGCTGGTAAAAAACAGCCACAGTTCTTTTCTGCAATGATGGTGCGAGACTCACAGACATTAGATACTGGTTGCATCAAAGAAACAGGTATCTACTTGTAGTGAGGGTCAGCACTCTCAGAAGCCCTTTATGTGCCACTTTGTAGACAAAAAGGTTGGGTGATCAACAGTTTTCCATAAACAGTCAAAGCATTTTAATAAATCCATATGAGAAAAAAGTTCAACAGTGCAGCAGTCCAAATATACATCCAGGCTTGCAGTAAATCATAAACGAGTATGAGTATTGTGCAAAAAGTGCTTGTTTCCAAAGTGTCAGATGTTTCAAACAATTCAACTGCGACACAACTTCTGCTAGCTACTGCATACCTGAAGACACACCTAGCCAATGGCACTAACGTTTCAGCGTCATACAGACGCCTTCATCGGAGTTGTCATAAAAGTGTGCACCTCCATTATTTAAATGAATTGCTTAAAGGTACATCACTACTAAGTGCATATTGCTTTTACCTTTATTTTCAGAAACCACCATAACCCCTAATAAAGTGCTCATGCAAACACATAGAATTTGGGGGGGGTGAAATCTTATTGTGCAAATGCACGCATATACATAATGTGGAAAGAAAATTAAAGTGTCTATAGTGCATTGATATTGATTACCAAAATCACAATACAAAAACTGTTAAAGATTCATATAGAAATTAAACAGCAGAATCAGACAAAATAGTAAACAACTTAGGTATTATATGTCACAGCATGTAATGGAATTTTGTCATTAGGTCCCAATGGTTTCAAAGTTTCAAGAGTAACAATCCAGTAAGCCTTACAATTTAAAAGTTTTTGTTTGAGGCTTCCACCACGGCAGTCCAGTTGCACATTTTCGATCCCTATTTGTTTTAACGCGGCAGCAGACCCATGTCTGGCCTCTTTAAAGTGTTTGGCTATCACATTTGTCTCATTGTCAGTTTTTATCGCAGTTTTGTGCTCAGCAATTCTCAGTTTGAGTGCTCTTTCTGTTTGTCCCACATATATGAGGCCACAAGGACAGATAAAAGCATAAATAACACCTTCAGTGTTACAGTTAATAAAATCATTTATTTTGTTCTTTTTACGATTACGTGGATGATTAAAGAAGTGGGTATTTGTTGTGCTATTGCAATGCATGCACATTAGTGGCATTGGCTAGGTGTGTCTTCAGGTATGCAGTAGCAAGCAGAAGCTGTGTCACAGTTGAACTGTTTGAAACATTTGAAACTTTGGAAACAAGTGCTTTCTGCACAGTACTCGTACTCGTTTATGATTTACTGCAAGCCTGGATATATATTTGGACTGCTGCACTGTTTAACTTTTTCTCTTATGGATTTTTTAAAATGTTTTGATTATTTATGGAAAACTGTTGTTTGCCCATCCTTTTTGGTTACAATGTAGAGCATAAAGGGCTTCTGAGAGTGCTGACCCTCACTTGCAAGCAGGTACATATTTCTCTGATGCATCTTCGCAGCTGGGTAAGTGCACCTACAGCTGGTGACCACAACTATTTTGGGTCATTTGAGCATAAGTGTTTTATGCATTTTACTATTAAAGATATTGGTTGTCTTTTCATTGTGAAGTCCTGGGATTACCTGACCCCATTTTGGATGCCGAAGCTGTCTGTACTGGGAGCATTTATGTATTTTACTATTAAAGATATTGGTTGTCTTTTCATTCTGAAGTCCTGGGGTTACCTGACCCCATTTTGGATGCTGAAGCTGTCTGTATGGGGGGCTTGAAATTTAAAATTAAACTGAGTCAAAACGATTTTTGTCCCATACATCTACCACACAGTTTTTTTTATGGGTCAGGACAGAGGTGTGCTGTTCTACTCAGGACAGCCTAAAGCATGCCATAAATGTGGGGCCCACACTCCTTTACCTTTGGCATTTGACAAAATGAAATAAACTAGATGGGCAACTTGGACGTACTGGCCAGAATTGAACTGCACATTTGAGGTGAAATGTAACTTGTGCAAAGAGGAAGGTCATACTTACAAAGACGGCCCATGGGCAGAACACATTAGCCCTGAAGCTGTGGATCAAGTTGTTTTTGCCACTAAAGCACAAAAAGAGATGTGCAAGAAGACTAGCCAGGTGGTAACCCCACCTTCCCCCCCACCACCACAGGATCCAGAGAAGCACCTAATGTTGTTGATATCACAATAGAGATGACACCTAATTAACTGTTCAGAACTACAGCAGGTTGTGGCAAAACCATTAATGACACTAATGATATAGAGCTGTTACATCCTAAATTACACAAAAAATAGATGTACCACCTGAAACGATCAGAAAATAGCCTGTGACATTAGAGGGTATGGTGCAGGATACATTAGCTCAGGATAATGTGGGCTCTCAGCTGCTGTGTGACAGCAAAGCTATGCACCCCTACCATCACTGCAATGCTGGTGAAAAAGGTTGGCAATAAACATAAAACAAAAGGAAGACTGCAGTTGCTGACCATACATCTTTGGAAAATAAATTTGCACTACTATCAGCGTCTACAGACTGGAGCAAATCAGAACGAGACTGGGACTATGAGGCTTCATCCATTTCCTCCTTATGTAGGCCACACTCCTCAGAAACTGAGGAGAAGCAATTGAACCTTGCAGAGTAAAGCCCAGGAGAAGTGCCATGAAGAAAGCATCTAGAAAGAAAAAAGATGATAAAAAAATGTTGTTATTCTTCATTACATCTTTGTCTTGTTTGCTTGTTCCCCATCACCCTTTTCTTTTCATTGGATCTTTTTTTGCTGTTTATTTTATTACTCCATAGTTCTAAAGTGAAACTATTGCCTTCCAAATGCCTAGACATTCTCACAATCAATGTAAATACAGTAGCATTAAGTCTGCCAAGAATAGTTTATCTACTTTTGATGCATTATTAAATTTTTCAGTAGACATTATAATATTGCAGGAGACATGCTTACCATCAATGGAGGAAATAATGCAAGATAATATAAACAGGAAGTCATTACCTTCCTTTTGGTTCTATGGTGTGGATATGTATGATGGAAATACTGTTCTGTTTACATCTGCTGGTTTTCAAGTAATAACATTTCTGGACATTTTCCCAGGCAGGGCAATACTGTTGGGTTTTAAATATCAAGATATTGGTTTTCTTATTAAAAGAAGTATATGCCCCACAAAATATAGAAGATATAGTATACTTATTTCACAAGACACAACCTTACTTATAGAACAGGAACCAATTTATACTGCATGGAGATTTAAATTGTTCCCTAGAACTAATAGATAAAAGTGGAAAAACAAATACATTGTATAGTGATACTAATGCCTTAAACAATATCTGCAGTAATGCTAATCTTTGTGATGCATTCAGGGAACAGCACCAGACATGAAGATATTCATGTTTTAGAGGAGAATTATTTATTTATTTATTTATTTATTTATTTACTTTTTGCTTTAGAAGAGGTTATATTTGGTGTAAAATAATTATACCTATATTCACTCAAGTGATAACTTTCTGAAAATAAAAATGGAGCGTATTGGCCAGAATTGAATATTTTCAATGGACAAGAATAAGGAGTTTATTGCACAGCGTGAAATTAAATTTTCGCAATTGCAGCCGATTAGCACCAAGTGCTAAATATAATTTGCCTAATCAAAACAACAGTTCTACAATATTTGTTTCAACAGTCATTAAGGTGGGTAATATATGTCTTCAACCTACCACATTTTAAGATAATTGGCTGATAGGAGCACCAATTATTTGCTCTGACACAATAGCAATTTGACAAGACTGTGGAGAATCAATGATTCTCTAGTAGAAGATGAAAACTTGCTTGCAGAATTAAGGGAATTGTTAGCATAGAGTAAGCCAGCTAAAGAGGGCTATGAGTCTTTAGGCGAGTGGTGGATTGACTCAAAAACAGATATAATATTTCTGAAACAATTTTCAAGAAATTTAGCAAGAAAAATTATATTAAATAACTATCTATGCTATCTAGGCTGTGAATGAAAATTTGCATAATGGGAAGAAGTGTATGGAGAACATTAAAGACGAGAGGAAATCATTTCTTACTGGCAGCTACCATATTTATAATGCTCATATTTTCAAAAACGATATTCATTCCTCTGAGTGATCTATATGTAACTGTACCAGAATTAAAAGTGATGTGGAAAAATGTATTTTGCATTTTTCTTTGTTTGTTTTGGTTTTTTTGATGGGCAGCATTCTGTTACAGTCTCTTCATGGAACTAGTAATTTGTAGTTCAGCCTATTCCACAGTTTGGGTATAGAACTCTAAGCATGGTTCTGATAGATCAACAGATTAGTTTAGCACTCTGTAAACAAACTGTGACATAGTAAAAACTCCAAATTACTGGTTCCATGAAGGGAACTAAGCAGAATATTGTCCCTTAAAAACAAACAATTGAAAAACACATGTTTTTCTCATTTGTGTTTATTCAGGTACAGCTAAATATGGATCATATGGAGGTATGAATTTCATTTCTGTGAAGGGAGACATTGCTAACTACTGCCAATTAGCACAGATGCCATGTCCCCTTTAAACATCTTAAGCAGGAGATCAGTACTGTAATAGAAAGAAAATGTATGATGCCATAATGGAGAATAGTTTATGGGAGAGAGTTACACTTGGCTGTTAACTCAGAAACAAGTGGTTTTGCAATGTATAGTTTTTTAATAGAATACCTCAGAAAATATGGGATACTATTTGGTTAACCCTAAATGGGAAGACTGATGCTAAAGATAACTTAAAACATAAGGCATTACAAAGGAAATTTTATTTATCAGCTTTTGGTAACTGGGTAAGTGCATTAGGCAATACTCTGCCTATTTTCAAGCACGACCTGGGAAGAGTACAAGATACAGGCATACAATAAACTAGTATGAATAAGAAAACATTCCCTAGAAGCTTACACTCATTACAGGAGAGTACAGGCATTCAAACAAACACAGGTTGGATACAAGAAATGTCCTTAAATGCTACAGTAGTTCCCCCTGCAGGGAGTGTCTTGGAGTTACACATACAAGTAGTAGCCATCCCCAGAGGGATGATTAGGACTGGTGACAAATTGTCGATGACGCTCTTGTCAAGATCTACTTGTATTTCAGTACGAGAAATGATTCATTGTTTATTTATGTGTGCCCACTTTCAGTTTCTTTTTGGAAATATGCTGCCGACAGAACAAAAGAACTGTCACTTTTTCATCCCAACTGTCCTAAGCTATTGTATGGCAATATAGGAAAGTATCATGAAGAAACCATATTTTTTATGCATGAATTAGATTTTGTAACAGGCAAGCTAGTGCCCATTTTCAATATAAAATAAGGGTATTCCCTATGACACTATAATGACATTAACACAAATAATGATATGAAATATATGTGCTAAAGCTAAAAAACACCTACCAGCTAGACAACTAGGAAAGAAATGGAAAGGAATGCATTGGATGTTTCTGGATTACTAGATAGAGGAAATACATGAAGAAAGAGCCTTTTCTCATTATTTATGTACAGTACTTAAGTCCAATACAAGGGACTGTGTTTGAAAAAAGTCAAGGGATATTCAAAGAGGGAGCAGAGTTATATGACAAATTTACATAAGACCTCCAAGATGGGTAACATGGATATATATATATATATATATATATATATATATATACTGTATATATATATATATCAATTCAATTCATTTTTATTTTTATGGCACCTTTCAAATACCAAGGTGCCTTACATAAAATTGGACAACTTAAACATAAAATGACATATATTATACAAAGCAGAAATTTAAAACAATCAATATTATAATTATTTTATATATAGGGGATACATGATGGGCATGAGTGTGATATGGCAAATATTGTCACTCCTGCAGAGTGAGATATCCAAGCTCACGATGCAGGAGTGACAATACTATTACTCCTGCTGAAATCTACCATCATATTCGACATATGCAATAGAGACCAAGATTTTCAGAAATTTTGTTATGCTGTCTTGTGTTCTGTTCCTGTTTATGTGTTTGCTCATTCTGTGTGTGAGCTTTTCTGAATGGGCTGGCAGTGTTATAAACTCTAAGAGACAGATGAGTGTTTTGCAATTCTAAATGAGTTAGTTTTAGGTAGGAGTGAGAAACATACTTTTGTGAGGCTGTATTGTTTAGCAGTCTGACTGCACTGAAGCTAAGATCATCACAGTAATTGTAATGAGCTGAGAGGCAGAGTGTCAGAACAGCTGACACTGTTTTCAGTGGTAATTAAGTTAGCTGCAGGCAGAGTGCAGAGTGTTCAATGAAATTGTGCTCTTTAGGATTCTGGCTGCAGTGAAGTTAGGATTGTCACAGTAATTGTAATGGGTGAGAATCAGAGTTTGAGGAACAAGTGAGAGTGTGTTTCAGTGGTAGATGAGTTAGCTGCAGGCAGTAGTTTAAACTGTTCTGTGAAGCTGTGCTGTTTGGAATTCTGGCTGCATCAAGTTGAGAGCATCACAGTAATGAGCTGGAAGTTGGGGCGGTAGGTGTGTTTTGTAATGCTCACTGAGTTAGCTGTAGGCAGCAGTGAGACCTCTCAGGTAGTTCTGCATTTGTGTCTATGGTAACAGCACAGGTGTTTCTTGCATGCTGAGGGAAAAGCTGCCTAGGGTGATGGTATCAGTGACCTTTTGTGACCTGTGTGTGTAAATGTCTGATATCATCACAGTAGAGCAAAGGGTAAAAATATCACACTGCAGTGGATGATACGCTGTTTTATCTCACTCATTTAAAACTCACCCCGTTGTGTGTGTGTGTGTATATATATATATATATTATTTGTAAATATTATGAACATAGTAATATTTGTATGTAAATACTGTTATGATTATTTAATAATACATATTTGAGAGGTGCAATGACATTTTTCTGCAGAGCTATTTTCTTGCTTTCTGGTGCTGGCTGGATCTTCAGCCTTTCCCCACCTCACCTGCTGGCTACCATCCTCCCCCACAAAACTCATCTGCCTGATTCCCCCATGGCTTGCTCCACATGGCAGGGCTGGGTGATGGAGGGTGATCCTCCCCCAGAGTCCATATCCTGTTTGGCAGGGTCCCAGGGCAGATGCATGGGTCAGGGACTGAAGAGCAAAGCTTCCTGGATGTGCATCCTCCACTTTTTCCTTTTTTCAGTTGACCCACCCCAAGGTTGTCATGCATACACTGACATGGGTGTGAGACATGAAGACACCACACATCCTCAAATGCCTGGTTACAGGTATACCATGGAAGAGAGGAGATCAAGAAGTGAAATGATACAGACCTACAAGTACCTCACAGAGGTGAACAGTGTGCAGGAGTGGAGTCTTTCTCAAATGAGAAAGAGCAACAGAAGCAGGGGGCATGTGATGAAACTGCATCAGAAGTTTTAGAGAGATATGAGGAAATATTTCTTAACTGAAAGGGTGGTAGACACCTGGACTAAACTGCCAGTAGAAGTAGTAGAGGTGAAAACAGTGGGGGCTTAAAATGTGCACGGGATAGATACTGGGGTGTATTTGATAACAGGCAGGGAGGAGGGAGGGTCACCAAAGACCAATTGGGTCTGCAGAGACAGAGTAAGCAGGGAACATCTATGCAGACCGGGTGCTGACAGGTACTTAGCTTCTATGAGGGAGAGAGAGAGAGAGAGAGAGAGAGAGAGAGAGAAAACACACAAACAAACAGTGCTAACATTGCTTTTAATTTGCTGCAGTACATCTTGATTTAAAAGCTTTTTGTGTGTGATTGGGCTATAGGAGGTCAAGAGGAAGCAGGAATTTGGGACAGCTGAGGGGTGGGTTTGTTACTGACAAATCAGGCAGGAATCTACTTCTTGAATACTGTGCCCATTTCTGAAACTCGTACCTGAAAAAAAAAAGGAACTAGCTGAAGCTGTGCAGAGGAAATCACCAGGAAGCTCCACAAACAGCAAGGTCCTTTGCATAAAGATGGGGATTGGTTCAGAGAAATCACCATGAGGAAAGATGTCAGTATAGTTCCCAAAACTAAGTTGGACAAGAGACCCTTAAAGGACTGTTACAGGTGTTGGTGAATTCTATCTACTCCATTTGTACAGGATTCCTTACACTGGGGCTTCTGGAAACAAATATATAGAAAGCCCTTTATAGGAAGTAATGAGCATGATACCAGATTAATAGGTGCTGGTATTAGAAACCAGCTGCTATTCACAGCTGGTTTTCTGTTAAGGGGGGAGGTATGTGGAAGGGTAAAACCCACTCACTGGGTTTTTTGTAAATAAAAATAGAGAATGAGGTCATAGGGAGCTAGAAAGCAGAACAGCCACAACAAGGCTGCCATAAGGCACCAGATAAAATGAAAGCATGAGGAGACCTGAAACCATCAGTGCAGAAATGAGCATACAGCTTGCCAGATAACCTTAAATGTTTCTTTCCTGTCCATTTTGCTGCAGCCTTTCTTCTATGCTAACTTTTCTAATATTCTATCTTTTCTTCTCTGGCCTGATCACCCAGTGTGCAAACTTTTTTAATGCTCTTTCTGATTCTTCTCTTTCTGACTCCCCCCCCCCAAGCTAAGCATTAAAGGGACACTGTCAATCCTTTACCTTCTGCACTGATGCCAAAATGCAGTCGTATTTCTAAATGGCACTGAAGTGCCAAAAAGCTTGTGCACTCATCATTATACCCCAGTTCAGCTAAACAGATTTTAGTAGTATAAAGAAAGCTGAACTCGGGAAGGTGCCTGTTGTTTAAAAATGAGCACTAAAAGCTAGGGACACTGCAGTCTGAATTTCAAGCCGTGATACTGGGCATGCACATATGCACATGCATACGCATATAAAAGACAAAGAACCTCTGTGCGCAAACACTGAGGCAAGGGTTACCCCCAAAGGGCATTTGGCTGGGAAGCCCAGTTTCAAGAAAATGCAAAATCACACATGCCCACACAATGCAAAGCATCATGGGCTGCATATGCAAATCACCACAGAATGCTGAGTTCAGCTTTCTTTACACTAAAAAAATGTGTTTTGCTGAACTCTGGTATAAAGATGACTGCACAATTCTTCTGGTTCCTCAGTGCCATTTAGAAATGTGACTGTGCTTTGGCATCAGGTATGGTAAATAGGAGCAGACCAAGTGGATTTCACATTGATGTAAAAATATTCAAAGTAACTATTTTCTGTGGGGAATTAATTGCTCCTATGGACAGTGCATTGCATCAGGGACTGCTGCAGGCAGTGCAGACACATTAAGGAATAACTGCAGTAAAAGTAAGTAAAGGGCTGACAGCGCCCCTTTAAGTCAAAAGGGCTGCTTTCGAGTAGCTAGAGTGAAGGAAAAGCTTGTGGGCTTTGGTGCTGTGTTCTCTTCCCTGTTTGTGTAGAACTCACAAACAAACGATATGATCTATGTTTAACGCTGAAAATATTCACAATAAACCACCTTTAGTTTTGCATAGAGGGAAATTAAGGCACCAGGAAGCTTGACGCTGTTGTCGGATAAAATGCAGAAAGCACATGTTTTACAAAATACGACAAGCAATCCATTAGCAATGCCTTTTGTTTCACATTGCTGGTCTGTACTGTATTTTTCTGATACTAAATTTAATGTTTCCTTAAGCACAAACTGTGCAAATTTGCTATGCTTAGGAAACTTATTATTCTGAAAACATTACCTGTTAAGAAATGCTGGACTCCATGTACAGTACTTTTGGTTTGCCAGCCTTCATTTTGTTGATTACAATGGGCTAAGGCCAGCTGGAATCCTTGTACAACCCTAGCATGATGGAATCAAGAACAAGAAAGGTGGGACTTCCTGCCTGGGAGTTCCTCTCTGTTTTATTTTTGCCTTGTTTTGTGATTGTATAAAAGCAGGTCTGTGTTAAAAAGTTGTTTTGCACGTTTTGTTTACATTTCTGTGTAAAACAACCATGTCTAAAATGTTTGTAAATATTTAAGCAAAAGTTAAGATATGATTGACAGGTCACATGATCCAAGCCCTATAAAGGCAGATGAGATGAGATCTGACCTGTGGAAAGAGCAATCCTCTGCAGGGGTGACAACTGGCCTATGCAAGAGAGGTGTATTTCAGTGCTGGGGGAAGTCTCAGAAAGACAGTACTAACCAAGGCTGGGAGGTTTTGGATGAGAGCTGAGCTGAGCAGCTGGAGGGGTGATTGGCCTGCCTGAAGTATGAGCTCTAGAGGTGCATGCGTAGGTAGGACCACTTTTAGGTATTGGTCTTGTTCCTGTGAGTCTACTGACTGAGTGGGAAATAACAGCCCTTAAGCCAAGTTTTTATAGTAGTCCAAGATCATCCTGACTAGATAATTTGTACAAGCCATTTGAAAGTTCGAGATTAGCACAGAGGCAATAAGCCTTTGTGTGAAGCAAATAAACAAATCGAAACAAAAGAAAAAGTCACTATGGTTCTCATAAGAGGTGGTGATGAAGGTTAGGGAGAAAAAGATAGAATTTAGGAAGTATAAGGAAACATAGAAGGAGTGGGACAGATAACTGTACCAGTTAAGGCAGAAAGAAGCAGGGAAGGCAGTCAGAATAGCAAAGGCCCAAACTGAGGAAAAGATAACCAACTCAGTTAAGAAGGGGGATAAAACCTTTTATAGGTACATTAGGGAGCGTAAAAAGAAAAGGGAGGGATCATGAGGCTGAATAGAATGGACGATGGTAGGCAGAGAGGGATAGTGAAAAAGCAGGGTTACCGAACAAATTCTTCTGCTCAGTATTCAAAAAAGATGAGGAATGGGAGGAATTACCCCTTACTTTATTGGGCAGAGTTGACTGCGTAAAAATGAACATTCTGCCCCGTTTCTTATTTTTGTTTCAGTCACTGCCGCTTAAGCTCCCAGCCCTTTTTTGGAAGTCAGTTAAAATGGCTTTGTCCCGATTCATTTGGTCCAGTAGATCTCCCAGGGTAAGATGGAATGTTCTTCTCAGAAGTAAGAAAAAAGGGGGACTGGGTTTGCCAGACCTTAGGAAATATTACTGGGCTGCACAGATTCAGCCATTAATTTCTCTCGTGGGGGATAAGGACTCACCTTTATGGGTTGAATTGGAGAGGCCTGAATCTTCCAGAGGGGATGTCAGGGATTTGATATTTATGGACCATGAGGGGATGCAGACACTAAAGAGAGGTAACCCATGGTCTGATCAGATAATTTCCGCTTGGCGGGAGATCAATAGAACATTTGGTATGAAGCTTTCCCTTAGGATGGATTCTCCAATCAAGGCCTGCCTGGATTTTGTACCCTTGGTATGGGATATGGGTTTTTTGAGATGGAGCCAGAGAGGACTATCTAAAATTGGACAGTTATATTCGGGGGAAGGGATTAAAACATTTCAAATGCTTTCTCAAGAGTTCTCCCTCTCCACTTCTGATTATTTTGATACTTGCAAATTCAGCATTATTTACAGGGCAAGTTTCCGGAAAGGGGAAGCCCTAGAGATATAGGCAATAATCCATTGTTGGAGGCTCTGGGAGCAGAGGTCAGTGGAGCAGAGTCAAAGGGGTTTATTTCTAGGATGGTGGGCCAACTCTTGGACCTGGAACCTGATTCCATGGTATTAATTAAGGCAAGTTGGACCAGGGAATTGGGTAAAGTTATAACTGACCCTAGTTGGGACATGATATGGGAGGCTGTACACACAACCACTGCCTCTAACAGTTGGTGAGAGTTCAGATGGAAAGTAGTCGCCAGATATTTCCGGACTCCGGTAATCACTAAACATTTTGGCCAATATTTTACAGACCATTGTTGGAGGGAATGCGGGAGCAAAGGGATGTACAAACATATTTTCTGGGATTGCCCTCACATTAGCAATTATTGGGTACAGGTGAGGGATCGAGTAAGTACTATTCTAGGTGTGGGGATCCCCAGTGATCCCTTATATTGGGTCCTGGGACAATACCCTGACCTGGTTAAATTGAAAACTCAACGATACCTTTTTGATGTGCTGGTGGCTTCTGCTCTCAAGACAATAACTCAACATTGGCTAACTAAAGTTTCTCCAACATTAGAGGGGTGGTACAGAAATTGCTTATTGGTTCTGGAAATGGAATATCTTACTGCTAAGGTGAGATTGCAAAAAGATAAATTCAAATCCAGATGGATGCCCTTTTTTAAATTTCAAGCGCAAAAGGATCAAATGAATGTGTTAGAAATTTTGGTTAAGTACACATGTCAGTGAGATGATAGGAGGGGTCTGTTGTTGTCCTCTTCCTGGTATTCACAAGGTAGAGAGTAATCCTCAATGGTAATCCACTATATAAGGAAAAGTCATATGGTTGTACACATTACGCATGGTATAGGGTATAGCTTAGATAGCATTAGTCCGTCCGTGTCTTCTTTTCTCTTCTTTTTTTTCATTTCTTTGCTTTCTTCTTACTTTTATTGTCAGGTCCCTACTTGAGGGATCTGTCTGTTTCTAAGGTTACTTGAAATTAATTGGTCTGGACCTTTATTACGTGTGGAGAGGACATTAAAGGAACGAATTAATAAATTATTATTGAGTGGATATCTTACCATACTTAACCAGATTGTTAACAATACTAAAGTTATAGTTCCAGACATGTTATGAGTACTTCTTCAATGTATGAAAGTTGATCTGACTATCTGTATTGTCTGTATATTAAGACTTAATAAAATAAAACTGTTATTTCAAAAAAAAAAGATGAGGAGGGGGAGGTACCTAATCCAATTAACAGAAGCACTCTGGATAGGGGGTCGATCCCAGTCCTTTCACAGAAGAAAGGGTTCTGAAAGAACTCCTAAAACTGAAGGTGAACAAAGCAATGGGGCCTGATGGGATTCATCCCAGAATTCTAAAAGAATTAAGGGGAGAACTAATGACACAACTGACTACCCTTTTTAACAATTCATGGAAGGATGGAGTGGTACCTGAAAACTGGAGGAGGGTGGATGTAATTCCCCTTCACAAAAGTGGGGCAAGACAGAAGCAGGAAACTACAGACCAGTCAGTTTGACCTCTGTGGTAGGGAAAGTGATGGAATCACTTCTGAAGGAAAGAGATGTTGAGTATCTAGAGGCCAGTGGGACACAGGACCCAAGGCAGCATGGGTTCACAGTGGGAAGATCATGTCAGATGAATCTAATTGATTTCTTTAATTGGGTGAGCAAAGTAGTAGACTAAGGAGTCACTGTGGACATGGCCTACCTAGACTTTAGCAAGGTATTTGACACAGTCCCACATAATAGATTAATAAACAAAATTTGCCAGCCTGGGAGTGGGTCCCAGGGTGGTAGGCTGGGTAAAACACTGGCTGGACAACAGGACACAGAAGATAATAGTAAACGGAGTCCACTCTGAAGAAAGTGGGGTTACTAGTGGGGTACCGCAGGGTTCAGAACTGGGTCCAGTCCTTTTTAATGTCTTTATAAGTGACATTGCAGAGGGACCAGAAGGAAAAGTATTCCTTTTTGCAGATGACACAAAGATCTGCAACAGGGTTGATACACAAGGAGGCATGGAAGGGATGAGAAGGGACTTGGCAAGGTTGGAGGAATGGTCAGAAGTATGGCAGCTTGGATTCAAGGCAAAGAAGTGCAAAATAATGCATCTGGGAAAAATAACCCGGGGAAGAGTACACAGTGGGGGGGTTAGTAACAACAACAAAAATAGAAAGGGACCTGGGGTAATCATATCAGATGACCTTAAGGTTGGCAAGTAATATGAGAAGGCAGTGTGGGGTTGGGGGGGAACACTGGGATGTATAGGCAGAGGCATCACCAGCAGAAAACAGGAAATTGTTACAGACAATTGGTGAGACCCCATCTGGAGTACTGTATCCAGTTCTGGAGACCCCATCTCTGCAAGAACATAGACAGTATTGAGGCAGTCCAGAGGAGAGCAACTAAAATGGTACAGGGTCTGCAAGAGAAGCCATATGAGGAGAGACTAAAGGAGCTTAATATGTATACCCTTGAGGAAAGAAAGGAGAGGGGGAACATGATAGAAACTTTTATGTGCCTCAGTGGAATCAACAAAGGCCAAGTGGGTAGCATCTTTCAGAAAAAGAGATGGGCAGGAACAAGGGGACACAATTGGAAGATAGAGGGGGGACGGCTCAGGAGTAATGTGAGGAAGTATTTTTTCACAGAGAGGGTGGTGGACACATGAAACAGCCATCCTGAGGAGGTTGTAGGGTCTTAAACTCTGGGAGCATTCAAGAATGCATGGGACAGACATAAGGCAATTCTTGTGATGGGTAGGAAGAAATAGGCTGTTAGTTAACTAGGATCTGCTGTTTATCCAGTAGGTAGGGAACTCAGCAGGCTAGGTGGGCAAAGCAGTCATTATCTGCCATCAAAGTCTATGTTTCTAGCACTGTTTGAACTATTTATTTGTCCAGTGTCTACAAGTCCTCCTTTAATAAAGTGTACTGCCTTATGGGACATTTTAAAATTACTTTTCTTGCCTTCTGTGTCTTCACTCCAACCTGCCCTCTCATAGCCTTGCTGAAATCTAGATAGGAGACATTCACTGCCCTCCTCTGATCTATTTCCTTGATCACCCAGTAAAATGAATCTATCATATACATTAGGCATGACCTCCCCAACCCCCATGAAACCATGCTGTCTATGATCTTGCAGCCCACTGGATTCTAGATACTCTACCAGTCTTTCCTTTAGCAGGGTCTCCATTAATTTCCCCACCTTTGAAGTAAAACTGATCAGGCTGTAATTGCTAGCCACCTCCCTGCTGCTGCTCATCTGTAGAGGGACCATGTCAGCTCTTCTCCAGTCCTCTGGAACCATACCTGTTTCCAGTGAGCTGTTGAATGAAACTGTCAGTGGTGCAGTTAGCATCTCCTGGAGTTCTTTTAGAACCCTCAGGTGTATCCTGTTCGGCCCCATAGCTTTTGACACCTTCAGAGCCATAATACCTTCTCAACTTTTTCCTTTGAACATGGACCTGTGTCCGCCTCCCCCAATCCCTCTCCCCGCTATTCCCTGAAGGTCCACCTCCCTTTCTTCCACTGTGAATGCCGAGTAGAACTGTAGAAGTATTTGTGCATGTCTGCTTTGTCTTCATCCTCTTCTGCATAGTCCCCCCCAACCTTTCTAATCCTCACTTTAACCTCCCTTTTCTTTCCTCCTTTCACTTCTGTATCTGAAGAAAGTCCCCTGGGTACCAGCGATTGCCATACAGTGTGCTTAACATTAAGACAGGAACAGAGGTTAACTACATGAGGATGAGGTTCCTGGATGTTAGGAGGGTGGATTTGAAATAAATGGATTCCAGGTACTTCTTGGTGACCTCTTGGATGATTCTTTCCACTCTCTGTGCCATTGCTCCACTCACCACCTTGCTTGCTTGCCTTTGCTTTACTAGGTATACCTCCATGTCCTCATCCCCCTATGTTTCCGTATACCTCCTGAATGCCACCCTTGTTTCCTTCACCACCTTTGCCATTTCCTTTGAGAAACATAACAGTCACTTTTCCCTTTTGCTTTTGTTTCCTTCCTTCCTTCATGCAGAGGTTGGTTGCTTTAATTATGCCCTCCTTTATTTGTCCCCCTGTAACTCCCTTCACCCCGGCAACACCCTCTCCCCTTCAAGGCAGATTCTGAGGCAGTGCCCCATTTCTTTAAAGTCCACCTCCTAAAGTCCAGGACCCTCATCCTCATGTAGTTAGCCTCTGTTCCTGAGTTAATGTTAAACCACATGGTATGGTGATCACTGGTACCCAGAAACTACCCTCTGTGATGTCTGCAATGCTGTCCCTGCTTCTAGGCATCAGGTCCAGCACTGCCCTTGTCCCTAGTGGGCTCACTGACTAGCTGCCTGAGAAAAGGGACTTAAGGATGGTCCTATTCCTTGCCAAAGCTGTAGCTTAAAGGCTGCACTCTCCATCTGGCAGATTGAAGTCACCAAGTAGTAGTATCTCCCAATGACTCACCATTCAGATGATACAGTAGCTTCTCCAAGTGCCTTATCCAGCTCATCTCCCTGTACTGGAGGTCTGTCTACTACCCCAGTACAGATTCTGTGGCCCTGGAGCCTGTCTCTAGACTGCCCCAGAGCACCTCCAACCCTTCCTTTTCCTCGAGGTGCCTCTATACCTCCATAGCCTTGATTCCCTTCCTTGCATATATAACTCCCCTTCCCCCCATGTTGCCTCTCCTGAAGATAGAGTAGCCCGGTATGGCTATGTCCCCATCACAGTGCTCAGTGCACCACAGTTTTGTTATGGTCACTAAATCCAGGTCAGGCTCTGCCATTATGTCTTTCAGGTCTGGAATTTGTTTCTAAGAGTCCTTGAGATTGGCACACATGGCTCTTTAAACCTTTTCCCCCTTGCTCGCTGCTCTACTTCCTCCTCCCTTTCCTGCCTGTGTTTCTCCATGATCTACTCATGCCTTTCATTTTTTAACTTCCTCAGTCCTTGTCTCCTTCAATCGTTGCTTACCTGAATTTTAACCTACCCTTTCCTTCTCTCTTGTCCCTATCCCTACCTTTTTTCACACATGTCCCAGGGGAGTTTTCTCCCCCCCCAGCCCCTCCCTCCTTGCTGCTCCATCATCTGGGAGTGCAGCTGTTGCTCCCTGGGATTTATTGTCCCTCCCCCCAGCTAGTTTAAATGCTCATCCAAGTAGCATAAAAACCTTCCACCAAGGACTACTGTCCCATTCCTGGAAGGATGCAGGCAGCCTCCCTTATAAAGACCCAAAGTCTCCTAGGCTGGTCCTTAGTCTGCAATGTAGCCAAAGCCCTCCTCCATGTACCATGCCTTCAACCAGAAATGCCCTGGTATACAGTATCCTTGCATCTCCCTAACCATACACAGGTAACACCTCAAAGCCACTATGCATGCCACCTGCTTAAGGGCCCTCCCCCCAACACCCTGAAGTTACCCTGCACTATCCCTCCTTTATCCCTTGCCAGGTCATTCATCACCAGCTGGCCAGTGAGCTCTAGGTCCCTCCCAGGTCCTGCTGCCTTAGCAATCCTCTGGATAAACTCTCCATCCCTTCTAGCTGAAGCACTGCTCAGGCACTCCACCTTGCTTTCCTTACCACTACCCTGCTCCCAGATCTATCCCCCTAACAATACTCTTTCACTCTCTCTTGTCTTTTTCTCTTGCTCTAAATCTGCCACTCTCTATTTCTGTCTGTCTCTCTATCATGTCTCTCTGTCTGACTGTCTGTCTCTCTCTCTCTCTCTCTCTCCATGTGTGCATAAGCTGGAATCCCTGGATTCGTAGGCAGAGAGTTTGGCTACAAAATGTATGTTGATGATGTTACATGACAGCAGCATTGTGCCACAGAAGTGAATAATTCATGACATATGAAAGAGCATACTCAGAAACATATTGTAGGTTCAAGAGCCTTGTCACAGAAATTGGTAGTGAAGCATTACCCAGAACTAGGAGCACTGGGGAAGGGATGGAAAGCAAATCCATAGAGTTGCTAGGGTGGTAGCGAAGAGGGGGAAGCTGGATGTTGTTATCCATATGGGGACCAATGACTTAGCTGGGGACAAGACAAACATAAGAAAAGTGCAGGAGGAGTTCAGGGAACTGGGGAGGGGCCTAGGGCAGTTAGCAAGCTCCATGACCTTTTCAGAGGTGCTGCTTGTCCACGGCAAGGGGGAGGCTAGAGATCTCCACACCAAAGACTTCAACACTTGGTTGGAGAGCTGGTGTGGAAAGCAATGTTTCAGCTTCACTGGGGACTGGGGGCTCACCTGGAGGGATGCAGGACTGTACAGGGGCAACGGCCTGCATCTGTCCAGGAGGGGAACTGATGTCCTCAGTGAATGGTTAAATGATTTATTAGCAAGCATATAAATTAGCCGGGGGGGGTGTGGAGGAAGGAAGTAGGGGAAAGCTAACTATCAACCCCCACAGGATAATGCAGCAAACATGGAGGACAATAAGAACACCACATCATCAGTAAACACTGAAGTCAGCAGAAGAGGGGAGGATAGGAGAGGCAAGGGGAATGGGGGGAGGTGAGGAGAAGCATTTGCAGTAAATGGAGGGCCATGTGCACAAATGCCACAGCCTGGGGGAAAAAAATCCCTGATCTGGTGGCTGTGATAGCAGAGGCTGTCCGGCACGATAGTGCCTGTATGTTAGGGTTGATTAAGCACATCTATGTTAAACTCAAATGTTTGCACCTTAATAGCTTTGCCCCCTTTTAACCGATTTACATGAAATTTGGCAAAGACAGTCACTGTGCCAGGATCTTGTGATCCTGTAAATTTCATGAAGATCCATTCCGGGAAGGCAAAGTTACAGAGGTGCAAAAAACCCAAAAGTCTCTGTTTTTGAAACATTTTAAGACTTTTTTTTTGCCATCCAATAACTAAACAAATAGGGGGCTTTGAAATCTGAAAAACTCAGATTTGATAGACGTTGGTCCAATGTGTGTGCTTTTGTGGTTTTTAGGTCCCTCAGTTAAGTAGTTTTTAAAATATTTAATAAAAATGTTCCATTTCTGAGCATGCGCTGTTCAAAAATCAACGTTCTATTTATAACTGAATTTTTGTGAAAGCAGCAGTTTGCACTATATGACGCAGCTGTCATTAATATACAACAGCTGTGTTATATAGTGCAATCCATGCTGCTGTCGACACATATAGGTCAGGAGCTACTGTCATTGTAGCTTAGCCAACTTTGTGAATGTGAATGAAAGCTTACAATACATACTGCAAGCCCAGTGTCGACCAATGGTATTGTAGTGCTTACTGCAAGCTGTCATTCAGTGACAGAGTGACAGCTCAGTTGGCAGGAAGCCATGGCAGTATGCGGGTGGGTTGTGCTGCCCGCATGATAGCAATGCTAGGATGGGGGGAGCAAGGTGGGATGGGGTCCCTTAGTGGGTGGGGGGTCCACTAGACTTCCAAGGAAGGTTCAGGGTTTGTTTTTTAATTAAGGCCGGGGTATGGGGCTGGGAGGGGTTACTGGACTACCAGGGATAAAAAGGGATCAACATTTGTTATTACACATTCGGGTATGGGAGGGGGGCCACTTGACTACCAGGGAATACCGGGGATGTTTTTTGCTATTACTTTGGGATCGGGTATTGGGGGACCACTAGGCTACCATGAAGTTTAACGGAGCATATTTTGGCACATGTGGGTATTGGGGAAGGGAGGGGGTACCACTCTACTACCAGGGTATGAATACTTTGGGGACATTAGGGGATGGGAGGACCACTAAACTACCAGGGATATAGGGACTGGGATATCTTATGTCACGCTCAGGGATTCGGGGGCTAGCCACCCAGGGGCTGGTGGCTGCTGTGTTGCACTGTGCAGTACAGCAGCCCACCTGCAGGTGGCTACAACTTAGGTATGTTTCTTCCATGCCTAACTTTGTGCAGCACATCTCCGAGATGTGCTGGCAACTGCACTGCATATCTCAGTTGAATATTGAAATGTGCCGCATATGCGTGGGAACACCCCTCTGGATGCGCTGCATGTATTATTTTTGTACTGTGGCGCATCCGGAATTGTGCAGCGTGTCACCCCTTTTTGAATATGGCCCAGGGGTGCATTTCAGGGATGCGCCTGCGCAACTCAGTTGTGCCAAGCGCATCTCCTTTGAATATCTGGGCCTTAGTGCTGTCTAATGTATTTGGCATAGGAGCTGGCTACACTACGCGACACAGCATAGTGCAAACTATATGACACAGCTGTCCTTTACTAAATAACAGTTGTGTCGTATAGTGCAACTGGCTCCTGTGTCAAATACATTAAAGGGCATTAAGTTAAAGGGGACAGGAATTCATTATATGGGCATTTAGTAACCATTGTTTGACATCTTTTAGCTTCAGGTAGATGGACAACATATTTTGTAGTGACAATTTGTCCATAATGTATTCTACTACACTAAACAGATGTCTACCTGTATGTTTTTTTCCACACTCTACAACTTAGCTGTCATTCATTAAAGACAGCTGTGTTGTAAAGTGTTGGCCACTGCTGTCATGTCTTGTGGGTTGGAGATGGGCTACCATCATTGTAGCCCCACCAGCCTGACTGTGCCATACTGAAAATGTTAACTGCACACCCCTGTTGGCAGTGTATGCATATATTTAATTCATTTTTTATTTTCACATTTTGTATTACACTTATCCAACACCAGGATGCCCACCCCCAGTGTCAGATGTCCCCACCTCTGTGCAGCTCCTTACTTCATTACTACTGCCAACATCCCAACAACAGCCCAATTCAATGTTGATTCCCCCACCAGCAGTGTGATACACTGGAGATCCGACCCTGTGTACAGAAATACTCTTAATAACTTTAAGAACAACCTGGAAGAAAAAAAAAAACATCCAGGCGTCTTTTTTAATCTAGAAAAAAGCAGGTTCCTCCTCATCCCCCATCTCCCTACCCCACCCTGCCCAACTACTGTGAACCCACCACCCCACACACACACACACACCCTTACCCTATACTTACCTCTGGGTGTCTGGATAGTGGCCAATACCATCTTCTGTGGACTGGGACACATCTGCACTCTTCAAAGCCGAATCGCAAACTGAGGAGTACAGGTAAATGCCATATAATGCTTTTCAAATAGTGTTTTGAACTTATGTTGGTAACTTTGTCATTTTTTCAAATTTTTACACTAAATTTTCAACGTGACCTTACGGGGACCTCACCTCATAAACACTGTCACTGTGATTTCATTAATTGGCCCCCAAAGGTGATTTTGCAGTTACTGCATGGAATCACCTTTGGGATGGATTAACAAAATGATAGTGCCAGTATTCATGAGGTGGGGTCTAAAAACCATGCTAATTTAATATAAAAAGTGAAAAAATACTACATTATGAGCATGTGTTGCGCAGTTTCTATGCAGGCACATATTGTGAGTAATTTACAATATTTTGACTCCAGATTTTCAACATACCCATTTTTGTACACCACCTCATGAACAGTATAGCTGTCATTTCTCACATCCTATCTGAAACATGTTTTCGCACCTGTGGCACAGAATGGCATGGTCACTGTGTGGAATCACCTTTTGGGATGGATTAATAAAATGACTGTGCTTGTGTTCATGAAGTGGGGTCCCAAAAAACCCATATTGAATATCTGGTTAGAAAATACTAAAACTGGCTGCATTATGAGTGTGTGTTGCACAGTTTCTATACAGGCACATAACTTTGGTCATTTAAAATATTTTGACTGCAGGTTTTCAACATTCCCATTTTTTCGCACCACCTCATGAACAGTACAGCTGTCATTTTTAACATCCTGTCCAAAACATGTTTTTGCACCTGTGGCACAGAATGACATTTCAGCATGGATTTGAACATTTTCAACTATGGTGTTTATGAGGTGGAGTCATTAGAAGAATATGCTGAATGTTTGGGGTCAAAATATTAAAAAGGAAAGAATTTATTAAGTAACATTGACTGCAGGGTTGTCTGTTGCACTTCTGGGGAACACGCTGCCTTACCGAGCCAGTGAGCTGAGTTCAGGTGTGAATTCAGTGAGCTGGTTTACTGGGACAAGGCTGATGGGGAAGGTGCTGCAGCATGCAGCACCAGTCATGGCCTGGGTAGGAACGGAGCAGTGTTTCGGTGCAGACACCACACCCTGTGGTGGGTCAGGAAACCTCACCCACAGGGTATTGAGATGTGTGCCGGGGTCTCCTGGGCCCATTCACTGCATCATGACTGTCACCAATATTGTATTTAGCTCATTTAATGAGCATACAGTTACACTATTACAAAAAGAAGGGAAATTAGCTGCAACAAATTACATTATTGCAGAGATTAGGGTTGTAAAAACTCAAAGCGTACAAAGACGGGAAATGAAAAAAACATTAGAGATTTGGATCACCGCAGCATTGGCAAATCAGTGGTGGGGTTGGGGTTGTCAACCCTAATGCCCACCCCTACCATGGATCAGCCGAGGTCCTGCGTGAAGAAAGCTTTGACAGATTATGTTGGCCATACTGTATCACAAATGAGGCACTAGGTTGGAGCTGTATCTTATGCTTTGGACAGGAGGCTATGGGCTGTGGGGGTGGGCGTTAGGTTTGACAACCTCAAGTAAGACCCCACTACTGATTCACCAATACTGCAGAGACCCAAATTCCTAATGTTTTTTAATTTCCCGACTTTGCACGCTTTGTGTTTTTACAACCCTAATCTCTGCAATAGCGTAGTGTTTTGTAACTAATTATATGCTCTGTGTGTGTGTGTGTGTGTGTGTGTGTGTATATACAGTATCTTCATTGCAAAAAACTCCATTAATGCATCAGTTAGGATTGTTTCCATAGCGACAAAAGTGTGGAAATGTGGTGTTAGGGTTACCATCCCACCGCCTCACCCCCACACCCCCATCCTCACACCCCTAACTCTGCATTTACCCCACTCCCCACACACATACACACACACACATATGCAAGCAGTACAAGACACATCCATCACCATAGTCCAGCAACTGTATGGGTTCTGCTGTCATCAGAGTGCCTTGGGTGTACACACACATGCTGGGCAACCATGGGAGATAGCCCACAGTAAGCATTTTTCTGTTACAAATATCAATAACAAGATTTAAGCAGATGCCTATATTTCAATTGTTAAGAAATGATGAAACACATAGTATGTTAACTATACATAGCTGTATTGGAAATAAGAGTTTGGATAACCCTAGCAACAGTCAGTGGATGTTTGCATATTTTTTTCTCATAGAGTGAGTCAGTCCTAATAACAAATGGTAGTAATAATAAAAGTAATGTTTTGTAGTATAGTTTGCAATCAACATGTGACAGCAGCAGTTGTAACATCCAATGCTAACCATAACATGCTGCTAATGAGTATTTCCAGGTAACGCAGCAGTATTACAACATGTGATGGTGCTAGTTTCATACCTGAACAGTATGTGAAAAGTACTGTGGATGCGTCAGCTGTGTCTGTCCTGCTACCACATGCCTACGTTATAACAGCGATACCTGCAGCGAGCCAATCGTTGAATTATGACACATAAAAATCAATATTTAGAAAATTTGTACAGACTAAGTTTCACTTTATGAAAAAGATATGCCAGCTATAATGTGTCATCGTACTGTGCTGGCAGTATAGAGTCGATCACACTGTATTTGTTTGTTCATTACATAGTGTTGTGTGAAATGAGTACAGTGTAGTGATTACTGTACTTATAGATGTGAATGACTTGTATAGTGTCTTACAGTCTTTCATGTGTCTTGCATATGTGTGTGTGTGTGTGTGTGTGTGTGTGTGCATGCATGTGTGTGTGCATGCGTGGGTGAATGCGGAGTTAGGGGTTTGAGGATGGGGGCATGGGGTGGGATGGTTGGGTGGTAACCCTAACACTGCATTTCCACACTTTTGTCACTTTGGAAACAACCCTAACTGATGCATTAACAGAGTTTTTTGCAATACATTTCCCTTCTTTTGAGAAAGTGTAGCGTAGAAGTGGTATGTGTTAGTAGGAGCATGGAGCCCTCTGGGCCTAGATTCCATTACATGACCATTTTCTGCATAATGATATGCATATAGTGTGAGTAAGGGCCCTCTGGGCCCCATGCTCCCACTTACACAAAAGTATGGAGCCATATAGCAGCCCTGTAAGGCAAGGAACCCTTGTAACACTAATTTGACAATATCTCAAGAACCATAGCAGCTAGAAAAAGCATTCAAGTGTGGTTGTACTCATGAGAGTAAGTAGTTCTCGCACATAAAGTCAACTGAATCCAGATCTCACACTGTGTCAGTGATAGGAGCAACAAAAAGAGCTGTGAATGTTAACTCTGTGGGCATAATAGTTGGCTTAGAACAAGAAAATGAGCAACTGGAACACCAGTTCCCAAATATTTCAGTAACTGTACAAGGTAGAAAAAAAAATAAAATGTCATGGTTTTCATGGCTTTCCAACCTACTTTTTCATTAAGTCCCCTACAAGAGGACTAAGAATTTTAGCGATGAAAAATCTGTATCTCTAACCATTTTCAAGATGTGGGCCCCAAAAAGTGTCACGGGCACCACAGTGTTAACCTATGGGAAGATTTCTGAACTTCAAAATGCCATAGCTTTGGGCCCTTATAATGTTTTAGCACCAAACCGCCAAAAGGCACATCTGTGGGACCAGGGCTTGCCACCTATGTTCCCCCTAAGCTGTGCACATGTGCGCCTGCACAGCAGTCAGAAATAACCCGCACACTGCTACAATAGTAGTGCACAAAGCAGCTGACAGGGATCCTCATGTTCATGAAGTAGTGACTACAGTCATCACTCAGATTTAAGACTCAGACAGCAGGACATAAAAGTGAATGGGAAAGAAACATTGTATGCCCACCTGAGGCCACAACCCATTAACTTTAACAAGCCAGCAGTTAACAAGCCAGACATTTTGCTCTGGCTCCACATATTGAACAAAGGAACCAATCAGCAAAATTCCAACCAATCGGCTTTGCAGTTACAGCAATGTTTTCAGCTTGACACCTCTTTTCAGTAAGACAGTACTTGATAATGAAAAGTATTCCCTTGCTGTTAACAGAATGGCATGTTTTATTTGTTTGGTAGATTCCCCCCAACAAAGCAGTGTGAGAGATTCTCTGACATAAGGTGTATATTATATTATTTCAGTTTTAAAGTTGCACAACTTCCATGTAATCTGCTTTCTCCCCAAGCAGCATCTCACATATAGAATGTGTTTATAATGGATTTAAAGCCTCACCATTGAAAGCGTGTTCATTTTTTTTTCAGTA
Source organism: Neoceratodus forsteri (assembly GCA_016271365.2). Lineage (NCBI taxonomy): Eukaryota > Metazoa > Chordata > Ceratodontiformes > Ceratodontidae > Neoceratodus > Neoceratodus forsteri. The sequence continues at coordinate 1,463,310,896 of CM057449.1, forward strand.
CAAGAAAATGGGAAAACTATAGTTTTTGTTTACAATTAAAGCATCAAAGCAACCTACTGTCTGTTTCTGTGTCATTTTTTTTTATGTATTTGTTGGGGGCTGGGAAGGGTCTAACCTTGTCAATTAGTAGGCTGAGACACTGACTGCACATATGTCTAGAGAGATGAGATTGTGCTTCTCTTTAAAAACGGGGTCTCACATTATACACACATTTGAGATTCAATGAATCAGTGCTTGTAGAAGGTTGCCCATGTTGGCTACATGGGGATAGTTATTCTAAAATGGACAGCAAGAAATGGCAGTGCAAAAAATGTCCTTTTCATTTAATTTCATAAATTCAGACTGCGCTTAGTATGGATCCGGAACGGAAGAGAAATACAGTCTCCTAAATGCATCTCCTCTCTCATATCACACTGACTCACTCATTACATTGCAAAGATACATTTTAAAGCCCCCACTGAGCTTAACAATACCCATCGTAGTCATTGTAAGCCATACCTAGGGTAAATGACATCATATACAATTATGCATGCATCCATCAAAGATACCATTGCTAAGTACTGCTTTAAGAAGCTGTCCAACCCTGAATGCCACATTGCCATAACAGTATCAAATGATGTACTTTTGGAGTTGGCAGAGTTGTCTAAGATGTTTCAGAAAAGTGGTCTAACAACAGTTGAAGCAGTACAGATTGCTAGGGAAAAAATAAAAAAGATCAGAAGCGAGTACCTGCGTGAAACTGTCCACTGAGCTCAACCAGTAAAATTGCTTTTGGCTAATTGTACAACTGAAGTAAGCACAACAGCAATTTTGCAATTCATTGGCATGTTATGTGACCATCTGGACAGTTGATTTCCTGCAGGTGAACTTTCTGACTGATCTGTCTTTGATTTTGCAGCAATGCCACATTGCAGCTTTGAGTTTGGCTTATCAAATATTGAGAGACTGCAGCAAATACCAGGACTATTTATTTTCATCAGTGGACCAGGCAGGAATCGTTAGCCAGTACAATGACTTCAGATTTATAGTCACTGAAAAAATAAAGGGAGGATCATTAAAATCCTTTACGGACATGATTCACTTTGCTTTGACTAACGTGCAGTATAGCATGGTGGCTAAACTTATTGATGTATGTGCTACATTCCAAGCTAAACATGAAGCTATCATGTATAGAGGTTCCTACACAGTCGTATCCTTCCCCAGAAGAGATTCTCCATGGGGAGGTGCAGAGTGAGAAGATATGATAGCACAGAGAAAAATCTTGGGAGTGATAGAGGATCATGTACTGAAGCAGAGAGAAGTATGGCTGAGTAGGACCATAACTATCTTTGAGTGGAAGGTTTCACTCAAGGATTCTCATAGAAAAGTTAGGGAAGATTTGTTGCTGCTCTTGGACAGAGCATTACGGATATAATTTCTTCTCAGACCAGAAGAAGATGCTCTGGGGAGTAAGATGACCTGGGAGGGGGGTCTCTTGGTAGTTTCTGAAGAAACTGTATTGAGTGTCCTTCTGCTATCAGCAGGAGCACCCAAGTGTCAGAAGTGCCTCTTCCAACCCCGTAGATGGAAAGAGAATCTCCCTCCTACCAGTTCCGCTGGGAGGCCCAGAGATTGTGGGAGAGGAAAGGAGTCAGGAGGTGTGGGGCAGCACCACAGCTGAAGCTCCTGCTGCTTTTTTGGGTGGGGGGCTTAGCAGCAGGAGGGGCCCGATGTTTGTTGGCCTGCTTGCCCTGAGGTATCGCTTTGTGCCAGGAACGTCTGCAAAAAGGACGATGCTGATTCTGAGGGGGCTGTACATAGAGTCAACTGACTGTAGTGCAGCACCCTTCTCCTGCAGATTGGTGATGATGTCCTTGACATCGCCACCGAACAGCATCGAACCCCTGAAGGACGCATGCTGGATAGGAGACTGCACCTCTGGAACCCAACCTGACACTCAGAGTCAGGCATGATGCCACAAACCCACGGCGAAAGTCGAGCTCCGACCAGCAACATCCACTGCATTGTACATGGCTTGAAGCATGTGCCAACTGGCCAAATGAGCAGACCGGACCAGATCTGCCACTTCCTGCTTAGTCTGAGACTCAGGAAGGGAGTCCAATTTAGCTTCCACCTCTCTAAGGATCACCTTCTGGTAGTCCCTCATATCAGCAATGTAGTTCAGGGCCCTGATTCCCAGAGTGGAAGAAGCATAGACCTTCTTCCCATACTGATTCAGAAGGTGGGATTCCTTGTCAGGCGGGGATGAGCGCAGATGCTTGGGGTTAGCCGTACAACCGTGGCACGAATCACGACCGAATCGGCTTTAGGGTGTGAGTTCAGGGTGTCAACACCCTCTGGAGCCTGGTATAGCCAATCCATCTTCCTTGGAAGGGGGGCTAATTCTGACAGTTGCTTCCGAATGGTGGAAACAAGATCCACATGAGGCTCGATCCAGGGTGGAATCAGAGTAGGAGTGGTCTCGGGCAGATCCAGATGCGCAGCAAGTTTTTTCCACTGTGGATCCAGCTCCAACAATTGTCACTGATGAACCGACTGGATCTTATGCAGCAACTCCAGGAAGTAAGGATCTTCTGGAGGAGACTTCAGAGGAGTCCTAGGCCTGGGCTTGTCTGGAGTGCATGGCTCGTCCAGATCGGAGCACCCGCCGGAGTTGTCCGAGGCCTCCAAAGAGGAAGAAGAAGAGGAAGACCCCTTCCTGCATGGGGGAGGAACAGACCCCTTGGGCAGCCTCCGGGGAAGCATGTTCTCCCCTGCTCTGGAACCAGAAAGCTCACCTCTGGTGTCAGGAGGGGGAAGGGGTCTCTTGCCTCTGACAACGGGAGTCCAAAACCAGGTCTGGCATCAGAAGATGACTCTCCACCTCCCTGGTGAGCTGATCATTGGCATCAGCCCACCAGGAAGCCAGAGTCTCCTTCAGATCCACTGGCGGCTGAGGGGGTGGTGGAGGAGGGGGATATGGATATTGGGCATATCTGTACAGTGAGTATCCATAATCCGATGGAAGGAAGCCTGGCATTGCGTACTGGGGCACCGGATACTGCAGCGTCGGGTAGGCCAGCATTGGATATGACAGGGTCAGATACCCAGGCACCAGGGGCTCTGATGGAGCAGAAGGTCCTGGGAGAAGCCCTGCCGGCGGGCCAGGGATAAGAAGCCCAGTGGACGTTGGGTCTAGTGTAGGGACGGCTTTCAGCAATTGAATGTCTTCCAGCATCAGGGCTGGCATCCGAGGGACTGACATCAGGTCATCCAGCCCTGCAGGAGGGAGACCTGAAGGGAGCATGCCTATGTCCTTGGTGTCATCCAGGGAAGGGGGACCAAAATCTCTGGGGTCTGGCTGAGGAGACGCGGGAACCTTGGACTGCATCAATGAGCACTGCAGTGAGCCAGGTATGGCGGACTGGTCTGTCAGATCTGGTGTCGGCTCTACAGCCATGTGCCCAGCAGAGGAGCTGATGTCTACATGACCAACGGGGTCCAGGCGGGTGTTGGAGGTGCAGGCGTCTGACTTATCGGAACTAGAGCCCAACGAAGGCTGTGATGGGGAGCAGTCTTGGCAGGTGCTTTGGAGGCCGTGCAATGCCCTGAAGGGTTGGGCAACTTAGCGGCCTTATCCGAGCGGGCATCAGGAGCACTGACATCCGGCTTACCAGATCCACTTGAACCGGAAGGCCACACTGTGGTTGTCTTGCTGGGAGGGGCTGCCTCCTTTGACCCGGAGAGTCCCAAAGGGCCTGAGCATGAGCCAGATGGAAGAGTCAGCACCATCTTGGAAGCCTCCAAGATGACCATTGCGGAGCTGTCCCCCGACAGGGAAATTACCTTCAGCACTGCGACTCCAGTCGAAGTCACGGTGGCCATGGAAGAGGAGTCCCGGTCCCGGTGCTTCTCCTTCTTTTTTAGTGACCCTTAAGGGAAGCAGAGGCCTGATGAAGCTTCTTCAGCCTCTTCTCCATGGAGAACATCTTCTTTTTGAGAATATGGGCCTCCAGGGACTGCTGCCTCTGTTTGTGGGTGGCGGCATTGAATTTCAGGCAGTGCAGGCACTTCTCCATGGAGTGATCCAGACCTAGGCAGAAGAGGCACTGGGAGTGTCTGTCCTTGTGTGGGAGCTGAGCTCCACAGGAATCGCACTTGTTTTTGTGCTCAGATGGAGTAGGGGATGACATACACGGCAGCTAAAGAAACTAGGAATTTCAAATAAATCAGAGAAAGAGTGGTAAAAACACCGATGATTGACTGATGAAGCAGTGAACTTAACAGCGATGCACTCTCATGAGCTAACGCCGGGGAAGAACAGGAAGGAGGAGGCGTGGGGGACCACCCCTTTATACTGATGTCTGCTGACGCCAGAGACTGCTAGCTAGAAATCTTTCTGTGGGGTTCTGACACCTGCCAGCTTCAGTCCTATATATCATTACCTATTAGAAGAGTCCCCTCGAAGTAAGATCTATCTTTGAGTGGAAGGTTTCACTCAAGGATTCTGACAAGAAAGTTAAAGAAGATTTGTGGCTGCTCTTGGACAGATCATTAGGATTTTATATCTCCAGAAACATGGTGGAGCCCATAAAGTTATATGGAGATCCTGAGCCCAAAACTCAGATTGATATTACATTTAAAAATTCTCACACAGCTAGCAGCTTGCTTTCTCTGGCCAGCAAGCTGGATTGGGAATACATTTAATTAACACTTAGACTTGGGTGAAGTCTTTTCTGGGTTGACACAGACTAAGGATAGTCAGAATCAATCTTAGAGGCAGATAACCCCCTGATTGGCTTTGGAAACCTAATTGACCCTAATACCTACTCACCGCTGACAGTTATTGAACTCTGAATGCCAGCTAGATTTGGCTAAGAGAGCTAGGGATCGAGATGTGGATGCCCTTTCTATACTTTCATGGAATATTGAGGGCATCCATCTTAAAATAATTGACCCTGAAGTAGTGAGATTTCTGGATAATTCTGATATTATCGGACTGCAAGAAACATGGTGTACAGAAAATGTAACTCCCAAATTGGCTGGATATTCTGTCTTTACTCTTCCAGCAACTAAAGATAAAACGTTTGGAAGGTTTAAAGGGGGTATTTCCTTTTTTATCAAAACTTTGCTAAATTTTTAGATCATTAACATTTCTACTAAGTCAGAGGGTATTTTGGCCCTAATGATTAGCAAGGGACAAGAGAAGATCATTCTCTGCAATATATATTTTCCCCCTCACAATAGAGCTACTGATCCCACTGACCATTTCATACAGGATCTGAAAATGACACTTGACGAATCGTCAGATAAGAGTATATCTTGTCCTATAATTATTTGGGGATTCTTTAATGCCAGAATTCCTTCTTGTTTCTTGGAGGATGTATATTCAGATATGATCCATACAATATCTACAGTATAATTAATCCAAATATCTCATATACTAGGACTGTTCAGGATCTAAAATCTAACTATAGAGGTAGGGAATTGCTTGCAGGCTTGGTCAGTAGAAATTTCTGTATTTTAAATGGGAGAACTCAGGGAGATCTAGCTGGGTTCTTACCGTATAGAGGACCTACTGGCTGTTCAACCACTGATCAGGTTTGGACCAATTTGGAAGCAGTAAAGCTGATTCAAAAGTTAGAGGTCATGGATAGATTGGAATCAGCATACTGTGCTATTGTAATTAACAGCAAATGCCCTTTTGGGACTTTAGGGAGTTAGGCACAACAGGAAGAGAGTCTGGAAGTCATAAATAGGAGAAGGATTAGATGGGGGCTGATTCACCAAGCTAGTTTCAAAGAAATGCTTAGTATAGAAGTCTTAGGTGATATTCACGAGTTGGTCCTGGACAAAAGTAAGGCCTTTAATATGTTCGGGAATTGGGAAACTATTCATTCTTTACTTGGACCTAGATGTAAAACAACGTATCATCCTAGGTCCCTTTATAAAAAGTCTTAGTTTATTTCGGTATGCCTAGAGGCAAAGAAAGAGTTTGGAGGAAAACTAAGACAGCATAAGAAGAAAAGAAATAAGTCTGCAGCAGATTTTAAATTGCTAAAGACTGAAAGAGAAAAATATAGGAAAATTCTCAAACAGGAGAGACATAAACATACTCAGGGACTTTGGGAAAAACTGAGGCAGGCTGTTTTGGATAGGGATGGAAGGTGATTTTGGAATATTGGTGTCCAGGTATATAATAGATATGCCAATAGGACTGAAGCTTATATTACTCCTGAAGTTTAGGCATCTCATTTCTCCAAGCTCTATTATTCTCATGAAGAGCAGGAGATACCTGATGCTTTCAAAATACAGGAGGATGACATTTTCCAAGCCCTATCTTGATCACAGAGGACAAAATCCAGATGGCACTGATTGGCCTTAAGGCAAATAAAGCACCAGGGCTTGATGGGGTCCTAGGTGATCTCCATAAGGTTTTTACCAACTGGTGGATTCCTTTTCTTCTTTTGCTGTTTAATGGCCTGGTTCAGGGGTACTGTTGCCCTGCCAGTTGGTCAGGTAGTGTTATCTTTCCAAGTTTTTAAAAAGAGGATCCGAATGTCCCAAGGATGTATAGGCCTATAAGTTTGATAGATGTTTCACAGAAGATTTTCTCTAGGATAATTTTGGACAGATTGCTGTCGTGGGTAGAGGAGAACTCAGTACTGAATGAAGCACAGACCGGTTCCAGGAAGGACTGTTCCATAGTACAGCACTGTTATGTGCTTCAGCACCTGATCTGGAAGTATACTAAAGTGAGAGAAAAAATATTATATTGCTGTTTTGTGGACTTCTCCTCGGCTTCGACAAAATTAGTAGAAAAATCCTTTGGGCTACATTAAGGGATCTGAAATAGGAGGCCTCACTTCTTGATGTTATTATTAGACTCTATGAAAATACGTAGACAAGGGTCCAGTATAATCAGTATGGTCACCTAACTGATAGATTTGAGACAAATGAGGGGGTCAGACAGGGGTGCATTTTGACCCCCACTCTCTTTAACATCTACATTAATACAGTCTTGGATCAGCTTGGTAACCCAGATTTTCATACTCCAAAAATTAATGATCAAAGGATTGATTGTTTAGCATATGCGGACAATTTAGTCTTGCTCAGTACTTCAGTCTTAGGTCTTAATAGAAAATTGGCTCACTTTAAATCTCTCTGTTCTCAAAGGAAACTAAAAGTTAATCTCAGCAAGACCAACATTGTAGTTTTTGGCTCTCAGACCAAGAATACAGTAGGTTTTAGGCTAAACAGTAACCATACAGACACTATTAAGTGTTATGACTATTTAGGTGCCCGTTTTGCCTATAGCCTATCTTGGACCAAACATTTGGAGGCTATTTGATTTAAAATGGGATCTTCTGTAAATTCCCCCAAAATATTTAACAGCAAGATGGGGAAGTCATCGGTCAGAGGGGTATTAAGAGTTGTTAATACCAAAATAAGAACGAGCATGTTATATGCCTCTGAAATCTGGGATTATGCTAAGGTTAGAGAATTAGAAATAATTCTGAATAAACTCTATAGATATATCTTAATGTTGCTAAAGGGAACTCCAAGCTGTATTCTTGTCTTGGAGTTAGGACAATGTTCCTTGACTTCTCTCATCTGTGAACAACAGATTCTCTTTCTGTTGAAACTTTTTCTTTCACCCCAACAAAGATATCCCAGAATGTGTGAAGAGGAAGTTATCAAATTGGCCAGCATGGGATATGTACATCCTTTTATTCAACTTATTAAGGAAACAATAATACCATCCGGCTTGGGCCACTTCTTATATAAAATTTACACAAGACCATTTGAGGAGATTAGGTAGGATGTCAAATGGAGGCTTATTGACTTAGACATAAATTCTTTCTATGTTCAACTCTCCAAGCTTAAGCTATATGAGCTCTATCTCTCTTTTTTAACCTGTCCTAAACAAAGAAGAATCTATACAAGATTCAGAACTGAAAACTATAATGCTCAATGCATAAATTTCAGACAAAACAGAGAGGTGGTACTTTCTCCATATTGTAAATGTGGAGTGGGGACTATAGATGATCTCAAACATGTGGTACTCTTGTGTCCTAGGTACGAATCAACTAGGAAAAAACTTCTAGGTGGATTGTTTGGGGACCTCAGCCTCCCCCTGGAGGATCTTTTGGAATATTTGTTTACTATGAAAGAGAAGAACATGGTAGAGATCTTTGCAAGATGTTTAATTTCAACTCATTTGTAAAATTTTATTGGGGGGACTTGAAGTCCTGTGGAGGTTTTTTTACGTGAAAAGGTACTCAAGGGACACTGTTAAACTGAATTGCACTGTAAAGATATTTCAATTCCTTATTGGTTTATTTATTGTCTGTTTATATTTATTACGCATTTTGTCCTGATTTTAGTGTATTGTAACTGCTTTATGCTGAACAATAAATTGTACTACTACTACTACTACATTCTAAGCTTCTAGTGCTGACTACGAAAGAGGCTTCAGCCTCATGAACTGCATTAAGAGCAAACAAAGAAACTTCTTAGAAGAAAGCCATTTAGATATGCTGATGCGAACAAAATTGTTTTTAGCATCTGGTGGAAAAAAGGATCTTAAAAAAATATACATCCACTGGAAGAATGGGAAAGACAGGAGAGAAAAACAGTAAATGTTGATTTCTTAGCAATGCATTATCAGCAGCACCCCTTTTAGATGCATGCAAGACTCTTTAAAATGTACATAGTTTACACATGTTTCCAGTTCATACTGTTATGGTGCACAATGCACATCCAAGCTTCGGACTGTGTCAGAATGTATATTTATACTTAGCTCTGAGAATTTGAATGTTCGATTACGTTTTCTACTGTTTATTGGCAATAAAATATATCACTTGCTTGGGCCACCCAATTTGCACAAATGAATCAATTTTTTTGCACAAAGTGCCACATACTCATGTCAGTCGCCCACCCACAGAGACTAAAAATCAGAGGGAACATTGCTTGCCACTCTGCAAATTTCAGCCCAAAAGAGACAACTGTTTTGCTGCAGGAGGATGACAAAGATTTGCAGTTATTTTGATAATACTTTCTCAAATTACTTTTGCAAATCACAAAAGTTTTGCAAAATAAATCACAAAACTTTCACATTTGTGAAAGTGCTTTGCGAAAGTACTTTTTCCTCAAAGTCGGAAAAGCCATTTCTGAGCTGTTTAACCCCCCAAAAAGATAGGGCTAGCATGCTCAGGACCCCACTAGGTAAACAGAATAATCAGTGTTTACCTAGAGGGTCCCAATTTTAAATGGCAGGCATTTTTCAATGTCACTAACAGTAAACAAGATGACCGAATCACGAAAGTAATAGGTCCATTTGCGAAAGTAAAAATGCCATTTGCGAACGTTTCATGATTTTTTGCTAACTTTTTCCATTGACTATAATAGGAAATTGTTTTTTAAATTAACTTTTGAATAGTTTAATATTTTTACACCAAATCTTCCGACTGCATCTTCCCTGAACATTTTGGACTGAATGAACAAGCCATGCGGGCTATGGGCGCAAGCAAACAAACGCACAAAAAGTCATTTTTTCTGTGTTTTTTGGCATACTGCAGCTCAGCACATATACATCTGACCATAACAAAACTTTCCAGATCCAGAGATCTATGGTACCAGACTCCACATGCAAAATTTCTGGCAAATCCGTTATATGGTGGCAAAGTTGTTAAGGTGCAAGTTTGAGGTTTAACATTAAGTGCGTACTCAACCTAAACTATAGTGTCTATCATGTTACTATATATATATATATATATATATATATATTATAGTGGTGCAATTGTGCCACTATATTTAGGGTTAAGAAGGCACGTCTATGTAAAAGTCAAACTTTTGGCCGTTAATAACTTTGGAGGCATTCAACAGATCTGCCTGAAATTTGGTATGCACAGTAGGGCATGGTAGATCTCTTGATCTGCCAAATTTAGTTTCAGTTGGACTTACGGTCTTTGTGCACAAAAATGCTGAATAATGCAAAATTATCCAGTTTTGGAGGCAGCTTTTGGGATTTTGTCCATGGCCCTGCGCTGCCATTGTGTGGTGTGACACTCTGTAAGATGGCTCATCTGAGAGAGCTTGGCTGCCCGAACATGCCACTTTTCATTTGGTGAAAAAAATATTAAGGCATTCAAAAGTTATGCCATTTTTAAATTCCCATTATAAGTCAATGGGAAAATTTATATGGTTGTTTTGTGAACAAAGAGTGGTGTTCTGGCCATCTGGTCCTGCCTGGTGGTCAAAGAATTTGCAGCCTCGCAGTTCAAGAATCTTAGTCCCTGAGAATTCTTTGATTACAAGGTCCGCCATCCTGTTTTTGCTTTTCTGACTCCACAAAATAAAATATCTCAGCTCAGGGATCACTCCTGAAGTAAAACTTGGATGGGTTTTACTCAGGAGGCTCTGATCTATTGAGCCATGCCTTTGGTTTGGTGTAAAATGGTCAACAAATAGAGTTACAAGCTTTTAAATTCTTTGATCTCGGCTCGCTAACGATCTTTGATCACGAGCCTGCAAATTCTTTGAGTGCAAGATTCTTTGATCACGATTTTGCATCGCAAGCTAAAAATACAATTTTCTCAGCTCAGGGGTGGCCTAGGAACACAAATGAGGGTGGGTTTTGATCAGGGGGCTCCATTCTATTGAGGCATGGAGGTGGTTTCATGTAAATCATCCAAAAACTCACACTTCACCATTTTTTATTCTTTGATCGCGAGCCTGCAAATTCTTTGATCGCAAGCGAGGGATGAGCTGGCCCTTTGAAAAATGCAAATTTTGCAGCTCAGGGGTGGCCTAGGAAGACAAATGGGGGTGGGCTCTGCTCAGGGGGCTTCATTATGTCGAACCATGGTAGTGGTTTGCCGCATTTGTCTCAACATTTTGATTTTCCAGCATTTTGTATTCTTTGATCATGAGCCTGCAAATTCTTTGATCATGAGACTCTTTGATTGTGATCTTTGATTGTGATACAGGGACAAGATGGCCAGATTTGATAATGCATTAGATAGGCTAATTTTACCAACCTTTAAAATTATATATCTTGGAAATGGTTAGTTCTTTTTAATTGAAATTTGGAGGGTGTTTACAGCATGTCCTGTAGATGTCAATTATCATGTTTATGTGTTGGACAATATATTTATTGCAGAGATATTGCATTGCACACTTTACAATTTGGGGACAGTGTTTTGCATTGTTGTGGTGGCTTGAAATTGATAGGGTACCTAGCCTTAGTGTCATGGGTGTAGTTTTCAGTTGTTGTGCCTGTAAAATGTTAACAGGTGTGGAATTCTGCAACTCTGACAAATGAAAATGTCAAATTTTAACATGTTATATCTCGTACACGGTTTGGTCTTTTGCATTGAAATTTGGAGGGTTTTCTCGGCATGTCCTGTAGATGTGAATTATTGTGTTTACGTGTTTGTGGAGGCATTACATGATGCAATTTACATTTTGCAGACAGTGTTTTGCATTGTGCTGGTGGCTTGAAATTGAGAGGGTACATAGCCTTAGTGTCATGGATGTAGTTTTCAGTCGTTGTGCCGAAAGGGAGTTTAACATGAGCAGGGCCCTTTACCCAAAGAATCGACTCTGGTGACTCTCTCATGGATGGTGCAGCAAGATGGCCATGCTGTTGCTCCGCTCTACACTACGCTGAGCAAGACCTCTTATGTTTTGTAGATTTTAAGTTTTAAAAACTTTGTTTTCACTGCTAGTAAATGAAATATGCTTTATTTTGAAGTTGGGCTTCTAAAAAATGAGCAGGCAACTATTATTGAGCAGTATTTGTGATAGACAATGACACTTTGTTGGTCTGATTTTTGGCTTGTTGTTTTTTTATGACATCTATTCAATAGTTACTGTTTTTGTCTTTAAACAAGGAAGACTGCTTTGCAAGAGATCACCACTAGGCAATGTTTGGACAGAGAAGCCTGTGAGAAACTATGAACCTGGCTCTATGTCAAGGGGTTACAGGGTATGTTGCACCATGGCATGCTTTCAAGCATATTTTAAAATTCTAACAGGTGCCTGCACATTCTAGTGATTGGAGACAGGGAAAGGAGGATGGTAGCTAAAGGCTGTTAAAGTTTGGTTGCCTTGAACTGCAAGTTGCTAAAGCGCAGGTGTTTCTATTTGCAGAATTAAAAGATGAAGATGGTGGCTGACGGCAGCAATGCCCTGAACTTTTTAAATCCTCTGGGAAAAACTAGAGAATGACCTTAGGACTCCCTGAACAAGGAGACTGGGGTGGTTGAGTATAATATAATAATTCAGCCTGAAACTGAAATTAAAATTGAAATTGAAATGCCAAAGGGAATAGAGGTATGTAATGCTGTAAAGTTGATGAGCCTCTTAGAAAAGCAGAATTAAAAACTTTCGGAATTTAAATGAAGTTCCGTTGAGGGAGAGCAGAGTAATTTATTATTGTGGGTAATGGAACTGCTGAATTATGAAGTTATGGAGTATAACATCAGAGGCTAACTGACGCTAACCGAAGGGTAAGAAAACATCTAGTCTTGGAGCCATTTGTATATATATATATATATATATATATATAGCCTCAAAACATTGCCCCATTATATCCTCTGAAAAGGTGGTAAGCCCAAATTTTAATTTAACTCTGATTTTACATTTTTTATGGTGGCTGACAAAGACAAAATGGCATGTTTTCCCCACCTGTGAACAAGACAGGACAGGACAAGTTAGGGTGGAGAACTGTTTGATTTTCAAATGTGACCCTTTCTTCTTCAACCATATAGGAATGCCATCTAAACAGCAGAGGAGCTAGCCCTTGGTGACTCCCTTTGATAGGTTCTGTTTCCCTGACTTTGGCAGAATACTTAATACCTCGTCATTAATGAATGACAATTGGTAATGATTGAACGACTCCTAGAAATGGAGCTGACTGCTGTTTTATTTCGGTCACATGAAATAGAAAATATTTGAAGGAGTGAAACATGAACACTCTGAATGTGGTCTTCCAAATCAATCAGGGATAGTAATCAATGCAGAAATCCCATTTTTGGCTATGTGCTCCATGGCCTAGGACCTGGCCTCCATTCTTCTGTGAGGGTCAGGCATTCCAAAAGGATAATTTATTTTGCACAAGACCGTATCAGCTCTAAGTGGACATATGAATATAAATGTAATAAATGAACAGGGGTAAACTGCAGCAAGACTTGAAGGGGAACTGCTTATTGATGATTAGAACTAAAGTGCCTAAACAAATGAGTTAAATAACTTTGTTCCTATTATTAATATAGGGATATACACAGTAGACTTTGTTAAATATTGTGATTGGTGTACTTTTATATAGGTATGCATTTTATTTGGCTATTTATATTTTTAGATGTCCTTTGTCTTTGTGAAAATTGTAATGACCTGACGTCGAACAATAAACTTGTTACTTACTTACTTACAGTCATTGTGCCTGTAAAATGTTAACAAATGTGGAATTCTGCATCTCTGACAACTGAAAATCTCAAACTTTTACATGTTATATCTCGGACACGGTTTGGTGTTTTACACTGAAATTTGGAGGGTGTTGATGATACACACACGTTTACAAGCTGGTAGGAGCACAGGGCCCAAAGGACCCATTCTCCCACCAAGTTCCATAGATTCATGGGAGCGCAGGGCCCAAAGGGCCCACACTCCCACTACGTTCCACAAGTTGGTGGGAGCACGGGCAGCTTTTAGTTTTTGTTACTTAAAAGTAAGGGCAATTCCATGCAAAAAACTGTGTAATGCGTCATTTCATGTTAAAACATAAAAAGTCAGGAAATGAAAAATCTTTAGGGTTGCCCTCCCCAGATCCGTCCAACATCCCAAGATTGACAGCTGACGGGGTGTGTCATTGGGGTTGTGAGGCCTAAATGCCACCCCATTCTTATTTACTGCAGCTTGTGAATGTAATTTCAGATAGAATAGGGTGACATTTAGGCCTCACAACCCCAATGACACACCCTGTCAGCTGTCAATCCTGGGATGATGGGCAGGTCTGGGAGGAGGGGCAACCCTAAAGCCTTTTTGTGTTTAAACCCTAAATGTTACATTAATGCAGTTTTTGCAAAGAATATATATATATATATATATATATATATATATATATATATTTATGCAATGGGGGTGAGGATAAAAACTGGCAAATAACAGCAGTATTTTTGCCTGCACAGACCTACAGTGAGAATATCACATTTATTCTCACTCCAGGTCATTTATTCTCACTGTAGGTAAAACCACACACAAACTGCACTTTACCACAACTGCTCAAAAACATTTTGATTGTTGGGAGATGGCAGCACAAGCAGCACAATTAGAATTCACCTGCTTGCTAGCATGCCTTTCAATCTTAACACCGAATTTCCTCACTTTTGTCACTGTGGAACAACCCTAACTAATGCATTAAATGGAGTTTTTTGCCTCTAATTTCCCTTCTTTTTGAGAATAATGATGAGAAATAGTAAATGTAATGCGGTAGCGGGAAGGGCTCCGCGCTCCCACCATGTGATGTCTTGTGACATAGTAACAGGAACAGCAATGCAAACAGAAGCACGAACAGTGGCGCACATGGTAATGCAAACATAAATGGTAAAGAAAATGTAAATAGAAACACAAGCGCAAAGTGATGCTGAAGCGAACAGTGATGCAAGCGGACATTGAAGCAAGTATGAAAACGCAACTGGTAACGTGAACTGTGATGGTAGTGGTATTTTAAATGGAAATGTTAAGTGTCACAGCAAAAAGAACGCGAAAGGGAACAGAAACGCAAACGCAAACGCAAGCACACACGTAAACGCAAACTGTAACACACACAGGCACGGTATCACAGTAATAATAATAATAATAATAATTTTATTTTTAAAGCGCCTTTCAAATTTCAAAGCACTGTACAATCATATGAAAAGTAAAAACCATACAATTATCATTATAATACAATATAAAACAGTCATAAAACCACAATTTTATAGACAGATCGCATTATACTATAAAAAGGCCATGTGAAACAAATGAGTTTTAAGGCCACTCTTAAATCCCCCAAGGGAGGTGCACTGCCGTAACTGACAGGGTAGAGAATTCCAGAGAGTGGGGGCAGCGTAAGAGAAAGCTCTACAGCCAGATGAATTTCAAACACACTCTCGGAATCTCTAGCAACCCCTAGGTGGCCGAGCGGAGCAAACAGCCAGGGCAGTAAGATGCAAGAAGGTCTTTCAGATAAGCTGGACCCTGATCGTGTAGGGCTTTGAAAGTCAATAAACAGACTTTAAAGGTGATCCACCACCTAACTGGAAGCCAGTGCAGTTCGTGCAGCACCGGGGTAATATGACAAGACCTACTGGTTCCCATCAGAACCCGGGCTACCACGTTCTGCACTAGCTGAAGGTGGTGGATTTCAACCCCAGAAAGCCCAAAATACAGGGAGTTGCAGTAGTCCAGACAAGAGGACACAAAGGCGTGGACCAGCATAGGTAACATGTCGGACGGAACAAGGTGTTTCACTCTAGCGATATTCCTAAGATGGCAAAAGGAAGTCTTGACAACAGCTGACACCTGCAAATGCAGTGTCAGCCTGTCATCCAAGATAACCCCTAGGTTACGCACCTGTTCAGAGGTCGGAAGTGAAACACCCCCAAGAAAAATTCCTGACTGTGCAACAACAGGCGACCCCTCTATCCGACAGCCTGGGTCCACCACCAAAACCTCCATCTTTTCTGCATTCAACTTCAGCCAGCTAGAATCCATCCAACCCTGGATTTCTCTCAGACAGCTGTTAAACACTGAGACAGCTCTATCCTGGTCAGGAGCAAAAGACAGGTATAGCTGGGCATCATCTGCATAGCAATGAAACCTCAGCTCATACCATCTTATAATGTCTCCGAGGGGCAGCATATACACTGCAAATAACATGGGAGACAGCACAGAACCCTGAGGCACCCCACATAACAAAGGTATAGGGCCAGAGGAGGAAAGTCCCGACACAACCCTTCGTGATCTTCCAGTGAGGAATGAGGTAAACCATCGAAGGACGGTTCCTGATATTCCAAAAATCTGCCTCAGGCATGCTAGCAACACCACGTGATCCACGGTGTCAAAAGCTGACAAGAGATCAAGAAGAACTAGAATAGAAAATCTCTTCTGGTCTCTCGCCCTCAAGAGATCATTAAGCACCCGAACCAGTGCAGTCTCAGTGCTGTGTCTTTTATGAAAACCTGATTGGAAGGGTTCATAGATGCCATGGATGGCTAAGTGGTTCTCCAATTGGGACGCCACTACTTTCTCAATCACCTTCCCAATAAAGGGAAGGTTTGAGATAGGTCTGTAGTTTGTGAAACAGTCGGGGTCCAAGGAAGCTTTTTTTCAAGAGGGGTGTCACCATCGTCTCTTTCAGGGAGCTAGGAAACTCACCTGATTCCAAGGAGCACCAGACTATTTGCACAAGGATTGGGCTGATGATGTCACAACAACCCAATATTAGGGAAGTTGGCCCAGGATCCAAACTACAGCTCGTAGGGCACATACCATGGATAATCCTCATGACATCCACAAAGTCTGGCCTGCTGAAGGAACACCATGAAGACAGAGGTACTGTGAAGTCATGCTGTTCAACGGCATCCCCCTTAGAAGCCACCGGACGCAAATCCATCCTGATGTCAGCCACCTTATTAGCAAAGAATTGAGCAAGCTCCTTGCACTCTAATTGCGAAAAAGCCTTCCCGAATTTGTAGACAGGCTGGGCTGCACAGCCTGTCCACAGTTCGAAAAAGCTGAGCTGGTCAGTTCCTGGCTACTGCAATCTCCCTGGACAGGAATTCTGCCTTCTTATGGGAGATTGCAGATTGATAGACAGAATAATGGTCCATCAATCTAAGGCAGTCGGCATCAAGGGCAGATCTGCACCAGCAGCGTTCTAATCTTCGCCCCTGTCTCCTCATCTCCCTCAGCATCCCATCAAACCAGGGCACCTTGGGATGAAGGGAAAGGGGGTGTACATGAAAAGGAGCAATAGTATCCAGAGCCAGTGTAACAGCCTTATTATAGGCAGTCACCACAGTCTCCGGACTACTGCTCGCCAACGCAGGGGACGAGAGGTTGAGAACCGCTGCAAGGCCCTGAGGTGTAATGTCCCATAAAGGGCGGTATCTCGCCATCTCCACAGGGGTAGGCCTCCTCAGGGGGGTACTAAAATTTAACCTCACCATGTAGTGGTCTGACCAAGCGACTGGTTCCACCCCCAAATCGAAAGCATCAATCCCAAGGAGAAAGACTAAGTCCAAAGAGTGCCCAGATTTATGAGTAGCAGTGGAAATCAACTGTGTAAAGCCCAAAGAAATCATTAATTGGAGGAAGTGATTACCAAATTGTGAGAGTTCATCGTCGATCCAGGTGTTGAAGTCGCCCAGAACCATCAATCTGGGCGACTCGAACGACATGTCGACGATGAAGTCTGCCACTTCCCGTAAGAACCATCTCCCATCTCCTGGTGGATGGTAGATGAGTACGATTCGAATGCCAACACCCGCTACCACTGTGCACTCAAAGAACTCAGTCTCCCCCGTAACCACACTCGTGAGGTCCAATTCTGTCTTGAAACAGACTGCAACCCCCCCACCCCTGCGGTCCAATCTCGGGCAATGTATCACCGAGTACCCGGCTGGAGTCATAGCTTCCAAAGTGGGGCCTGGATTTCCATCCAGCCAGGTCTCGGTGATGCAAGCCAGGTCCACCGAGCTAACAAGATCGGCTATAATGCCTGTCTTGTTTCTGACGGACCTAGCTTTGCATAACACCGCCCGAGTTGAACGAACCTCAGAAGCCATCAAGCTCATCTGTCTACATAATTCCGTAGAGCCCTTGGGTATGGACACCAGACATTGTAAACCACGATCTGCTTTCCATTATGCCCCAGGGCACCTTCTAGATCTAACAACCCCGACTCAAAACCCCCCCTTGTCCATCCTCCCTGGTTCGCACCCCCCACCTCCTCTGTCTCCTCCGGGAAATTCCCAATGCTCTACAGCACTGATAAATATCGTACCGAAGGGCTGAAGGATAAAAAGGGCGGAGGGCATGGAGCAGGGAGGATGAATAGCGCACTGCTGTGGGGGTAGTAAGCTGACACATGCCGCAGCAAAAATACTAAAACAACGCAATAACTCTAAAATTCAAATAAAATCCAAAATAAATCCAATAAATAAATAACCTAAACTAAATCAATAACTTTCTAATCCTTCCAGAAGAAAGTCAAGACTATCCCAGCGACAAATAAAATAAAATAAATATAAACCAAATTAAATCAAACACCAAAATATACAATAACACATCCCTTCCCCCTCGCTACAATTGTAAATGCAAATGGTAAAGTTAATGTGAAGAATAATGCCAAAGGAAAGAGAAAAAGAAACAGGAACAGAAGTGCGTACGGAAACGCAAACGGAAATAGGCAGGGGCACAGTACCGCAATTGTAAACGTAAAAGGTAACGGTAACAGCAACAATAACAACAAAGGAAACAGAAGCACAAAAGGAAATGCAAGCACATATGGAAATGCAAACCATAATGCACACGAGCACAGTAACGCAATGGCAAATGCAAATGGTAACAGTAACAGCTAGGAAGGCGCAAAACGAAAGAGAAACAGAAATGCAAATGAAAGGGCTGCCAGAAACACAAATGGCAATGTGCACTGTGAGGCAAACAAAAAGCAAACAGAAACAGTAGTGGAAACGCAAATGGTAACAGTAACGAAAACGCAAACACGAATGACAAAGCAAAGGGTAAAGAACACGGTGGCGTACACGGAAACAGTATTGCAAATAGGGACATACACATAAGTGGGAACAGTAACTGTAACAGTATTGGAAGTGCATACCCTGTTTTTGCCAAACAGGTGCATACAGAAACACAGTGTGTACAAAGAATGTATGCATTGTAATGGGGATCGAAGCTTAAAACGAGCATTGGAAGTACTTAATTGCTAATATCTCAGCAACCGCATGACGTAGAAAAAAAATGTAAATTTCACAAAATCTTGATTTTCCTGGCAAAGTTTTTGCTAAGCAACTCGCAACAAAAAATCTGTATCTCACATCGTTTTGAGATACGAGCCCCGAAAGGTGCGGGGTATGCCACCATGTTAGTCTATGGGAAAAAATGCCAACTTCAGAGTACTGTAACTCTGCAGCCATGCAATATATTTTCACCAAACCACCAAAAGGCACATCTGTTAGATGTTAGCTGCATTCCCTCCAAATTTCAGCCCAAATGACCAAACCATTTGTTTGCAGCAGGGTGGCAAAGAATTCCTGTCATTTTGGTCATAGCCTGAAAAGTAGTGCCGCAATTTGCGACCCTTTTCACAAAAATTTATGAAAGTGTCATGCTTGCGACACTACTGTTTCCAGAAATTTTAAAAACATATGGGAACAGAAGTAGGAGGTTGTTTAGGACAAAGGTTTGGTTTATATTCTGTTTTAACTGAAATATTTGAATAGTTTTGTACTTGAAATTAGTTCTGTGTGTTAAAAATGACTACTTTGAGTTAAAACTGTTACTTGGGCTGTGATATTGTAACTATTGGGGCTTGTGGGAACACTTGTTTGGCAGTGATAATTAGAGTGAAATTTAATGTGATGTTTGCCTAGTGTTGGGGGGAGGGGTAATTACAAGGAATCATCTTGTTTTTCATTGTCCACCTGGGAACAGAAAGAGGTTTGCTTTATATTCTGTTTTAACTGAAATATTTGAATAGTTTTGTACTTGAAATTAGTTCTGTGAATTAAAAATTACTACTTTGAGTTAGAACTGTTACTTGGGCTGTGATATTGTAACTATTGGGGCTTGTGGGAACACTTGCTTGGCAGTGATAATTAGAATGAAATTTGATGTGATGTTTGCCTGTGGTGGTAGAGCCCTCCCACCCACCCTGTTTTGTAGGCTTTCTTAAATACTGAAAAGCCACTGGATGTTAGGATTGAAGGGCTGTGCATTTCTGTTTGTGACTAAAATTTAAAGCAACAGGAACTTGTGGGCCTGTGACATCATACGGTACCTGATGTCTGCATACACACACTGTCAGCAGGACTGGACACACACTGGACTCTATGTGTTTGTGAGACTTGGGAACATTATTGGTGGGGTTGAAATAGGGTTCATAAACAACTACAGTCAGTATAGAGACAGAGATGGTATTCCAGGGGGAAGGGACTGAGAAAAGGGGTGTGTGCCATTATGAATAGAGAGGGACAAACAGGGTGGCCATATTCCACCATGGCAGGCATCTTCAGAAGGGTTGTAGGCTGCACAGGCTGTGGGGTGGCAATAATTCTCAATTGGGCCTGGAGAGAGGGAGGCTGCCCACTCTGTAGACAGCTATCTCATATCAGGAGTGAAGTATATTGGTTAAGGATTAAGCTGGGGAGTTGGGGGGGTGTCCAAGGATAAGGAGTGTGGATATGGGTGGCAGAAGGGTGGGGCTGAGGGGAGGCTGAGGCAATGCTCAGAAATTACAGGATGTTATGTTACACCAAGCAGTAGGGGGGATATTAGGGACAGAGGACCCTTAGATAGGGATGTTGATGCTAAGGGGAAAACTTACAGGGTAAACATTCTGAATATAAAGAGAGTGGAGGGGGAAGAGTCAGGAAGGGCTGTTGTGGGGAAGCCTAAAAGAGCAGACTGTGGGAAGGGAGCTCCTAAGGAGAATAGGGCAATAGGGGAGGAAGAGGGGCAGTTTAGAGGGGCAGTCGGGGGAAACTCAGGTTACTTGATGGAGGCTGGCATAGAGTGTTACAATAAATTTGAGCTACTAAGCAACCTAGAGAGGGAGGAAGGGGTTGGTGGAAATGAAGAAACTGATACAGAGGCCGGGGGGAGGGAGGGATTCTGATACCCATAGGGCATCAGAGACTGGCAACAGAAAGGATAGAAATAGTCCCAGAGAGAGAAGGGGAAAAGTAAATGTTAAGCAGATGGGAGAGATGCAGCATATTGCAGACATGAGGGAGGAGAGCATGACTGAAGAGAAACTGGGAGACAAGGAGGTGGGGGAGGGGCCCCCTTCAGGAGAGGGGTCTGTACCAAGGATGGGGCCCTAGGTAAAGGGGACCCACAGAGGGCCTCTGGAGGCAGGGGTACTATTACAGGGGAAAAGGATGGTGATGTGGGGGAAGGGGAAACCATCAAGGCCATGATAAATGGTTCTGATAAGAGAGGGTTAAAGAGGACACCTATTCAGGGGGGATCTGAGTTAAGTGGGCAAAATAACAAGGGAGGCAGAAAGGGGAGGGTGACAAGGGGGTCTCTAATAAGGTGGGAAAACTCCCATGGAATTGAGATCATGAATAAAGGGGGGATGGAAGGTTGACAGCGCCTAGTCTGAACTTCATTGTTTTGATGTCATTACTTTATCAGAAACTTGGTTAAGTGATAGGATTACTGACTGAAATTTGCTTACCAGGATATAACCATATCAAACAAGCTAGATCAGGGTGGGACAATAATCTATGTCCACAAGAAACTTAATTATACAGCCATTAATCACCCCCTAGGAAACTCAGGATGTGACATGGTATCAACTGATCTTCTATTTGGGCAAAATAAGCACTTAACCATTAGCACAATACATATACCACCAGGCAGAATTTTGCAGGGCTTAGAACTAGTAACCACTGTTTGGAATGTACTTCACACTAACAAGGAATGGATTTTACTGATTGATTTTAATTGTAACTGGGATTCTAACCTTAAAAGTGAAGTAAGAGACACCTTAACTAACTTGGGTGTCAGTCAACTAATTGAGGAAGTTACTAGGCCAAATTATAAATCAGGTGTAGGGACAATTTTGGATTGGATTGTGGTCACCCATGTGCATAAAATTGTTAAATGTGGGATCATGCCCAATATCATGAGTGACCACCATCCAATCCTACGTGACTGGTCAGCTCAGATTTCAAGGGGGGCCCTAATTACATTGGATATAGGAGTGTGGCTCGGTTATTCCCTGAAACTATTTAAGGTGTATGCAGGGAAATTGATTGGTCTCCTTTATTCTCCTATAATCATATAGATTTACTCTAGGATTTCTTTTTGCTCTTTCCATAATACTTTAATTAATAAGGTTGCCCCCTAAAAACAATTAGAATAAGTGCCCATAAACAAAAATGGATCACTAGGGACTTGCTTAAGTTAATGAGAAAAATGAGATGAGAGCTGGAAGCAGTATAGGGCAAACCAAGATCGAGTCCTCCTTCAAAAATATAAAACACTTAAAAATAAGTGTAAATCTGAGATTAGGAAAGCCAGGGTCCAATATTGTCTGACCAAGCAGAGGACCTCCAAGGGTAACTCTAAAAAAACTTGGCTTGCCCTTAATAAATTAGTAGGAAGGGGAAAAAAAGATCTGACCCCTACCATTCTACACAAGGGACAACATATTAGTGATCCTTCCCTAGCCTCAGATATTTTTAACAGACACTTTGGGAATTTTGATACTTATAGAATCCCCCTGAATTCTGATAACAGTATTGCACTTGAGGAGGAATCTACTTATACTAACCCAAAATTTTACTTTACACAAATTACACCTGATTTGGTAAAATACATGTTTTAAAATATGATCCTAAACCTCTCCAAGGTCATGATGGAGTGGATTATAGAATTATCAAACTGGGTATAAATTATTTTGCATATTCCTTGTCATATATTTTCAATTTTTCTCTTAGTCACAGTGTTTTCCCAAGCAGTTGGAAACCTGTGACCATAAAATCAGTGCTAAAAAATGACAACCCTGCTTCTGCATCAAATTATCAACCTATATCACTTCTCTCACCTCTTTCTAAAATCCTAAAGAAAATTGTTTTGGACCAAACCTTAGATTTTCTTGAAAAATATTTTCTTTTGTCTAGTCATCAACATGGCTTTAAACCAAAACACAATACTGAGACAGCCTTGGTGGGGTTCACGAGTAGCATTCACGGTGCCCTTGATAAAGGTCACTCTGGTGCAGCTTTGTTCATGGACCTCACCAAGGCCTTTGATTTGGTTGAACATGGTCTGCTCCCCGGGATCCTTCAGAAATTTCATTTTCCAAGAAAGTCATTGGATGGTACTGTGACTACTTGTGTAACAGGTACTATAGAACTATAATTGGCACTTCTGTTTCTCAGTCTATACCTTCCTATTGTGGCATGCCTCAGGGTTCAATCCTGGGGCCACTGATCTTTTCATTATACATGGATTCTGCCCCTAACATTTGTACACAGGCTAGAATGACTCTTTACAGTGATGACACTATTTTATATAGCTTAATCTCCAGTCCTGAACTTGCTCTTCATAATCTCCAGATAATTTGACCATTTTCAAGCTTGGTTATCTTCTAGCAATATGGTCCTTAATTCTAATAAAACAAAAGAGATGGTGTTTTCTCATAAAAAGAATACTCTCACCGAATGTTCGCCCATTATTGATAAGAGAGGTACTGTTTTACAGTTTGTTCAGGTTTTCAAGTACCTGAGAATTTTACTGGATAGTCAATTTAGTTTCGAACCTCAGATACAATACTTAAGAAAGACTTTATACCAGAGGTTGGGATTATTATATTGGATAAAGTCTTTCTTGACTGTGGATTCCAGAAAACTCTTAACTCATAGGTTCATGTACATTATCCTGGACTATGGGTTGTTAATTTATTCGTCCTCAAGTAGCAATGCTCTGAATTGTTTAAGGATTATATATCATTCTGTACTTAGAGTGCCCATCATTGTAGTTTATATAAACAGTCTTCTACATTATCTTTGCATAATAGGGTTCTATATAAAATGGGCATTTTTCTCTATAAAGTTATGACAGGGCTTTATCCTTCCTCTGTTGTTGCACTGTTCCCCAGGTTTGTCATTTCTTTTTCTACTAGGTCTCAGTCCAGATTTTCTTTTAAACTCCCTTTATTTAAAATAAATTTTGGGCAAAGATCATTGTTGTTTAGGGCGCCCACCTTTTTTAATACAATCCCGACTGAAATTGATGAAAGTAACTCTATCAGGTGTTTTAAAACTCACCTTAAACAGTGGCTTTTAATGCGAAATGAATGTACTTGTGCGTGTTCTGATTGAAGTTGTATGTCCCTTTACTGTGTTTTATATGGTTATATTTTGTTTGTATGTTAAACTTGTCACCTGTGAAAATGGGCAATTTGCTCATCTGGTTTACAAGTATTAAAATTAAAAATGAAAAATGAAATAATACAGTTTAAACGTAAAGTACATAAAGTGTACACTGAAATAAAAAGAGAACAAAACCCCTCACTGTATTCTGCACTGTTCCCATACCAAGTACTGTATCAAGCACAAGTTTCAAGCACATAATAACACAAAAAGCATGGAAACCACATAAAGTAAATCAACCCCCCCCAAAAAAAATGTACAGTACATTGCAATAATACAGACACCCGCTTAAAATGGAATAACAGCCATAGCACCAATTAATCTGTTATAAGTGGGTTGGACTGTATTGCCACAAATGAGAACTAAGATGAGTCAACACTTCAATACGTACAGTTGTGTAGTAAATTTCAAGGCAGTTGTGGGTGCACCAATTTTTCCTTCTTTTTTAGTTTTACAATTTTTAATTGTTGCACCACTGATTCCGCAGTGGAGCAGGTGACTCTGAGAATAAACAGCTATAGACAAAAGATAAGACAATTTACAGAGTTAAAAATAGAGGCGTGCCAGGTACATGAAGCAAAGAGAAACAGGTCTAGTGGGCTCCCTGCAATGCAATTTAGGAAATGAGAAGCTATAACAGAGAAGTTCTCAAGGCCAGAGGCATAATGATTTCAACAAACATTACACCATCCTACAGCATATAAAAGTTGCATTTGTGGAGTATTACAAGAATGTTTACACATCTGACACCAATGAGCAGTTCCAAGAAATACAGAACTTTTTTTCACTCAATTAAACTTGACCACCTCTCCATGGAAGTAAAAAAAGATTAAGAAGAGCCAGTTTGCAATGTGGAAAGCATGGAGAAAATGAAGTCATGTAATAATCATAAATCACCTAAGACCGAATGGCTTCTGTGCCTAAGTATTAATAGAAACATTCAGATGAGGTGACTCTCTGGCTTCAGAATGTGTACAAATTCTTCTAGGCCAACTAGCCACGATTACGTGGAGACAAGCATAAAAATATATTATTCTCATACATGGCATGGAAATTGTGTTTCAATGCAAAGAAATGCAAGGTGATGCACACTGGCAGAAAAAAACCCTCACAGGGAATATCAGATGGGTGGGTTGAGGTTATCCATGACAGGAGAGGAAAGAGACCTGACGTAATTATCAGTGACAGCTTCAAAGTCTCAGCAAAATTCAATATGGCTAACAGCAAGGCAAGCAGAATTTTGGAGTACATTAGCAGCGACTTTAGAAACATAGAAGCACACAAAATTGTCAGCAGAAAAGGCCTGCTAGGTCTGCCCAGTCTGCCCAAGGGTTCACTGCCTATTGTACCTCCACAGACCCTAACTGGCCTCCAGGGACTCTCCTCCTCCTTGTTTCTGCAGTAAAATGATCCTGTGTCTATCCCATCCATGCTTGAAGCCTTTCACCATGCTAACCTTCACAACTTCATGTGGCAGTCTGTTTTATGCTTCTACCACCCTTTCCATGAAGAAGTATCCCATCACATCCTCACTGAGGTTTCCCCCCTCCAGTTTAATTTCTCACGCCCTTGTACTGGAGCTTGTTCTCTTGTGGAACAGTCTACCTCCCTGCACTCTGTTCACCTCTGTGAGGTACTTGAAAGTCTCAATCATATCACCTCTCACTTTCCTGTCCTCTATAGTGTACATATTGAGATCCTTCAGCCTCTCCTCATCAAGCTTCCATTGCAAGCCCTGCGCCATCTTGGTTGCACTTCTGTGGACTGCCTCCACCCTGTCTGTCTTTCTTGAGGTACAGTCTCCAGAACTGGACACAGTATTCTAGGTGGAGGCATACCAGAGAGCAGTACAGTGGCAGCATCCATGCCCTCCTCCTGCTGGTGATCCCCCTTCCCATGCACCCCAGAATCCTGTGCCCTAGGTGCATGATTTTACACTTGATAGCATTGAACACCAATTGTCATGTCTTCAACTACTCCTCCAGTTTCTCTAGATCTCTGCTCACTGTCTCCACTCCCTCCAGGGTGTCCACCCTGTTGCAGAGCTTGGTGTCATCTACAAAACCACAGACCTTACCATCCAGTTCCTCTACAATGTCCCCAGTGCAGATATTGATGAGAACTGGTCCCAGCACTGAACCCTACAGTACCCTTCTGGTCACTACCCCCATCCTTAGAGCTCATGCCATTTACCTCTACCCTCTGTATCCTATCCATTAGTCAGTTGTGAACCCAATTTACCATTTTGGCCCCAACCCCCATATTGGTCAGCTTCCTGATCAGTCTTCTGTGCAGTACAGCATCAAAGGCCTTGTTTAAGTCTAGACAGACTATATCCACTGCCACCCCCACACCCCATCTATTTCGCTGATCACCCTGTCAAATAAATCTATCAGATTCATTTGGCATGATCTTTCCTCCATGAATACATGCTACCTTTGGTCCTGCAGCTCATTGATTCCAGGTAATCAACTAGTTTCACTTTTAGTAGGGTTTTCATTCATTTCCCCACCACTGAAGTTAGACTGATGGTCTGTAGTTACTGTTCCAACAAAAAAGGGTTTATCTGTGCTCACAATAAATAAAAATCACCAGTTTATTTATTTGCATCACACTTAAAGTAGTACTAATGCAGTAATAATTTTCCAGCTTGCAAAATAGCTTGAATAAAGTTATAAATAGCACTTTCAAGTGATAAAATGTCCTATCCAAATTATGTTAAAGGATTAATTGAAATATGAGTTAATATAATTGGTCCACACAAAAACTTAGGAACCTTCACCGATCATTTGTACTGTAAGTTCTGTATGTATAACCATGAACTTCTGTTATTAATGTGTGTTTTGTTTTTTTCAGATATACATGAAAAGGATGGATTTTCACGTCTAGTTATGGTGAGCTGGCTGCATGTATACCAATATAGATCCTGTTCAGAAGAAGTGCTGTGCTATTGACAAATTACAGCTTGTTGGAAAGCTTTGAAGATCAAGTATTATTGGTGAATTTATGGAAAAGGCCCAAGCATTTGCCTTGAAGAATGGATTATATTAATTGTGCAGCTTTGCACATATTTAGTTCTAGACATGAACACCCACAAGAGACATATGTTAGGCTGAAATGTTCAGAGCTGTATATTTTAATTCACTTTGCACTTTGTAAATTTTGAATTGTTCATACTCTCCTTATTTGCTGTTTAGCACTTTATTATACACTTATGAATGAGCACTTGCTGTACAATGTACTAATAGCAATCCTTCTTTAAGGGAGAATGTGTGTACGGTAACTATAGTAACATGGCTACTATATAAAAAGCAAGTGCTTAGTGGGTAAACTATGCTCCTAGATGAAGATTGTGAGAACCAAAGCACAGAGCATTCTGGTGGTGGTAATATTATGGCTTTATAAGCCTCACATAATAATCTGTCTGCCCTTTGAGGAATCTATATAGTACTTAACACTTTACACTGGATTGCGTGCTTTAAAAGGATTTTTCTATGGCTGCTGCTATTTATAGCTTTATTCAAGCTTTATTGCAAGCTGGAAAGTGCTTACTACTTCAAGTGTGATGAAAATAAATACAGCATTGACGTTTTGAAATCCTAGATGCTTTGTTGTATGCCTCTTTCTCTAATCTAAGAGACATATTTCAGATGGCATTTTTTCCCCATGGGTGATTTAAGTCAGGAAACTATTTATTTACTGTATGTGCAGAGACCCTTTTTTAGTTGGAACTGTGATTAATTTATATAGTGGGTATTAGTCAACCCATTTTTTCCTGCCCCCAACCCCCCCAACATGAACTCGCAGTTCAGAAGCTTTTTGGATTCTTGTCTGTTAGTTGCTAGATTCCTCCCTACTGCCGCTCTTCTGCAGAAGGATAATGTCAGCCCTTCTCCGCTCCTCCAGAACCACTCCTGTTGCCAATGAGCTGTTGAACAAGGCTGTCAGTGGAGCAACTAGCACTTCCCTGAGCTTCCTCAGTACCCTGGAATAAATCCTATCCAGTCTCGTAGCCTTTTACACTTTTAGGGCTGAAAGCCCTTACAGTACCCTTTCCTCTGAAAATGGTCTGGTATCCAGCCCCTCTCTGCCTAATTCTCTCTCTGGTAGCCCACCCCCTTCCCTCTACTGTGAAGGCTGAGCAAAAGTACATGTTCAAAATGTTAGCTTTGTCTTTGTCTCCTTCAGTACAGTCTCCCCCTTCCACCTTTTTTATCTTCACTATCCCACCCCTAGCTTTTTTCTTTTCAGTGAAGTACCAGGAAAAAGTCACCCCACTTCCTCACTTCCCTTGCAATCCTTTCCTCTGCCTGTGCCTTAGCACTCCTAACCACCTTCGTTGCTTCCTTCTGCCTAACCTGGTACACTTCCCTGTCCTCTTCCCTTTAAGTTTCTTTCTACCTTTTGAATGCTGCTCTTTTTACTTTCTCTGCCTTTGCCACCTCCTTATAGAACCACAGTGATCTCCTTTTCCTCTTACTTCTTTCATGCAGAGGCTCGTTGCCCTAATAATGCCTTCCCTTATTTCCTTCCACTGCACCTCCACCTCTCCATGGCTATCCCTCCTGCTGTGAAATTTTCTGAAGCAGTCTCCCATTTCTTTAAAATCCACCCTCCTGAAATCCAGGGTCCTCATTTTTATGTGGCTCACGTTAGCTCCTTTTCTTACACTGAACCACAGTGTATGGTGATCACTGGTACCCAAGGGACTTACCACTGTGATATTTGCAATGCTGTCCCTGTCTGTGAGTACCAAAGTCAAACACTGCCCTATTCTGAGCAGGTTCTGTTACAAGTTGCCTTGGAAAAGCTCTGTTGAGAGTCTAGAATCACCCTGCTCCTTGCCGAAGCTGTAGATGATAGATTCCACTCCTCAACTGGTAGACTGAAATCTCCAACTAACAATGCCGTCCCCTTCCCTGCCATCCTGATGATGGCTCCCTCCAGGGACCTGTCCACCTCCTCTCCTTTTGCTGCAGTCTGTAAACTGCCCCCCGTATGGATAGTGGTCCTACAGCCCATCTCCAGGATGACTCATAGCACCTCTAGACCCTACTCACCTTGATATACCTGCACTACTGGCTTTTACTCCCTCTCTCGCATTCAGTGCCACCCTCCACCCTTCTTCCCAGCCCTGTCTTTCCTAAAAAGTGAGAAACCTTGCATGACCATATCCCAGTCATGGTGCATGGTGCACCACGTCTCTGAAATGGCCAGTAGAGCTAGGTGAGGCTCTGCCATGATAGCCTCCAGGTCGCAGATTTTGTTTCCAGGCCTCCTGAAATTAGCACACATGGCCCTTCACAACTTCTTGCCACCCCCTCCCCCGATGACCTGTACTTTCCATCCCTGCTTGCCCATACTACCACCTGCTGTTCCTTTCAACCCACTTACTTTATTTACCCTTTTCCTGTTACCCCTTGCTCCCCTTACCTCCTCTTTCCTAATTGTGTCCCTTACCCTTTTTTCCTTGTCCCTGTCACTGACTCCCTGAGATGCTGGCTGCCCTTGGGGGATCTCCTGCTCTGTCTTACTACCATCTTGGAGGAGGTGAGTGCTGCCTCCCTTGGTTTTTACACACCTCAACCCCCAGCAGTTTAAATGCTGGTCCATGTAGTATCTAAACCTCCCACTGAGCCCTGCGGTCCCTTTCCTAGAAAAATGCAGGCCATCTCTCTTACAAGGCCCCCATCTTCCCAATTTGTTTCCCAGTCCCCAATGTAGCCAAAGCCCTCCTCCATTCACCATGCCTTCAGCCAGTCATTAAAGGTCCTGGTGTGGCATTTTCCTACCTTCCCTCAGCCCTTCACAGGTTGCACCTCAGAGAATGGTACATGCATGCTACCTGCTTGCGGCCCCTCCCCAGCTCCCTAAAGTTCCCCTAAACTACCTCTACCCCCTCTCTAGCTAGGTCATTTATCCCAAGAAGGACAATAATGTAAAGCTCCCTCCCAGCTCTTGCTGCCCTAGAGATCCATAAGATCTGCTCCCAACCCCTCCCTGCTGAAGCATCCTTCAGGCACCCCACCTCCCTATCCTTTCCTGTCCCAGCCCTCAGCTCTATGCTCTTTACTGTGGAGTCCCCACCAGCAGTTGCTTCCTTCTGCTCTTAGGGCCTCCCCCTTGGGGCCTCTGTTCCTGAGGACCCCTCTCCTCTCCTGCAATGGGGACATCATATTTGTTGTCCTGTTCTGCCATTACAGCAAAGGAGTTCTGCAGTGGTATCAGTGAAAGAGTGTGCACCTTACCCCCAACCCCCACCCCCTTGAAGCCCACCAGAGTCCATCTGCTCTCTGTCTGTTTGGGCATCCTCTGACAAAGCGGTGGTGGTCCTGATGGCCCTTGGGTGTGACAGAAGGTCTGTTGTACCCATGCCAGCTCAACCCAAAGTCCAGCTACCTGTGCCTGCAACCCAGAGAAGTGGGTGTAGATGCAAGTGCACCTCAGTCTCCAGAAAGACTCCTGAAAGGCTGCGGCTCCACATCCATTACACCCCTTATTAACTAACCCTAAATGGCCAGCTAGAGAATTAACAAGTAGTGACCACCCAGAGGGTGCAGCAACAGTTGTTCGCACAGACTAGCTGGTAAGACTAAATGTAGGCATTTTATTTATTTATTTATTTTTTATTTATTTATTTATTTTTATTTATTTATTTCAGTTTAGGATTAATATCTTTGAGCCATGGGCTCGTTTACAAAAGCTCCAGGTCAAGAGACAGTACAAGACATATACAGTTAACAGAAAGTATTTACAACTGAATAAACCTTTAACATTGGGTATAAAGTGTGGTTACAACACAAACCAGAAATAATGGACATCAAGTGATATGGGCAATTCAACACATGCGGAGAAACCAATGGAAGCAACACTACGTGAGTGCGGTACAGTGCTAAGTTGATATCAGGAGGCAGACTAAGACAGAGGAAGCCCCTAGTCAGTTGGAGGGCACAAGAATTAGATGCAGTCAGGCATGGCTATGTCAAGAAGGGGAGGGGAGGGGGAAGGGCTATGGAGGGGGGGAGAGTGCAGAGTCAATGTGGGGGATAGCGGGCAGTTCAAGGACAGGTGGAGGGGAGAAAAGAAGGGGAAGAATAGGACTATGACTGGACATTTAGGTGCACCTTGGATTAGCAGGAACATTGACAGCCAGAGTGGCTAGCAAGGAGAGATTGAAGTCCAACTTTAAATTGACTGAGACTGGATGATTCGGCAAGAGCAGCAAGCAGATCATTGAACCACTTTGGCCCACAGTAGGAAAGGGATCTCTGGCAAAGGGAAGTATGTTTCAATGGAATGATCAGACCTCCCTCGGAAACAATTCTAGTGCTGATGGTGTTGTCCAGATAGGAAGCAACAGCAGACTGCAATCACAGGATAGTTATTAAAGCAATATGTACAGTAGTCAACATTAACCTTTTTTTGCACTAACCAGCAGGACAAGTTTATTCAGAATTGCATTAGCCTGCAGATGATTACAGTAGTCCACAATTATAATGGTGAATTTTAATCACTTATATAGGGGAAAAAATTCAAGCCTAGAAATACTCTAATTATTGCACTTATCCTGCTCCCACATTGCTTTCTGCCCCAGCTGCCCCAGCAAATAAAAGACTGCCATGCAATCACACACAGTGCCCCTCATTATTTTGTACCATGGCCTTCACTCTGCCACTTTCTGCACCCCCCCATCGAACCAGAGGATTCCGTAGCAATAAATGTTTAGTCTAGTAGCCCTAGCTCTGCACACATAATAGCCAATACCAACATGCATGTCACCACACTCTCACCCCCCACTCACAGAGCAAGGAACACAGTCAGGCAGAGAAAGGCACTCTCAGACCCACCCTGTTATCAACTAGAGACCTGCACTTCTGGTCGTTTTTCTACAGTGTCAAGTGAGGCAGGGGCAGAGCTAGGATTTCTTTAGGGATGGTGCCAGACAAACCTAGAGGGCTGGGAAAATAGAAAACCTTGTGGCATTTTTATTTATCTATATCAGGCACAAAAGTATTGATTTTAGCATTCTCTGCCCCAACAATAACAGATTTCTTTTAAAAAATATTGTCCTTTCATCAGCTGGGCCCAGGGAAATCAGTACCCAGGCATGAATCTCTACCACTTCTGTTTCTATTTAGGAGGATATGTGTATCCCAGGATATATGTACCCATATTATATATTCAATTACCATTTATTTTTGTACCATACATGCTACAAGGCATTGTTTTTAGAATGAAAGGCATGCTGGGTGAGATAAGGGTGGGACTGCATAGATGGCATTGACTTGTTTGGTCCATTGGGAAGATTGGGACCCCTACACCTGCCAGTAATGGCAGCTATGAGTCTATGGGTGGCCATTTCAGAGTCGGTGCTGTGCTGCAGTGCTGTCCAGGGAAAGTACAGAGTTGAGAGACTGGGAGGGGAGAGGAAGCAGCTATGGTGAGGCTGGGATAAAACCACCACCTGCAGGGCAGACCCTGTATATCTCTTAGCATTTAGTCACTGAAATGATGGGTACAGGCACTCAAAATGTAGGGAAATGAGGTGTTCTGGTCTTAATAATGTGAGAAAAATCAGACACATAAAGAGTCAGGGGTTAACACTGTAACACTGAAAGCTAGTGACTTAATAGTCACTTAATAGGGCTGGCAACATAGCCTAGAGGTTAGAGTAATGAGCTGTGAATCAGCTTGGTATATCTGGCAGACCGGACCTTGGTTTGATTCTCACAACTTCCACTTGCATACTGTGTGACTTTGAGCAAGTCACTTAACCACCCAGTGCTCCCAGTTCTCCCCTGAAAACAGGCACTTGTGCTTAGTGGGCCTTACCTGGTTACCAAAGATAAAAAAATAGCACTCTACCATTGATCCCAGCCTGGATCCCTTGATCCTAGCATGGACACTAGCTGAAAGCTCTAACAGTGGAGAGATAATGACTCACACTGAGTCTTTTGTGGGATCCCCTTCTTGTACTGCTAGATAACTGTGGCTCTTAAAGAGCTGTTAATCACACCAGCCCATCTGGAACACTCAGAGACATTAGCATGGGGCCAAGAGCCTGCTAAACTGACAGCTATGGAAAACCTGCACTATCCACGACAGACAAATAGAGGGTTAGCTGTGCTAATCCTGGTCAATTTGCACTAGGCTCTGGGCAAGAAAACAATGTTAAAATTAGCCTCTGAATATGTAGGGGCAACCCAGATAGGGAGCAAAAGAATACAGTCACAAGCTAGTTACTAAAGCAATATGTAGAGATTACTCAGATAGGAAGCAGCAACAGATTACAGTCACAGGTTAGTTATTAAACCAGATAGGGACCAACAACAGAATACAATCACAGGATTAGTGTTGCTTGAATACTGATGCTAGGGATCCAATCGCGATCTGCCAAATAGCGGCAGTATCGACCTGTGATCCGACTGGAGATCCAACCTTCGAACTCGGTCGGATCCCAGGTCGGATTGCACTTCATCCACAGTTGGATCCAGGGATCCATGGTTGGATACAGCATCAGATCCAGGAATCCAGGGTGGGATCCTGGGGATCCAACCTGGATCCAGGACAGTCAGATCCACGTTCAGATAGCGCTGCTATCTTACCGGATTCACTATCTGTCCCAAACAGTGATATTCAGTGGTATCCTAATTAACAGGATACTATCCGAGCATCACTACACAGGATAGTTATTACAACAGTACATAGGGGCTTCCCAGATAGGGAGCAACAACAGAACACAGTCACAGGATAGTTATTACACCAGTACATAGGGGCTTCCCAGATAGGGAGCAACAACAGAACACAATCACAGGATAGTTATTACAACAGTACGTAGGGGCTTCCCAGACAGGAAGCAAAAACAGAACACAATCACAGGATAGCTATTACTCCAGTACATAGGGGCTTCCCAGATAGGGAGCAACAACAGAACACAATCACAGGATAGTTATTACAACAGTATGTAGGGGCTTCCCAGATAGGGTTCAACAACAGAACACAATCACAGGATAGTTATTACAACAGTACATAGGGGCTTCCCAGATAGGGAGCAACAACAAAATACAATCACAGGGTAATTATTACAAAAGTACATAGGGGCTACCAAAATAGGGAGCAGCAACAGATTTCAAAAACAGACTAGTTATTAATACAATATGTAGGGGCTACACAAAATAGGGAACAGCAACAGTTAATAACATAGCCTATCAAGTAACACTCAAATATATAGTTAATAGTACTCATTTGAAGAAGGACTCTCAGTGGATGGACAGCACAGCCAGATGGCTCCACAGCTGATGGCCATGGTAGACACCCTAGTTGATAACCTTTTGCACTGTGGCCCTTAGTACTCTGGAATGCAGCAAGGAGGTCTGCTAGGTAGGAAGCAATTAAGAAGAGTGGTACTGCTGTTTGAAACTTGCACCAAGAAGAAGGCCAAACCAACAAACAGCCTGATTGGCTGTTGCCCTTTGTTCAATGTCATGGAGTCCCATTAGGGAATTGTTGAGTTCATAGGGGTGGCAAGAGGCAATTGTTACAGGGCAGGGGTGAGTCATTAAAACAAGTCATCGCTTATGGTCCTCAGTTGACAAAACATAGTGACAGGAGAGTGGATAGCATCAACCGAGCTACAGGGAATCATGCCAGGATGAAGCCCAACTCTGCAGAATTCTGCAGTAGAGTTACTGCAGCAAACAATGCAATTTCTTTTTTTTTTCTCCTCTTACGTTCTCCAGTGACCCCCCACTTCTTCAGGCTGCCAGTTCCCTGACTTACCCCTACTACCCTCAGCCACCTCCTCCATCCTCACATTACAGCCAACCCCCAAGGTATCCTGGCATAACCCTTTGCCGGATGGGTCCCCCTCCTCCGAGGGGAAAGGCACCAGGCAGGGGGATCACTAGCACACTCTAAGTTAGGCCTCGGGTGCTGCTGAGGTGGAGAGGTGACTTCCTAGAGAGCCTTTGGCAGCGTCGGCGTGTGGCAGCCATCATCCAGCAGTCCTGGAGCTGTTTCCATTTTTCTGGGTCCCCATCATGCCACTCATGTAGTGCCCCAAGTCTCCACTAGGGGCCACTGCCGAGCGATGCCTCCCTCAATCCCACCCCAGGAGAGGAGAGCAATCCTCCGGATGCTCAATACTCTCCTTCCCCAGTCAACCCCTAGCATCCCGAGTCCGTTTCTGAACCCAGGTCGCCGGTGTGAAACAATGCAATTTCAATGGGAGTTAATCTCTTTTATCATGCAGGAAACCTGTGACACTGCGCTTCATCCTAGCGGGCTTCACTGTATATGAAGAGTTGCACTGCTGTTTGAAACTCTCGCTGAGTGGAAGGTCATGTTCACAAACAGCCCAAATGGCTGGTGGCCTTTGTACAGTGTCCTGGAGCTCTGTCAGGGAAATGTTGGGTCCATCAAGGTGGCATGAGGCAATAGTTATAGGGGAGAGAGAGAGAGAAAGCTGTTAAAACAACTCATCCCTCATGATCCTTAGTTGGCAAAACAAGAAAGGCATTAAGGATGTAGCTTGGCACCAGCCAGGATGACAACCTAATTTACAACCTCTGCCTATCCTTACTGATATCCCTCGACATCCATGGTACACATTTGGCTATAGCACAATAAAAAGACCCAAATCTGTAGCTTGAAATCAACCTGAACATCTGGATGGTCTTCTTTTTTCTTTCTGTTATGGTTTTGAAGTTCTCCTGCCAGCTACCTGCTCCAGACAGAACATGGCCTATACAGGCCTCCAGGATCCTCAGAAGTAAAGCAGCACTCCCAAACTCATGGTGTTAATACTACCCCTGACTGCTAGCCTGCAGGGAATAACCAAAATGTTGTCTCTGATTTTATAGGACGCTACTACTCTAAAGCAGATGACTACAAAAACTATACAAAAATTAACGGAACCTAATAGTAAAGTAACAAATACAGAAAGCCACTTGACAGTAGCCGAATCCTCCAGAGAAAACATCTAAAGTATCCTCCAAGAGCAAGCCTTCATGATCCAACACATATTAACAAACATGAATGACCTTGAAAACCAGGCCTGATGGAACAACAACAGGTTCGTCATTTTCCTGGAGGGAGTGAAAGAGCTAAATGTCTCCAGATTCTTGCTAAAGTTATATCTGAGATGCTGAATGTCCTGGATTGCCTACCAGTGGAAATTGAGCATGTGCACCATTCATTAGCAGCTATGCCCCACTGTTGGGCCTGACCTTGCCCCATACTGGCCAAGTTTCTCTGATACCCTGTCAAAGAGAATGTTAATGCTGTCAGAGACTGGAGTCCACTGCATTGGCAAGAACACCTAATTAGCATGTTTCAGGATTCCCCCCAAGCTTTCTCAAAGGAGAACATTCTTGACAGCCAGAAAACAACTGTCCCAGCTAGGCATTGCATTTATGATACATTATCCAACCTGTCTTAGAGTAATCCCTAATGGAGTGTCACATGACTGCCATTGACCAGACATGGTAGATGCCCTGATCCAGCAACTCGTCTTTGAGCAGAGCTGACGTACCCTCCAGTATAGAGTCAGCCATTGCGGATGCTCAGCATGCTCCTATAGCTACAGCTTTACTTTCCTCTGCACAAGCCTCTGCTCAGCTCCAGGCCCCAAGGCCTCTTATGTAGCAGCTATCATAGTGAGATGAATGGATAACCACCCACAGGGGATCTGACTGCTGACGATCAGACAGATTGGAGCAAAAGAAAGACATATCCCCTCTGCTCAACTGGTCCAGATGCAGAAGTTACATCTCTCACTCACCAGCCTCCTCAACAGGGAGTACAGGTATCCCCAGGGCACCAAGCAAATATCAGGCCCTACACTTATCATCTCTACAGAAACCTCCCACCTGCACAACCCACCAGTCCCAGACCCAATCGCTACCTCCAGCCTCCTCACCAACCAAATCATGGGTAGCAGTTACTGCTTCTGCATAGCTGCTAGCAGGGACTTCTTCCAGGTCTGATGAGTCTGTGTGCTTCCCTCGCAAAGGTGTGACCACAGTTTAGGATACGGGTTAAAGCACCAGACCTCGGAGATGCACTGTTTCTATCCTAGTTTATTAAGAACTGAGCTTTGTTTCTGCTGTGGGTTCCAATAAACACCCTCTGGCCTCTAAATATAGTTTGGCTATTACAGCATGTGTATTGTACTGCTGAGTGGTGTAATCCCAGCCACACAAATGCTATGCAGAGTGCATGAAACCAAGTTACGCAATGTCGAAGGGAACATGGATGAACTGTATGCACAGGATTATATTCTTTCACTCTCTGAATATTGTGAGAGTCTTGTTCATTATAATTCTTTCTTCCTCAGCATTCATCACAGTGGTTGTGAGTGAGTGGGGTAAGCAAGGGAAGGGAGGTGGAGAGGCAATACCCTCAGAAAATTCAAGGGTCAGTACTTTTACTCTGATACTTATGCAGTATTAATATGCATTGCAGGCTGCACTAAAATGTCAAGGCTTCCCCACCATGGTGCTCCCTGCCACACTCCAAGGAGTCAGAACTGTAAGAGAAAGACCCCACTCTGTTTTGACAGCATACAGTAGAGTTAAATACTAGGACTGACAGCCTTAAGGTTCTCTTTCTGATCAAGAGGATACCACTTCTTCCAAACACTGATCTGCCAATGGCAATGCATCTTCCCCCTTTCAGCCTCTGCCTCCCACCTCCCCCCAGCCACCAGTGGTGCCACCTTGTAGAGCCAGAGTTATATTCCCCTCCCGTCCAAGGTTTTTTCAGTCTTCCAGCTCACCTAAAAAAGGGTGTGCATGTCAGACCTCATCGTAGGAGCTCAAGGTTTTTACCTAAGGTGGCCTGATGTAATGAGGTATATCCCCTCCTCCACAATAGCTTCATAAGTGCCATAGGCACCTTCTATATTACCTCCTTCACAACAGCTTCCTAGTTACCATAGGCACCCTCCTCCTTTCATAACACCTCTGTGGTCTCTGATCTAGTGGAGAGGGCAGTGGGCGGGTGAGAATCTTGGGTGGGATCACACCACTAATCTCATAAGAAGGTGTGATAGACTATGTCCAGTCTTTGTAGGTCACTCTGCATTTCCCTGATTACATCATCACTATCCACCATCCCACAGAGCTTTGTGTCATCTGTGAAAGATGCAACCTGCCCTGGATTCACTCTCTAATGTCACTGATGAACATATTGAAGAGGGCCAGGCCCAGGATAGATCCCTGTGGTACCCCACTTATGAGTCTCCCTCTCCACTGACCTGACCCCACTTGCCACAACACTCTGCTGCCTCCCCATAGCCAGTTACCTACCCATCTTACTAGGTTTGTATCTACACCCAGATCTTCTATCTACTTTAGCAATCATCTGTGTGAAGCACCAAGTCAAAAGCCTTGCTGGAGTCGAAGTAGAGTAAATACATGGCATGGCCGCTATCCAATATCCTCATCACCAAGACAAAGAAGGCTATAAGGTTAGTTTGAAAAGACCTCCTTGCCATTAACCCATGTTGTTTACTATCATGGAGACCATTGATCGTAGAGTAGTCCACAGGGTCCTCTTTGATCAGTGAGTCCATCAGCTTCCAAACAACTGAGGTAAGAGTGACAGGTCTATAGTTCCCAGCCTGTTCCATGTTACCTCCATGGAGTCTGCCATCCTCCAGTTCTTCAGTACTACCCCGTATGTAATGAGCTATTGAATAGCGCTACCCAGGTTCAGTTAGTTCCACTGCCAGTTCCTTGAGCATGCTTGGATGCATCCCATCCAGACTCGGGCTTTATCTATCTTTAGGGCAGTTAGCTTTTACAGATGCTTTTGCTTGTAAATAAGTGCTGCCTCATCTCCATGACCCCCCTTGTGGCCACTTTGATGCCACTCCCTAGCAAGGGCTATCCATCCTCTCTAGTGAAGACAGAGCAAAAGCAATAATTTAAGATGGCAGCCTTTTTCCATCCTCCTATATTACCCTACTCCCTCTCTGATAGCCTAATGATTAACCCCTCCTTTCTTTATTTTTCCCTAATATACTGGAAGAAATTATTTCCCTGCCCCAATTCCCTCTGCAATATGCAGCTCCATGTCTGCTTTTGCCTCCCTAACTGTCCTCTTTCCCTCCTGAATTCTTAGTAAATATCCTCCCCATTGTTTCTCCCCTCGCTTTTCTTTGTACCTGTAGAAGACTTTTTTTCTTGGCCCTCACTGCATCGCTGACCTTAGCTGGGAACTATAATACTCTCTTGAACTTGTTCTTTTTGGTTACCATTCTCATACATATTTTAGATGCCTTGAGAATGGCCCCTTTTATTGCCCCATCACTCTTCCACTCCTCTTAGGCTGTCAACCTTGACTAGTTTGTCCCGGACCAACTCCCTCAACCTGTTGAAGACTGATCTTCTGAAATCAAGGACCTCAGATCTTGATTAGTCTTTTCCACTCCCAAGGGCCAGTTCAAATCAAATGGAGTCATGATCACTGTTCCTTAGTGGCTTCCCAACTTTCACAGCTCCTATGTCCTCTGAGTTGGTAAGTACCACATCGAAGAATGGCCTCCTGCCTGGTGGGTTCCTTTACTGGTTGTACCAGTAAACAGTTCTGGAATGTGTCTAGCAAGGGTAAACTTCTGGTGCTCCTAGCCACTGAAATATCTCAATTGATGTCCAGCAGGTTCAGACCCCCTACTACCACTACTCCCCCTTTGCCACTTCTCTTTCTAGTTCTTCCCCAAACTCTCTGTTCCTCTCTTTCCTTGCCCTAGTGGTCTGTAGATCACCTCCCAAGTGTAATTTCTTGCCAGAATCCACCATGAGTTCTACCCACAGTGACTGCATCTCCCCTTATTGCCCCTGATTCACCCATCTTCCAGAACCTTAGTGCCATCCTTCATATCAAGGACTACACCTTCCCCTCTGCCTTTTCCTCTATTCCTCTTGAACACCAAGGAGAAGGAGGAGGAGGAGTAGTAGTAGTCATTGTTTGTTTCGTCTTTCCCCTAGAGACCCACACATAACACAATTTAAAAATAGCAAACAATTAACCACATTAAACTGCAAAATAAATAACAATAAATAGCTATATAGAGTTTGTACAACAAGCATAATAAAACAAGCTAATAATTTAGGATGTGCTAAAATAGGATGTCCTCCCTCAAGGCTCTGGGCAGAAAATTCCAAAGGGTCAGGCCCACTACCTCAAAGGTCTAGCCTCCCGTGATCCTCAGCTTAGCCCTAGGAACCACCTGAAGGCCCTCACTGGCTGATTGGAGCAGACAAAAGGGATGTGCAGATGCAGGAGCTCAGCCATGTAGTCTAGGTTCAGCCTGTGTAGGGCTTTATAGGTTAACAAACCTACCTTAAAGGAGATACACCACTTCAACAGCATCCAGTGCAGATCTCACAGTGCCGGTGAAATATGGCATGATATGGAGAGACAGCCATAAGTACCCAAGTAGCTGCATTCTACAGAAGCTGCAGGCATTGCAAAATATCCCCACTAACCCTGAATTACAGAGCATTACAGTAGTCTAATCTGGAGGTCACAAACACATGTATAGGTGTGGATAATACCTAGGGACAGTCAGGTCCCAGTCATTATTTTCTGAGGCCCAAGTTTCTGTGATGGACACAAGGTTCACCTCAGTGTCTGTCATCGTTGCCTGTATCCCCATTCTCAGGCTTCTGGCATTAAGGCAGGATGCCTTCTATCTACAACCTGAACCCTTTTTTTCTATCTACCTGACTTTCTTACTTTGGTTTTCCTGGTCCTCTTAGCATCTTGTTTTTTGTGGTGGTTTCACACTTGTCCCTCCCCCCCATTGTCCTTCCCCCTAGCCCAGTTTGGTCACTATTTCTACCTGCTATTCCACTGAAAGCCTCCAGATATATGGGGGAGTACTAGGTAGGCTCCTCTTCCTCCCACCTATTACTGTGGTTACCCTAGGTCCAGTCTCCCCTGCAGTCAGTTTAACTATCTGATGTAGATGCCAAATTTCTAGCCCAGTGCACTGGCCCATCTCTTGTCAGGTGGGGTCTGTCACCTTTGAAGAGCCTCCTGTCCCAAAAGTCCCCCCAGTCCTCCCAAAAATTGTACACCATCTGCTGACACAATCCTTTAAGCCACCTATTAAACTGTTCTAACTCATCCTTCCTTATTCTACTCTTCTTCCCACCCTTGCCCCACACAGGGAGTACCTCAGAAAAGGTCAGAGAGGTTGAGTGTGCTGACAATCTGTCCCCCAGTCTGTACAAGTTCAGCTTTACCATCTCCACTGACTAGTTTGCCATATCATTGGATCCCAGGTATACCAGCACCCCCAGCAATCTCTGTTCCCTCTCTGCCATCCTCCCTAGTCTATCTAAATCCCAGCTGGCCGATGACCATCCCCCTCCTGTCCAACTCCCATTCCACCACCTTCTCCACACCCTAATCATTGAGTCTCCAACCACCAAGACTCACATGGTAGACTTGCTCCTGTTTGTCCCCTTGGTTGCCATCACAGTGTCCTACACATTTCCTCCGACTGATTCAGAGTCCCCAACACCACCACCATCACCATGTAGTTAGGTATCTGCACCTCATCTAGGAGTGTGCAGTGGTTTGTTGTCTGGATGGTATTGGGCTGGACAATCTTCCTGTGGCTAACCCTGCATCTCTTTCAACTCCTTTTCCCCACCACTCTCCAACCCTCTGGGTCAGTGAGCCTCAGGGGAGGTTGGGGTTTGGGAGTTGGCCCCAGCTGAGCTGATGATGCAGCTGAGATATTTATTCTCTTGCTGCCACCAGCTGAGAATGTAACTCCACCAATGTCTTGCATACAGGGCAGTGCCCCCTCCTCCAGAGCATATCTCTAGATAGTAGTGCCCCACAGCCTGGATCCCCTCAGTATCCCATTCCTATACTGAACCTTTAAATAAGTCTGTACTGAACTCATTAGAATATTACAACCTAAGAGAGTCAACCTGACCTATAACAAGAATGCAGCTACTTCAGTACATCTGCGCAAAACAGATGACTTAATTAAGCAAGTAGTGGTCACACAAGATAGGGTGTAGCTGTAAACACCAAACTTTAGCACATAATAAATGACCAATGTGAGTAGCAGTGCTTACCCAGATAGGGTGTAGCAACAAGCAACAACCTTATCAGAAAACAGACTCTGAAATTAAACAAGCAGTGTTTATCCCAGATAGGATGTAGCAGCAAGCAATAAACATAGCAGAGAACAGATGACTACTCTTACTAGTAGATCAAACAGATGTGGCGGTGCACTTTACATATCTAGTTTTAGCTGAGTGTTGAAACAGGCAGATTTCCTGGCTGCTGGCTGTCTCTTCTAGCTGACTCTCCCATGCAGGCTGTCTGATGTCCTTTGCACTGCAGTTCTTAGCACTCTGGACTGCAGCATGGAGAACCACTAGGAAGCAAGGGATTGAAAGATGGAGAAAGTCCTGCCTCCCTGGTATGCTGATTGGCTGCTTGTGGCTGTGGAGGATGGGAGTGAATTTACAGCTCAGTGACTAGCATCCTTCTTTTGGCTCTGTGGGGAGGGGAGTAAAAGTCTACAGCACTACCTCCAAGATGTCCCCTAAGTTGCCTTGAAGTCA
The DNA here is from genome assembly GCA_016271365.2 of Neoceratodus forsteri. NCBI lineage: Eukaryota > Metazoa > Chordata > Ceratodontiformes > Ceratodontidae > Neoceratodus > Neoceratodus forsteri. The sequence goes on from CM057449.1 coordinate 1,463,353,647, forward strand.
GCCACAAATGGTGCTGTTGTTTTGCTAAACTCTCCTCTCCTAGCTAAATGGGGAAATGGGGGGATGGGTAAATTGTTTAACCAGGAAAGGCACACTAAGCCGGGCTTGTTTCCAGGTGCAACCTGGCAGCATAAGGAAGTTAAGTGACTTGTTCAGTGTCACACAACATGCAAATGGGAGCTGGTGGGATTCAAACCCAGGTCTCTAGGTTTGTAGCTCAGTGTCCTTAACCACTATGCTATACTGCCTCCCTCTTCCTACATAAATCCCTCTCCTTCAACAGAGCTTCAGGTACTGTTTCTGGGGGAGGGCAGTGATCCAGGTGAGTCACAATGGCCTGAAACAGCATTCAGGTACCTTTCCTGAAACTGGAATGCCTTTCCAGTACTTTATTTTGGAGCAATCCATTGGTGCATGTGCATGTCTGACAAACTTCATCAGTATGCACATGCACGATGTGGAGCACAAAGATTGGTACTCTTGGCCCTTATGTTTCTTAAGTAATAACATTGTCAAAAGGATGAGTAAATACACAGATTGGCCCTAATGGGTCTGACATAAAGCAGCAACAGACTTTATTAAAGAAAAAAAATTGAGAACATAGGAATTCTCATGCACATAAAATAGCAAACAATATCATACAACAGGCAAACTGTCATATAATAGAAAATATTATAGGAGAGTAACATAAATCTGCACTTGAAACAACCACATGAGTCTTCAGAACAGCATATTACATTGCAGAGTCTGAAAGGCCTTAGTTGGATACTTCTGGTAAGGCTGATCTTCAGATTGCTAATGGTCTTGATATGGGGAGAGTATTGCAGTCTCAAGTGAGTGGTGATGATAGTATATCTCACACTGCATCAAAAATGTGTAAGTGGGGCTTACCTGGTGAGGAAGAGGGCTGAGGCACCATGTACTCACCATACCTTTTCTCACGCTGGTGTCCTGAGTTCAGGAATGAGCTTAAGTTGCTGGGGAGGGGGTGATCAATTGTCTGACAGACTGCTCTCCTCTCCCAGGGAGACATGTCAGCCTGGCCTATGACTGCCACCAGGTGGAGGCCTGGTGGTAGTGCAGTGCAGATGGCATTAAGGGAAGGAGCCAAGGAAGATTCTGTGTGAGCACCTTCATGAACACTCTGGATGTCCTACAGCACGGGTGGGGCAAAAAGTGGAAAAGAAGTCGGGGGCTTAATGAAGCCTTGCCCAATCTGCCTAGGTCTGTACCATCACCTAGGACCAAGTCTTTGGATCCGTGTATTGAAGGAGAGGACAGCCCTTTTCCCTCAGGCCCCACCATGAGGGGATATTCATGGTGGCAGAAACTGACTGAGGTAGATCCCGGGGAGATGGTTACCAGCACAGGGCTGACTAGACCCCCCCCCCCCAACTGGGAACATAAAGGGAAGTATTTTGTTTACCTGAAATGCATTTTGCAGACAGTCAGAATCCAGATACTGAAATCCCTACCCACAGTTTCCTGATACTGAGATTTTGCCTGCGGTGGAGTTTGTTATATTGATTAAGGGAAGGGGAGGGGGCAAAGCCTCCCAAAACATGCTGCTGCAGGCAAAACTTCAATGTCAGGAAACTGTAGGTCGGGATTTCGGTAGCAGGATTCCGACTGTCGGAAAAATGCATTTCAGTTTTTCATACTAAATCTGCACAAAGAGCCGTTATAGCAAACAAAAAAAAAGCATACATGGATTATACACCAGATTCTGTTACAGTAGTCCAAGGTCTCTGTCTTTGCCAACAAATCAACCACAGTTAGTAATAACTGCACTTGTATTATCTACATTAAAGCAGGACTGAATGATTCTGATGAAGATGGGTTGCTTCAAGTTTTGTACTGCGCATGCTGTATGGACCAGTTATTCTCTATCTGCACACTTCACAAATGCAGCTTTGGATGACAATTGTCAGTCTAAGAAGAAAGCAAAATTTAGTGGCCTGGCTGCAACACTCTTTTGTTGGTGTCCTGTAGAATCTTGCCATCATGATGGATGCAATGAAGGAATAGAAGGAGCTGTCTGAGATGCTGTAAGCACCCCCTACCTACCCAACTGATTTTAATGCTCCTGCAACTTATCTGTAGGTGCCATTGTTGTAAGTGACTCTGTAACATGCTTGGAAACTCTGTTAATGTTAACTCTATAATGATGTAAAATTGTGACTCTGCTCTCTGTATCACCTGACTTGAATTATTGTTTGACGTTTTATGAAATATTGTATGTTGTTGTATTATCTGTTTGTCCCAGTACACTCTTGACATGTAACCTTCGTAAATAAGTCTCTGGCTCAAGGGTACTTTAATTCTGAAACTTAAATAAATAAAAATAAATAAATAATAAAAGAAGTGCTGTTGAATCAGAATTTAATGGTGTTACCCTTAACACTTTGCACAGAAAACCAAAGATTAATCATTTAGAGTTTATTCAGTGTCTTGTTGATAATCTGGAAAGTCAACTACTCACTTCAATTAGTATTAGATGTGGAGGCGCAGTTAGGGATTACAGAGAAGATCAACATAATAGTCTCAGAATTCAGCTTGGAATACTCAATGGCTATTAGGGAATGTAAGGCATGGAGAGTCTGAGATCAAAGAGCTTGCAAACAGGTTCCTACTTCAGGGAGAGAATACAGCACTTGCATACATACAGTATTAAGAGTGGGCTGATTGTTGTCTGCCAGACTAGCTGAAACCTCTACTACTAGCTGTTAACACACCTCCAACATGAAATGCTGAGTGTGAGACTGGTTTCAGTCAGATGAATAACATTGCTTCTGCCAGGTAGAATCGACTTTCTGTAAATCACATTGTGGATCTCATTTTCATTTCAACATGTGGTCCTCCCCTTGTTCAGTGGAATTCAGAAACTTTTGTAATATTGTGGCTTCTTTGTGATAGACACCCTGTCTACAGTACTGCCTGCATGAAGAGAAAACTTGAAGAACACTTCTCAAGTGACCATGATGGTTTGTGGACTCTTTTATGAATCTTGTAGTATCGTATTGTATCACCTTGGAATCTCATAATCAGTGTCCTGTATTATTCATGGCTGGGTACATTCTGGTATAACTCCTTGAGCATCCCTGGAATAAAAGCAAAAAAACCTACATAAAATAGAGTTTTATAAAATGAGTACTAAAATGAAAGCACATTCTGTCTGGTTGAGAACAGCTCCCCAAACTCTTAATTGCAGACCCCAATGCTAAGCCCAGCAAAATGTAACACAAGTACACCAATGTGGAGAACCCTGTGCTACGCAAAATAGATGTTTTCATACTGTATAGCATATTCATGTTTTTATCTTTTGACTTCTCAGTATGTTTAAAGCAACAACATTTGTTCATTGTCAAAAAATGTCATGGTATAGGTCTTCAGCAGCAAATGTATTTCTGACTTTCTAAGATTCATGCTCAGTGAATTTTCAGTTTTATCAGATATTGTTAAAACAGATATTACAGCTCATTTTGTAATTAATGACTCACATCATTTAAAATGGCAGCACTCACAAGTAAAAAAAAAAAATTATTCCTCTGAGGTTACCTGTGTAATGTACATGCCTTATTTGGTATTACATGATAATAGCGATGTTACAATGGCGAAGTAATTTGGTCGACACACAAAAGGTGAATGGTAATATAGGGATCAGTAAATAATATCAATGTGGACAAAACGGTGACCTCAATATACTGAATATCAATCAATCAATCAATATCTTTATTTTGCCAGGTGGAACATCATTGAGACAAGCTCATTTACAAGATGGACCTGGGGCAAAACAACTGCCAACAGGGTTAAGATATAACAGGTTGAGTGAACATATATAACAATTACATAGTAGTAATAATAATAATAACATATAACCATCACATGTAACAAGATACTTCCACCAGAACATAGCAATAGGTTCAACAAGAGGTAGTGCCATTTACAATTGCATAGCTACAGATATATGGACGTTAAGGTAATGAGCTAAAGTTTATACAGTAAACATCATTGGAGGAGTCAAAGTAAGCAGGAGTGGCAGTTCCTTTAGCATCAAAGTGCGAAGAAGATTGAGATTTAAGAGTCCTTTGATAAGTACTGTAGGCATGGCCTGGCAAGTGGGGTGGGAAGGGGAGGGGGGTATAGGACTGGGGAGGGAAGGTCAGATGAGATATGACAGGGTTGGACATGATGGCCTAGGGAGAAAGGACTGTTCTAAGGGAGAGAAACACGACAGATGCCACAGGCAGTGGTTGAGGTTTAAGTCCAATATCTGAAGCAAAGACAGACCGTGATATTGGAACCTTGATTTGGACAATGACAGAAGGGAGGACTCAAATGATGCCTCAGGCAATGGTTGAGGTTTAAGTCCAGAAATTAAAGCAGTAACAAATTGTGATGTTAAGACCTTGACTTGAAGCAATGACAGACTTCGGAGAAGGTGCTCAGGAACAAGTACTTAAAGAGGAAGAACTTGACAGGGGAAGAGAGCTTTAAGGTTTTCTGGATTTTATTCCAGAGCGTAGGAAAAGTGAAGCTTATTGAGGCTCTACCAAAGTGTGTTTTAACTTTAGGGATAGCCAGAGATAAGATGGTAAGACTTCTGAGAGAATAGGCACTAGGGATGCAGGGAGTTGGGCAGCTTGTGAGGTACTGAGGTAATTTATGAGTGATTGCCTCATATGTCCATAGAATAGCATTCTTTTGCCTCCTGAATCTAAGGGAGCGCCAGCCTACGGAAGAACAGAGGATGCAGTGGTGCGTGTCATAAGGGGCATCCAAAATTAACCTAAAGGCTCTGTGATATAGAGTATCAAGCTTTGAGAGAGCTGTGCTAGTACTATGGCCATATAGGAAGTCCGCATAGTCTAGGAGAGGCAAGAAGGTAGTTTGGACTATGAGTTTTCTAGCCTCCTGGGTTAGTGAGTGCTTGATCCTGAAGAAAATATGAGCCTTTGACACAGTTTCTTAGTGAGTTCTTCAATGTGATCAATGAAGGACAATTTGTAGTTAATCCAGACCCTCAGGTATTTGAATTGTTCCACGAATTCCAGGGCTTCTCCCAAAAGGGTGCTTATGTGAGGAACCTTATCTGTTTTGTTTTGTTTTTTTATGTTTGCTTACATGCATGTGCAAGAAACATAGTGCCATCATCCGAGTTTTTGGAGGTGTGGCACCCGTCTTCCAATTCAGTCAGTGTGTTTGCAGGCATGTCCACCGTTCACCAATGAATGCTGCAGCTGTCTATGACAGCAGTTGAAAATGCAGTGCCATACATTTGAAAGGGAGAGCTACGCTTTAGAGAGCAGCGATAAGATATTGCGTGCTCATGTTCGCCTCACACACACACGCACACGCATGCATATTGCGTGCTCATGCACTCCCCACCCACGCACACACTGTATTGCCGACGTGGCTGCCCAATCCACCATTGGCTATGCTGCGCCCCCCCAACAGAGTTCCAGGTGCCAAGCTGGGAGCCAACCCCAGCATGTCAGCAGTCTGTATGGCCGACTGGGGTGCCCAATCCCCCCATCGGCTCCACTGTTCTCCCCTGAGACTATCGTGTGCCACGCTGGGAGCCCACCCCAGCATGGCAACAGTTCCTATGGCCGACAGGGGTGCCCAACCCCCCATCAGCTCCACGCCCCCCAAACAGCCTTCCAGCTGCCACATTGGGAGCCCACCCCAGCGTGGCACAAGTCCCGTGTCGTCTAAGTTAAAAAAAAAACTGAAAGAAAAAACCTTCCCTTGCTGACTGTCCTGACCCCCTCCCCACCGTGCCCACCCTCTGTGTATCCACCTCCCCACAATCCCACCTCATCCCATACTTACCTCCGGAGTCTGGCACGACGATCTTAGGTGGACCGAGAACACGTCCGCACTCTTCAAAGCTGACCGTGAACTGAGAAAATGCCGGTAAGCTGTGTAATGTAATAAATAGGGTTTTTTCAACTTTAGTGCATATCTCGGGCATTTTGGGGAAATTTTTCACCAAATTTTCAACATGGGGTTTTTGGGACCCCACCTCATGAATTCTGTCAATGTCATGGTGTTAATCGGCTCCGAAAGGTGATTTCACAGTCACTGCATGGAACCACCTTTCCGGACTGATCTACAAAATGACAGTGTCACAGTTCATAAGGTAGGCCCCCAAAAACCCTATGTTGAAAATTTGAAAAAAATTACTGTTTTACAAGCATGCGTTGCGCTGTTCCTATGCACGGTCATAAGTTCGTGAATTTTCAATATGTTCACTCCAGATTTTCAACATTGCCATTTTACCACACCTCCTTATGAGCAGTACAGCTGTCCTTTCTCACATCTTGCTCAAAATGTGTTTCCGCACATGTAGCACACAATGGCGCAGTCGGTGTGCAAAATCAATGTTCCAGACAGATTAAGAAATCCACAGTGACACTGTTCATGAGCAGAGGTGTTAAAATGGCTATGTTAAAAATTTGGTGAAAAAATTCCCAAAAATGACTGTTTTATGAGCATGCGTTATGCTGTTCCTACGCACGATCATAAGTTCGGTGGTGTTAAAATGGCTATGTTAAAAATTTGGTGAAAAAAGTCCATAAAGTGACTGTGTTACGGGCTACCATTGTGCAGTTTCCACGCACCCTCGTAACTTCATGGATTTCTAATATTTTCAGTCCAGATTTTCACCACTGGCATTTTTCCATACTTTCTTATGAACAGTACAGCTGTCACTTTTCTCACCATGGCCAAAATGTGTTTTTGCACTTCCAGCACAGAAATGCATGGTTGCTGTGGGAAATCACTGTTTGGGACAGATGAAGAAAATCACAGTGACACTGTTCATGAGCTGAGGTTCCAAAATCCCTGTGTTGACAATCTGCTGTAAAATATCCCCAAACTAACTGCATTATGGGTGTGCATTGCACATTCTTTATGCACGCTCGTGACTTCACCAATTTTTTTAATATTTTCACTGCAGAATTTCAACATTGCCATTTTTGTACCTCCTCATGAACAGTACAGCTTCATTTTTCACATTCTGTTTGAAATGTGTTTTGGCACCTGTGGTGCCAAATGGCGTAGTCGCTGTGCGAAATCAGCTTTCAGCTAACAAACTGATATTGCCACTGTTCATAAGGTGGGGGTCACAAAAAACCCATGTTGAAAATGTGGAGTGAAAATGCCAATGAACACCTGCTGCATTAGGGTTTCCGACCATAACGCCCCAGCCTGTAGAGATTGACAGGCATCAGGGGTGTGACTTGGGATTCTCGCCTGTAATGCTCATTCAGTTTCACACCCTGCAGCCATTGAGAGGCATCGAGGTGTACCTTGGACTCTTCTGCCCCTAAATTCACCCCATTCTCCTATACTGAACCTGTCTCACCGTATGTCCTGAAGGAATAGGGTAAGCATAAGGGCCGAAGATTCAAAGGTACACCATGACACTTGTCAGTGTCTGCAGGGCAGGGTGTGGTTAAATGGCATGGCCGTTATGCCTGATGACCCAAAGGCACACCCCAATGGCTGTCAGTCTCTGCAGGGTGGTGGTGGGGTTGGCTTCAGTTCAATTCTTCACTGCCATTCCTATTATGCAGCTCTCTAACTCCTACACTACCAATGCCAATGCCAGCAAGCAAACATTCGGCATTGACAAATGCTTGTTTAGATGAGGGGCCAGTGGAGAGAAAATCATGGCCTTAGTTTTTTTGGCACTGAGCAAGAGTTTCAAGTTGAGTAGATTTATTTGGAGGATGTCAAAATCATTTTGGAGGTCCAAAATGGCTTGATCTGGAGTTGATCTGTCAATGTATAGCACTGTATCATCAGCGAAGAGATGGATACTAGATGACTTTAGGCCAGTGTAAATTTGATTAATATAAATGGCAAAGAGAAGTGGACCAAGTATGGATCCTTGGGGGACACCTCTAAGGAGTATTTTTTTGGGGCGATAGGTGTCCTTCAGCCTTGACCTGCTGCTCCCTGTCCACAAGTTAGCTTGCAAACCAACTTAGGCCAGGTTGCCCACCCCAACTTTCTTCATGGTCACCAGGAGCAAATTGTGGTCCACCGTGTCAAAAGCCTTGCTAAGGTCCAGAATATGTCATGTGGTTCAGTGTAAAAATGAGCGAAATGGTCAAAAGAGTGCTCGGAAGATAATATCTAATTACATCACTATCAGGGAGTGCCTTGGTGTTGTAATATAAAAGATAGGGGGGTGGGGGGGTGGAGCCCCCCACGTATGAATGGGACACACCTGGGGATGGTTTAATAAGTAGGTGGAGAAGAAGGAAGGGTGCGGCATTTAATTTTCAGCTACACATGTGAAGTTTGATAGTCTCATCCGGTCGCCTATATTGCATTCGGCATTTAATGCATATCGCTATACTGACATAGCGCTTATTCTGCATTCGCTGTATAAAAATCACCATTTTGATGTTCATCAACATTTTTTTGCCATTATCACACGGAACCCCTTATTCATACTGTGGATGTATTAGGATGGTGCTACCACATGGTTTGATGGTACACAGTGTTCATCATCATAGCGCTGCACCAAGATATTTCATTTTTTAATGGCAAGCATGGCACAGGAGTGGAGACTTTTAAAAACTTCAATATCCCGTATCTTGGTTGAGAAATGAAATAAAAATATGTATCTGCTATTTTTGCCAGATAAACATCATTGCTGAAAAAACTATGTGGTTGATTAATTAAGCAATAAGGCATGGCTGGGTGAGTGTTATTGTGTAATAACGTCACTCCTGAAGTGGGTAGAAGTACGAGGCAAAGCTGAGTGGTTCCACCACCCCAGGAGTGATGTTATTACACAATAACACACAGCACGGAGTGCCTTATTGCTATTATACAATGGCTCATTTTGAAATAAAAATAAAATTTTTTAAAAATTATTATATTGTGTGTGTGTGTGTGTGTGTGTGTGTGTGCAAGGCATATTTTAGAAGTGTGAAGAAAAGTAGTCCAATAGGTGGTGCTGTTGCTTCATGGTTCCTCTCCCCTCTTCAGTTTTCCTGTGGCAGTGTTATGTTATTGATGTCCCCTCTCCCCCCTCCACCCCCTCGCCGAGACAGAGATAGACTTTGCCCACCTTGCTCTCATACAGTCGTGGGTGAACCATATGAATATGACCCCCTGAGCCCCTTCATTAATTTTCCAGGTGGGCCCCCAGTCCAGATTTCCAGGTTGGCCCCTGCACCACAGTCTGACTCTGGAGCTTCTGAGCAAGGAAGAAAAAATGTCACCTAAAATGCTTAAAATAGAGGGGAAGGAAATATGAGACCCAGTTGAGATTGACAACTGTTTTAATGTAGCATTCACAGACTTAAGCTCCTACATCCCAACTGGTCCTGCTCAACAGCACAGTCATGGTTCTGGTGTTAAAACAAAGCAGCTGGTGGGCCAGAGCCCAGGCCACCCAAAATTTTATTTCAGGCTTGTCTCGGTAAGGGATGTCCTAAAATACTTAAAAAGGTTCTAAGTAAAACTGGTGGAGGGGGGTAATACACTCAACATGAAGCTACTAGCTATTATGCTGGATGAACTTTCCTACCCAGTAATTCAAATTTTCATCTTTTCCTGCAGTCCTCTCAATACCCTGTGAAATGGAAATCCGCTGTAGCCACACAGGTATTCAAGAGTGGGGATTGCTCCTGCCTGTCAAACTACAGACCGATCTCAGTCCTCTCTCCTGTGTCTACAACCCTTAAGAAAATTGCACCTGACCAACTTATCACCTACCAGGAATCTTACAACATCCAGTGCACCAAGCAGCATAGATTTAGGAAGCAGCATCACAGCAATACTGTGCTGTGCTGTTTGAGTGTACCAACTATATCCGTGAGGCACTTGACAGCAGTGACAAGGTCGGGGCTATTTATGTTGACCTGATGAAGGCCTTTGACCTTGTAAACCACAAGTTATTGTTTAGCAAGCTTCACAGCTTAGGTCTGTCACTGAGCATTATAGCCTGGTTCCAGAGCTACCTGTCTGACCGCTCTCAACGAGTGAAGATAGAGGGTTTCTCTTGGTGGGTTTTATCTCTGGCTTTACAGATCCTCACGGTCTCTCCAATTTGGCTGACATTGCATGCATAACATGGAATGTCTGGTGTTTAAACTCAAACATTAAATGCAAGGCAGTACTAGCTCATCTAAAATAGTTTAAAGCTCAGGTTGCTTTTTAGAGGAGACAAATTTAGTGCCTACAGAGGCTGCAAAAATATGTAGACAATGGATGGGCATGGAACCCCCCAGCTGTGCCTCCTCAGCTAAGACAGGGGTGTCAATACTGATACATAAGATGTTAAAATGGCAGATGGTTACACAAAAGTCAGACGACACTGGCCAATGACTTCTGTTGCACTTGTCTACTTCAGAGGATCATTTGGTGCTGGGCTTTCTCTATGGCCCCAACTTGAATAACCCTGTTTTTTTTCTCCTCTCCTTTGTACAAGCACTGTCTGAGATAGCGGAAGAGAGAATTCCATGCCTTGTTGGGGTGGATTTCAACTGAATGCTAAACCCACTGATCAACCAGTCCTCTTCAGCCATGAACGCTCACCACAAATCAGCCAGACTAATCCATAATTTCATGTTAGAATTGTCTATGTCTGACATCTGGTGCACATTTCACCTTTCAGATCAAGACTGTTCTTATCTTTCTATGGTCTGCAGTTTGACAAGCCACATAGATTTCAGGTTAGGGTCCCATAAGGTCATGCAGGTGGTTATCAAAGCAGTCATTGAACCCATTTTTCTATTAGATCAATACCCAGTATCTCTGCTACTAGTCTAGGCTCTGAAATACCCAGGTCCTTCTCTTGGAGACTTGAACCACTGCTTCTGCAGGATAAAGCCATTTTTTCCTGAGTAACTCAGCAGACTACATGGTTTTTCAGCTTAACAGCAACAGGAAAGTTCCTGTCACCGCAGTATGGAAGGCCTATACAGCTACCCTTAGAGGGAAAATCATGAACTTTGCAGAAAGAGAGGACAGCAGAGGTACAGGTATTTGAGTCCCACCCCCCCGGTAAACAAGCCATTATTACCAGGCCTAACTGGTATCAAGATGCAACTTAACACGTTGCTTTCCCGGAAGGCAGAATTGTCTCTCCGCAACGCTAAACATAGGTTCGGGGGGGGGGGTGAAAAGCCGATGAGGCTGTTGTCCTACTGCCTTCACAAACAACAAGTGAAGCATCATATAGCAGCTCTCCATGACTCCAGTGGTGGAGTCAGGAATACCACAGATTGGGTAAACTCCACCATGGAAGCCTTTTATGAAAAGCTTTCTCTTCTACTACCCCTAGTGATCCTACACATCTAGAAGGCTTCTTTTTGAAACTTAGTATGACCCATCTCATGGAAGACCAACAGCAGATTCTTGAAGCCCCCTCACAGAAAAGGTATGATGATAATGGAGGCCCCTGGACCCACTTACACTGTTTTGTTAATATTACACTCTATGCCATGCTCTTATGCTCTGACCGCTCTGCACTGTTGATTTTAGTGTTAGTGGAGATCTGCAGAACCACTTTTGCTAATTGTGCTACTGGTACAAGGGTTAGTTGGTATGGTCCTGTATTTTATTTCTATCAATTTGAGTTGGGAGGTTCTGTCCCCACACTCGCATGTTAAATTGAAAAAACATGGGGGGTGAAAGGAAGAGCCACCCAACTAAAAAAAAAAATCAGTCATACCAAGTAACCCTGAGTATCGAAAGCTGGACTGTAGATTTCCACTAACACCGACATCAGCAAAGTGGCAAGTAGCATAATGGCACTATAGCATAATGTACACTAATTCCCTGGTGTACTGCTGTGCTACTTGCATGGGTCCAGAGTCCTCCATTATCACCAAAGGCAGTCCACCAGGCCATATTCTCCCACAATACTCATAATGCTCCAGTGAGAGATGGCTTCCCTGTGAATTCATACCAACAACGTGCTCCCAGGTGAGCTCAGTTCTGTGAAAAAATGTATTCTGAAGCCAAAACACAAACCCTAGTACCCTCACCCTTAGATCTTTGCAAAACTTTTGGCCTCTAGATTGGACCACATCCTACCCAGCATCATATATCCCACACAGGTGGGCTTCATAAAAGGCCATCTTAGCACAGACCATCTCTGTTCCTTAATGTCCAAATTTCATGCTGTGATCTCTGACTGTCCCCTGGCAGTGATGATTGCCATAGATTTTGAAAAAGCTTTTGATTCAGTGAAGTGGGGTTTGCCTGAGCTTTCAAACATGGATACAAACACTATACTCTCATCCCTTAGCCAGAGTTCTGATGAACAGCACCCTATCTACCCCTTCCACTTACAGAAAGGCACTTTACAAGGCTGCCTATTATCGCCCATGTTGTTTGTACTGGCCATTGAGCTCTTGCCATCAACATCCATGAAAGTGCAAACCTTTCAGGAATTAAAATTGGGCAAGAGGAGTACCATACTAAATTGTATGTGGATGATCTTCTAGTTCTTCCCTTAGATGCCGCAAAGGAATTCACCCCCTCTTAGACATCCTTGTGAGATTCCTTCTACTGCATATCAGGACTGAAGATGAATACATCCAAAAAAGAGGTTCTGCCTCTTAAAGTGAATTTCTGACATGGTGCTATAAAGTATTGGGCTTCATAGCCCAATACCTTTTTCACAGCATGAGCTCACTGCTACAAAAATGTACATTTTTAAGTCAGTAGTTTTAGTAGGGGAAGGGGTCGTAACTGGCTCTGAACCCACAGCCAGATGATCCCTTCCAACTTCCTGATGAGCCCACTCCACAGCAACTCCATCCCTGCACTCTCAGAATTTGCGACATGTGGCCAGGGAGAGAGCAGGGGAGAGCCCCATACATGTCTATAAGGGCTGTTTTAAATACTGGATTTTAGTAATTTTAAACACCCTTGGAGTAAAATTAAAGCAGTTGTTTAACTAGTAGGGACCCTACTAGTTAAGTGACTGCTTTAATTTTCCTCTAGGGGTGGTTAAAATGGCTAAAATCTGATATTTAAAACAGCCCTTATAGACTTGTATGGGGCTCATCCCCGCTCTCTCCCCGGCCACATGTCACAAATTCTGAGAGCCTGGTGATGGAGTTGGGGCGCAGCGGGCTCATCAGAAAGTTGGAAGGGATTGGTTGGCTGTGAGTTCGCACCAGTTACGTCCCTTTCCCTACTAAAACCTACTGACTTAAAATTAACATTTTGTAGCAGCTTCATGATTTATATAAGGTATTGGGCTATTAAGCCCAATACATTATATTGGAAATTTCTTTTAATGCTCATTGCCCACAATCAATATTTAAACACTAGGCCTTAAATAGTCAGATAACTCCATTCAATAGTTGGGCATGCATATAACTACTGATCTGTCCCAAATATGCAAAATAAACTTGACACCCCTGCTAACTAGTTTGCAAGAAGAATAGGATTGGTGGACCAAATTAAACCTCTCCATTGCGGGTAAAATAGCCACTGTAAAAATGGTACCACCCCCAAAACTGCTACACTTGCACTGCCATCTGCCCATAAATATACCAACCATTTGGTTCAACAAAATAAATAAGCTTGTGGGGAAATTTCTGAGAAAAGGGAAATCCCCCAGATACAATCAATCACAGTTATCCCATTGTAGGCATGGGGGTGAAATCTGCCTTGTCTTTTTGCTTATCATAGGGCCTTTATAGGGGTGCAAAGTATTCAGCAATTCAGGATATCCCCAGCCAGCTCCCCTTTATGGCCATGCATGGAGCAAGATCTCTGTGCAGGATAGTCAACGGCATCCTATCTGTACTCACTCCTTCCTGCACATCTTCAAACACATCCCACCCTTAATATTGCAGTAAACATTTGGCATTAACAGGCTAAGCTCACAAAGCTACCTTTTGTCCCCTTCATAAATTGATACACTAGAGGGCCAGGCAGGAAGTGAGAATTCACATGGTCAGAAACCTGTTAGTGCTAGGTTACACACACACACACAGATCCTTTGAAGGGTTGAAGGGGCAACTCTCCATCCCAAACCAAGATTTCTGGAGGTTTTTACAAATACGCAGTGTGTTATCACCAAGACTGGGGAAAACTGGCACTCATCTTCTGCACCCAATCCTCACTTCATTCCTGATACCAACAGAGGCATGGGGAAGCAAGTAAAATTTAACATGCCATCACAGACAATATCTCTGATCAAATCATTAATGCACGCCAGCCCTGGGAGCAAGTTCTCAGCTTTCACATATCAGAGAAAACATTACTTTCCTGCTGGAGCATGACCCACAAGGCCTAGTGGATAGCCACAGTCTAACAATACAGAACAAAACCTTACATGAATGGTACAGAACCCCTGCAAAACTACATTCCTTAGGTCTTATGCCAGACGACTGTTCTTAGAGATGCAGAGTGCCTGGCTGCATCACATATTATGGGCCTGCCTTTCTTAGACTCATTTTTAGGCTGCAATGAGTAAAGACTGCCAGGAAGTAATGAGAAAAGATATCACTCTATCACCACACCTGTTTCTGTTAAGAATACCTCCATCAAATAGGACAGAATTGGACCCCAAATTGCAGTAGTTGGTAGCCATTAGGCTGGAGGCTAAAACACTAATACTCCAGAAGCTGAGGCCTCCAAAAGTGCCCACCTTGCAAGAATGGAGACTTGCAGGTCATCCCATGTTGCGCAATGGTAACACTACCACCAAGCAGACTGGCAACCCGGGATCAGGAGCAGTCTTGGTCTGCTGGGGGACAGCCATGAGGGAGAGGATTGGGCAGCCCCTAGATTGCTCTCCTCTCCCTGTGAAGGAAGGTTGCTGGCTCCACTGCATGACTGCCACCAGGTGGAGGCCTGATAGTAGGATGGATCAGGGAGTGGCAGAGGAAGGGAGAGAGCTGCAGGACTTCTGTTGTGTGTGCATACCTCTACGTACATGCACCAATGTGTACACTCCAGCAACATTTATTTATTTATTTAAAAGTTGGTAACCAGGAAAGGCATCATGAACTAAAGCTCATTTCCAATGTAACCCGGGGGAGGGGGTACAAAGCTTGTCATGAGAATACAAAAACAATAAATAAAAAAAAACCTGAAGAATATTACAATACAGGATATATACACTCTCAGAAACTATTTACAAAAGCTAACAAACATTTCTGGTATAAACAAGTGACATGTAACAAGAAAGATATATACAGTGTGGCGCAGTAAAAGGAGTAGGAAAACAAGACTTGAGAGAGAAAGATCTAAGAAAGAGAGCAGATCCAGGAGGTAGTGGGGGTTGGCTTAAGAAGGATCTCAAGGGCAGGGAAGGAGGGAGAGAGACGGGTTTGGAGGGAAACGCTGTTCCAGAGAGAAGGGAGTCTATAAGAGAAAGAGAGTTTGCCAGCAGTGGTACGGACACATGGGCGTGAGAAGGTATGGGCAGAGCTAGAATGCAAGTTGTAGGGTGAGGGAGAAGCAGGAGCAAGGAGGGAGGTAAGGTTGGAAGGAAGGGACCCAAGCCAGAATCTGGAGATGAAGGTAGAGCAGTGAGCAAAGCGACACTGTGCAAGGGGTTGAAGGGAGAAGGAGGAGTACAGGCCACAGTGATTAGTTAAGGGGGGTGAGTTTGAGGCAAACCTACAGAAGGAAAAGTACATCTAGTTTGGCAAGAGAGGTAGTTGGGGCTGCACTGTAGACTATATTTGCATTGTCAAAGGTTGGGAGGATCCATTTAATTAGAAGGTCACGTCTGACAGGGAGGGAGAGGCTAGCCTTATGACAATAGAGCAGCCTTAATTTAGGGCACAGTTTAATATGTAGTGCATTGAAATGATGAGAGAAATCTAGGGAGGGTTCAAGCCAGACACCAAGGTATTTGTAGGTAAGGACATTTTCTAACAGTGTGTTGGTTGAGATGGAGAAAACTGGTAGGGTGGAAAGCCTGGCTAATTTCTGTTTGTTGCCTAATGTCATGGCAACAGTTTTTTTTTTGGTGTTCAGTTTTAGACAGTTTTCATGCATGCTGATAAGTCATTCTACAGCATAAACTGGAGATCTCTAATTCACATTATTACAGTTATAAATTTCAGCCAGGATTTGCTCTCTAGCAGTCAGGACTTATATAAAAAATATAAGAAGTATGAAGCAGTACTTAAGGTTATAAAGGGGACAGGACATTTGTGCTAATTGTCAGCAATTATTAATGTTCCTAGTAGGAGAAATGAATGTTTTGTCTCAAAATGAGTCATGTTTAACTGTACCTTAAGAAACACTGATGTGAAAAGCTGTGTTTTCAATTGTTTTCTTTTTATGGGCAACATTTTGCAGTGTTCTCTTCATGGAACCTAAAAATCAGAGTTTTTATTATGGCACGGTTTTTGCACAGAATACTAAACATGAACTATTGTCATAGAACCATGTTTAGAGTTCTGTACACAAACAGTGACGTAATTAAATATGGGATATAACATGGGCTAACTAAAGATATAATTTTTATCTTTATGAGAGGGGATTGGTCTGTTGATATCTCACAAGTGGGAAAGCCATGAGTGAGATAGCAGTAGACCAATGCCCTCAAATGAAGATAAAACTGATAGATCAAGTCAGCCCGTGTTATATTTGACTTATATGACAGATATTTAGGTGGCTTTATGATAGAAATGGTACAAACCTATGAAAGAAAACAAAACAACGTTATCTACTTAGATTACTACATATTCAGTCAAAAAATACATGGTGTTTCACATTTTACTTTTTCATTGAAAGAGTTTTACAAGGAAAGGTCTAATGAGCCATAAAACTCAATTCCAGTGGTGTCTTGGGGGAAAATAAATGAAATCGGTCACTGAGCATTCTCAGAAATTTACAGTATCTTCACATGTGAGAATAAATTTCTGAGCATGCTCAGTGTAGCCACAATGAGTGAGATAAATTTCTGAGCATGCTCAGTAACCAGCTTCATTTATCTTGCTCATGTTGCTCAAGGTAACATGTTTATCTTGACAAATTTATTTTCACACCTGTTGTATAAAACTCCATATCACTTGTACAGTGAAGAGAATTGTAACAGAATGCTGCCCATAAAAACAACACAATGCAAAACATATTTTTAATATCATTTTTTATTCAGGTATAGTTACATATGGATCATTTAGGCTTCTGGATATCATTTCTATAATTGGGAACGTTATGAACAGCTGCCAATTAGAAATCATTCCCTGTCCTCTTAAAAGAGATAGGAAATTATTTTTACATAGTTAACTGCCCTCCCAGCTTCCATTCCATGCCAGTTATGTATTCTGATATGCTTTGATCAATTTTTGGTAAATATATGATTGATCTTTGGGGTGCCCTCAGATCTACATAGAGTTCCACTCTCCTCACCAGCTTCTGCACTTTCTGTTGATATTTCTGAGACATTCCATGACATCAGTAACACAGTTCCATGCTGTTCATTTCATATGAGTGGCCTGGAATAGTGATATACTGTATGGTGAGGGCTTGTTGTGCATGGAAATCAGAGGCTCTCAAAATGTTGTTGTACCACAGTTCAAAAGGTCATGGAACGTGATTGCACCCTACTATGGTACAACAACATTTTAAAAAAACTCTAGAGGTTCCAGGCACAAGCACACACCACAGAAATGGCATGATCAACCAGATAAACAGTGGTGGCAGTGACACAATCACCCAAACCCACGACTTGAGCGGGATCAGCCAGATAAAACAAAAAAATACTGGATCAGCCAGATAGATCCACACAAATTAAAAGAAAATATTTAAAAACAGGATCAACCAGACCTATAAATAAACTTATGGAATGAAACTGCCATCCTCATAGCCGACGTCCTCCTGCTAAGCAAGAGATACAGCCGGCATTTTTTAAATCCCTCCCATACCTGATTTACAGCCAATAGAAGGCTGCATTACAAATGTAGGGATGTCTGCTCCCTACCAACCACACATCATACCATAGCTACCAGCCCTAAGTCCAGAATTAGAGGTGGCTACCAACATTCTTTTTCTTGTATTTAAAATATATATAAAAAAACTGTCAAAATCACATTTATTTTACATAGGGGGCACCATACACTATAAAAAAGAGTGGATGGGCAACTCTATGTCCAACCAGTGTGTTGTGCCACCTCAGGGTTCTGATTCCTATGGACCTCTCCAGCTTTGCTCTCGAGGTCACAGGGAATCAGAACCCCTCAGTAGCACAACACACTGGTTGTGCATAGTTGCCCATCCACTGTTCTCTATATTGATGTCACAGAATGTTCAGACAGCATGAAAATAAAGTGCAGCAACTACTGAGGAGAGACAGAGATTCAGAGAGTTACAAAGGCAACAAAATTAGATTATTAATTTAACAAAAAAGGTCAAAAACATATCAGAATATTGATAGATATGAAAAGGAAATCAAGAGGTCATCTAGAGGTGTAAACAACTGTTTCCTATCACCTTTAATGGAGTCACCTCACACAGGTTTTTCTGTTCAAGAGGAACTAGGCAGGAATGCTACCATAGATACATAGATACATAGACAGTGTCGGCAGATAAGGACCTATGGCCCACCCAGTCTGCCCATTTGAGCTCGTAAGTTCAGTTTATGTTTTCCTAGAAGTCTGTTGCCCCTTATCCCAGACCTCCAGAATTCCTTTATGTCTATCCCATGCATTCTTAAATCTTGTGATTGTTTCAGCCCCCACCACTTCCTCTGGCAGGGTGTTCCACTTGTCCACCACCCGTTCTGTGAAGAAATTCTTCCACGTGTTTCCTCTGAATCGTCCTCCCTCCAACTTCATCCCATGCCCTCTAGTCCTGGAACATCTTTTTCGCTTAAAAATAGTGTATTCCTGCACCCTGTTCCTCCCTGTAAGATACTTGTATGTCTCTATCATATCCCTCTCCTTCCTCTCCTCCAGGGAGTACATGTTCAGTTCCTTCAACCTGTCTTCATAGGACTTGTGATGCAATCCATGCACCATCTTTGTTGCCCTCCTCTGAACCTTCTCTACCCTGTCTATGTCCTTACGTGGGTATGGTCTCAGAACTGTACACTGTACTTCAGGTGGGGCCTCACTAGTGTCTTGTATAGCAGAATTATGACCTCCCTTTTCCTGCTGGTGATGCCCCTGCCTATACATCCCAGCATCCTATTTGCTTTACCTGCTGCCTTGCCACACTGTTTCCCCTACCTTGAGGTCATCAGAGATGATAACCCCAAGATCCCTTTCCTGCTTGGTGCATGCTATATCCTCACCCCCCCCAACTGATATATTGTGCCAGGGTTTTTGTGCCCCATATGCATTATCTTGCACTTCCTTGCATTGAATTTCAACTGCCAAACCCTGACCATTCTTCAAGTTTCTGCAGGTCCCTTCTCATTCTGTCTACACCCTCTGGTGTGTCTACTCTGTTACAGAGCTTTGTGTCATCAGCGAACAGTGAAATTCTGCCTTCTAGGTCCTGCACAATGTCACTGATGAAGATGTTGAATAGGACTGGTCCCAGCACTGATCCCTGTGGTACCCCACTGGTCACTCTTCCCTCTGTGGAGTGACAGCCATTTACCACCACCCTCTGTGTCCTACCATCCAGCCAGTTACCTACCCACCCCACTACTATCCTGCCCACACCCATATTCCCCAGTTTGTGTAATACCACTGCCCTTTACTTTTCATACTTTGCATAAAGCTATTGGTAGCTAAGGTACTGTATACCAGTGTCATGAAATTCAGTGTATCACTCTTATAAATGACGAAAATAAAATATCACTCTATGTGGATGACTCCCTCTTTTTACTTAGTAATTCTGAGGATGTCAGCCCTGCTTTACTGACAGTTTTAAACAAACATAGGTAAATTTCTTGCTACAAAATTAACCAGCTCAATTCTGAAACTCTTTGTCTCAGTGGTTCCTACCCATCCCAGTTCCCAAGAGAATTTCCCTTTACAAGGGTACCCTGTAATATTATCTAGAACCTATGTGTTCAGCTCTCTGAAATTTAAATGAATCTTTTTAAGAGTCACTGAGGAAAAGCACTAGAGGTACAAAGGCAGAGACCTTGCCAGATCAACTAAAAGACTGCCTTTCTTTTTGCTGGCTATATTGTGGTGATTGAAATGAATTCCCTGCCAAGACTCCTCTTCTTAACTCAGACACTATAAGTGCCTGTGCTTGTAGTTTCTTACGGGAAACTACCCAAATTGTTACAGAAATCAAATACTGTAGGCCAGGCAGTGTGCTTGGCTAGTTACAAAAAACCGAACTTGCCCAGTTAAGAGAGCATGAGTACCCGACAGCTCAAATTGTATATATAATTTAGTGTCATGAACCACAAATCTGGTGTCCTGATAAATAAAAAGGAGCACCTACAGACTGTGTCAACTGGGAATATGTCAGTTTTGTCAGCCCCTTTGTTCAACTTGCCTTTTGTCAAACTAACTGCTCAAGCTCATATCTGGGGTGAGATCTCCAATCCCTAGACAAAGCATACATACCTACAAGATGTTCTCAACCCCCAAATGGCACTGGACCACTGTCTATTACCAGAGAAGACCCAGATCCCCCCAGAACAAATATTATATAGGCTCTACATTCCCTAACTAGGTTCAAATAACTGTCATCACAGGTTCACTGTGTGTCAGTTGTACAGCTGAGAAATGCTTTTTAAATACAGAATCATGATTTTCCCCCTATCTTTGGATGATACCCTTTATTTTAACAGAGGATAGGCTTCCCAAACTAAAATATAGTCTGCTGATATTAGAAGGCCTGTTCTGTTGGGCAGTTACATAATTAAAAGGTTTTTCTTGGTTATGACCTACTTACATCAGGTGGAAGGGCATAATCTAGACCACATTAGATATAAGTGGGAAGCCAATCAGAATGCCATTTCCTACAAAGACTGTCAAAGTTAAACAGCAACTCTGAATTTTAGCATGCACTTTTATAAATAAGATGTTTCAGCTGTTACAGTTTACCAAAGGCTATTTTTTTTTTCATTTTCAATGTTCCTTTCCAAGATTTAAATCATATCTTGGTAGTCCACCTACAAAGTCTGCATGGAAAACCTTTGAAAACATTTGCCTGTCCCCTGTTACCCTCCACAGTGCCTTTGATTAGGACATCATAATGCTCATCAAGAAAACAGACTCTGATGTCACAAACAGCAATTGTGTGGTTAGCAGGAGATAGGCAGATACATTTTGAAAGACTTGGTGAAATAATTTCTGCACTATCTACAATATGTAGAAGACCAACAGCAGGGGAAAGTAAAAAAAAAATAACTAGAAAACAATAAAGTTAAAACATAATTGGCGTAAATCTAGCATTTTTAGTCTTTTTATTATAATAGAGAGTGGGTCTTTAACAGGTAAAGGTTAGAAAGTAACAGACTCTCCAACATGGAAAGACATTTTCTGGAAGGTACTAGTGTGTATGTAGTGTAGGGTCGAACGTTGTTGTGTATGGAAATCCATACACTCAAAAACATTGTTCTGCTGCTAATGTAGCTTCTATAGCAGAACAACTTTTCGTTCAGTGGTAGTAGTTACATCACAGCACAATGCTCCCGATTAGCTGTTCTCAGTCATGGTAATGTGGAGCTCACGGTCAGCAGTAGCTTAAAAAGTGCTGTTTTTGAGCATGAATTCATGGGGTACAAAAATAAGTAAAGTAAATCCTAGTATGTGATAGGGGGTAGGAGGCGAGAGCAAGACATGGTGGTAACAGTAGCAGTAACAGAGGTTGCATAGTCTTAGGTGGCAGGTTTGCACGTGGAAGGGGAGGAGTTGCAAGTGATCATCGAGTCCAGAGACTGCTGAATTCAACTACTTCAAAATGATAAGTCAATGTCTTGTTTTCCTCACTCAGTAACTGTCGAAAAATGTTTCAAGGAGTGACACCACATCCGCAGTCGAGCCGCAGCCACGAGACTGAAATATGAAGCCATTTTCATTTTTATTTAAGCGCAAATTTGGTAATGTTCACAATAGATACATTATGCATTAGAAATTCTCAGACTCTGATTGGCTGAGGCCCTTGACAAGGTGAACATCTATCAGACAACAGAGCACAAATAAAAAAGTGCTAGTTCCAAGCAAATAATCACAGAAAACATAGTGCCACTCAGAATTTTCAACTTCTGACCAGCAACCAATTTTTTTCTCGCCTCTCAAGCAAGCCTTCGGCTGGCAGCCTGTCTCCCCCTCTCCCCGTGCCAAACGTTCTGGTTATTTAAATATTAATTATAAATCTAATTAATTATTCATGAGCTAGAAAGGCTCCAGATTGACTACTGGATTGGTCATTAACGTCTTGAAAATTATCGATCCAGCTGCAAACTGATGCTGTGTGGCACACGTGTCTCATGCCACACAGCTAAAACCTAAATAAAACAGGCAAAATGAAAGCTGTTATTGTGATTAGACCTGTAATCACAATAACAGCCTCAAAGACAGTCATTTCCTTGGATTAACAACTAGCTGGAAGGGGGGTGGCCCATCCCCCAACAGGTCATTAATCCCTCTGAAATTACCAGCTTCTCGGTCATTACTGCTTAAGTAAAATTCCAAATGCCTACAGTTTTAAATTCAGCAACACAGTCGATAACCATCTGCACCACCTACCCACTCCATTGCTTCCATACTCTGGTGCCCACCCACCTATTGTGTGTAGTGCCACAAGCCGACAGCAGGTCTCCATTTATGGTAGAGCAATCAAAGAAACTGCTGCTTCTCTCATGGTCTCTCACTCAGCACTGACACATCCATCCCTAACCACGCTCCTCTGTGAGCGATCATGCCATTTGCATACATGTCCCACTGCTGACCAACTGACAAGCAGATCAAAATTATGTGAAAACAATAACTACTGGCAAGTCTCATTGACTCTCTCAAAGATCTGTTACTTTCTCAGTCTCTCACCTAGGTCGCTCACCCATTGGGTCCTACTGCAAGCTTCTCTCCTGATCTGTGATTCTGCATTCAACTGTAAATTCAGTGATTTTCCTATTCCTGATCAGCAGTTTTCTATAACTGGTGGTCAGCAGGGTACTCAGATGTTGGTGACGACACTGGGGGGATAGTAGTGAAGACACTATGCAAGTACAGCACCAAAGTATCCAAACGCTGCAGCGTCATCTACTTACAAGTATACCAGTAGTGGGACTACTTTACCAAAAAGTTGATTTTCAGTGGATTTTAATACATTTCTAAAAATGATTTTTTATGTACTTTTTTATTTATTTGATAACTGGGTAGGTACACTGGTCCGAGGAACCATGTTAGGAATGACCCAGGCCATCTAGATGGCACATACAGTACATAAGAATCAACATACAAGTCAAGGTGGTATGTACAGGCCAGCCAAGTATCACAAGACATTTGGAAAGAAGGTCTGTTAAGCAACAAGCAGACTGTTGAAGTAATTGCAGATAAACATGTGAATAACACAAACTACTTTCTGTAAGAGTAAGGCAGAAGTAGCAGTGATCACTCAGCAGGATACACTGCAGAAACAGAGGACGGAGAGTCAAATGTAGTCAGCTGTGGACCAGTTTGCTTTTCTAGCAAACTGATTAAGAAGAGCAAGGAGTTGCAATGAACCTTTAATGTAGTTTGTTGACTTTGACCAGTATCACTTGTCTCATGGGGTAGTCCAACATTAAGATGCTCCTACATCCTGGAATTGTTAAATAATTCACCGAAGGAGGCCTCTTGTCATTAGTAAGCAATGTTCTGTCCAGTGGAACTTGCACAGAGTCTCCCACTGACAGCCATCAGCACGACTGATGCCCATGATAGATGCCCTTATTCCACTGCCCTAGCACATAGGCCCACTATGTGAAGGCTTACTTGGGACATGATCATGAAGGTATAAGGGAGAAGAAGTCCTCTGCCTGACCCAATTGATTGAGTTGGAGAGGGAGATTGTCACCGGTCCTGGGTCTGGAGGAGGTTAGTTCAAAAATTGGAGGGGGCAGTGCTTAATTTGTGCCAGGACTAGCCAGGGCTCAGCCTCGGTATCTCTTTTCATGCTGGGACTGAGCCCTGGCATCTCTTCTCCCTGATGCTGCACTTTAAATATTTGTAAATTTTATTTGCACTCACAGTTCAATAGTGGGCTGGGCCAGCTGATTTGCTTGTGCATGCTGCCGCGGTGCCAGCTGTCCAGATCGCAGTCGGCTATACCCCTTGCGGCTTGTGCAGCACTCGTCCTGTCAGCTGAGTGACTGCTGCCCACTGTTCGTCCATGCTGCTCAAGCTCGCTCCCAAGCTTCTTGCTCTGAGAGGGGGGAGGGTCGGGGTTGCTGGCGGTGGCGGTGGCAGTACAGGCATCATCATCTGACCAACTGTTCTTTGGTCACATGGTGTCTTGTTATGTTACGCGGTGCAGGGTGCATGTGAAGTGAGAAGGTCAGAGTTTTTATTTATCAAATACTTCTTCTTTATATATATATATTGTGAAGTTCTACTGAAAAGTATTATCTTCCATTGTTTGGTACCAAAGTTTTAAGTTAGGTACAGTAATTCACCAGTAGAATGGTATAACAATAATTCAGTATTTAGAACTATATTTAATTGAACTAGAGGGAACTGCATCCCACTGCACAATGAGGCAGGTACAGTAGCTGTGCGTGTGATTCTGTAACTAAATTTGAAAAACAAAATGTTTTGCATGCATGTTGTAGCTCCTGCTAGGCATGAAGAGGCATTAGTTTAGTATGCAATACATTTCTAGCTAATGTGCTGACATTACCCTCTGTATATACTGTATGACTGAATAAAACAATATACTACGGATGGTAGTGTGTTTTCCACTGTCCCACTTTGGTTTTTCAAATTTCCTGTGTTTTGTCTTTACATCTAATAGCTTTTAGCGTTTTGTTAGCTTGAAGGAAAAATAAAAAAGAAGAGAAGAGCAAACAAGTTCCCCATGACAATACCATTAACTGCATGTTTGCATGTGTATTTTTTTTCTGGCTCCAGGAAGTAAAACACCAGTTAATGAGTGTCAGTTACACTACAGTTCAGTTAGGCTCCAAGACTACTGTACCCAAAGTGCAGCTCACACACTAGTCAATAATAAATTACTTTTATTGCCATCTTATTAAGAGAATTAAAAACTGGGTTTTCAGCTCATACATATAACAACAGCTGAAGAAACATTGTTCCTTAAATATCTTATATTGAGTCAACTAAAGAAGGTAAGATTTTTTTTCATTGCGTCAATAGCAGTGTTTAATCACCCTGTTCTCAGATGGCGTGTTCTCTTGGCCGTTTACCAAATGCTAAACGACTATGCTCAATACACATACTGTGCTGAATTTAGATTCGAGAATTAGTAAATACCTTACCAGGCTGAATACTGATGTGGGGGGTGTTTACAGTACTTCAAATGCATTGTTTCCTGTGTACACTGTACAATGGCAGGTGCTGGGTAATATGGGTGACTGTGGGATTCAATTACAGAAGGGCTACTGTCCATTACAGTCCATAATAGACTTGTTTTCTGGTTAGTCATTTGCCATTTACATATCAAGGAGTTTTTTAACTAAAATTACTGGTGATACGTTAGACCATAGCAGTGCAGCTTATAATAAACAGTTGAGATTCCTGATAATAATCTGAAAACTGTAAAAGAATATATGAGTTGGACAGTATATATGATATAGCAAAATACTGAAGCAGACACTCCCATATCTGACCACAAGTTTCTGAGACGCTCAAGCTGAGAGCTTGTGTGTGAGCCTGGTAAATTCAGCCAGCAGTCAGCCTGAGTTTGATTAATTATTTTCTCCACAAGTTAAACGAAAAATCAAACCCAAAGGCTGTGGAGTTGTGTGAGACTATGTCCAGTAGATCGACTGACAGATAGCCTAGTGTTTGAATCCTTATTTCTATCATATTTGTGATTAAACAGGGGCTCTCCAGTGCTGATAACCAGGAGACTGCCCCCCCCAAAAAAATCATTAGTGTAAGAGGAGCTGTATGAGACTACATTCAGTGGATGGACTGACTGACAGCCTAGTGTTTGAATCCTTATTTCTACCATTTTTGTGATTAAACAGGGACTCTCTGGTGTTGATAACCAGAAGACTGCCCTCCCCCTGAAAAAAACTCGTTCATGCAGGAGGAGCTGTGTGTCTCTGTGTGAGTTTGGTACATACATAAGATAGACTGGGTATAAAATAAAATAAGTTTACAAAAAAGGCTACATAAGAAAAGTAGAGGAGCAGCAGTGTGTGAGCTTCTTACATAAGGTTAGCCAGAGTTTCAAATACCCTGATTCTGGAGAGGGGTCTTCCCCAGGGGTAGGCCAGAAGCTCTTGGGTTTTAGATGCTCTGTGGTGAGTTTTGATGCCTTTTATTGAAGATAAAGCACACTTCACTAATAGGGAACCTGTAACAGAAATGTGCTTTATTTGCAATAAGGGAACATGTAACAGAAGTGTGTTTTATCTTCAATAAAAGCCCCAAAAACACCACAGAGCATTTATTTATTTATTTATTTGCTTTTGCTAACTGGGTAAGCACACTAGACAGCCAAGTGCCTATTTTCAGGTGTGACCCAGGAGATTACAAGGTACATCACAAGGTACATACATGAACATCAGGCAAATACAAGTGGAGGATTACATTACATAGAACAAAGCAATGGGGTCTGATGGGATTCATCCCAGAATTCTAAAAGAACTAAAGGTAGAACTAGTGACACCACTGACTACCCTCTTTAACAAATCATGGGAGGATGGGGTGGTACCCGAGGACTGGAGGAGGGCAGATGTGATTCCCCTTCACAAAAGTGGGAGCAAGGCAGAAGCAGGAAATTACAGACCTGTTAGTTTAACCTCAGTGGTAGGGAAAATGATGGAATCACTTCTGAAGGAAAGAATTGTTGAGTATCTAGAGGCCAGAGGGGCACAGGACCCAAGGCAGCACGGATTCTCAGTGGGAAGGTCATGCCAGACAAATCTGATAGATTTCTTTGACAGGGTGACCAAAGTAGTAGATCAGGGAGGGGTTGTGGACATGGCCTACCTAGACTTTAGCAAGACATTTGACACAGTCCCACACAAAAGATTAATATACAAGGTAGCCAGCCTGGGAGTGGGTCCCAAGATGACAGCCTGGGTAAAGAATTGGCTGGAGAATAGGACACAGAGAGTAA
The DNA here is from genome assembly GCA_016271365.2 of Neoceratodus forsteri. Lineage (NCBI taxonomy): Eukaryota > Metazoa > Chordata > Ceratodontiformes > Ceratodontidae > Neoceratodus > Neoceratodus forsteri. The sequence goes on from CM057449.1 coordinate 1,463,380,809, forward strand.
TAGTAAATGGAGTCCACTCTGAAGAAAGGAGGGTTACTAGTGGGGTACTGCAGGGTTCAGTATTAGGACTGGTCCTCTTCAATGTCTTAATAAGTGACATTGCAGAAGGACTGGAAGGAAAAGTATGTCTCTTTGCAGATGACACAAAGATCTGCAACAGAGTTGATGCACAAGGTGAGGTGGGAAGGATGAGAAGGGACTTGGCAAGGTTAGAGGAATGGTCAAATGTATGGCAGCTTAGATTCAATGCTAAGAAATCCAAGGTAATGCACCTGGGAAACAAAAACCCAGGGGAAGAGTATACAATGGGGGGTGAGATACTAACAACAACAAAAATGGAAAGGGACCTGGGGGTAGTCATATCAGATGACCTAAAGGTGGGCAAGCAATGTGAGAGGGCAGCAAGGAGGGCTGGGGGGATACTGGGATGCATAGGGAGAGGCATCACCATTAGAAAATAGGAAGTTATTATCCCTCTGTACAGACAGCTGGTGAGACCCCATCTGGAGTACTGTGTGCAGTTCTGGAGACGCAATCTCCGCAAAGACATAGACAGGATGGAAGCTGTCCAGAGGAGGGCAACTAAAATGGTGCAGGGTCTGCACCAGAAGACATATGAAGAGAGACTTAAGGAGCTTAATATGTATAGCCTCGAGGAAAGGAGGGAGAGGTGGGACATGATAGAAACTTTCAAGTACCTCAAGGGAATCAACAAAGTCCTAAAGGGTAGCATCTTTCAAGAAAAGAGGTGTGCAAGAACAAGGGGGCACAATTTGAAGATAGAGTGGGGGGCAGCTCAGAGGTAATTTAAGGAAGTATTTTTTCACAGAGAGGGTTGTGGATGCATGGAATGGCCTTCCAGAGGAGGTTGTGGAGTCAAAAACAGTGGTGGAATTCAAGCATGCATGAGACAGTCATAAGGCAATTCTAGGGGGTGGGGGTAGGAAGAAGTAGGCTGCTAGTTAACTAGGATCTGCAGCTTATCCATTAGGTAGGGAAATGGGCAGACTGGGTGGGCCAAGCGGTCCTTATCTGCTGTCAAATTCTATGTTTCTATGTTTCTATGTACAGTAATTAGCACAACAGGGACTTTAAAAGCATCAGATTTCATCAGGCAAATAGTAGTGAAGAGTTAACATAAAGTGACCAGAACACAGGGACATTGTAAGACAACAATACCAAAAACAGGTATTACAATACAGTATTAAACATTGCAGTCAGTAGGAAGAAGTGCAGTGCGAATTCATCGCTCCAGACAGCAAGTTGTAAGGCTAGCAGTTAGAATAAGGAGGAGTCACAGTTGGGAAAGAGTGGGCCCAGTGCGAGGAAAGGAGTGCACAGTTATAGTGCTCACCCTGTTTTGCCGGTGGGCCTAAATGGTCCATTTTTATATATGCTGTGAGAACAGGAGGCGTATGAGCACAGTTGTGCTCTGCCCAAGTCGTAATGTTTAGGCAGCATCTCAGTTCTAAAACCCAAGAGCTTCTGGGGGACTTCCTCGTACCAGCCCCCACTCCCTTAACCTTTGGGTCATCACAGCACCATGCCATTACTTCTAGATGCCCATGATCCTTTGACTACAAAAACCTTTTCATGTTTCAGTTTTAATTGGTTCTTCTACTACTTTTACCATGAGAGATACTATGTGGTACCTTTTGTTGCTTAGTAAGGTCAGCCAGAGTCTCCAATGACATAACTCCTCCTAAAAAATTCTTCACCTGGATTCATGGGTAGGGAACCTGGCACAGAAATGTGTTTTATCTGCAATATAACCCCCAAAACTAAGCCACAGAGCATCTAAAACCAAAGAGGTTCTGGGGGCCTCTTGGCCCCCAGACCCCTGGCCCTTGGGTCAATTCACAGAATCTTGCCATTGCATTATACAAGCCTACAATCCTTTACCAGCGGTCAGCTGGACTCTCCAAAACCCTGACTCCACTCCAAAAAAAAAAAGTTCTTCCCCTGGATTCAGGGGTAGGGAACCTGACACAGAAATGTGTTTTATCTGCAATATAACCCCCAAAACTAAGCCACAGAGCATCTAAAAACCCATAGCTTCTGGGGACCTGGTTGCCCCCAGACCTCCAGCCTTTGGTGTTTGGACTCAGAGCCCTGGCACCTCTTTCTTTACAAGTTAATCACTGGGAGGGGGAGAGGGTAAGTAAACACAGCAGCCTACTTCACAACCCATGGCTTCAGTCCTAGTGGCATCCCACCATTCCACAGTGGGTAGCATTTGTTCAGTGTTTTTTAAATCCACCGCTGGGTCTGATGTCCCACCCTCTGCCTGCCCTGATTGACTGAGCAGGAGAGGGAGATTGTAGCTGGTCCCTAATCTGGCACAGGTCTATGCGGTGATTGGTGGGGGGATGGGATTAAGTAGACACAGCAGCTCACTTCTGGCTTCAGTCCCAGTGGCTTCCCACCATTCAATATCAGGTAACCTTTTTTACACCTTTTTTAATCCACTGCTGGGTCTCATGTCCTGCTCTCTTCCTGCCCCAATTTACTGAGCAGGAGAGGAAGATTTTAGCTGGCCCTGGGTCTGGTGAGGGTGTAGTGATTAGTGGGGGAGAGGGTAAATAGATGTTTTAAGTCTTTTATTAAAATTGCAACAAATGTTCATTTTCTAAGTGCAATAATAACCTCCAGGTTGGGCTGTATGAGCTATACCATCCCTCCAGGAGCTATAAGGCCCTACCCTGGTGGTGTTGGGCTTCATTATACCCCTGGGTGGGCAAATATAACCTTATACAGCCCATCCTGTTGGGTATTATTGCTTGCTTCAACCATATACTGTATAAAATAATATATGGGAAACCATATATGCCATGGCTGATTTTCCACCAAGTGTTACTATGGCGACAGGGACCTCTTGAGCTTCACTCTCGAGGTCACTCTGTTGTTATGGTAACCACTCTTTGGGAAAACAGTCTTGATGTATATAGTTTCCTGTACATTATTCTATACTTTCTGCATACCCATCATTATCAAATATTTTGGAACTGCCATTTCCACTCAGTGCACTAGGGTCTATGGAGACATTGTATCCTACTAACAGATTTTTTGAGTAGGTCTAATAATCCAGTCATTCTGGAGATCAATTCACAGAAATACCTCCAGAATATAAGGAATATATATCCCTTTCAGCTTTACCCATATTTCTTCTAACTACACCCTCACCCTCTAAAAGATACAGGACCCTGCTGCTTATTGTATTCATAGCAGCTATGGAAATGGTTACACTAAGTATTTCACAGGCTCAAAGGGAAAGTTCCTAATCAAGGAGCTTGGATCTCCAAAATTAAAGAAATTCAGAGAATAGAAACACGATAGCAGAACTAAGACTACAAGTTAATCACCATCTTAAAGAGAACAGGAAATAATTTCTAACTGGCAGCTGTCCATAAAGTTCTCATTTACAGACATTATATTCACTTCTGTAATGTATCCATATTAAACTGTACCAGTATACAAAGTGACCTAAAAATCTGCGTTTTACATTGTATTGTCTTTAAGTGATAGATAAGGGACATTAACATGATCACAGCAGCTCTTATAACTAAAGCAAAGCAAACCTGACCCTGTTGTTATTTGTACATTGTGGGGTATAACTTTAAAGGGACACTGTAAACCTTTTTTGCATCAGTTTATTTCTAGTTAAAACCCCACATTTTATGAGTGCCTACCTACTCTAAAATCCATTGATGTTGCTGTTTTTTGTATCTGCCTTTTTGCTTAGTAGGACTGAAATGCATGCTTATTTATAGTTATAAACAACCTTTTTTGAATCCTGGATCTATTTTTATTGCATGCTGTCCTTCCTAAACAATAGAAACACCCCCAAACAGTGCAGCCACTCATGATACAATAGTTTCCATTACTCTCACTGCATACTGAGTGGCTAGTCCATGTTGGGGATAGTGATGGGCGAAGTGGCCCCAATTCACTCCGCAAAGTGATTCGCGGAGTGAAGGTGAATTCACAGAGTGCTTCGCAACGTGAAGCGGAGTACTTTGCATTATTAATGGGTAATGCAAAGTCCATTGAAAACAATGACTTTACGTTACTCTGCCTTCCCAAACCACTACTTCACCAATTCTTAAGGCAAAGTACATTGAAAACAATGTACTTCGCTCACTTCACCTTGTTATTAAGCTCCAAAGGTGAATTTTGCAGTGATTCATGGGATTTCAGGTCACATGGGTTCTAGATTGTTCTGCACAGCCTCAGTTTGGGGTAGTGTGTGTAGGAAGCTGTAGGAGACAATCTGCTCTGAGAGCTCTCTGCGATTCAAACCTTCAAAAAGCTGTTAAAAAAGCCTTTTTGAGTCATTTTTTTTGCTGAAACTTTAGTTCATCGATTATAGGAAACCTTCTTGTGCTCATATCATCAAGCGTTTATTGTTTGTGTATGGATTTTGAATGTTAATGCATAACATTCAGTCTGTGTACTGAGAGACAGTGGAAGTGTGCTTTGGGGAGGGGCGTATCTGTGGTGTAGGTAGATTAACTTGGAGAAAAAAACTGCTTTCTGTTTTGGTAATATTTTTCTTGTATAACTGTGTTAATGTACACACAGTAATATTTTCAATATTTCTTGCCATTTTTTTGCTAATTGTTGTGGTGCAGCAGTGCATAATTTTAGTTTGTTTAAAACATGTGGTCATATTACTGAAGTTTTCAATTTGCTATGCATTACTTAATGTGTGTGTGACGCATGTCATCAAATCAGACACCTTTTATTGTGTCACATAATAATTTCAGCAATGTGAAGCTGCTGTCCACTGCAGCTGTGTGATTTTTGTACTTCTTTGTGGTATCTTTAATGGTACTAGAACTAGTGACTGTTGCTGCCGCAGTGCATAATTTTAGTTTGTTTAAAATACGTGGTTATATTACTGAAGTTTCCAATTTGCTATGTAGTACTTGGTGTGTGTGTGTGAGTATGTGTGTGACATGTGTCATCAAATCAGACACCTTTTATTGTGCCACATAATAATTTCAGCAATGTGAAGCTGCTATCCACTGCAGCTCTGTGATTTTTGTACTTCTTTGTGGTATCTTTACTGGTACTAGAACTAGTTACTGTTACTGCAGTAGTCCAGTACCCCCTGCAGCCGCCCCAACGGCAAAGGTATTTTTTTCCAGATTTGAATTTCTGATGGTGAGCACTGGTTAGTTGTTGTGCCTTTGTGTCTACATCTCTTCAGTGCACATCACAATCTTAATCTGTCTGTGCATTTACATCTCTTTAGGGCTCAATCTCCATCTGCAACTTAAGTCATAGTTGTTTCTTTGGCTTCCCTTCAGAGTACTGGACAGGTGTGGTGCTTGGTTCTGCATGAACATTGTACTCATTAATATGTGTTTTTAAGTCAGGACCATCATCACATGTCACTCATGATACAAATCATGTTCTTCATCATCACGGTCACAAATGCAGTCACAAATCACGATTCACGATCATTCACGTTATGAATCACAACATTAACTTTTTTTCTAGTTACTTGGATGTATTGTAAACCTGTTTTGTAGTATCTCTCCAGGCTTCACCACCCCACCATTGTATTCATTGATACGTGTATTTAAGTCTGGGAGTTTTAAGCTTCAGCTCATCGGGGAAGTGCAGCAGTAGGCATTCACGTTTCTTCATCATCATGGTCACAACTGCAGTCACAAATCACGATTCACGATCATGTACAAATCACAACATTAATTTTTTTTAATAGTTACGTGGATGCATTGTAAGCCTGTTTTGTAGTATCTCTCCATGCTTCACCACCCCACCATTGTACTCATTAATGTTTGTTTTTAAGTCAGGGAGTTGGACAGTGTCTACAGTATATACACAGACTGGAAAGAAGACTGACTGCACACATGCAGTTTAGCACAGTATACTTGCACTGCTCAGAATACAAAGTGCCACGCATACAGAAGATAACAAAAAAGAGCATAGTTACATACAAGGGTTGGGGATGGTAGAGGAATACATTTTATAACAGAGCAAGGAAGGTGTGGGGGGGCACATGGTGTGAGGAAAAAAAAACTAATTTGGGATCCAATGGTGATCCAGCAGCAGTTCCAGCATGGACATCATTTGCAACTGATGTCCCTCTATGTGATCCAGCCGCGGCCCCACAGCACTCACCCTCTCATTGTTATCCTCCACAGCACTCCAGAGAACTGTCAAGTCAGCCTGTGTTACGTGCAGTTCTCTGGGGTCCATGCATTCTACAGGCTGACCTGTTGGGGTGGGGTGGGGGTGCTGGTGGAGCCGCAGGTGCTGCTGTGGCCCTCCTCTTCTTAGGGATGCCACAATGCACAGTTGCACCCTCTGCCACAGAATGGGCAGCAGGTGCAGGCATGGTCCATTCTGTGGCAGCCTGCCACTCCAACTGGTGGCGATTGAGCATATGGGTGTGCTGTCCCCTAGTCCCCAGGTGAGTCCCTCAGGGGCCACAGTGCACCTCTACCTCACGTAGGTGGCACTTGGCCACACTGCTGTCCCCCCCCGACACAGTCAAAAAACTGCCAAACAACAGAGGTGCAGGGAGAACCAGACACAGGCAGGGGATGGCCAGATGAACTGGCAGCTGGCTAGTCACGGTGCTGAACAGGGATGTGATCCACACCTGGGCCCAGGGGAACAGACACATCCTGCTCCAGAGGACCTGGTGCTGGACATGGTGGTTCAACTGCCTCAGAGTCAGGACAGGAGGCGGTGTTGGTCCTGCTTCTGGGGGGGAACACTCACAAGTTTTGAGCAGTCCAACAGGAATGGGTGCCCATGAACTCCACACATGCACATGGTACGATGCTTACCACTACCACGCTCTCCCAGAGCTGCCCCCACCCCAGACATTCCCTCACCCTGGTCCATCTCTCCTACTGAGCTCCCTCAGTCTGAACAATCACTACTCACACTGTCACACATCACACACACACACAGTCACACAGACACAGACCAATAACTAACTACTTATAAAGGTAAGAAAAATAAAATTTACAGAAAGAACAAATTAAGTAAAAAAGAGCACAGAAAAGACAAAAAATGTAGCTTTTAAAAAAGCTGTTGGGTCTAAATCAAAGTTTAAATCTCCTCCTCACTCTGATCTCAAAGTATAAGCAGTCACAAAACACACTACTCTCTCTCTCTGTCTACACAGGAGAAAGTAAACGTGTCTGCTTGTATGACTCACTTTCTTCCTGCCTAGCTAAAGAGCATGTGACTTACAGTACTGTAAGCCATTTGATGTGTGGGGGGGCTGCCAAATCTGAACCACCAAGTGGATCACTTAGAATCATAATGAAGAACGCAAAGTCCATTAAAAACAATGACTTCGCCTTACTTCACATTGCCATTCTGCTTTAACACGAAGTGGTAATGACAAGGCGGAGTGAGCACTTTGCATTGCCCACTCCGCATAGCGGAGTGGAAACGCGAAGTGCCCACTTTGCTTTCACTTCACCAGCGGAATTTAAATTCACTGCATCTCTAGTTGGGGGTATTTCTAAGTCCAGCAACAATGCAGTAGGAGTTGATCAAGGAAAGTAAACAAACATGTTTTGGTGTGGTAACACCATTATGGTGGGCAGTCTGTTTTTCATTGTTTAAAGGAAAAAAAAATCAGAATCAAACAACCAGCTACATCAGCATTCTCTACAGAATGTGAACAGTCATAAGATACGTTTTTTAAACTAGGGACACTCCAAAGCCTAAGGGGGTTGACAGTGTCCCTTTAATTGCTTCAGATATTGTATCTTTGTTCCTTTGCCAAGTTTCAGTAAAGGTATTTTTTTTCAGACAAGGAACTCTGAAACAAATATGCACATTTCACTGATATGTATCACATTACTTGGGTGCATTGCTAGTCACGTTGACCTTTTCTTACTGTTCTATTTACATATTTTTTATACACTTTCCTGGTGTATACCCATGAGGTAATGTTTGCCTTACAGTACCAATGGAAGGTGCATTTGTGATAAACTCATGTACTTCAGTAAAACCCCAGTGGTCTCGTAGGATTAATCAAGATATTAAAACTCATTAGCCTTTATTATCAAGTCAAGTTGAACACAGCCTGTAAATCTTGCAGTATTTTCTTGATGGAGTGAATTATAAACCTGTTACTGAAATTTGATGGTATGTATACATTTGCTTTGAATAAAGATGAGATTTAAATATGTCTCCTCCTCACCCAGTTGAGCATGGCTTGTCCCCACCAACTTAGGGGCTGGCAGTATATCCTAGAGGTTAAACTAATAAGCTGTGAATGAACGAGGTACCTCTGGCAGACCTGGATTTCATTCCCTCAACCTGCACTTGCATACTGTGTAACCCTAAGCAAGTCAGTTAACCTCCCCAGTGTTCTCGGACTTGCCCCTAAAAACAGGCCTTGTATCTAGTGAGCCTTATCTGATTACCAAAGAATAAAAAAACCTTAGTCATACCTCTCCCCCCTCTCCCAGGTCCTCCCATATATTATTAAAAATGTCTGACATTCTGACAGCCTCATCCACGGCTTAACACTGTCTTTTCTAAACTATCCCTCTTAAACTGATCACTGTCCCTGTGAGTTATGGGCAGGGTCACTGGAAAATTGCAGAATGTGTTACACAAAAATGCAGAAACTGCTTGTAGAAATTGTAGAGATTCACTGACATCCCCAGTGTTCCCTAATACATTTTTTTTTATTGTTTGCTGCGTCATGTAGTGATGGCATAAATTACTAGATAAATATATTGCCACTTGGATATACTTTCAATACAAAAAAAGTTTGTGTTTTTGAAACAAGTTGCTAATTAACATTATATAACATATCTTCTAAAACCTTATTTATTTATTGAAAAGTTTCACCAGGAAAGGCATACTAAGCAATACATTCCTCCTCTCCCAGTGCATCCTGAGGAAGGGGGTAACATGGGGAAATAAACATTCAATACAATACAATACAGTTCAGTACAATACAGTACAATATATGCCAGGGCAGTAAGCAATAACATAATGTACAATACAGCAGATTTTGAGGATAGAGGTAGAGTAAACTCATCAATTAAGCAGCAGGCAGGTACAAGTGTCAAACAAGTGAGACTGGAGGGAATGGCAGTCAACTATAAATAGATTGAATTGAAAAGAACAGAGAAAGAAAGAATAGATGAAGAATAGCTATAAAGTTAAAGATGAAGATAGAATAAGTGCTAGACATTGGAATTAGAGAAATCAAGGAGGAACAGAGTACAGCAGTGATGGAGAGGGGGTCATGAGACGGGTATGAAAGGGGTGAGAGGGGGAGGATAGAACAAGTTAGAAGTAGGAGCAGTTCGGAGCGAGGAAGTTGTACAGGGGTATAGCGAGAGAGTGCTGGGAGGAAGAATGTCTGATCTGAGGTGGCAGTTGGTTCCATAATTTGAGGAAACAGTATGAGAATGTGGACTCGCCTGCTGAGGTTGCATGGCAAGGGACATCCAAGGTGCATGTATCTTAAGATCTGAGAGAATGAGAAGACATCTACCTTATGCAGTGCTGACTATATTTTATTTAGTCATTCACAGTCAGTCAATCTTGAATAAATCCTGAAACAACATATCTTGTCAGTTTCAAAATGTTAAATAAAGAAACCTGATTACAAACTATTTACTGGAAACTTGTGTCTTGCTGAATTTTAATCTTGTTATGGTTTTTAAGTGGTTTTATTATGTTTTAATTTATCGCTGTATGCCCTTATTTATGTTCAGTGCCCAGAGCCTCTGGGATTGGGCGCCTTATAGATAAAATTGCCTTGCCTTGCCTTACTGTGGTGCAAGAAAAAAATAAACAGATAATGAGGGTGCCTAATCAGGTTCTAGTAACCAAACAAAACAAAAACCGTGTTTATTTTGTTAAAATAATTACTGAAGAAAAGATTTGGCCCTATCAAAGCAGAGGGTGAGATTTTGATAGGAAAGTGCTTCAAAGGGAGTCATATTGGATTTATACAGTACTTTGGGGGCAAATAAGTGGCCTGGTCAAAACTGTGGCTTTCATTTGGTACCTTTTCTTTAGATTAGACAGCATGTCTTTTCTCTAAGATACTGATTTTTATTCTGATTACATCAATGCTGTCTTTCTCTTTTTCCTATATCTGGTATTTTGCAGGATGTTTACTTCGAGGTGAATCATTTTGTTCCACACCCGTTTAGGCCTTTTGTGCAGGTGAACTCTTAAAGAAGATGTTTTGGAACAGTACATAAATGTTACCAAGTGACTTAGAGAAAATTAATTACAGCATTTGGGAAGCAGGTATAATTAAGTAATGGATTTTCCCTGGTTACTTATTAATTGTTTTTAACAATGTTTAAGTACTGAGTTTTGCATGTTTATTATTGTAAGTTATATGTTATATACTGTGTATATCACCTTGGTAAAGGCACCACTGATGACTGATAATAGAATTTGTCCTGTCACTTTAAGTAGGCAACCATGAATTATGTCATCACTGTGCTAACTCACCTTTAATAAAGCAAACAGGAGTGTGTAAAACACATCAGGCATATTGTCTGTGGTGTTTTATGCTTATGGCTACACAACAAAGATTGGATAGAGTTTTTCTTTTTACAATGTACGCTTTGTTGCCATCAGCACCCAGTTCCCACTGTGTTTCCTTTCTTTATTTTCTGTTATGAGATTTGTAATAGTTGTTTAGTTTGTTTTTAACTAACTAGGTTGGTCCAATTCTTTTCATTAGCAGCACACTTTCCTTGTTGGCTCAGTATTGCTGAGTGCAAACTATTGTCAGTTAGCTGCATTTAGACACACTTGCAGTACTAAAAAGAAGCAAAAAAACTAACTTCCTTGCCAGGTGATAGTTTTACTCACGGTGGATTAAGTGGAGGGAGGTGCTTTTACTTTAGCTTGTGCTCCTCACAATGATCTGTCTAATGGTAATGATGAACACAGGCGGTACAAAGGTCACAAAAATTTGTTGTAGTGAATTTGTTGTAGTATCATTGTGACATCACAAGGATACTACAACAACTTTCCATGACGTTTGAACTGTCCTACATTTTATTTATTTGATTTACCAGGAAGGAGGACTGGATCGATGACCCATTTTCAGCCACACCTGGAGGAGGGTAATACAATTGAAGTACATAAAACACAACAGATGACAGTATAAAATACATAAAAAAAAGTTTCAGACTTGTATGTACAATATATATACGCAATACATAGTCAATAACTAATAGTACAATCAAAAATCAGTGAGATTAGATAACCTCACCAGACAAGGTTAAGTAAGCTCATAACAACGACAGATGGATTGTTTTTCCAAATTATTCCTTCTATTGTTCTTAAAGACATTTTTCTTACAACAGCTTTTAGAGAGTCACTGCTTTCCATATACAATATGCACTAGCCATACACTATATTCAAATTTATGATCAACACAATTATCCAAACCCCTCAGACATATGAATCAAAATCCATTCAGAACGAATACATGTATACAAGAAAAACCTACCCTACCACTCAAAAGCAAGCGTTGTAGTTAGTGCTCCATTTAAATGAATAGGGCAATTTGCACCTTTTCTCATACATATTGTCTCAGTCTCTGTGGCAGCAAAAAGACTGGCAGCAAAAGAGTTTTGTGATAGTCTGCTTCAACACAGTGTACATATGCATGGCCAGAGGACGTTTAACCAAAGCAGGGAAGTAAATCATATGAATGCAAAGTAACATTGGGACAATTTTCACCTCAAACAGTATTGTTTTGGTCAAATCCAAGTCTGCATACCAAACTGTTAACATGTTTTGAGTATCTTTCCTTAAGAATGTAAACATTTTTATACAATTTTAGTCAAAAATTCAAAAAGTTGCAAGAAATTTAAGATTTTGTGTGGAGAATGATGAAAACTGCATATATTGCAGAAAACCATCTGGTGCAATTTTCCAGTGCCATGGTTGTAGGCCAATGCCCAGTGCCATTAATCTTCAGCTCCTTCCCCACTCCCGATCACCGATGGGGAGTGAGGTCAAAAGGTAGTTCTTAAATGGAGGCAGTATTGCATAGTAGTTAAGGGCACAGAGTTGCAAACCTGGAAACTTGGGTTTGAGTCCTATCAGCCCCTCCTGCATGCTGTGTGACTCTAAGCAAATCACTTTACTTCCTTGTGCTCCAAGGTCACACTTGGAAACAAGTTCCAGTTTAGTGTGCCTTTCCTGGTTAAATAATTTTCCCTTTCCCTTAAATACCCTGTCTGTGTATCCTGCAAGCCTCTCCCACAATCTGATGCCATCATAACTCAACCCCCCAGCTCCATGAACCTTACACACCCCATCCACCAGGCACTCAGATCCTCATCCATAGAGCTCTGCCACTTATAGTTTTGAGGTACACGAGACAGGGGAGAAGTCTGCCTATCATTACTGAATGATGTTAGGCAAACTGTCAGTTGCAGTCTGCCTGTTGTCACTAAAGGGATGCTAGGCATACTAAACCCAACCCCATATCACACAGCTTGCAGTGTTGGCACTGCAAGAAAATGGGCAGACTGAGCTGATAGGAGGATTTAAGCAATATCCCCCCTTCCCCCCATGGAATGAGGGTTGAGAGGGGGGAGACTGGCCTGAATAGAGGGTAGTTGGGTTAGGTTAGTGAAGTGGAAGATTAAGGGCTACTGGAATTGTTAGGGTCTGGTTCTCTGAGCTGGTTAGGCATATTTTGCAGTGATACAATTACGTATATTTGCAGTTATATGCTATTTTTATGCTTAACAAACTGTCTGCCTTCAGTACATGTACACTGCTGGTGTTCATTCGACTGTCTGTTTCTGGCTACAAGTGCAGCTTTACCATGAAGGGAGATACTCTAGAGACACCTCCCAGACACCCATCTTGTGTTTGCCTCGTTAGGTGAGGGGGGAAAGATTACAAGACTAGTTCTGGCTACCTGGGGGCAGAGGTAGAATTGCTTTATATAGACTTTCTTTACAGGTGTGACTAAATAATGAACAGGAAATATTTTGGGGTCCAGAGTATGACTAGTTGTTGAATGTTTACCTGAAGATGTTCATACCCCCATAACTGTAAGCACTAGGTATGGGGCAGTTTAAGTAATATAAAGAAGAAAACATAATAACGTATTTGTCAAAATGAAGGTTGGTTCAACAAAAATGTATGACACTGACATATACTGTGGCAGCAATAATCGTAACCCCCATACTACCATCACTAAGGTATAATTGATAGGTTTTAGTGCACAGTGCTTGAACAGAAAAGAATGCAACATGCTGCCACAACTTCAAAGATGGCAGCAGTAAAAGTAGTAAACCTTATTGAGTTTGGTCAGCTGTTTTTTTTAAACAAGTAAACTTTATTGACTTAACAAAAAAACAAACAAGGGACAGCCTTTTGCAGAATAATATGTGAATACACCTGGATTCCCCATCAACATTCAGGGGACAGCCAAGATGAGTGTGCAGATACAAATGGTACAGAAACAATTATACACTCTTCTGTTAAACTAACAGCTTTAGAGAGTTAGGAGAGGACAAGTCACCCTTAGGGATTATCCTCATGTAGGTCTGAAGTGGTGCCCTAATGACCTCGCTCACTCTGGTAGCAGGAGTAAGGTATGTAAGGTTTCCCTTCTATTCCTGTAATATTATATTCTGTTAAGAATGCTGGCCACTATTTTCTCCACCTTCAAGGCATCTCGGATAGCCTTGTGCCATTCATTATATGTTGGTGTGGAATCATCAAGTCAATGCTTTAAAATGATTCTTCTGGCTACGACGGCTCCCTGCATAATGTGATACCTTCCAGGTTTTAACAGTTGACCGAGGCCCACTACTCCTAGCAGGCATATTTGTGGGGAGAACTCAGACTCCAGTCTTAACAAGAGATCTAGTTTAGCTTGTATGGCTTCAAATAAAGATTTGGCCCTGGCACAATCCCACTGTACATGTTTGAAGGTGCCTTTGTGGGACTGACATTTGGTGTATTGATCAGATTTGAGATGCTGCATCCAAAATAATTTGGCGGGTTTTTAGTCCATATTATGTGCAGTCGTGTATTGTGTCAGTCTGTGCCCACCTATTCTAAAGGGACACTGTCAATGTTGTTTGCATCATATTATTTTAAAGTAAAAACCCACATTTTATGATTGCTTACCTTCTCTAAAATTAATTGATGTTGCTGGTTGTTTCGTTCATGGTAATGTACAGCTGTACCCAGTCTTGTTTTGGTTCAAATCATTGAACTACTCTTACTGCATACTTCCTGAACATTAGAAATACCCTCCAACAGTGCAGCCACTCATGATACCACAGTCTCCTTTATGCCCACTGCATCATGAGTGGCTACATTGTGTTGGGTGTGTTCCTGAGTCCAGGAAAGATGCAGTGGGAGTTGCTGAAGAAATGTTTCAATATTTTGGTGAATAGAGCAGTGCTTGTGTATACTTGTAATGTTGTGAATTTTGGCCTTTCTCTATTACCAGCCTTGGTAGGGAAATCAGGTAGTGAGTAGGGAATAGAAGGCCCAGCACCAAGGGTGAACATAGTGCCAGAGGAGCAGGAGGCAGGGGAAGATGGTGGGTGCTTTACAATGTGCTAAGCGGGCAACTGCCATGGGAGACTGGCCTTTATATGGGATGTGGGAAGAGCTATTATCCCACATTGAACCTTGGGCTTTATCCCTCCCATTCAATGTTTGGTAAATGCAGTAGTGCTTGTGCATACTTGTTCTGTTTTTGAACTTTGACCTTTTTCTATTCCCACCCTTGGTAGGGAAGCTTAGTAGTTAGTAGGGAATAGAAAGCCCAAAAAGATTACTTCCTCCATCTCACCAAGAGTATGACTAGTAGCATGCAGCAGAGGAAAATACCCCAGGTGAAGGAAACCTCTGAGGACCCATAGCTACTGACCTGCCAGTCCTCAGGGCAAACTAAGAGGAGATAAACCTAGGTTCTTAAAACTATATTCTAATTTCTGAGTAAGGGGAAATGTTTGTAGAGTTGAAGTTTGTCTGTTGAATGATGCTTTCAGGAAGGTGGATTCTAAGGTTGAGGATGCAGGTCTTGTCTGAAGGAATGTCCTGATACTGACTATGGATTAAGTCCAGCATGAAAAGGGGTGAAAATGGTCCAGGATTCAAATGTGATATTGGCTGCTATTTGATGGGGGTACAGAGTCAATGTGAGCATAAAGAGCATGAGTTGATTAAATGAGCTGCCAGACTCTGAACTGTGGGAAGTATGATGGGTTATGAAAATCTTAAAGTAATCTGTCAGCCTTTGTAGAGAGTACGGGCAAGATAAAGTGCTTAGTTCCTTTGTAGAGTGACACGTTTGTTTGCTTGTTTGTTTGTTTTACAAGTAAGCACACTGGAAAACAAGTTCCCTTTTCAGGTGCAACACACAGATTCATACACTAACAATATAATACAGTAAGACTATACATAATAATACATACATTATAGGAATACAAAATTCCACATCTCATAATACAAATGTAATGAATTAAAACATTGGCATTCAGACAATATCTTAAAATGCTGATAAAGAGAGGTAGAAAATGACCTATTTGTAGTTAAATTCCTTATTTCAAGTGGAACCTCATTCAATATTTTAGGAGATGCATATATGAAAGACCTCTAACAACAAGTAGTTCTCATTAAAGGTGGTTTCAATGTTTCATTGTCTACCCTGGCCCTGGACAGGAAATTCTGATCATATCTCTGTAAAAAAACAAATAGGTTGTTAGGAACACCATACTTAATAACTCTAAATGTAAACTTAGTATAAAGATA
The DNA here is from genome assembly GCA_016271365.2 of Neoceratodus forsteri. Lineage (NCBI taxonomy): Eukaryota > Metazoa > Chordata > Ceratodontiformes > Ceratodontidae > Neoceratodus > Neoceratodus forsteri. The sequence goes on from CM057449.1 coordinate 1,463,396,601, forward strand.
TTTTAAATTTAAATGAACTGGTAGCCAACCCATATCATTCAAAACTGTACAATGATGTGTCATCCATGGAACTGTTAATGCAAACTTCCCCAAAAGTTGCAAGCATATTTTTTCTGAACATTGTAAATAGAAGCATTATCCATAACAAGTGAAGCATAATTTACAACTGAAAATAAATGTTGCTTCATAATGGCCATTCCAGTTTCAGGTGTCAAGAAAGACTTCAATCTATATAGAACACCAACCTTAGCATGAATCTTAGAAGTCATTTTTACTAGATAAGGGTCAAAACTTAATAATGGATCCAATAATACACCTAGATATTGAAAATTATCTATATTTTCATATATTGTACCATCAGGTGCAGGAATCTGAAGGCTCATTCCCATCCCTTAACTTCGCTGTGGTTCCAAAAACCATTGTTTTTGTTTTGACTTTATTTTAAGCCAATTTGTTAGTAAGCAGCCACTATTGTACCTTATTAATTTCAACTGTTAGTACCCTGTTCAACTCTTCAATTGCAGTAGCTTGAAAATAAATTACTGCTTCATCTGCATGAAGAATAATACTAGTATTATCTAAAACTGAGGAAATGTTATCAAAAAATAATGAAAATAAAATAGGACTCAGTATGGAGCCCTGTGGGACTCCATACTTAACATATGCTTTTTCTGAAAAACTACCAGGACATTTAATAATTTGTTGTCTATTCATAAGGTTGTCAGTAAACCAACCAAGTGCAGACTGCCCCACATCCAGTGTACTTAACCTGGCAATAACAAGTGTATTACCCACTAGATCGAATGCCTTGGTCAAGTCCACGAATATTGCCCCAGGGAAACATCCTCCATTCATTCCCTCTAGGATCGCATTTGTGAATTTGACCAAGCCAGTCTCCGTTCCGGACCCCTTTCTAAATCCATGCTGATTTTGAGACAAGTGATTCAGATAGTTACAATGTTCTCAGAAGAGCTTGATCTTGGTACTATAGGAACTAGAAAGACTAGACAGTGGGTTAGTAGAGGCTCTGACATCTGAATTAGGGTCTCAAAGCTTGGAGTTCAGCAATGTGCAATATTTCTCTACGTAGACATCTATGGAGATGATCAAGGAATCAGACAGCAGCTTTAGGTACCTGGTAGGAGGGGGTAATTTGAAAGATTTCAGACCAATGAAGAAAGGGTGGCATGTGCTATAAAAATGGTAACTGGATATCAATAGGGATATTGGAAAAGTTCAGTTAAAAATGTTGGAGGGTTGAATCAAGTTATTGTTGCTATAATGAGATTTGTATGGGCTTGTATTCAGGAAGGACTGCTAGCACAAGATGGTGGATATGGGTATTGCTGTGGCTTAATTGCCTGTGGCAGGAGCTTAAGTGGACCTGGCAGCTTTGTCTTGCTAGTGGATCCAATGTCTGAATGCTATGGGGAGCCTGAGAACAGGTAATTGAATAAGTCTATAGGCTGATGTGGCAAAGGGAAGTTGGGAGCAAGTGTAGAATGCAATGGGTGCCTTGCATGCTTAGTCAGATACAGGACTGTTGTGGGGCAGAATTGGGGTAGTAAGACAACCAGGTCAGTTGCAGATGTGCAGATTGAGGAATCAATGGAGGCCTACGCTCGGTGATGGTATTCACTGGAGGGAGTATAGGAGGTAAATCCCAATGGATGAGTTAGAAGGACTACTAGATAGGTAGCTGGCATGATTTAGGGTAACATGATGAAGAGATATAGATAGCTTTATGAAATATGGTGACATCCAGGGGTCAGGGAACAGTGGCCTATATAAAGTAACTTTAGCAGGAGTATGAGACAGATGAATGGGTAGGAGTAGTTGATCAGGCAGGGATGCTGGATGTCGATAGTTTTAAGAATGCCCAAAAAGAGACACAGCAAATGTGCAGGAGCCCCAAGCCACCAGGGTGGTGAGGAGGGAGGCAGCAGTCCAGGGATGGAGGAAAAAGCCCTATGCAGAAGTCCGCTGACTGGATAAAGGAGTCTGATAAGAAAACAGCAGAGGCTGAGCAGTACTGACATCAGCAGGTGCAGGTAAGGTAGAGGACTGGGGCAAGCATCACAGCATACTGGAATAGAATGCAGGAAAGCTGAATTAGGCCTCAGTGGTAGATCCATGTAAAACCAAGAAGTGAATCCAAGTACAAGGTGTTGCGGAGTTGAGGTACGAGAGTCTCACCTCCGAAGGAGACAGTGAACATAAATCACTGATAGCAAAAGGTGCTGCAGTGATGGGGCATGAGGTTCCCAAGTCCAAAGAAAATGGTGCACATAGATTTCTGATAGCAATGGTGCAGCGGTGATGGGGAATGGGTTCCCACCTCCAAAGGAGATGAAGAACTTGTGTTGCTGACAGTAAAAGGGAAGCGGTGATGCTTAGGAGGTTCCCACCTCTGAAGGAGATGGCGAACTGAAATAGTTGGTAGCAAGGTGCTACAGTGATGGGGAATGGGTTCCCACCTCCAAAGGAGATAACAAACTGGATTTGTTGATAGGGAAATGCACAGGAATTGCTGATGGAAGACCTATGGATGGAACAAGGGCAGCATAAGGGGAAAATTGTAGAAGGCCGCAAGCACGCATCCATGAAGATGAGCAAATGGAAGCAAGGAGAATGTGAGTAGACATGTCCAACAGGAAGGCAATAGGGAAACAGAATAATCTGGAGTAGTAATGAGGGAGAAGATGGCAGCATGGAGCTGAAGATCCAGAGACTGAAGAAGGTTGAGCTTGAAGGCAAGCCACAATAATGATGCCCAAGAGCACAGGAGGAGGTGGAAAACAAGCAGCAAGGAAGTCCAGAAGTCTGATGGACTGAGTGGAGATGGCGGCTGAACATGCTGGCAGGGTTCAAATCTAGAACATGAAAAGGTCAAAGGCAGGAACAAGTACGTCAAATCCATGGAAGCATAGGATGTAGTTGGGTGAGGTAGGATATTGAAGGCAGATGGGGTATAGTGGTCCCATTCCTGAAGGAAATGCAGCAACTGGGTATCAGATATAGAATGCAGTTGGTTGAAACAGTAGATTAACATAGGCTCCCATCCCCGGTAGTTGGGGTGAGCTAACCTTCACTCAATGACACACCAGGCAGAGTTTAGGAATGCAGACTGTGGAAAGCTGACTGGGAGTATAGCTGGTTGAGACAGAAGGTAGAGGAAACAGGCTATCATCCCTGGTAGACAGGGGAAGCCTACCTGCACTGCTATGCCTCAGTAGGCAGAGTTAGGGAAGAGGCTGTTGGACTGCTGGTATGGGCTGAACAAGAGACAGAGAGCTGATAGCTGAGGAGTAAGAGGCAGGCAAACTAAAGAAGGATGAAGGGGATGGTAGTAAGTAAGAAGTCAGAGGATGAGTGGAGGACGATTACTGTAAATGCCATTAAGGTGGAGATAGGGGAATGCAGTGAGGAGCATGCAACACAGTAATGGAATGCAAGAAACATGCGAAGGCCAGGTAGGCTGCAAGATCAATGATTAATGCAGGGATGACTAAAAGCCATGTAGGAAGAAAGCAGGGTATAATCATATAGCCAACTTAAAGCATGCTCTAGCTAATTGGAGCCATGATGCTCCAATATAGCACCATAGTCCCCTGTCATGGGAATAACAGGGAAGCCATCTGAGCAACAAGGACTACACAACACTGCAATGGTGGGGAGGAGGGCTAGGAGCCACCAAAAGAGGCTTCAGTACTGGCAAGGTCCCAGTAAAGGACATGGGGGGAAATGGTCACACATGCATTCTTGTGAACCACTAGCAGCAGCCAGCTACATAAATGAGCAACAGTCCCCAAACCAAGAGTAAGAAAATGCAGCAATGGTAGGAGAACAGTCCGGAGAATGATCCCTAAAGAAAGATAGATCTCCTGGGCCAGATGGCATTCATCTGAGAGTACTATGGGAATTGGCAGACATACTGGCTGCACCCCCTGGTGGAGCTCTTCAACAGGTCGATTGAGACAGGGAGGGTACCTAGGGATTGGCGAGAGGTACATGAGGTGCCATTCCATAAAGGAGGGGGGGTTGAGGGAAGTACCAGGTAACTATAGACCCATCAGTTTGACCTTGGTGGTGGGAAAATTAATGGAGAGCACACTAAAGGAACGATTGGGAGTGTACTTGGAGGAGGTGGGAGGTCTGGGTAGTTGGCAACATGGGTTTGTGCCAGGTAGATGATGTCAAACCAATCTTGTGGAGTTCTACGAATGGGTAACATCAGAACTGGACAGGAGAAAGCCTGTGGATGTATTATTCTTGGACTTCAGCAAGGTGTTACACTCTGTCCCCCACAATGGTCTGGTGGAGAAACTGACGGGGTAGGGAGTAGGCACTTTGATGATCAGATGGATTGAAAACTGGCTAACTGGATGCACCCAGAGAGTAGTGGTCAGTGGAGAGCCCTCAAACCCTAGAGAGGTCGGTAGTGTGGTACCGCAGGGCTCAGTCCTGGGTCCAATCCTGTTTAATGCATACATATCAGACATCAGGGAGGGTATAGGGTGTGAAATGAGTCTCTTCACTGATGACTACAAGATGGGAGCAGTAGTTGAGGGGGAAGAGGGGTGGTTAGCTCTGCAAGGGGACCTGGACATCCTGGAAAGCTGGGCTCACACATGCAAATTAAATTTCAATATCACCAAGTGCAAGGTGTTACATCTTGGGCGGGGAAACCCTAAACACAGGTACACCCTGGGAGGGGAGGCACTGGAGGCCTCAACAGGGGAAAAGACCTAGGGGTCATAGTATATGCATGTATGAATAACTCTGAGCAGTGCAGGAGAGCAGCTAGCAAGACAAACAGGATGTTGGGATGCACCGTAAGGGGGATCACCTCTAGGAGCAGGGAAGTGATTCTGCCACTGTACAATGGACTGGTTAGACCACACCTTGAGTACTGTGTACAGTACTGGAGACCACACTTGAAGAGGGACATACAGCTCCTGGAGATGGTACAGAGGAGGGCAACTAAGATGATACAAGGACTAGGGGATTTCAGGTATGAGGACAGACTTGCGGAGCTCTGACTGTTTTCATTGGAGGAGAGGAGAGACAGGGGTACATGATCTAGGTCCTCAAGTACCTCAAGGGAATAAATAGGGTAAACATGGAGGGGATCTTTAGGCTAAAGCAGGGAGGTGTCACCAGAGGGCACGGTTTAAAGTTGGAAGGTGGAAGGGTGAGGGGGGAAAGAGGAGGAGTTTTTTCCCTGAGAGGGTGGTGGACCCTTGGAATGCGCTGCCTGGTGAGCTGGTTCAGAGATCCACAGTGGAGGGCTTCAAGAGAGGGTGGGACAGACACAGAAAGCAGATGTATCAGATGATGGCCTGCCCGGGGGTGGGGATGGATGATGGGGTTTCTGGAACACAAGGGGAGGGAGGGCCTCAGCACCCAACTAGGGATCTGAGGTTCGAGCAGACTCGATAGACCGTAAGGCCTAATCTGCTGGCAATTAGTATTTTAGTATGTTAGTAAGTGCAGCAAAAATGGTAGTGTGGACATACAGTTGAAAAAATGAAGGACGACGCTGAGAATCCCAGTGACCCACCTATGGGGGTGCAGCCAACAGCACAGCAGAACAGGAGTCTGAGCGGCACCGTCCAAACCTCAGTAAGGCAAAAGTGAACAATCATAAAATGTGTTTTTTAAACTAGGGACACTTTAAGGCCTAAGGAGGGGTTGACAGTGTCCCTTTAAGACACCTATTCAGGTCTTTCCTCATCTATGTTCTGACCTCTGGATCAGCCAGTTCTGGGTACTTTCTTAGCTAGTACAGGCACTGGTCTGCTGTCTGGACAGAGGTTATCTTGCACAGCTTTACGTATAACAAGATTGTGGCATGCCTTTGTGTCATCAGACTTGTTAGGTTGTCCCAAACGTTTAAAGTAGGGAAGGACCAAGGTCTGGGTCCTAATGAGATGTCCAAAGCATGCTGGAGTTGGAGAAATTGAAACACATCCAAATTACTCAGCTCGTGTTGTCTCTTGAGGTGCTGAACTTAAAAAGCTAGTGTCTACTGCTTGGAATTATTAGTAACTTTCAGATGTAGCCAGCTATCACTTCTTATATCTGAAGAATTTTTTTATTTTCAGTTTGCTAATTAGATTTCCCACCTGGCAGTACTGGGGTGATGTGTGGAGCAGCACTCTGGAGGCTAAAAAAAGTTCTGTTCCTCCCTTTACATCATCAACACTGACACCACACTGATTGTGACAACACTAATAACCAAGGAGAACCATTTCTCATCACTGCCAGATTATTCTTTTTCACATGATGCAGCAGGGACTGGCTGCTCTTGGTTACTAGTGATGTCACAATTTCCTGCATTTTGATTAGTAACTTGTGAAAGTCACTGCTCAAGCTGCAGTAGTTGTGGTGTCTCAACACGCTGTCACATTTCTGATGATGCAGTGGGAGGAACAAGACTGACTTTTTTTAGCTTCCAAACAAAGTGCTGCTCCACACATTAGCCCAGTACTGGCACTGCCAGGTGGAAAATCTTCTAATTAGCAAACAGAAAAGAAAAAATACTTCAGATATAAGAAGTGATAGCTGACTGCATCTGTAACTTACTATTAATTCTAGGCAGTGCAGTAGCTCTTTAATAAGGATAGTATTATCCAGCATTTGGCCTCGAGAATTGAATGTAGTCCTGTTTAGGAAGGAATGTGAGATAACCTTATGTGCAATTTTAAAATTAGGGTTATCTCTTATGGATTAGGAGGGGTTGAACAGAGACTTTGCTTTTATCAATTGATGAAGTTGCTGGCATGTTCAGACAGAATATCCTATGAGGGTATGCTTGATTTTCCCAGAGTTTACTATAGAACACATTCAATGTTTCTACTTTGATGGGCAACGATAAAACAAGCCCCCCTCCCCCCCACCAGTACCCCCCCCTTCTATTTTCAAAGAGTCACCCTTGCCGAATCCAAAAAATACCTCCAAAAGGTGCTTGGTAAAGCCAGGTTTAGCAGTGACTCTCTGGACTTAAAACCTCCTAACCTTTCGCTTGATGTTACCCTGAAATCTCTTTCCAAACTTAAATTTATCACTCTCCCTTAGGCAGTTCCCCCAACAATGGAAAGCTGCCATTGTAAAACCTGTTCACAAAAGAGGCGACAGGTCATAACTGTCCAACTATCACCCCATATCAATCCTTCACCCTCTTTCTAACGCCCTCAAGTGCATCATCTCGGACCAGCTGTCAGAATACCTGGACAAACACAACATTCAATGTCCGCAGCAGCACAGCTATAGAAAAGCTCACAGCACAACCACTGACCTTCTTGAGTACACTGCTCACATTCATAGAGCCTTCGATCGTGGCCAAACACTTGGTGCAATTTACAATGACCTAACTGAGGCCTTCAACATTGTTAATCACCAGCTGTTTCTGAACTCCCTGCCCTAGGCCTCTGGTCTCAAGCCACTAGTTGGTTTGGAAGCTACCTTGTGAGTAGAATGCAGAAAGTCAAAATTTGTGATACTCTCTCCCTTAGACTCCCTGTGCTGTCTGGGGTAACACAAGGGTCCATTCTTGGACCCCTACTATTTAGCCTCTAACCTTCCAACTGCCTATCACAATGATATGATCCTTTATGCAGACGATGCTGTCCTATTTTTGTGCCATGTGGACCCCTCGCTCTTTCCAGTGATCTACCGTCCAATTTTAGTTTGGTTGAGACTGGTTTGGTCAGCATAAATTAATCATGAATTATAAAAAAAACAAGGCTATGCTGTTCTCCAGTGCACACAACAAAAATAGAGCAGCCCATCCAACTATTTTGAAAAGTCAAAGCCAACCTGTCTAGCAAGTGTAGGAATTCAAATACCTTGGGATCACTCTTGATAGCTCCCTTTCATATAACCATCATGTCAACAAAATCTCTAAGGCTGTAAACTCTAGGATAGGGATCCTTTACTAACACCGGCACTGCCTGACCCCTGAGGCTCTGTGGTTAGGTGTAACTAGCTCAATCCTGTCTATCATAGATTATGAGTTAGTCATCTATGGATCTGCTACTGACTCTACACTAAAAGGAACAATGATTGCACTGAACAAGGCCTGTCGGGTTGTAACACGTGCCTAGAAAAGACCAGTCAGCCTCACCTCAGTAGTGGGGAAGATCATGGAAGCACTACTGAAGGATAGATTGGTGGAACATCTGGTTGTCAATGGACTATAGGACCCAAGGCAACATGGTTTCACCAGGGGGAGGTCATGTCAGACCACTTTCATTGAATTTTTTGACTGGGTGACTAGGGAGGTGGATCGGGGAGGGCAGTGGACATGGCCTATCTGGTCTTCAGCAAGACCTTGGATACTGTGCCACACAGAAGACTATTAACAAACTGTGGAATATGTGTGTGGGCAGGACAGTAGTGTGGTGGGTAGGTAACTGGCTGGGCAGCAGGACACAGAGGGTGGTGGTAAATGGCTGTCACTCCACAGAGGGAAGAGTGACCAGTGGGGTACCACAGGGATCAGTGCTGGGACCAGTCCTATTCAACATCTTCATCAGTGACATTGTGCAGGACCTAGAAGGCAGAATTTCCCTGTCTGCTGATGACACAAAGCTCTGTAACAGAGTAGACACACCAGAGGGTGTAGACAGAATGAGAAGGGACCTGCAGAAACTTGAAGAATGGTCAGGGGTTTGGCAGTTGAACTTCAATGCAAAGAAGTGCAAGATAATGCATATGGGGCACAAAAACCCTGGCACAATATATCAGTTGGGGATGAGGATATAGCATGCACCAAGCAGGAAAGGGATCTTGAGGTTATCATCTCTGATGACCTCAAAGTAGGGAAACAGTGTGACAAGGCAGCAGGTAAAGCAAATAGGATGCTGGGATGCATAGGCAGGGGTATCACCAGCAGGAAAAGGGAGGTCATAATTCCACTATACAAGACACTCGTGAGGCCCCACCTGGAGTACAGTATACAGTTCTGGAGACCTTACCTACGTAAGGACATAGACAGGGTAGAGAAGGTTCAGAGGAGGGCAACAAAGATGGTACATGGATTGCATCACAAGTCCTATGAGGACAGTTTAAAGGAATTGAATATGTACTCCATGAAGGAGAGGAGGGAGAGAGGGGATATGATAGAGACATACAAGTACAGTATCTTACAGGGAGGAACAGGGTACAGGAATACACTATTTTTAAGCGAAAAAGATGTTCCAGGACTAGAGGGCATGGGATGAAGTTGGAGGGAGGATGATTCAGAGGAAACCTGAGGAAGAATTTCTTCACAAAACGGGTGGTGGACAAGTGGAACACCCTGCCAGAGGAAGTGGTGGGAGCTGGAACAATCACGGGATTTAAGAATGCATGGGATAGACATAAAGGAATTCTGGAGGTCAGGGGTAAGGGGCAACAGACTTCTAGGAAAACATAAAGTGAACTTACAAGCTCAAATTGACAGACTGAGTGGGGCATAGGCCCTTATCTGCCGACACTGTCCATGTACTGTATCTATGTGATTCTACGAACAGACCAACTGATTCCATCTAAAAGGTAGGATCTCCTACCAGATCTGCCTATTCACAAAAAAAAATTAGCCTTAGCCTCACTCCCCCTGCCACACAGTCTTTGCTAGAGTCTACACCTAACCCACACTACACGCGTAGTGCAACCGAACAGTCATACCTTTGTCTTATTCTTGCAGGACATCCAAGCATAGTGCACCTTCTGCTTCAGAATTGTCTCCCTTCTGAAGCTGCTGCAGAGCAAAAGCCTGGCCCCAACAAATTTAAACTTTGGCATTATCTCACCTCTCCTAGTAGCTGTGATTGTTCCCCTAAGATAACATGTCGTTCCTCTGGCTCTTTACACTATATTTGCCCACCCTCCTCAGGGTCTCACACCCTCTTTCCCCTAGTTCTCCAATTGCACACTCCTCCTACCAACCCTTCCAGAGGCTCCCTCACCCTATTAACTCCCCTCCCCCTTTTCCTCTCATTCTCTCCTCCTGCTCCCCCCAACACCCTTCCTTGTACCTCTTGCCACTACTTGCACTTATTGACAATGTCACTGTTGTGACTGCAATTTGTTGTTTATGGGCTATATATCCTATTTCCTGTTTTCCTGCAATCCTACCTTGTTTTATCCATTTCTTTGTCTCTCATAAATCTGTTACCCCCTTGTATTTACTTTTATTGATTACACTACAATGCATGACCATGGACCTCATAAATGTATACCACTTGTATACATCACTTGTTGCTCATCATGAGGTTAGAGCAGTGCAGGAGGACATTGCAGAGTTGGGGAGGGGCCTAAGACAAGTAGCACACACAGTATCCTTCTCAGAGGTGCTGCCTGTCAAAGGCATGGGGGAGGCGAGAGTAATTGGCACCATGCAGTTTAATGAATGGTTGAAAAATGGTGCGGAGCACAGGGTTTGGCTTCACTAGGACTGGGGTTCCACCTGAGGGACACCAGCCTATACTAGCAGGATGGTCTGCATCTGTCCAGGAAGGAACAAGTCTTTTGAGCAATCGGTTTAAATGCTTCATTGGCAAGCTTTTAAACTAGTCAATGGGGGAGGCACTGACAAGCTGCAGAAAAATCCCAGCCTCTCCCTACAAAACAGGGTACTAAATGAGAAAAAGACCAAGGTAGAACGGTCAGTGGGGGATGCTGCAACAGAAGGTAAGGCCATCAAAAAATGGAGAGCAATGAGTACCAATGCCCGTAGTCTAGGTAACAAGCTTCCTGAATTAGTGGCCTTGATGGAGGAGGAACATCTGGATATCGTGGCAGTCACAGAAACATGGTACACACAAAACCATGACTGGGACGTAAACATACCAGGATACACTATCTACAGGAGGGACAGGGAGGGTAAAAGAGGAGGAGGAGTAGTTCTTTACATAAGGGAAGGAATAAAAGCAACAGAACAAAAGGGTAAACAGGGAGGAGAAGAAGCACTGTGGGTAAATTTGGAGACAGGCAATGGCACCACAATCCACTGAGGTTGTATACAGACCCCCTTCTCAGGGGAGAAATGGACAAGAAATGATAGAAAGTATACTTAGAATGGCAGAAAAAGGGAGATATTGCTGATGGGTGATCTGAATATGCCAGATGTTAACTGGAGTGCAGTTGCAGCTGCCACTCAAGAGTGCAGTTATTCTAGATGCCCTACAGGGGCATGCCTAGACAACTAGTACTGGAGCCCACTCGAGAGGGAGCAATATTAGACTTGATACTCTCAAATGGAGATGGAGAGAGGATCACAGATGTAGAAGTGGGTAGCCATCTGGGAACTAGCGACCATCGGAACAGTATGGTTCACAATAAACACAGCAATAGAGTCAAGCCATACAAAGACAAAAGTACTGGACTTTAGGAGGGCTGACTTTGCCAAAATGGGTGAGTGCCTAAGGAATGCACCAGCAAATGGCGGAAGGAGGGTGGAAGAACAATGGGGAATAATAAAACTGCCATCACAGAGGTAACGAGCCTTTGTGTGAAGCAAAAAACAAAACAAGACGATGTAAGAAACCACTATGGTTCTCAAAGGAAGTGGCAGTGAAGGTTCAAGAGAAAAAGAAAGCATTCAGGAAGTACAAGGAATGCAGCAGGAGCAGGACAGAGAACTGTATCAGTTAAAGCAAAAGGAGGCTGGAAGGCAGTCAGAACAGCAAAGGCCCAAACTGAGAAAAGATAGCCAACTCAGTTAAGAAGGGATAAAACCTTTATAGGTACATCAGGGAGCAAAGGAAGACCAAGGAGGGATAGTGAGGCTTAATAAAGGGAGGGAGGGTGGGCAGAGGGAGACTGTGAAAGGCAGAGATACTAAACAAATATTTTTGCTCAGTATTTACAAAGGAAGAGGGAGGTACATAAAACAAACAGTAGTAACACTCTGGATACAGAAGTTGATACCAGCCCATTTACAGAAGAAAGGGTTCTGAAAGAACTCTTAAAACTGAAGGTGGACAAAGCAATGGGGCCTGATGGGATTCATCCCAGAATTCTAAAAGAACTAAGGGTAGAACTAGTGACACCACTGACTACCCTCTTTAACAAATCATGGGAGGATGGGGTGGTACCCGAGGACTGGAGGAGGGCAGATGTGATTCCCCTTCACAAAAGTGGGAGCAAGGCAGAAGCAGGAAACTATAGACCTGTTAGTTTAAGTGATCGGGAAAATGATGGAATCACTTCTAAAGGAAAGAATTGTCGCGTATCTAGAGGCCAGAGGGGCACAGGACCCAAGGCAGCATGGATTCACAGCGGGAAGGTCATGCCAGATGAATCTGATAGATTTCTTTGACTGGGTGACCAAAGTAGTAGATCAGGGAGGGGCTGTGGACATGGCCTACCTAGACTTTAGCAAGGCATTTGACACAGTCCCACACAAAAGATTAATATATAAGTTAGCCAGCCTGGGAGTGGGTCCCAAGATGACAGCCTGGGTAAAGAATTGACTGGAGAATAGGACACAGAGAGTAATAGTAAATGGAGTCCACTCAGAAGAAAGGAGGGTTACTAGCAGGGTACCGTGAGGGTTCAGAAGAGATTTATCCTCTTCAATGTCTTTATAAGCTTACATTGCAGAAGGACTGGAAGGAAAAGTATGTCTCTTTGCAGATGACACTAAGATCTGCAACAGAGTTGATGCACAGGGTGGAGTGGAAAGGATGAGAAGGGACTTGGCAAGGTTAGAGGAATGGTCAAATGTATGGCAGCTTAGATTCAATGCTAAGGAGTGCAAGGTAATGCACCTGGGAAACAAAAACCCAGGGGAAGAGTACACAATGGGGATGAGACACTAACAACAACAAAAATGAAAAGGGACCTGGGGGTAGTAATATCAGATGACCTAAAGGTGGGCAAGCAATGTGAGAAGGCAGCAAGGAGGGCTGGGGGGATACTGGGATGCATAGGGAGAGGCATCACCAGTAGAAAACAGGAAGTTATTATACCTCTGTACAGACAGCTGGTGAGACCCCATCTGGAGTACTGTGTGCAGTTCTGGAGACCCAATCTCCGCAAAGACATAGACAGGATGGAAGCTGTCCAGAGGAGGGCAACTAAAATGGTGCAGGGTCTGCACGGAGGACATATGAAGAGAGACTTAAGGAGCTTAATATGTATAGCCTCGAGGAAAGGAGGGAGAGGGGACATGATAGAAACTTTCAAGTACCTCAAGGGAATCAACAAAGTCCAAGAGGGTAGCATCTTTCAAAAAGAGAGGTGTGCAAGAACAAGAGGGCACAATTTGAAGATAGAGGGGGGTGGCTCAGAGGTAATTTAAGGAAGTATTTTTTCACAGAGAGGGTTGTGGATGCATGGAATAGCCTTCCGGAGGAGGTTGTGGAGTCAACATCAGTGGAGGAATTCAAGCATGCATGGGATAGTCATAAGGCAATTCTGGGGGGGTGGGGGTAGGAAGAAGTAGGCTGCTGGTTAACTAGGATCTGCAGCTTATCCAGTAGGTAGGGAAATGGGCAGACTGGGTGGGCCAAGCGGTCCTTATCTGCCATCAAATTCTATGTTTCTATGTTGTACTTATTGACAATGTCGCTGCTGTGATTGCAACTTGTTGTTCTTGGACCACATATCCTGTTTCCTGTTATTCTGTAGTCCTGTATTTGTACTTTCCATTTTTTTTTCATATACACCTGTTACCCTACTGTATTTACCATTACTGTTTACACTGCAATGTTTGACGCGGAACCTTTGTAAATCAACCTCTGGATCAAAGGTACTTGTAATCCTAGAACTCAACAAATAAATAAATAAACTAAAAATTTATCAAGGCTCTAGTATTTATCCCCACCTCTGTGCAAGGGTCTCGCTGTATCACTTGCCATTGTGGAGTATAGGGGTTCACAGGCTGATCAGTTGTCCCTGCTCTCCACTATAGGAATTGGCCAGTCTTGGAAGCTAAATAGTAAAGCCTCAGGTCTGGTAGCTGAAGACTTCCTTAGGATTCACTGGGGGACACTTTGCTATACACCCTTGTTGGGGCCCGTCAATTCTACAGAAATTTTGTAAGCATGGATTTGAGTTGTAAGAACCAGTGAGAAGGGAGAGCCTGGACAAGCATGCTAATGGGGTGTAGCACTCAGGCTAACACATTCATTTTTATCACATTTATTCTGGCCCGAAGAGACAAGGGAAGGGGCTGTCCACCTCTATATATCCTGTTTGAGTTACAGAAGTAGCTTATCAGGGTTTCTGGAAAACTCCACCTTCAAGCTCCCAGGCACTGTGATCTGCACCCCCATCGCATGACATTAGCTTTGTAGGGCATAAGTTGGATCTTTGAAAGGTTTAACTGATATCCTGCCAAAGTGCCAAATTTGCTTAGGGTGTCAAGCACTATGGGGATGTATTTTCTGGGTTCCACAAATGGAGTAGGTTATCATCTGCACAGCAGGAGACCTTATATCTCTTGGCACCAGTTCATAGTCACACAATTTGGTCATTAGCCAGGAGAGTCCTGGTAATTAAGGAGCTCAAGGTAAAGGTTACACAGATAAGGGAGAGTGGACAGCCCTGTCCTGTACCCTTCTCCAGTGGGAATTTCTCTGTGTGCACTCCGTCACAAACATTTTTAGCAGAGAGATGTGAGTACAACAGTTTTATCCACAGTAGGAAGCTGTTCGGGAATCCAAATTCCTTAAAAGTATGAGGGAGGAAGTTCCATGAGATTATATCAAAAGCTTACTCCACATCCCAGGACATGAGCACCATTGGAGCCTTAAAGTCCTGGACGTGGAAAGACTATGGTCCACTTTCCTCATGTGGTCAGTGGAAAGCCTCCCCTGCATAAAGCCTACTTGCCATGGTTCTGTCAATGTGGATCCTACCTTGCTTACCCTGGTAGCCAATATCTTTGCCAGTATTTTAATATTAAGGTTGAGGAGGGAGATCGGTCTATAGTTTGGAAGACATTTTGGATCCTTGTCAGGTTTAGGTACGAGTGTGATGTGGGCCTGCTGCAGCAGGTGATTTAAGTGGATTTGGCTTCCTTAAAGAGTGTCAGTAGGTGCAGTGCTAACTCAACTTGCAGACCCTTGTGCAGGTTTGGGTTGAAGTCATCAGGGCCTGGACATTCTCAGGGGTCAGACTTTGTATTGCATTAATCATTCCCATCTCTGTTATATCTCCTTCTCGGTTTATGACCTGATCTGGGGTGAGTCTGGAGAGGTTAGCCTGAGGTAGAAAGGTTTGTATGTCCTCAGCTGCTTTGGGTTGTTCAGCTGTGTAAGGTTTCTTATAATAATCCCCAAGGGCCCATGCAATATCTCTGGGCTATGTGAGGAGGGATTCTTTAACTGAAGTCAAGATCCATAGAAACATAGAATGTATAGGCAGAAAAGGACCAGTAGGCCCATCTAGTCTACCCTTTTTTCCTGTCTAACACTACATACTGGGCTCTATTTGTTCCTAGGTGTCCCTCCCTCCTCTCATATCTCTTTCTATCTAGTGTACCCATGTGCCTATCTCACACATGTTTGAATCTTCCCACTGTCTTCGCCCTTACCACCTCTCCTGGCAGCTTTTCAAGGCTTCCGCCATTCCTTCTCCGAAGAAGTATTTCCTCACATCCCTCTTAAACTCCCTCCCTCAAGCTTTATAGGATGCCCCTGTGTTCTGGTGCTCTTCCTCCTGTGAAAGAGACTCCCTGCCTTCATCTTCTTCATCCCCATGAGGTACTTATGGGTCTTAATCATATCCCTTCTCACTCTCCTCTCCTTCAGGGAGTGCATGTTGAGCTCCTGCAGCCTCTTCTCATATGGTTTCTTGTGCAATCACTGCACCATTTTAGTAGCCCTCCTCTGGACCACTTCCACCCTGTTGATATTCTTGCTGAGGTGCAGCCTCCAGAACTGGACACAGTACTCCAGGTGGGGTCTCACCAGTGAGTGATACAGAGGCAACATCACCTCCCTCCTCCTACTAGAGATCCCCTTCCCTATGCACCCCAGCATCTGGCTTGCCACACCTTCTACCTTGTCATACTGCCCTGCCACCTTGAGATCATAAGATATGATCACCCAAATCATAAGATATGATCACCCTAAGGTCCCTATCTTGCTTGATAACTGTAAGTATCTCCCTCCCATCTAATACACAGCCCTCATATTTCCCTGCCCTAAGTGCATGACTTTGCAATTTTTGGCATTGAAAACACACGCTACTCCCTAGAGTCTGTAAAAGAACTTGTAGAATTCTTAGCCTTGTCATCACCATTATCTGAGTCCCGAGGAGATTGCTTTACCATTTGAAAAGATAATATCTAAAGGCAAGATATAAACACAACAGTAATTGAGCAATCTCCTACAGAGTAACAGCCAAACTCAATTTGTCAGTTTTGAAAATCTTTGTCCACACTATCATTAAAGTCATCAATGGTCTCATTTAGTCAGATGAAACTACAGAGCTCTTCTTTCAGCTGCAAAGATACAACATAATCTAGTGGCAGTTTGTTATCACAGTCTCTCTGCTGCAGCAGCACCACTAGTCCTCAGAAAGGACTTTCTACAAATACTTCACTGAATGGTAGGGTGCATTATAGACCACTTTGCTAGCCTCCTCCTTTAAAGTTGTAGTGTCTGTGAATACATGACTAAGGTCTTCCAATGAATCCAGGTGTTCACACACAAGTGCCTTTCCAGCACGCAGAATTCTTTCCAAAGCCTGTTTTCATGAATCACTACTACTTACAGTATAAGGAGAGTGACTTTCCACCTATAGACTGCTCCTGGAGCCCCAGTCTGTGCTAGCTTCTCCCACCATCGTTTAGGTGCAGACTGCATCACAACTGGATATTGGGAATCTTTTTCTGTCCTATATCCCCACTCATAGGTTGTTTCATCAAGCCATCTGCCACTTTCAGCACTATGGATGATGTAATCTTTAGTCAGTACCCACTTCCCTACTGCACAAGCTGCTAAAAACTTTTCGCTGCAGCAGGGTTTTTCTGCTATGAGATGTGCGCAGTCATTATATTCATCACCATGAATGAAAATGCAATCCATTTTCTGTAACAGGTCAATCAGTGTCTCTTTTTCCATGCTCTTAAACCCAGTCAGTTGGACTTAACGATTTCTGGCACATTCTTCTATCTTACTCAGTTTGTGCTTTCTCTGGCTGTCCTTCACAACCTCTCCTTTCTGAAGTGTTGATTCTTTCTGTTGCAGATTCCTGTAGTCCAACTGTAGGTTCTGGTCCAAATATGACTGCCAGCACTACTCGAGTCATGATTGCAGGTCCATCCTTCAGATTCCAAACACTGGGTGATCACCCTAAGGTACCTCTCTTGCTTGATAACTGTAAGTTCCTCCTTCCCATCTAATACACATCCCCCAGGTTTCCCTGCCCTAGTTACATGGCTTTGCACTTTTTGGCATTGAAAACCAGCTGTTATTCCCTAGACCACACCCCTAGTTTCCCCAGATCCCTTTGTATTCTCTCTACCTCCTCCTTGATGCACGCACTGTTGCAGATTTTTGTGTCATCTGCAAAGAGACATGCCTCCTCTCCAGTTCCTCAGCAATGTCACTTATGAAGACATTGAAGAGGACAGGGCCCAGTGCCGATCCTTGCGTTATTCCATTGGTCACTGTCCTGTCCTCCAAGTGACTGCCATTCACCACCACCCTCTGCCTCCTATTTTTCAACCAGTTAGATACCTGGCTCACCATCTTCTCCCCCAACCCCAGACTTCTAAGTTTCTTTATCAGCCTCCTTTGTGGAACAGTGTCAAAGGCTTTACTGAAATCCAGATAAGCCACATCCACTGCCATCTCCTGATCCACCTCCCTAGCTACCCAGTCAAAGAAATCTATGAGATTTGTTTCATGATCTCCTGCCTGTGAAGCAATGTGCCAGTGGTCCTGCAGTCCATATGTCTCCAGGTACTCCATCAATGTCTCCTTCTTCAGGGACTCCATTAACTTCTCCACCACTGATGTGAAACTAACTGGTCTGTAATTGCTAGCCTCCTTCATGCTGCTCTCTTGGGCAGAGGGACCACATTGTCCCCCCCCTCTCTTTGTCTTGAACCACTCCTGTCTCTAAAGAGGTGCTAAATAGTGTTGCCAGAGGGGCAGCTAGTACCATGCTCAGTTCCTGAAGTACTCTTGGATAGAACCTGTCTGGCCTCATAACCTTGTTTTCCTTTAAGGCTTCCAACCCCCAGCAGGCTCTCTCTTCTGTAAATGGACTTGTGTCCACTCCCCCTCCCCCCAGTGCCTGTTAATTCATGTTAGCCCATCTCCCCCTTCCACTATAAAGATCATGCAGGAGTATTCATTTAAAATGTTAGCTTTTTTGTAGTCTTTTTCTGCACAGTCCCCCACTCCTGGTCTCCTGATCTTCCCTATACTACCCCTTGCCTTTCTTTTTCAATGCACATACCTGAAGAAAGTGTTATCCCTACTCTTGACTTCCTGGGACATTCTTGACCTCCCGGGTGATCCTTTTTTCAGTTTGAACCTCTGCTGTCCTTAGCCTCCTTCCTGAATATCTTTGTTTCTCTTCATATATCTGCCTGTCTGCTTCCATTTGGGTCCCTTTGTATTTTCTGAAAGCTGTTTTTTGCTGCATTAGAACCTTAGTCACCACCTTTGAGAACCACAGTTGCCTCTTTCTCCTCTTACTCTTGTTTATTAACATCAAACGGCTTGTTCTTACCTTGGTTATTTCCTCCTTTATTATATTCCATTGTGCCTCCGCCCCTAGCTATCCCCCATACTATTCCCTAAGGCAGTCTCCCATTTCTTTAAAATCTGCTCTCATGAAGTCCATGAACCTTGTCCTATTGTGGTTTTTGTCCTGCCCAATCTGTATGCTACACTGTATGATAATCATTTGTTCCCAAGGGGATGCACACTGTATACTGATTGCTTGTACCCAGGGGGCTACCCACTATGATATCTGCAATGCTGTCCCTGTTTATAAGTACCAGATTAATCACTTCCCCATCTCTAGTGGGATCTGTAACACCTTAATTATTCTGTACATCTCCTGTTGTCTGAGTCTCAAGGCCAGTAGCCTCCCTGTCATTTCTCCATGATCTATGTATTTCATCTTAACCCTGAAAATGGCACGTTCAGCTTATTCCTTGGGGATTTCTTCATATTTGGCTTACATGTGTTAAGCTGGAGCCAGTCCTCCTCAGAGGAAGAGGTAGATATGTATATCTCACTGCTTCTAATCTCCTGCAGTGGGCATGCACTTGCTGTCTCCCTTGTTCTCTTTCTCACTAGGGCAAGTCTTGTGAGTTCCTCCATACATGCCCCAAACCTAGGTTTTTCATTTTAACACCTGAGAATAGCACATAGAAAGACTTACTGCAAATATCTTTTGTTGTTTTTTTGATCTAAAGTAACAGTTCTTAATTGCTGTTCTAGGTATTAAGAAATAGTTCAGATTATTCAATTCCATTAGTTTCTGGTGTTGTCGGTGGGGGGGGGAATAGAATGAGAGGTAGAAGCTAATTTAAATTTGCTGTCAATTACCTAATGCACTGGTTTAAGCAGCCGCTACTAGAGAGTTGCATATTTCTGCCTTTTTGTTCTGCCTATAGGTTTGCACCAAAGACAATGAAGAGGCTGGCATTTACAGTAAACTAGCTCAGAAATCAGGTTGGATTTCCCCCAGCTCCTGTTGTTCAAGAACACAAAGCTAATTGTAGCGTATAGTAATGCTACTCTATCACTTCCCATTGCTTTGTACAAGGAAGTTATGTTCATTGTGTAACAGAAAATAATAAACATAAATTACAAAAAAAAAGAAAGCCCCCCCAATAGGCCTGTTTGGGTTTTGACCAAGTGCTGGTTTTCAGCAGAGAAGAGGGATACTCTCTCACTCTAGTTTTCTGTAATGTTGCAGGATCTTTTAGCAGATTATTGTCCACCTACCCGACTTTGTCTCCATCTGTGTGATCATTGGGTGATATAGTCAGCTGTACTGGTGAAAGGTCACAGACCATGCTAGGGAGGATTTTGTAGGTTAGGACGTCACTGAGACACTCCCAACTAATGAGGTGGAAGACCAGAAGAGAGGGGAAATATGATAGAGACCCCAAAATTTCTAAAAGGAATTAATAAGGTGAACTGCAGGGAAATATTTAGCTGGAATATTAGTTCACTGTCACATGGACACAAGTGAAAACTGACAGAAGGGAGGCTCAGAAGAGATGTGAGGAAGTATTACTTTACAGAAAGTATGGTAGAGCCATAGAACAGTCTGCCTGCTGAACTGGTGGGTGCTAAAACCGTTGGTGGGTTCAAGCACAGCCTAAATAAGATGAAGAGCATACAGGTTGCTCAAGATGGCAGCAGCTGGAAGGGGAATGGCAGAAAGGATGGAGAGGACTAAGACCCTGGAAAGACAGTAGGTGCCAAGGCTACATAGGGACCTCAGGCAGACTGCATGAACCACTGATCTTTTTCTGCCATCATTGTCTGTGTTTCTAGGCAAGATTCTGACTTGTGAACAAGGGAGGTATAGGCATATACCTAGAGTCAGGGTGTAGGAGTCTCCAGGGTTCTACTAACCCCAGTACAATAGGCATGTTGGCTGTGTGATTGGGCTAGTCAGGGAGAACCTGATCTATCCATCTATGGGTGAATCCTGGACTAGATTCCCATCACCAGCAGTAAACATAGGCGTGTTAGTAAACTTTTTTTATCAATGTGTTTTTATTGGTTTTAAAATTGTTCAAGCAGTTACAGCTGCATAAAATATAGTATACATAACAATCTCAAATGAAAATACAGAAAAAAAAATCACAAATGTGATATTTTACTGTACAACAAAAAAAAAGAACTAAAATTATTGGGAAACTAATATAGAATCAATTAATAACATTTTTATTCTTAGATTACTAATTACTATTCAGTAATATTAAACATTCAATGTACATCCTCTTGGGAAGTGTTACATATTAATAAACCTGTATAATTTTCCAGTAATATTAAACATCCAATACCAATACTGATTTAGCTAATAGATTTGTTATATTCCTATATATCAATTTCAGATGTAGGAGAGAAAAGGAGAAAGAAAAGAGGTAAGCAGATAGGGAAGAAGTGGAGGAAGTGGCCAGTGGGCAACCTATAAGGCAATATAGTGGATCTCTATGAATATTGGAATGCCCAAGGTACCAAAACCGGAGTATTTTCTATAGATCAAAGCAGGTTATGTCAATTCAGTCTGTTGCAGATAATACTTTACATAAAGTATCCCATTTCAGTGTAAATTTAGTTGACTGATCCCTCAGAGTTAATGCTGATTTCTCTGTTTTCAATATTTCTATCAAATTAGTCTTCCATTCCTTGATTGTTGGCATGGTGTCCTCCAACCAGTAGCTCAATAAAACATGTCTTACTGAGATTCCTAGTATTATAGTAACAGTGTGTGCTTTTGCTCATAGGACTAACACGTATATTTTCAAGATTGTCCCAGGATGCAAGTAGATACCTGAATATGACATGAGATCATGGGATAATTTTCAAATGCATCTACTGTATAACTGCTTTCTTAGGGGCTGAAGTAAAGGACAGTCCCAAAACATGTGCAGAAGAGTGCTCTGTCTCTTCTTACATTTGTGGCAAGTTGGGGTGGCAGCAAGGCCCATCTTAAATCGTTGGTATGGGGTGTAGTACAGGTTATGTATAATTTTAAAGTGGATCAGCCTTAAGTCCACTGAACCAAATACCTGGAAGGGAAGAGACCATATCCTTTCCCAATCCCACTCCACTGTGGATGCTTCAAGTGTATGAGACCACCACTGTGTTGTCTCCGAAGCCAAGCCACTTATTAAGTCTACTAATAACCCATATAGGGATGTTACGGAAGGCATCATCCAGAGACAGCCAGAAAATGTTCTAGTGTTGTCATCCAAGGGAACATACAGGTCTATTTGATTTCCTATAACACTTTTAACATTCATATGAAACAGATTGCTAGTTGGGGGATGTTAGATTTATCCGTTAGGCCTTCATAAGGTAAAAAAAGTGTCATTTTGCAACATATCCCCTACTGAAATAATTCCCTTTTGCTTCCAAGTTTCATTTTGAAGGGGGGGTGTCATTATGTGTAAAGTTTGGGTTCCCCCATATAGACTAAGCTCTAACTTGATTCATGTTTAAATTCAGTAGACTACATGCCTGCCTCAGTTGCCTAACTGAATCTAGGATAATCTTATTTTTACAAGATGTAGTGGGCTTTGCGTATAATAAGGTGCTTAAACACCAGCCCTGTTCCTCTACCACCTCTTTCTCTATATCTACCCATTCCAGAGTGTATATTTGGATAGCTTCTGCATGTTTCCATTTTGCCAGTAGAGCCAATCTTGCAGCTAGAAAATATAAGCAAAAGTCAGGAGCCTTAAGGCCACCTTTGGTTTTGGGCCTGCACAGAATGGTGTATGCCATTCTATGTCTTTTATATGCCCAAATAAACTGGGCTACCAGGGACGATATGGATTGTATCCATTTTTTTAGTCACGCTATAGGGAATCATCATAAATAAGTATAATAGGCAGGGTAGGAGATTCATTTTAATAGATTCCATCTTCCCCATAAATCTAAGGGTAACATGTTCCATTTAGAGAGGTCCTCAGTCACCTTTAGTTTAATGGCAGAGGCATTTTTGGTCACTGTCTTATGCACTCTACTAAAGATGTTAATTCCTAGATATTCTATGTAATTTGTTGCCCAGGCCAGCCCCCTTAGAGACGATCGCCTCTTTTTGGCAAAACCTATTTAAAGGAAGGAATTTGGTCTTGATGGCACTCAGCATGTACCCTGAGATTTCCCCATAAGATTTAATAGTTTGTAAAATAATAGGTATAGATCGGGATGGTTCAGAAATCATAAGTAGGATATCATCCACATAAGCTGCAATAAGGTGTTCTTTCTGCCCTATGTGGATGACCTTAATTGCCTGTACTGCCACGAATTTTCTTATTAGGGGGTCAAGAGTAGGATTAAATAATAATGGCGACAGCAGGCAACCTTGTCTTGTTCCCCTGGTAATTTCAAAATAGGGAGAAATGACCCCATTAGTGACCACTGCAGAACTTGAGTTTTGGTATAGAAGTTGTACCCAATTAATGAATTTCTCAGGAAAGTCATATATCTTAAGTGTATTAACAATGTGTGTCCAAGAGACCCGATCGAAGGCTTTCTTTGCATCCAGAGAAAGCAAACCACCGGGGCTCTGACTTTTATTGGCTGCAAGCATTACATGAAATAATTTTCTCATCTTATCTGCTGAAATCCTTTGTCTTAAAAACCCAGTCTGTTGTCTGGATACAAGGGGGTGTATAACCTCCTCTAGTCTGTGAGAAAGAATCTTTGCTAAGAGCTTAATATCCGAATTAATTAATGAAATTGGCCTATAACTACCACATTCTAAGGGATCTTTCCCTGTTTGTGGATGAGAGTTATTAAGCCTTTTGTCATTTCCCTGGATACTCGCCCTACCTCAAATTCTTCATTGAATACCATTGCAAGTACTGGGGCTAGCTCATTACTAAGCTTACTATAAAAATTGGAAGAGTATACATCTGGTCCGCGGGCTTTATTTTTCTTTGATTGATCGCTAGTGATTTCTTCTTGACTGTTACACGTGCTTCAAGCTCTGCTTTGGATATTTCGGGGACAGTTGGTATATGAAGGCCAGTGCAAAATGCCTCCAATGTGTTGATGCTATGGACATCTTCTTTAGTATTTAGCGCCTGATAAAAGTCATGAAATTCCTTATTGATCTGCTTGTGCCCTGATATAATTAAGACATCCCCTTTACGTCTGACTGATGTGATGTTCATGGATCCACTATTTTTCGCAACCTTATGACCAGTATTTTGGCAGCTCTGGGCCCCAAGCAACACAGTTAATCTTGAACTTCCTAATAGCGAAAATTGCTAACCCCCTAATGGATTCATTATATTCCATTTTTAGTTTTGACCATTCCTGCCAAGTGTTCTGGTTATTACTGGTTAGTAGTTTTCCCTCTAACTTTTTAAGTTTCTCTAGAGTTTCTTTTTGCTTAGCAAGATCTCTTTTTTTATACTTAAGTATTCATTAAGTTTTCGAAAGGGTACTGGTACATAAATACAAGTAGGAGCAAAATTCGTATACATGCACAGTACATAAGTTCTTATATTGAATGAAGTGCTCTTAAATACTGACTATTTCATCATGTCTCCTTAATACATATGTCATTATCACAAAGAAAAAGAAACAATCATGATTACAAACAAAGATCTTCTGTCTGCCGGCTGCCCTGCTAGGAAGGTGGAGGGGGGACCCAACTGGGAGGAGCAGGGCATAAAACAAGGGCACCTCCTTCTGCTCTGTGGCCCTCTATCTTATCTGTAAACCATTGACTAAAGGATGATGGGCCAGATAGTTATCCAGCTGTCCCTCAAGCAGGGACTCTCCCAAAGGTCCATTCCTTACATGTAAAGCTAAATTTCCCTCCCAGGACTATTCCCAGAAACCAAGACACGTCTGGTCCTCGGAATCTAAGGAACCAAATCCGGTCTGTGGTTTGATATACTCAGGAACCATAAGGTCCACCAATTCCTAACTTTATCTAATGTCCCTTGTAACTTGGTCATCATAATTTCCATAGTATAAATTTTATAAACCAAATCCTCCCCAATGTTTCATTGCAAGGGGATCCAGTTTTAACCAATTTCTAGAAATAACCTTCTTTGCTGCTGCCAGAAGCACCAAGGCCAAATACACCTGTTGTTTTTGCCTGAAGATTTGAGGAAAATGTAACAAAACCAGCTCGGGGATTAGGTGCAGTAACTCTGGGAACAGCTCTGCAAGTCTCCAGGAGACTCTGTCCCAGAACTGAGTGAGAGAGAAGCAATACCAGAAAACATAGGCATGGGTTGAGACCTCTGCCCTGCATCCCCTCCAGCATGAAGAGTCCTGGGAGGCAGAGAACTTAGCCATAATTTGGGGTGTACGGAAATATCTGTCTGTCACCTTTCATCCAAATTCACTCCAGGAATATGACACTGTAATGCGATGTTGGCAATGCCATATCCACAACCAGTCCTTTTGTGTTAGGCCTATCAGCAAGTCTATCTCCCAAGTCTCCTGGACTTTTTTCCATGGAGATCTAAGAGAAGACATCTCTGCCTTGTAAAAGCGGGAGACTAAATATCTGGGAGCATCTTCACCCTGGACAAAGACCAGTAAGGAAAGTAAAGGAGGTATACTTAGAGAGGTCAAGTGCAATCCCAGGGTGGTCTCTAGAAAATGTCTAATTTGTAAGTACCAATACCAGTCTCTTTGAGAGAGAGAATTCAGATTGTAATTGTTGGAAAGACTTAAATTCGCCCTGATCATAATATTGGTAGGTGTGGTATAGTTCGCATACTCCCCATCTCCTAAACCCCTGGTCAACCTTTGCTGGTAAAAATGAGGCATCCCAGGCCAGCATCCCAACCCAGCATGCCCTGTACCTGTTTCTAGGTAGCATCAGGTAGCCACTCAAATTTTTCAAGTAACTCCTAGTGAATATTGACTTCTCACCCTTGGGTATCTGGGAAGGGGGCTGAAATGCAGTAAAGTGGTCCAGAGGAAGAGACAAGCTCACTCTCTCGACCATAATCCACTGCAGTTCCTGTGTTTGAGGCAAAAACCACATTGACATGTGTGCCAGTTGCGATGCCACAGCATACCCTGACCAGCAAGGAAGTGCCACACCCCCTTTCTCCTTAGGTGCCTGTAGTCTACCCCCTCACCATAAGTAGCTGGAAATCACCCTATTCCACTTTCTCTCTTCCTCTCTTGTGACTGTCATAGGAATTGTCTGCATTAAATGCAATAAGAGTGGTAGGAGGTTCATCTGTACTGATTGAACTATTTTGAGAAGTGCCATTGGTAGATGCATCCGTGACTTTAGCTCAGCTTGAATCTGGAAGAAAATTTATTATAAATAAGGGGGAAGACCTGTTTTGAGTACGCTGAGATGAGAATCCCTAGATATCTAATAGAACGGCACTGCATTTATATTGGTGTTTGTTTTGTAGATCTCGAGAGGGGCTCCCTCCAATAAACATAGAACCTGAACCCAACGGCAGACAAGGACTGCCCAGCCCACCCAGTCCACCCACCTCCCCACTCAATGAATAAGCTGCAGATTCCAGTCAATCAACAGCTTACTTCCTCATACCCCCCACTAGAATTGCCTTATGTCTGTCCCATGCATTCTTGAATTCTCCCACTGTTCCTGACTCCACAACCTCCTCAGGAAGGCTGTTCCATGCATCCACAACCCTCTCTGTGAAAAAATACTTTCTAACATTACCTCTGAGCAGTCCCCCCTCTATCTTCAAATTGTGCCCCCTTTTTCTTGCATATCTCTTCTCTGAAAGATACTACCCTCTTGTACTTTGTCAATTCCCTTGAGATACTTGAAAGTTTCTATCATGTCCCCCCTCTACCTCCTTTCCTCAAGGGTATACATATTAAGCTCCTTCAGTCTCTCTTCATATGTCTTCCGGTGCAGACCCTGCGCCATTTTGGTTGCCCACCTCTGAACAGCCTCCACTCTGTCTATATCTTTGCGGAGATGGGGTCTCCAGAATTACACGCAGTACTCCAGATGGGGCTTACTAACTATCAGTATGGAGGCATAACAACTTCCTGTTTTCTACTGTTGATGCCTCTCCCTATGCATCCCAGTATCCCCCAGCCCTCCTTAGGCCTTCTCACATTGCTTGCCCACAATGTTTCCATTTTATTTACATTTATTTTGTACCACATTAGTCTCTCCACCTCCACCATGCCCTGCTCCAAAACTGGAAGAGAAGCCTGCAGGTCAGTGACATAAACCGAAAGGTCATCTGCATAAAGCATGACCTTATGTTCATGATCCAAAATGTGGTACCCCTAATTCGCTTTTGTTGTTTGAGAAATTGCACAATTGGTTCAGCATAAAGTTCAAAAAGATAGGGAGAGAGTGGGCACCCCTGTCATGTGCCCCATGTGAGGGGAAATTGGGAAGAGCAGAAGCCATTCCATTGATCTTAACCACTGCCTGAGGGTTGAAATAGATGCCCATAATATTATTAATAAAATCTTCCGGTAAACCACATTTTATCAGGGTCTGCTGCAAAAATATCCTTGACACCCTATCAAAAGCCTTTTTGGCATCAAGACTGAGAATTAGCAAGAGGGTGTGGGTTAGAGACACATGCTGTACTAAATAAAGTGTTCTTTTTACATTATCTGAAGTCTGATGGGTCTTTATAAACCCTGCTTGATTGGTGTACTAGAAGAGGCATTAAGGAGTCCAGGTGATCTTATAGTCTTGGTTAAGTACTGAAATAGGTCAATAAGAATCACAAAGATGTGCTGATTTACTGGGCATTAAAATTGTGGAAATAGTTGCTTGTGCCCAAGAGGATGGATATTCAGTGGTCACATGACTCTCCTGCATTGCCCAAGCCAGAAAGTCTTTAATCAAATCCCAGGTGGCTTTATAAAACTCTGCCCTGTATCCATCAGGGCCAAAGCTCTTGCCGTTCTTAAGATTTGTAATAACGGTGTGAATTTCTTGTTGCATGATGGGCTGGGTCAATAAATGGGCCTGAGATGAACTCAGCCGGGGGAGGCAAGACAAGAGAGAGAAATGATTCAACCTCACTCTGAGGGGGTTGGGAATCTGCAGAATACAGTTTAGCATAATGAGATTTAAAGGTCTGAAGGATCTTAGCAGTGGTTGAATGCAGATGACCCATCTCAGGATCCTTGATCTTAGAAACTGTGGCTCGCTGGATTTGTTTTTGGAGGTGGTAAACCAAACTATACAAAGCCTGAGCCCTACCCTTAAAATATTTCTGTTGAAGCCACAACAGAGCTTGTTCTATTTTAGCCGTAAGTAGTTTTTGTATAGTTTGCTGGATTGAGGCTATCTGGTTTTCGAGAGAGGTGTCCCCCTGCATATGTGCCTCCTGCAAGAAGCAAAATTGATCTTGTAAATACTTGAGCTTAGCCTCTGCTCTGCACTTTTTTTCCAGGTCACATAGAGTATAATATAGCCTCTAAGTACTGTTTTTAAAGTATCCCATTAAAGTTGTGGGGATACTTGAGGCGAAATATTATCATGTATAATCTCCGGGATTTTGTCCCGTAACAGATCCTTGAATTCAGGGTCTGAGAGTAATGAATTATTAGGGCTCCAGAATGTGTTTTTCAGTTTGGACAAGCATTCATGATCGAGGGTGATAGGAGCATGATTGGGACAAGTGAATATTATGAATACTAGCAGATATGATCTGCTTGAGGTGTTTGCCACTTATACAAAAATAATTAAGATGAGTGTAATGTTTGTGAGCATGAAAGTAGAAAATGAATTTCCTGGTAGAGGGTTAGACATGCCACCAGGTATTTGTGATGCCAAGCTCCTTTAAAAGTCTCCTTAGATGTCACTGGCTGGTAGTGAAAGGCTGTGATCTACTGTAGATGCAGAGGTATCTAAGGTAGGATTCAGGAAACAAGTAAAATCTCCCCCCAAAACCAAGGTTCCCCTCTGATAGGAGATCACAATATCAATGAACTGTTGGATAGATGAGGCATTGCTGTCCAGGGGGTATATAAATACTAGTTGTCACAGATTCACTCAGCAGGTCAGGCCCTCTACTCCCAAAGTGCCAACCTCTGAGCACAGTCTTGTGAACAGTGAACAGAACAAGATAACCCTCTTGT
Organism: Neoceratodus forsteri; assembly: GCA_016271365.2. Taxonomy (NCBI): domain Eukaryota; kingdom Metazoa; phylum Chordata; order Ceratodontiformes; family Ceratodontidae; genus Neoceratodus; species Neoceratodus forsteri. The sequence goes on from CM057449.1 coordinate 1,463,425,337, forward strand.
CTGTTTTGTGAGTTCGGATCAACCTTTCGTCTCAAGTTCTGGAGAGATTCAAACCATTAATCTCTTGCTAGCATACCCAATTCACAGGCTCAGATATATCTGTCTTCAGGGGGCCACATATCTTTGCCTATGGGCACCTAACCAGCTATTCGGAGATGAACCCTTAAAACTTTAATAAAGACCTGAGATTTAAAATGCTTCTTTTTCCAGTTTGGTACCACCATACAAGCTTATGTCTGCTGTCTGCTATAACCATAAATATTTCTTAGCAAAAGAAAGCAATTCAAAGACAGACCAGGTATGCTCTAAAATTAGAGTTTTTACTAAAATATATAATAATATGTTAAACATACAATACAGAACTCTTATATCACAAAACATACATATCTTTAAACAGAACAAGGTTTAAAACAGTGCATTCCCTACAACAATACTTAGATTTTGTCTAGCTTTCTAAATACCTGTTTTCAGTGCTCAGATGTTTTCTTGGTTAGAGACAGATAAAAGTGTGTCTGTAGTGAAACAGAATAATCTTTAAAAGCTGGTTTTGCCCACCTCTTTTGCATGAGGTCATCTAGCTCCTCCCTGTCAAAATATCTAAAAAATATATATTTATATACAATCACAGGATGTAATTTCAAAGTATTAATTCTGCAACCTTAGCATAACTCAATTTCAATGACACCGCTTTTGAGACATGCTGCATCCTCCTCACACAGGCTTCATATGAGCATTTACAGCCTCTAACCTCTGTGTAATAACCTGTTTTCTCTTCAACATCATAAACCTTTTTTTATGATTTACCTCTTAACAAAGTTAACTTAAACAACTCTGTAATTAACTCGGAGAAACAGGATCCTTGATTAAAGTCTTCCATGTAACACATTGTCTCCAAAAACTGAGTGTGTGTGATACATGCTGTCAGCATTTCTCTTGGCCTGCATCTGTCAGCTGAAATCTGGGGGGGGGGGGGGATGAGTGAGGTCATTCCTAGAGCATTTGGATTTTTCAGCAGAGACATTCAGTAATACATTTTATATTAAAAAGAAATGATACGGCACTCAGAACTGGCTGTCTGTGTCACACTCCTCCCCACCTAGACTGAATTTGGGGGATCTATCCTCTACATGGGATGAGCTTCCCAAATCAGTTCATTCCTCATAGACCCTAGACAGCCCATCTGAGTTCCTGTTCTTTGCTCCAGCCCTATGTACGATTTTTAGATCATACCCTTGTAAAGCAAGACTCCATCTTAGTAGTCTGCCATTGTTCTTCCCCATCTGCATCAGCCAAACCAAGGGGTTGTGGTCAGTCTGCACCACAAAATGCTGCCCATACAAGTATGGCTCTAATTTCTTTAGGGCCCACACTATGGCAAGACACTCCTTTTTTTCACCGTGGAGTACATTTGCCCCCTGGGAAGCAGCTTTCTGCTCAGGTACACAACTGGGTGATCTGTCCCTTGGCTAAACGTCTGGCTCAGTACTGCCCCAATCCCAACATCTGAGGCGTCCGTCTGAACTTTAAAGGTTTTGCTATAGTCAGGATTTGTCAAAACAGGAGCACTGCACAGTGCCTCCTTTAGTCTGGTAAAGGCTGTCTCACAAGCTGGGTCCCAGGTAATTTTCTTTGGCATCTTTTTTCTTTGTCGGGTTGGATAGGGAGCAGCCAGGGCACTGTAATTGGGTACAAATTTCCCGTAGTACCCTGCTGTCCCTAGAAAGCTCCTGACCTGTTTCTGGGTTTCTGGTCTGGGCCATGCCTGGATCACCTCTATCTTTATTTGGTTAGGACTGAGCTGTCCCTGGCCTACCACATGCCCAAGGTATGCCACTTCTCCCATTGCCACCTGGCACTTCTCGGCTTTGACAGTAAGCCCAGCCCTCTGTATCTTGCAAAGCACTTCCCTAAGGTGGGAAAGGTGTTCCTCCCAGCTGGTACTAAAGATGGCAATGTCATCCAGGTACGACATGATGTACTCCTCAGCACCATTTAATACCTGGTTCACTGACCTTTGGAAGGTGCCCAGGGCGTTCTTCATTCTGAAGGGCATTACTTTAAACTCAAATAAGCCTATCGGAGTGATATAGGCCAACCTCTCCCTAGCTCTGTCTGTCAATTCTTCCTGCCAATACCCCTTGGTCAGGTCAATAGTCGTAAGGTAGGTCACCCCTCCAAACTTGTCCAGGAGTTCCTCTGTCTGGGGCGTTGGGTGGACGTCAGACTTTGCGACTGTATTCAGTCCACGATAGTCTACACAGAAATGAGTTGAGCCATCTGGCTTGGGCACAAGGACTATGGGTGAGGCCCCAGGGGCTGTGGGATCTCTGGATTACCCCTAAATCCAGCATCTCCTCCACTTCCCTCCTAATGTCCTTTTGGACAGCCTCTGACACACAATATGCTGTCTGACGTATGGGCATCTGTGTCCCTGTCTCCACAACGTGTGTTGCTAAGGGGTTAGTGCAGGCTTGGAGCTAAACAAGGGGGCAAAGTCTGCTAAAACCCCCCTTACTTTCTGGACCTGTTCCGGGGTCAGCTGAGGAGACAATTTTACTGCCTCCACAGAGGACTTCTGCTTACTTTCTTCAGGCAGATCCAGAAGGGGGTCTTCTTCATCCATCCCCTCCCCATGACTACACACTGCAAACACCATGTCAGCCCTATTTGCATATGGCTTCATCATGTTGACATGGTACATCCTTTCAGTCTGTCTTTTGTTGGGTAACTCCACAATATAGTTTATGTCATTTGCCTTCCTAACCACTTTGTATGGTCCTGCCCACTCAGCTTGCAGCATGTCTTTCCAGACCAGAATAAGGACCATGACTTCCTGACCCACTATGTACGAGCGAGCTCTGGCTCTGTGGTCGTACCACACCTTTTGTTTCTTTTGGGCAACTGCCAGGTTGCTCTGGGCTGTCCCCATAAGCTCCTTCAGCCATTCCCTAAACCTAAGGACATAATCCACAATGGGAGTTCCCTGGGTGTTGTGCTTGCCTTCCAGTCCTCCCGAATCAAGTCTAGGGGCCCATGTACCCGGCGTCCATATAAGAGTTCGAAGGGGGAAAATTCTGTTGACTCTTGGGACACCTCCCTGTATGAAAACAACAGGTGGGGAAGGTATTTCTCACAGTCCCTCCCATGCTGTTCAGCAAACTCCCAGAGCATTGACTTTAGGGTATCATTGAAATGTTCCACAAGTCCATTGGCTTGTGGGTGATACGGTGTCGTGCATCTCTGTACCACCCAAAACTTCTCCCATAAACATTTCATCAGGTCTGACATGAAGGAACCCCCTCGATCAGTGATTACCTCCTGCGGAAACCCAACACGGGAGAAAATCCCAAGTAAGGCATCTGCCACTTTGTCTGTCCTCAGTGAGGATAGGGTGACTGCCTCTGGGTACTGGGTGGCATAATCCACCACAGTCAGGATGAACCTCTTCATGGAGAAGTGGGGGAATTTAAAGGCCCCACAATATCCATTCCCACCCTCTGGAATGGCTCCTCCACTATGGGCAAGGGGATCAGGGCTGCTTGGGTTTTCTTGCCCGCTTTCCCTATTTCTTGGCACAGGTGACAAGACCTGCAATACTCCTTCACCTGCTGGGTGAAGTTAGGCCAGTAGAAATTCTGGGCTAACTGCTGCATAGTTCATGCAATTCCCAGATGACAAGATAAGGGAAAATCATGTGCAATTTTGAGCAACTGCTGACGATACCCCTAGGGAACGACAAGCTGCTTGCCTAGCATCCCTTCCTCTGTCTGTACTGCCTGTGTATACAAAAGTCCATTTTCCCAATAAAACTTATGTCTGTCATCACCTCCCTGTGTGCCCTCCGAATCTGCCCAAGCCCTCAGCTTCTCTAAACTAGGGTCACTCCTCTGAGCAGCTGCAAACCCCTCACACAGTCCCAAGGTATGGGACAGGTCCCCTTCAGTCACTAAACTAGGGTCCCTAGCACTAGCATCAGGGCCATCAGGATCACTGTCAATCCCAACCCTCTGATAATTGGTCTCCCCTCCCTCTTCGGAGTAACCTTCCATAGCTGTGTGGTCGCTTGCTACTGGGGAAATTTCTACCCCCTTTTTATCAGTCTCCCCATCTGGAGACACAGGCTAGAGAACCAGTCTCTCAGTGGTTTTCACACTGGTTTCTGTGGGGTTCTGGGAACTACATTTTTCCCTTGATGCTTGGCTATGAGTAACAGCACATAGCACCCCCTGCTGGAGATTGTTACCCAGGATCACATCCACTGCTAATGTGTTGGTTACAGTCACCTGTTGCACAGTACCCCCTGTTTCACCCCACCCAGAAAAACACTAGTGAGTGGCAATGTTTTCTCTTCACCAGTAAACCCTTGTACAGTTACGTATTTATTGGGTATAAGCTGACCAGGCTGTACCAGATCCCCCTTTACCAATGTCAGGGATGCCCCTGTGTCCCTTAACCTCTATGTCTGTACCCCATTCACCATGACGGGGTGCATGTGTTCCCTCATGTTCACTGGCATGCTTCCAGGGACACACAGATAACCCACTTCTTTTCTAGCACCCTGTTGTGTATTATGGCTCACCTTTTTTGGGGCACTGTCTGGCAATATGCCCAGTTTCTCTACACAACCAACAGGCATTTCTTACATCAGAGAAATCTTTTCCTTGAAACCTGGGGCTAAGTGGTTTTGGTGGAGGCAGTGAGGGTTTTAGCTGCCCTGAAGGCACGCTTTTCCCTTTCTACACTGCCACACCCACCCCATTCACTCTCAGAACAGGTCTGCTCTTGGCATAGCGGTCCGAGAGTTCAGCAGCCTCTTGCACTGTTTTTGGATCTCGGTCCTCTAGCCAGGTTTTTAGCTCTGCTGGGCATGCCCAATAAAACTGTTCAAATAAAATCACATTTTTAATTTTATCAACAGAGGTTGCCTCAATTCCTTCCCACCAACATTTTAAAAACTGATGTTGTTTCATGGCTAGCTCCTCATAGCTCATATCAGGGCTTCTCCTGAGCTTACGGAATTTAGCTCTGTATGATTCAGCAGTTAATTCAAACTTTTTTTTTAACAGTGCAGCTTTTAGCTTTCTGTAATCATTGCTGTCTTCATTGTTCATTTGACCCAATGCATCTCAAGCTTTCCCGGTAAGTAGTGGGGATAGCTGGAAGCTCCAGGACTCTCTAGGAATTTTAGCCTGAATACAAACTTTTTCAAAAGAATTTAAAAAGGCATCCATGTCCTCCCCTTCCTTAAACTCTACTATTAATTTGGAGTTCAATTTGTAACCCAGTCCTGCAGTCCCAGTTAAACCCAAGCCACTTACCTGCTCTGGTGCCGCTGGTCAAAGTAGTAGCTTCTCCAGTTCGTGTTGCCACTGGTGCTCCTCTCTCCTCTCCTCTCCTCTGCCTCTCTGCATTCTCACTCTCTCTTCTTCTCTGCCTCTCTGTGTTCTCGCTCTCTCTTCTCCTCTCCTCTCCTCTCCTCTCCTCTCCTCTCCTCTCCTCTGCAGCTCACTGGCACTCACGCTCCTCATGGTCTGCCTCCCTCTGTTGTCACTTGGCCACCAGTTCCATCCTGGGTAACTCAATTTGCAGTTTGAGTATCTCTGGATTCAGGATACTGGTGACCATCCCCTGCTGCTGTGACCCTTCACTGACAGTGGCCCTGCTGTCCTTTTCAGTCACGGTCGGTGACTCACTGCTCTGGGTATCTGCTACCATCAGGGCCTCTATGAGGTTCTGCTTTTTGTCTGCAACCTCAAACGGGACTCCCCTGTCCCCGCTCAACTGCTTCAAGTAATCTACAGTGTGCCTGCTGTAGTCAGAAGCCATCTTCTTCTTCTCTGACTACAGCTACTCTGACTGCACTTTAGAGAAAAAAAATAAAATGGGTAGGAACTGGAATGTACGCCAAGTGATATATAGTTCTGTTTTCTTTTTAAAATAAAACTCTGCCTTTTTGTTTCTTTGTAAGAGTGCTTATGGTCTCAGCTAACACAGAACAATACAAGCTAATGATACCAAAATTAATGCCACAGCTGACAACCAATCTATCACAGACCCACTCAGCAGGTCAAGCCCTCTACTACCAACCTCTGAGCACAGTCTTGTGAACAGTGAACAGAACAAGGTAACCCTCTTGTCTGTTTTGTGAGTTCGGATCAACCTTTGATCTCAAGTTCTGGAGAGATTCAAACCATTAACCTCTTGCTAGCATACCCAATGCACAGGCTCAGATATATCTGTCTTCGGGGGGCCAGATATCTTTGCCTATGGGCACCTAACCAGGTATTCAGAGATGAACCCTTAAAACTTTAATAAAGATCTGAGATTTAAAATGCTTCTCTTTCCAGTTTGGTACCACCACCATACAAGCTTATGTCTGCTGTCTGCTATAACCATAAATATTTCTTAGCAAAAGAAAGCAATTCAAAGACAGACCAGGTATGCTCTAAAATTAGAGTTTTTACTAAAATATATAACAATTTGTTAAACATACAATACAGAACTCTTATATCACAAGACATACATATCTTTAAACAAAACAAGGTTTAAAACAGCGCAATCCCTACAACAATATTTAGATTTTGTCTAGCTTTCTAAATACCTGTTTTCAGTGCTCAGATGTTTTCTTGGTCAGTGTCAGATAAAAGTGTGTCTGTAGTGAAACAGAATAATCTTTAAAAGCTGGTTTTGCCCACCTGTTTTGCATGAGGTCATCTAGCTCCTCCCTGTCAAAATATCTAAAAATATACATATTTATATACAACCACAGGATGTAATTTCAAAGTATTAATTCTGCAGTCTTAGCATAACTCAATTTCAATGACACCGCTTTTGAGACATGCTGCATCCTCCTCACACAGGCTTCATATCAGCATTTACAACCTCTCACCTCTGTGTAATAACCTGTTTTCTCTTCAACGTCATAAACCTTTTTTTATGATTTACCTCTTAACAAAGTTAACTTAATCAACTCTGTGATTAACTCAGAGAAACAGGATCCTTGATTAAAGTCTTCCATGTAACACATTGTCTCTAAAAACTGAGTGTGTGTGATATATGCTGTCAGCATTTCTCTTGGCCTGCATCTGTCAGCTGAAATCTGGGGGGGGGGAATGAGTGAGGTCATTCCTAGAGCATTTGATTTTTCAGCAGAGACATTCAGTAATACATTTTATATTAAAAAGAAATGATACAGCACTCAGAACTGTCTGTCTACGTCACACTAGTTACCGTGTACTCTTAATTCTGTAGCTTACCCAGCGCCAGTGCCATCTTACCCTGGGGGTCCAAGTATTGTTGTGTTATTTCAAAAGTGGAACCCCTGGGAACCAAAATGACTACCCCCTACGGTGACCCCTATGGCAAGACAACTCAATAATCTGGGAGAAACAGAACTTTAACAATTTTTGGTGTTCAGCTGAAGAAAGATGCATCTCTTGTAGCAGCAGCAAATCCAGCTTATATTTTTTAAGGGCCATTATTGTTCTGTAATGCTTCACTGGACCAGTCAGTCCATTAACATTGTGAGAAACTAGTCAAGATGTATTACTCATAGTGGTGTATAATCCCTAAAATGCCAGCCCCCAACCCCCACCCCCCAGCATCCAGCCAGTCACAGTTTGGAATGTTTTACATAAAGACATCCCAGAACTGCTTGACAATATGTTCCTACACACATAAAAACCATAATAAAGCAATAGCTGGACAAATTTTCTGAAACTAGTACCAGTCCCTTAGTTTAACCTGAAAAAGAAAAAAGGGCTGAACAACAATGTGAACCTGAGGGTATGGAAGAGGCCAACTGGGCCTAACTCCGGGAAAACTATATACAAAGCTGGCATCCTACTTGTAGGTTGCTATCCGAAGCAAATCTACGATTGGTGGTCAAAATAGCCACCAAGGGAGAGATGTACTAATGTGTAAGTCAATGGCTCCCTTGGGGTACCAATTGCCCAAAATGGGAAGTAGGAAAAGGGGAAGAAGGTGAAAGGGAGTGGAAAATAAGACATGGAAACAAGCCACAGTGAGGGAAGTGCACTAAACCTATATGCCCCTCCCCTCAATTTATTAAAGTTAGCTATGCCAGTCGCCACCAAGCAGGCCACCCCAGAGCACACCCCCACCAGGGGAGAAGCCTCCCTAGAAGAGGAACAAGCATCCTCACCAGGCACCCAAAACACAAACACAATCTCCTCCAACAACAGGTCAGTCACATAGTCACAGGTGTCTTTAAAGACAGCAGCCCAGAGACAAGGCACATACCCTAGAGCATCGACCACTAAAGGGAGCCCAGTGCAAAGTTATGAGAGCCCTATCTAATGGGAACACAACTCTGAGGAAGGATTCATGGAGTAGGAAAACCCTAAAATACCCCCAAATCACCTCTGCCCCTTCACCTAGTGCTGTAGCCAATTCTCACAGGCAACAGTTCATGTTTATTTACTCCTCCCCCTAGCCAGGTCCCATCCAACCCTAATTAATGGGCTGATGCTGGGTCCAACCTAGGGGTGCACTCATGAGGCAAATTCCTTCCATGGAGAGCTGCCCTATCTAACGGGTGCTCTTCCATGATTACAACTTTGCAAAAACAGTGCTCATCATGTGCAGCCCCCCCACCCGGGCCACAACACCAATCTGACTTGTCGTGGAGTCAACCTCCGAGGGCAAAAAAAAAAAGACTCCTATAAGGAGTGGTTCAGGTATGCCCAGAAGGCCGCCCACTCCCCCCCTAGAGAGCAGGAGCTCCCCGCGTCCAGGCCGCACACACCCCAGCCCAGCTCGCTGCCTGGGCATGAAATTCACACAACACCTTCCCAGTCCTGCTGCCTCTACAGTCGAGAGCAGGGGGGGCCCAAGAGAAAGACAGCTGTCACACCAGGTACTCACTACACCTCATAGAAATAGCTGAGCTGTAGCAAAAGTAAGTTCAGAGGAAGAGGAAACCCTGCTGCAGCATGTCTTTGAGATAGTCCATGGTAGCTTGTGAGGAAGAAGGTAGTCCCACCTGGGGGAGATGTTCATCTGAGTGGTGAGCCTGAGGTCTCTGAGGCAGGGCCATCTTAAATGGTATTTCCAGGCCCCGCTTATGAAAATTGGAGAGGGCCTCAGTTACTGAAGTGTATGTGTGCCGACCCGATGGAAACTGTACCATCAGAGAGCATGGGTAAGGAGATTTTAACTGGAGTTTATTTTGTCTTAGGACGGGAAATAAAGGAATATATTCCTGGCACTTTCTCATTGTATATGGGTCATAGTCATTATCCAAATAAATGCGGGTAGTCCCATAGAAGGTTTTTTTCTGTTGCCATGCTTTTCAAAGGATAAGTTCCTTGGTCTAGTAACGGAGGAACCACACGATAATCAATCTGGGCCTGACATTGGTGCTGTTGGTTTCTGGCCAAGTGCCCAGTGGACCCACTCAATAGTCAGTTGTAAATCAGTATCAAACATCAGAGAGGTATGGAGCAGAGTGTCCATGAAATACAAGATGTCTTGGCCCTCTGCACCCTCTGAGACTGAGTAAATAAGAATGTTACGGTGCCTCTGTCGATTCTCATCATCCTCTTGCCATTCTATAGTCATTTGGAATACTTTAACTATTTGCTGCACATGGATATGGATTTCAGTGATCTGGGCCATAGTAGTAGCCTGGGAGCCTTCCATGGTGCAAACCTGCCCCTCGATGGCCATAACATCCGAACGGAGCTCAGAGAAGGAGTCTTTAAATGTGCAGAAGTCCAATTTAATTTCAGTTAGTTCAGCCAGGATTTTGTCCAGATTGGTCTCTAAAGTGCTTTCTGAAACTTCAGTAGATTTTTTGGTTTGTGCCTGGATTTGCTCTTGATGGCCTTCCGAGAGGAGGCGTGCATAAAGTGTTGCAAATGCTTCGACATGGCTGAGTCAGAGCCTTCCTGTTCAACATCGGCAGCATCCCACTGCAGAAGCTCAAATCGATTAGTATTTCCTCTTTCAAATATAGTAGCCATCCCTCTCTAATAATTTGCAGCTGGAGAAACAGCAATTAAATGTTTTAATTTGAAGGATTAGCGAATCTGGGCGAGAAGCTCCACACTTAATCGACCATTACTCAGGTGACGTCACTGGAAGTCCTCAAAGATTTTGTTTTTAAGGCAGAGGCCTCACTTACCAAAAAAACTCTCAGACAACAATTTAAACAATCCCAGTTAGTACTCCATGAAGTATCAAGTGGATCATTAAGCTCTATAAAGTCTTTTATTGTTTTTTTTTAAGTTTTTTTCTAGCAGCTCGAATTTGTCAATTAAGAAGATGTTAAGTTTCCACCTACACATCTGACTAGGATTGTTAGAAGTTTTGAAAAGCATTGATATTGGGCAGTGGTCAGAGATTACTAGAGATCCTATGTTTATTAACACAATTCTAGTTAAGAAGTCCTTGGGGATATAAACCTGATCAATTCTTGAGCCTGATTGGTTACATTGTGACCAGTAGGTAAACTCCTTGATGTTTGGATGTAATACTCTCCAGGGATTAATAAGCTGTAGGTTGTCAATTAGGTCTCCTAAATCTTTGTCCACCCTATCGCTATGGCCACTAAATATAGATCTGTGTAGGGTAGGGTCAAGTATGCTGCTGGTGTCACCAGCCATTAGAATAGTACTACCTAAAAGACCACTCACCTTCCTGAGTGTAACACTGAACAGATCATGTTTTGGGGAAGTGGACCCATATACATTTATGACTGCTGTTTTTGACAGAGAGCTTTTTTTTTAAGTAAAAAAAAAGAAGAAAGTCACTGTGTGTTTCTCTGAGGAAGGGAGCTGTATCAGCTTAATTTACATAGTCAGAGCAGAGGGTAAATCTAATTGGGGTTGTGGCTTAGCAGCTTAGCAGTACAAAAGCAGCTGTCTCCAGTTACATCTTCCTGCTGTTTTTGACAGAGAGCTTTGCTTTCATAGCAAATAACAGCAGTCTAGAACTTTACAGCTTTTTTTAATTGCCCTCCTTCCCACCCCTCCACTCTGCCACCCAAAGCCAGTTCTAGTTTTATAGTCACTGAATTTGACTGACAACAGGAACTTCCTGTTTGGCAGTAGGAAGGGAAGGATCACTGAGACACATTAGTTTCAGCAACCTTGAAGGAACCTAAAAAAAAAAAACTCTTTATCCCCCTCTGGCTGCTGGAGGTCTGAATCCAAGCATGGAAGAAGGAGACTACTGAAGACTTCAGGAAGTTCCTGTCCCAGAACAGGAAGGGCGAGAGTTGAAAGGGTACATAGGCAGTAAGAAAGTAAGTGCAAAAATACATAGAAGGAGTAGACAGTAAGCATACAAAGCAACAGGAGAGGGGACACAAAATAAGTCAAGATGGGAGTGGTGCAGTGCTATGGCTGTGGGGCAGCAGTGTTCCAGGAGACATTTTGGAGGTTGCAATGCTGCCCTGTTTGCAGGCATCTCTCTGGTCTGAGGGAGGAGGTTGCCCGTCTCCAAGCTGACCTGGCTAGGATTCGTGAAACCTCTTCCCCCACCCAGGGACCACCAGGGCCACCACCATTACCTCAGAGGTTGCCAAGAAAGAGGAGTGGTTGGACCAAGGTGGGCTCATCAGGGAGGGACAGGGTGGTGGAACAGAGGTGCATCCCTCCAGCTGTACTTCTCCACAGTTCATATGCTGTTCTGGCAAAGAGTGGTTCCTCTATGGAGGCACCTGCAGTGGAGACCAAGGAGGATGCTGGGAACCTCCACAAAGGAGACCCACAGAAGGGTGGCATGAGACCCCACAGGGGAAGAAAACAGCTCCTGGTGGGGGACTCAATCATTGGGGGGGTAGAAGTGGGGAAGGAAGGGGATAGAGAAGTAAGGTGCCTGCCTGGCGAGACAGCTCAGAGGAACAGGAAGCAAATCCTCAGGATCGTGGAAGCAGCTGCACGAGGGAGGGAGCTGGATGTCACTGTCCACCTAGGGACAAATGACCTGGCTGTGAATGTGATCAGAGTGGTGCAAGAGGAGTTTATGCAGTTAGGGAGGGGCCTTAGACAAGTAGTATGTACGGTAACCTTCTTGGAGGTGCTGCCTGTCTATGGCAAGGATGATGCTAGGGTATTCTGCACCATGGGATTCGATGAATGGTTGAAAAACTGGTGTGGAGTTCAGGGGTTTGGCTTCATTGGGGACTGGGGAGCCACCTGTAGGGATGCAGGCTTATATTGGCATGATGGTCTGCATCTGTCCAGGGGTGGAATCAGGATACTGGGTGTCAGGTTTAAATGCTTCACTGGCAAGTATTTAAACTAGCCAAGGGGGGAGGCACTGAAAAGGAGCAGGGAAATCACAGCCTCCCCCCACAAAACTCAGTAGTTAGAGAGGTAAACACCAAGGTAGATAAGTCAGTAGAGAGCAGGACAGGGATAAATGCAGAAAAAGGCATTAAGGACAAGGATGAGGCTAAAAGGGGTAAAGCCATAAAAAATAAATGGAAGGTGATAAGTACCAATGCACACAGTCTGTGCAACAAGCTCCCTGAAATAGTGGCCTTGATGGAAGAGGGATGCCTGGATATTGTGGCAGTCACTGAAACATGGTACACAGAGAACCATGAGTGGGATGTCAACATACCAGGATACACAGTCTACAGGAGGGACAGGGTGGGTAAAAGAAGAGGAGGAGTAGCTCTCTATATAAGGGAAGGGATTAAAGCAAGCAACAGAACTAAAGAGTAAACAGGAAGTTGATGAGTCACCATGGGTCACCCTGGAGACAGGAAATGACACCACAATCCACATGGGGGTTGTGTACAGACCCCCATCTCAGGAGGAGGAAATGGACAAGGAAATGATAGAAGGCATTCTTAAAATGGCAGAAAAAGGGGAGATATTGTTGATGGGGGACCTGAATATTCCAGATGTGAACTGGAGTACCTTTGCTGCAGGCACAACCAAGAGCAGGGTAATTCTTGATGCCCTACAGGGGGCATGCCTCAGACAGCTAGTGTTGGAACCCACTCGGGAGGGAGCAATCTTAGACCAGGTACTCTCAAATGGGGAAGGAGAAAGGATCTCAGATTTAGAAGTGGGTGGCCATCTGGGAACAAGTAACCACCAAACAGTGAGGTTCACAATAAACAAATCCATAAAGTCAAGCCATACAAAAACAAGAGTATTGGACTTTAGAAAAGGCTGACTAAGGGAAAATGAGAGAGTGCCTCAGAAAAGCACTAGCAAATGGGCAAGAAGGAGGGGTGGAGGAACAATGGGGAATAATCAAAACAGCCATCGCAGAGGCAACAAGCTTTGTGTGAAGCAAATCAATAAAACAAAATGAAGGAAAAACCACTATGGTTCTCAAAAGAGGTGGCAGGGATGCTTAAGGAGAAAAGGATAGCATTCAGGAAATATAAGGAAACACAGAAGGAGCGGGACAGAGAACTTTGTCAGTTAAAGCAGAAGGAGGCTGGGAAGGCAGTCAGAATAGCAAAGGCACAAACTGAGGAAAAGATAGCCAACTCTGTTAAGAAGGGGAACAAAACCTTTTATAGGTACATTAGGGAGTGAAGAAAGACCAAGGGAGGGATACAGAGACTTAATAAAGGGGAGGGAATGTGGGCAGAGGGTGACAGTGAAAAAGCAGGGATACTGAACAAATATTTCTGCTCAGTATTCACAATAGATGAGGAGGGGGAGGTACCTAAACCAAACAAGGGAGAAACTCTGAATAGGGGGGTCGATACCAGTCCATTCACGGAAGAAAGGGTTTTGAAAGAACTCTTAAAACTGAGAGTGGACAAAGCAATAGGGCCTGATGGGATTCACCCAAGAATACTAAAAGAACTAAAGGTAGAACTAGTAACACCACTGACTACTCTCTTTAACAAATCATGGGAGGATGGAGTCGTACCTGAGGACTGGAGGAGGGAAAATGTGATTCCACTTCACAAAAGTGGGAGAGCAGGGCAGAGGCAGGAAACTATAGACCAGTTAGTTTGACTTCAGTGGTAGGGAAAATGATGGAATCACTTCTGAAGGAAAGAATTATTGAGTACCTAGAGACCAGTGGGGCACAGGATCCAAGGCAGCATAGTTTCACAGGAGGAAGGTCATGTCAGATGAACCTAATAGATTTCTTCGACTGGGTGACCAAAGTAGTAGACCAGGGAGGGGCTGTGGATATGGCCTACCTAGATTTTAGCAAGGCATTTAACGCAGTCTCACACAAAAGATTAATATACAAGTTAGCCAGCCTTGGAGTGGGTCCTAAGGTGGTAGCCTGGATAAAAAACTGGCTGGACAACAGGACGCAAAAAGGGTAATAGTAAACAGAGTCCACAGTGAAGAAGAAGGGTAACTAGCGGGGTACCGCAGGGTTCGGTACTGGGACTGGTCCTCTTTAATATCTTTATAAGTGACATTGGAGACCACCTGGAAAGAAAGGTATGTCTCTTTGCAGATGACACAAAGATCTGCAACAGGGTTGATACACAAGGTGGGGTGGAAAGAATGAAAAGGGACTGGAGGTTGGAGGAATGGTCAAATATGTGGCAGCTCAGATTCAATGCAAAGAAGTGCAAGGTAATGCGTCTGGGAAACAAAAACCCAGGGAAAGAGTACACAATGGGGGTGAATTAATAACAACAAAAATAGAAAGAGACCTAGGAGTAATTATATTAGATGACCTAAAGGTGGGCAAACAATGTGAGAAGGCCGTAAGGAGGGCTGGGGGGATACTGGGATGAATAGGGAGAGGCATCAACAGTAGAAAACAGGAAGTTGTTATCCCCTCTGTACAGACAGTTAGTGAGACCCCATCTGGAGTACTGCATGCAATTCTGGAGACCCCATCTCTGCAAAGACATAGACAGAGTGCAGGCTGTTCGGAGGAGGGCAACCAAAATGGTGCAAGGTCTGCAGCAGAAGACATACGAGGAGAGACTAAAGCCACTTAATATGTATGCCTTTGAGGAAAGGAGGGAGAGGGGGGACATGATAGAAACTTTCAAGTATCTCAAGGGAATTAACAAAGTACAAGAGGGTAGTATCTTTCAGAAGAAGAGATGTGCAAGAACAAGGGGGCACAATTTGAAGACAGAGGGGGGACGGCTCAGAGGTAATGTTAGAAAGTATTTTTTCACACAGAGGGTTGTGGATGCATGGAACAGCCTTCCTGAGGAGGTTTTGGAGACAGGAACAGTGGGAGAATTCAAGAATGCATGGGACAGGCATAAAGCAATTCTAGTGGGGGGTAGAAGGAAGTAAGCTGTTGATTAACTAGAATCTGCAGCTTATCCATCAGGTAGGGAAATGATCAGACTGGGTGGGCCAAGTGGTCCTTATCTGCCATCAAAATTTATGTTTCTATGAATGTGTAGTGTTCCTCACCAAGTTTGCCATTAAGTATAATATAATGTCCCATAGGTCTTCTATAATAGTACAGGGTTTAAAAAGTAAGTTTATTTTAAATAGAATTAATACCCTAGTTTTCTTTGAGCTGTCACCTGCTCTGAAAATCTGCCCCATCCATGAACGTGATGTACTGGTTTGCACCTCCCACTCACCCCCAGGATGATGATGATGCAGTCGAAAGGCAAGCAAGCCCCAGATCTCTATTTTTATAAACCAGTCTCTTGAGTCTGACTTTCTGTAGAAGGGGTCAGTGTGTTTATTGTATGTCACCAATTATTTTAGCATATCAACGGGACTCAATATGGAATGTAACATGAAGCAATGGGAAAAAACAAGAGCACCAGGCAGTCCAAAGTGACCACTTCACTACTGCTGCTACTACCACTACTATCAGAGGAGAAAATAAAGCTATGGTTATATAAGAAATAATTATTCATAGGTGCATTAGGTAATAAAATAAATGATCCCATCAGAATGAGAAAGTGACTGTGTGTGAGATCAGGGACTTGGCTGCCAGAGTTGCTACCACTACGTGATGACATGAACGTGATGTACTGGCTGCACCTCCCACCCACCCCAGGATGGTGATGATGCAGTTAAAAGGCAGGCAAGTCCCAGATCTCTATTTTTTTAAACCAGTCTCCTGAGTCTGACTTTCTGTAGAAGGGGTCAATGTGTTTTTTGTATGTCACCAATTATTTTAGCATAGCAATGGGTCTTGGTCTGGTGATGCAGTCAAAAGGCAGGCAAATCCCAGATCTCTATTTTTAAGCAGTCCAGTGAGTCTCAAAATTGAAAGCTAACGTGTCAGTCCACAGCTGCAGTACAGGTACTGCTGTCAGTGTCATCTTCTTCAAGATCAGCATCACATGTAGCCAAAATTTGGCAAGCTAACCTTCAAGAATTTTAGTTTCTCCACATTGTCTGGTGTTAATCTTGTTCCTTTATCAGTCAAAACAACCCCAACAGAGATAAATAAATGCTCAGAACAGACACAGGAGGGTGGACATCCAATATACTTACAAGCCAGGGCAGCCAGCTTTATTCAGCATGATTTTTTCTCTTGCCAGTAAGCTAAAGGATCATCCTTAATACTAATGTTGGGTTCAGACAGATATGCATCTACCATGCTTACTACTGAGCAGGAATTTTCTCCTTGTGGAATTTCAATGTCCTGCAGCTGACCCCAAATGTCATCCTCCTCATTGTCTGCTTCTGTACTGTTTTTTTGAGCAGTCTTTTGAATTTGAGGTGGTGTCATTGTAGTACTGCTTGCCAATCCTCCTAATGAAATCTCATCTACTGCATCAATCAAAAGCTGCCTATAGTTTAACTCCTCCATATCGTCAGAAACCACATCAGGAAGGTGTTTGTTCCAGAAACATGGATCTAGTAATGTTGCTAAGAGATATCCCTTGTTCCGTGTCATGGATGATAATTTCTCATCATTGCTAAGTCTGGTAAGCATGTTATTGACTAGAGATTGGTTCATATCTAAGTTGCTTCTTATTTTCTCCAACCTTTTTTTGATAAGTAGAATGAGTGAAATAACTTGACTAAGGGATGCCTTTTCTACACTGACCTCTTTTGTAGCATTCATGAATGGTTTCAGAATGTGACACAACTGCTCCAGCAGAGATCATTGAGTAGAATGGAGTACAATGCCCTCCCCGATATCATTGTACATGATATACTCAATGATAGCTACTGTACCTTTTGTTCAAGGATGCGTTCAATCATAAAGTAAGTTGAATTCCACCTTGTTGCTACATCCTGAACAAGCTGGAGATGAGGAAGACATTTGTCCTTCAAGTTATCAGCAAGGATGTCATGGGCTTTTACCAAATTGTTGAAGTGGCCACACACTTTGCGCACTGTACCCACAGTGGTTGATATTTCCTGGTCATTATCCAAGAAGCTTTGAATGATTAGGTTAACACAATGGGCAAAACAGTTTATATGTACATAGTTGCTATCGTGAAGTGCTTTTTATGTTGTCTTGCACATGCACAAGAAACATATTTTGGTAACTTAGAATAACAGGTTTTGGAGGTGCTGTCCTGTAGTGACCAGTGGCCCCACTCCTTTTTCGGGCTGGGCTCTGTGGCAAGAATTAGACTGCACTCTGTCAAAAATTTGTTGTGCGTGGAAGGGATGCCCAATCCCCCTTGGCTCATGCTGCCCCCCCAAAAAGCACATTGTGTGGCCGATGGGGGTGCCCAATCCCTGTTGGCTCCAGCTCCCCCCCCAAACAAAAAAACAGGTGGCAAGCTGGGAGCCCACCCCAGCGTGCTCATGCCCCCCCAGCACACTGTATGGCTGATGGGGTGCCTAATCCCCATCTGCTCCAGCCCCCCCAAAGAAACACCCAGGTATGCTGGCACACTCTGGGAGCCCACCCCAGCATGCCCAAAGCATCCCACATTGCTGTGTTATATGCATGGATTGCGTAGTTTCCATGCACACTCGTAACTTGGAGAATATTTAATATTTTCACTCCAGATTTCCCACATTGCCATTTTTGCACACCTCCTTAAGAACAGTACAGTTGTCATTTCTCATATCCTGCCCAAAATGTGGTTTCGAGCTACTGGCACAGAATGGTGCAATCTCTGTGGGACATCAACGTTCAGGACAGATTAACAAAATTACAGTACCACTGTTCATGAGCAGAGGTCCCAAATGCTTTCATGAGGTAGGGTGAGAAAAATCCCATGTTGAAAATTTGGAGTGCAAATACCAACAAATGCCCAGGGCATTAGAGTTTCTAACCATAACGTCCCACCCTATAGAGACTAATCGGCAACAGTGGTGTGACTTTAGACTGTCGGTTCTAATGCTCATGCCATTCCACCCCACCCCCACCCTGCAGCCCACAGCCCCTACTTGCATACTGTGTGACTCTGAGCAAGTTACTTAACTTCCTTGTGCTCCCAGGTCACACCTGGAATCAAGCTTCAGCTTAGTGTGCCTCTCCTGATTAAACACCCCACAATGATTCCACAAGTGAATATGAAAAAGAGAGATAACCTCTTTTCTATAAGAGCAGCAAAAGCCTGAAACCTGCTCCCTCAAAATATTGTTGATTCCCAGATTTGCAGCTCAGAGCCTTAAACCACTGTGCTATATTGCCTCCTTAGTTGTTTATTGTGATTTCTGAGAGAAATGCAATTGTGTGAAAAGTAAAGATTGCACTGTTGGGCAAGAATGGAATTCTGGAGGATTCTAAATAGCTGTAAGAGGTCACCCCTTTTTTATCTTTTCATCTAGTGTTACTAAACCTGTTCTATGTAATCTTTCTTCGTATGTATATTTTTTAGTTTTGGTATTAATTTGTTAGCCCTATGCCGTACATGTTTTATTAGACAGATGTCTTGTTTTAAACGGGGATTCCAAAAAGGGGAATAAAAATCTAAATGTTTTCTATACAGTGGTATAATACAGTATGAACTTCCATTTGTAAAAGAGCGTTTGATATGGCTGAGTATCATATTTGCTGTTTGAGATTGTTTTTACAGTGACCTGCTGCAGAGAGTGAGTTATTAACAATGACCCCTAAATCGCACTCCTTGGTAACTGTTCTAAGTGGATTATTATTTATGATATATTGATTTTTATTTTATTTATCAAGTCTAGGATTACAAATACCTTTGAGCCAAGGCTCTTTTACAAAGGTTCCACGTCAGAGAAATACAAATTATGGGGAACATCAAGACAGATGTTACAACAATGTGGACATAGCAAACAGAGTACAGATTAATACAATTCAAGGGTAGCACTGTAAGCAAGGCAGCCAGCGGCATTTGTCAGAAAAAATAGACAACAGATAAGAAGTGCCAGAGTCATAGGGAAAGGGAAGGGGGGGGAGGAATGAAGGTAGGGTGGGGAGAGGGTGAAAAGTGCAGGATTGGGTATACCAATATGTGAGGATAGAATCCAGTGAGGAGGGGAGGGGGGACCACTAGAGCAGGCAGGGAAGTGGAGAAACAAGGTTAAGTTGGGCAGTCACAGGAGCTGTTGGTAGTGAGATAGTCCCGGAGCCTAGTTTTAAACATACCAATTATTGCGGCAGAGGAGATGGTGGGGCTGAGGCCATTGAACCAGAGTGGCGCTCGATAAGCAAAAGAGTGTTGTCCCTGTGAAGTGTGACAGTGGGGGACTTTCAGTAGCTGTAGTGTGGATCTCCGAAGACACCATTTGTTAATTCGGTGTTGTAACAGAGTTGAGACCCCAGGGGGTGCAAGGCCAAGGAAGATTTTTTTTCACCATGGAGCAGGTGAGAAACTTGATGCAGTTTGATAGTTGGAGCCAGCCAGTCTGGGTGTACAGGTCACATGTGTGGGTGAGATGGTGAGCACCAGTGATGAGCCGACATGCCTTATTTAAGGCAGTTGAGAGGTGTCTAAGGGTTGTGGTTGTGGTCGAGCTATGAATGATGAGACCATAGTCTATTACAGAGATTACAGAGCTCAGGACTGCAACCTTCAAAGCTTCTGGCGTGAGGTGTTGTCTGTGTTTGTAGAGGAGACCAAGCCATGTATTAGCAGCTCTAGCTACATTATCTACGTGAGGTCCATAGGAGAGATTAGGGTCAAGCTGTATCCCTAAGTATCTGAAGGACCCCACCTGATCTAGAGTGTTCCCCTGGGTAGTGGAGATAGCCAAGTGGTGTAGCTTGTGTGGGTTATGAGAGCTGCAGATGAGCACAGATTTGGTTTTCTTGTCATTGAGGACCAGTTTATAATTAAGAAATCATGTCTCTACAAAACTGAAACCAAGTTAAAGGTTGTGTTGAAGAGTTGCAGGATCTTTGTGAGTGGAGAATACAACAGCATCATCGGCATATAGTATGATCTGCTCAGAGCAGTGGTAAGGGAGGGAGTTTAAGAAAAGGCTAAAAAGGAGGGGGCCCAGTATGGATCCCTGTGGGACACCCGAGCAAACAGGCAGGGTGTCAGAAAGAGCGTCCGCAGTTTTTACTCTCTTCGACTGATTTTCTAAGTAGCTTTTAAACCAGAGAGAAGAGTCAGGTGATAGCCCAGCATTCAGTAGTTGGTCAATTAGTATTCAGTAGTACTGTATCGAAGGCCTTGGAGAGGTCGACGAAAACGGCCCCTGTGAGAAGGCCATTGTCAAGGGATTTGTGCAACTCTCCAGTGAACTCAAGAAGGGCTGTGGTGGTGCTGTGACCTTTCTGGAAACCATGTTGCTGTGGACTAGGTATATTGTATTTATCCAAGTGGTCGGTAAGTTGATCAGCCACGATGCACTTGAGTGCCTTAGAGAGTGGGGGCAGTATGGAGATAGGGTGATAATTTGAGTGATTCGTCTTATCCCCACTTTTATGGACGGGTGTCATGGTGGCTGTTTTCCATAAGTCTGGGAATTTTCCACAGCTGAGAGAGAGAGGTTTAGGATTTTTGTTAATGGATGAATGACCTCATAGAGGGTGAGCAACAGAAGCTTAAGGTCCAGGGTGTCGCTACTAGATCTAGATTTAGAGATAGCTGCAGTAACATAACGGCGAGCTTCATTCAGCCTTACCTCCTGAAGTAGAAGAGGGATGGTTAGACTGAGGGCTGAGTATTTGGAGTAGGCCCTGTTTTCGAAAATGTCATGGGGTAGGAAAGCACTAAGGTCTGAAAAAGCCGTGTTAAAGACGTTTGCGATCACCTTGGGGTCGAGGGTTGAAGATCCATCAACCATTAACATGGCCGGAGAGGTTTTTGGCTGCTTCCCTGTGACATCCTTGATATTGTCCCAGAAAGCAAGACCATTTCCCCATGAATTGGTGAGAGCGTCTTTGTAATAGGTGGATTTCATTAGCCGGATAGCTTTTCTGCAGGCATTTCATGCTTGTTTGTAATTTTGGATGTCCAGTTGTTTGCCAGTGGCCCTGGCAACTGCCCAGAGGTGGTCCCTTAGTTTCAGCTGTGAGAGAAGAGCCGTGGTGAACCATGGGTTAGAGAGAGATTTTGTTTTGTGCCTTTTAGCAGGGGCAAAGAGGTCACAGGCTTTGTTGAAAATTGAGATGAAGTGATCAAGGGCCAAGTTAACATCTGTTGCTTCATAGATGGGTAGCCAGTCTTGTAGGAGCAGGTATTGTTTGAGATGTGGAAGTTTTCCACGAGGAAGGACTCTGTTAGCGATAATTTTGGGAGGGGGCTTAAGGAATTTGTAAGACCATGCACACATGACTGGGGAGTGGTTACTGAGAGAGTCTGGAAGAACGGTCGTACGAGAAATCCTTCTCAGGTGAGTGGTGAGGACCCAATCCAAGAGGGTACTGGTGCCAGTCTTGTAGTTAATCCTAGTAGGGGAGTTTACCATTTGTGTGAGGTTAGCAGCTGAGATGGAGTCTTTATAGGCACTGGCGCTCGATGCTAACCAGTTTATGTTGAAATCCCCTAGTAGAATAAGTTCAGCTTCAGGAGAATGAGAGTTGATAAAGTTTAGGACATTGTTGAAGCCATGTTTAGGGTTCCTGGGTGGGGTGTATATGGAGACAATAGTCAGGGTTTTATGGTTGGGACCTAGGACGATTTTTATTGGCAGAATCTGGGCCGAGGCAGAAAGTGATGGAGTTGCTACAGGGTGCCATGACAGGGAGTCTTTGATATAGATTGCGCAACCACCGCCTTTTTTGGATATCTAGTCCAGGAGTAGGAGATATTGATAATGCATGTTTCTATGTCCCCAATGGAGGGCCACACATTTATCAGTATTTAACATAATTTTATTATCTTTTGTCCATTGTATAATATTGTTTAGATCATTAACTAGTGATATGTGTTTGGTTAGTATATTTACCTCAGCTCCAATCTTAGTACCATCAGCAAATTTAACAAGATGGTTATTAATGTTTTTATTGATATCACTAATTAATACGTTAAACAGGGTGGGTCCCAGGAACAAGCCCAGTGGCATGCCATTGGTCATCTCCAATACAGGTGAGTTTCCCATTAATCCTTACTTGTTGAGTTCTTCCAAGTAACCAATTGCTAACCCAGTTTACTAGTTGGCAACTTAGCCCAATGTTTACTAATTTTTCAAGACATTCTAGGTGGGGGACTCTGTGAAATGCTTTACCAAAGTCCATTAATATATATCAACAGGAATCCTATTGTCAAGGCAAGTGCTTATATGATTGTAGAACAATATTAAGTTGGTGGTGCATCACCATCCCTGAGCGAACCCATGCTGCAGGTTGTCAGAATACTGAGAGGAGGCTAATTCATATTCAGTTTTGTTTTTGATTAATTGTTCAAGAGTTTCACATAAGACTGACATTAGGTTTATGGGTCTGTAGTAGTGGTGGGCGGTGGGTCTCCAATCCGCTCAGAAACACGATTAATGTCAGCAAGGCGCCTTCTCGGAGTGCTCCGTGAATCAAGTGAGTACTTTGATTATAATGAGGAACGCAAAGTCCTTATTGGAAGCAATGACTTTGTGTTAATCCGCCTCCCCAGACCACTACTCTGCCAAATTTAAGGCGAAGTGCATTCCGGGCAGTGCACTTCGCCTCACTTTGCCTTGTTTTTGAGCTCCAAAGGTGAATGTTGCAGTGATTCATGGGATTTCAGGTCACATGGGCTCTATATTGATCTGCACACCTCAGTTTGGGATAGTATGAGTAGGAAAGAGTAGGAGACAGTGTGCTCTGATAGCTGTCTGTGATAGGAATCTTGTACAGTAAAAGCTGTTGAAAAAGCATTTTTTCGTTTTTTGGGGATCCAACTTTAGTTCATCGATTGTAGGAAACCCTCCTGTGCTCATATCATCGAGCGTTTTTGTGTGGATTTTGAATGTTAATTTAAAACATTGAGTGTGTGTGGTGAAAGACAGTGAAAGTGTGCTTTGGGGGAGGGGCGTATCTGTGGTGTAGGTAGATTTAAGTTGGAGAAATAGTGATTTGTTTGTTTTTTGGTTATATTTTTGTTATATAACTGACTGTGTTAAAGTACACACAGTAATATTGTCAGTAATAACAGAAATTTTCTTGCTGCTTGTTGTGTGGATGTGGTGCAGCAGTTCATAAGTTCAGGTTGTTTACATTACAAATTCACAATACGTAACGTGGCATAGTACTGAACTTTTGCATTTGCTACGCATTCCTCGTTCAGCATTGTACACAAACTGTTCTATGTGTGAGTGTCTGTGCAGTGTTGTGTGCATCAAATAATACACCTTTTATTGTGCCACAGACTAGTGTAATTGCAGGTGCAGCAGTGTAAACCTGCTATCCAATGCAGCTGCCTGATTTTGTACTGCAACCGTGGTATCTGTTCTTAGTTTTGCTGCTAGTGCCGTAAAAATCAGTACTGTCTGCATTCAGTGCTCCCCCCCACCCCCACGTTCAAAAGGTATTTTGTACCAGATGGGATTGGTTTTGTGATCTCATCAACACCACTGGCTACTGAAGTTGTTTTAATTCCGTGACAGTCTCAGAGTAGTCTCTTATCTTTTGCTGAAGCCACAGTTGTTTATTTGGCGTCACATCCAGCATCCCTCCAATCAGAGAGTGAGCGTATCAAAATCTGAATTTGGTTATAATATTTGTGGTTCATCCCCAAAAATGCCTAGAAAAAGAGACATGCAAGCAAAGCTGTTTCTCACCATGGCAATGTTGGCAGTGAGATGGTCTGTGGCTGTGGTAGTAGTACGCAGACAAAGAAGTACATTGCTGATGCTAGGAAAGGTATTTCTCCTGCAATGTTTTTTACAGCCCAATCAGTAGCTTTACTTATAGTTGGAGGAGATGATGTTTTCCCAGCTGGTGGTGTTAGTGTTATTGGTGTTAGTGGTGGTGGAGGTAGTATTAGTATTGTTGCGTCAAGTTCTAATTTCGACCAGTGTACCGTATCCAAAAATACTGAGTGTGAAGCAGTGCAAGTGAGTGGCAGCGTAGATGATGTCATACTTCCCAGTAACATCCCAGTAACTGAACCTGAGGATTCTGATAATCATGTCAACGATAGCATACATTGTGATATTCCGTCCACCGTGGTACTTAAAGTCACGCATTTTCCATGCAGTGATTCACAGTGTGGTGAAAAAATATCAGGTGATGGTGGTGTAGATGCTAATGATGAATATGATGATGATGATGCTAGCATCCAAGCAGAAGATGTGGATGTGTGTGACGCTGATGAATATGATGATGATGTAATTGACCCCAGTTGGGAACTGGAGAAAAAGAAATTAAAAGTGACTGTGTCTGAGTCTGTTTGCAGGAACCCCCCCCCCCCAATAAAAACTTGTGATCACCGGTTTTAGTTGATGATGATGATGATGACTCAGTATTCAATATAATAGGTAGTCGTGGTGGACAGTTGCAGTCCAGGTGTGCAGTGCCCAAAACATCATGTGCCCCCCCCACTTCAGTGCTTAAAATAACAGACTTAAATAAGCCACATCATGGACATGTTAAAAGCAGAGCATCACAATCCCTTGTTTGGGATTCTTTGGTTCAAGATGCAAATGATGATTCAGTTGCAATCTGCCAGGTTTGCCATGTGCATGTGAGTCGAGGTAAAAAGGTGAGCCATGTGGGCACAGGAGGACAGCATACGCATCTTAAGAATAGGCACTTGGCACAGTGGACCCAGCACAAGCTGGCAGCTAATACCACAGTGGGGCATTCACCCACATTACTGGCAACCACAGCCAGCATGTTATCCCCTTCCATGACTGTTAAGCTCAGTAGGAAATTAAACATGTGCAGTAGTGCAGTAATAAAAGCAGAGGATTACTACAGGCATGATGAGGTGGAGGACCATAATGACTTTGAAATGTTGTCCACTGCTGGTGAGAGTAGCAGCTTTTGTGGTGGTGGTGAATGCAGTATGTCTAGTGCAAGTGGTACATCAACCCTGGTTGGCAAATCTGGCAAAATAACAGCATTTCTGGGTTTGTCATCATCACCTGTGCAACCGTCTTCATCAAATGTCCACACTCCACCCTCTGCCAATGCCATTCATTACAGAGTACAACCATTTGTGATTAACACACCCCATGTAAAACGTTTAAGTCAGCCCACGTTACAGAGTGTTTTTGTGCATAAGCTGAAGTACCCCCCCCCAAATCATACAGTGTCACATGAACTCAATGGTGCTGTAGCAGAAATGCTGGCAATTGATCTTTTGTCCTTCTCCTTTGTGGATAATTCTGGGGTCCGGGGGTTTGCTGCACGTGTCTGTCTGAAATGAAGAGTCCCATCCAGGACATACTTTTCTACCCATGCTGTCCCCGAGTTGTTCCGCACTGTGTCCGACTCAGTAAGACATGCTCTTCAACATTCCTCCTCCCCATTCATCCATTTAAGTATGGATATGTGGACAAGTGGCAAAACAGCGGGGATTTCATATTTGTGTATAACTGCACACTGGGCGCAAGTGCCGGGGGTTGTTTGTGATGTTGGTAGTGGGAATAATCAGTGCAGTAAGCTGGATTGTCGTGGTAGCAATCTTCCAGGAATTCGACAGCATGCAACGATTGCTATGCACAGTGTGACCTGTTCACACCCTGGTGAGAACATGTTGGATGTGGTACTGACTGAAATTGACAGATGGCTAAACCCTCTGTCTCTGAGAGCTGGGTTCATAGCAAGTGACAATGGGTCAAATGTGGTGAAATGCATCACGAATGGTGTTTTTTTTTCATGTTCCATGCATGGCCTACTGTTTAAATCTTGTGGTTCAGGAGTTTCTGCAGCACCCTGATATAAAGGAAATGCTGACCATTGCACGACGTATCTGCTCTCACTTTTCAAGATCTGGAAATGCCTGTGACCAACTGCGGCAGTTGCAGATACAAAACAGCCTGCCTCAGCACCGCTTGAAGCTGGAAGTTGTCACCTGATGGAACTCCACTTTATACATGGCAGAGAGGTTGTATGAACAATACAAAGCCACCTCAGAATATCTTGCTATGCACACTAGCTGTGACAGTTCCGGGGCCTCCATGTCTATGACGACTGAACAGTGGCGCCTCATGGACTCTGTAATAACAATTTTGCGGCCTTTTGAACATGCCACACAGGCAGTGAGTGGCGAGTCTGCCTCCATTAGCCAATCAATTCCACTGCTGCGGGTGCTGAGGCAGACATTGGTGAATGTACAGCATAGCCTTGATATTGCCAGAGACGGTGGTAGCAGTATGTTGCTGCAACACATGCTGACAGTATTCGACCAGAATCATCACGTTGTGAGCATTCAGCGTAGTGACAACTTTACCATAGCAACAATGCTGGACCCATGATACAAACATAGAATTGCATCAGTACTGGAGGGAGGGCCTGAACAGGTAAAAAATATCAGTGGTCAACTGGTGTGCTTTGTTCATGGGGCACAGAAGTCACGTGCCAAGGTCAGCAAACCTCAGCAGCATAATCCGGCTGAAGGTGTACCTGGAGGACCATCAAGCATATCCTGCAAGGGGAAGGGGACTGCAGTTCCAGGTGGTCTGTCATCCAAAGTGGCTGGCATCAACCCGCTTTGGGAGGCTTTGTCCCAAGTGGGTATCTGTGAAATAAATGATTCAGGAGAACAGGATGATGCATCAGAGAATGGTTGAATCATATTTGTCTGAAAACAGGCATCTGACAATAACTGAAGATCCTGTTTTGTACTGGAGTGGAAAGGTCAGTGAATGGCCAGAGTTGACTGCAGTGACACTGAAGTACCTCACATGCAGTGTAAGTGTTGAGAGGGTATTCAGCTCAGCAGGTGCAATAGTCCGGGATCATCGGACAAACCTGTTTCCTGCAAATGTTAGTTTGCTAACATTCATTAAAATGAATGAGGCTCACATTCCAGCACAGACTGCAGCCTCGGTATTCATTCCCCGGCCTGGTCATGGTGGTCTTGCTGATGTGGAAATGGAGCATCCTGATGGCACTGGCAGTTGCTGCCTGAAACAGCCCACCACTAACGTAGATGACAACACAATGGAGAAAGAATTTCCCAGTGGTCAGACTTCAGACATCAATGACTGTGAGGGCAGCTTTCTTTATGAGGATGCTGATGTGGTTAATGTTGGCAGGTTTTAACTGAAGTTTTTAAAAGGTGGCGTGCCACACCCGGACCACCATCACCGGGACTGATGTTAGCCACTGCCACCATGAGTCTGCTTGCCCTCCGGACCACCACCACCACCGGGACTGATGTTAGCCACAACCACCACTGCCACCATGAGTCTGTCTCCTGGACCACCACCACCGGGAATGATGTTAGCCACTGCCACCATGAGTCTGTCTGCCCCCTAAACCACCACCACCACCACCAGGACTGATGTTAGCCACTGCCACCATTGCCACCATGAGTCTGTCTCCTGGACCACCGCCACCGGGAATGATGTTAGCCACTGCCACCACTGTCACCATGAGTCTGTCTGCCCCCCGGACCACCACCACCAGGACTGATGTTAGCCACTACCACCATGAATCTGTCTACCCCTGGACCACCACCACTGGGAGTGATGTTAGCCACAGCCACCACTGTCACCATGAATCTATCTGCCCTCCGGACTACCAGCACCACCAGGACTGATGTTAGCCACTGCCACCATTAATCTGTCTGCCCCCTGAACCACCACCACCACTGGGATTGATGTCTGATGTTAGCCACTGCCACCACTGCCACCATGAGTCTGTTTGACCCCCGGACCACCACCACCAGGACTGATGTTAGCCACTGCCACCACTGCCACCATGAGTCTGTCTGCCCCCCGGACCACCACCACCAGGACTGATGTTAGCCACTGCCACCATTAGTCTGTCTGCCCCTTGAGCCACCACCACCAGGACTGATGTCTGATGTTAGCCACTGCCACCACTGCCACCATGAGTCTGTCTGCCCCCCGGACCACCATCACCGGGACTGATGTTAGCCACTGCCACCATGAGTCTGTCTGCCCCCCAGACCACCACCACCAGGACTGATGTTAGCCACTGCCACCATGAGTCTGTCTGCCCCCCGGACCACCACCACCGGGACTGATGTTAGCCACTGCCACCACTGAGCCTGAGTCTGTCCAGACCACCACATCCATCAGCCAGAGACACAAAGTTACTTAATATTTAAACCATAAAGTGAGTATGTGTGCTCATGTTTGTTATGCTGCTTTACTTCCTTTAGTTGTATGTCTTGTTTTCTGTAGTTTTTCAGAGCTGCAGTGCTAAAACACATACTGTACACTTCTTTTGTTTCTTTTACAGGATAACAAAAAAAGGCTCCATCACTAAAATTCATTGAGAATGGTACTGTAGCTGTACCGAACAGAGAGGAAGCGATGTAATATCCATGTGAAATCCATTCTGGTATGTATGAAGATTTTATTTCATCCATTTCATTGTTTTGTAAAGACTGCAGCAAATATTGCACACAGGTTGTGTTAGTTGACAAGATGTGGATTTGAAATGTAACTTGACTTTAGATTGAGATTTGAGAACCAGGGAGGGACACATAACAATTAAGTTGTAAGAAGTCATTCATTTCTTTTTTTAGGAAACTTCCAGATGCTTTATTGTTCTGTCAAGTGACGTTATCCAAAAAAGTTCTTCAACATCAGGCTCCCCCCTCCCCTGAGTTTGGGCACACATGCAACACGTAGAAGTCATTTCATTAGATGACCATGACCATCCTAACACAACCGGACTCCAGAAGGATGCTGATGAAATCTGTGAAGAAGTAACAACATAAGAAACCATTAGAGACAAACCTGCAAATATGATTCCTCCAACCCCCACAAAAAAAAAGTACTTACCTTCATGTGCTTGAGAGTTATCCGTTTCCAATTTCAGCGCAAAAAAATCTCATTGAGCACTGGAAGGTGCACACCAACAGTTTCTGTGTGACCTGTGATGCAGAACAATACCATGAGTACATGTCCATGTCAACCCCTCCTGACCTACAAAATACAACACAACCAGTATATATATATATATATATATACACACACAACACAACCGTGTGTGTATATATATATATATATATATATATACACTCACCAAGGCTACTATTAGTGTACAGCCAAAGGGCACCCTTCAATCCAGTTGAGATGATCACATTGCATTTGCTGGAATTGTCTCACAGAACACATTGGACCAGCAACACGACGCTCACAGTCATCATTTCATCCTGGAGTATGTGCTGAAACACTCTCATTCCACTGTGTTAACACTTGTCGATTTTCTGCACACAAGCAGGATACATTTTGGGCTGGCAGAAAAAATCTGGGGACTCTGTGCCACTTCTGCGTGCATGACTGAGTGCGCCATTAATTCTGGAGGACTTTGTATGTGCTAAAACACTCTCATTCCACTGTGTTAACGCTTGTCAATTTTCTGCACACAAGCAGGATGCATTTTGGGCTGGCAGAAAAAATCTGGGGACTCTGTGCCACCACTGCGCGCATGACTGAGTGCGCCATTAATTCTGGGGGACTTTGTATGTGCTGAAACACTCTCATTCCACTGTGTTAACACTTGTCAATTTTCTGTACACAAGGAGGATGCATTTTGGGCCAGCAGAAAAAATCTGGGGACTCTGTGCCACCACTGCGCGTATGACTGAGTGAGCCATTAATTCTGGGGGGACTTTGTATGTGCTGAAACACTCTCATTCCACTGTGTTAACACTTGTCAATTTTCTGCAGACAAGCAGGATGCATTTTGGGCCTACAGAAAAAATCTGGGGCTCTGTGCCACTTTTGTGTGTTCTGTGATTTTTGCTGTGAGCGCATGATGTCATACTGACATTTTTACAATTAAAGCAGCATTGCAAGAATGTTCTCACAGTTTTGAACTGTACTTTTTTATGCTACTTTACATTGCCACAGCCTCCACTAGGTACCTCCAAGTCATGACTTGAATGATAAGATTCTTGTCACAATTTATGTCTGATTTACTTACTTTACTTTTTTTGATGTATGAAAAAAAATGAGCATGCCTTCCAATATTGTTCGGACCAGGTTTGTATTTATTTTCAGCTGCTTTTCAATAACTATTGTTCTGTGGTGTCATAAAATAGCGCCTGATGCATAACTGTTAATTAACAACAGAAGTGATATATAACAGCTGCTTGATGTGATGGAGAAAAGCAGAGGAAAACAATGACAAAGACCTGGTCAGCACCAATTTAAAAGGAATGCTCCTTTCATTATTTCATATATGAAAAAAGGTAGTACAGCAGACTCAACTACTGCAAATTCTCGTATCATTCCAGTCAGTCAGGATGTAAGTAAAAGAAGTTGTAACATAGCATTAACAAATATAGGTCAGAGTTCTCAACAGATTGTTACGCTGCTGCTTTACAGAGATTCACCACATTACATAGTTATTGTGATGCACATAAACTAATATGTGGGGGCATTACTCCCACTGGAATATTTCTTGCTCGACAGAGTGCAATATATCTCTGTGAAAACCGCCCATAATTTCATTACAGTGAGTCACGTGATGAAGGAATTACCATCAGAAAAGCCACCCACATTCTGCCCCCCTTTCTCAGCAATGTTAGGATGTGATACCAGGGGGAGCACGGGTGCATGCTCCACTATAGTGAATGTCAGGCAGCTATACCAATGTTTCCTTATGTTATAAGGTTGACCTTGTGGTGAAATGTGGGAATGTTTCCACTAACAAGGCTCTTCTTACTGGAAACATGCCCACACGTTTCACCACAAACTGACCATTATAACATAAAGAAACATTGGGAAACCTGCCGGACAATCAGATATTCACTGTAAGGAGCATGCGCACACGCTGTCCCTGCCATCATGTCCTAATGGTGCTGAGAAGGGAGACAGAATGTGGGCAGATTTTCAGAATGGGAATTCCTCCATCACGTGACACTGTAATGAAATTACGGGCGTTTTTCACAAAAATGTATTGCACTATGTGGTGCAAGAAAGATTCTCCTGGAAAGGAAAATGTGTATGATTAAATAACAACAAAGAAAAAACACACAAAAACAGTACAGCGCGGTAGTGGGGTGGGGTCAGGGGTGGGGGTGGGGGCAGAAAACAATCCCCTCACTTACTGGCTCGTGGGATGCCGTGGTGTTCCAGCAGCAGGTGTAGCATTGAAACTATTTGCTGCTGCTGTGATTCTACTCTGTTCACCTGCTGCTGCAAAGCACTGAACTGCTCATTATTTTCTTCAAGTGCTGCCCACACCAGGCCAATGTCAGACTGTGTTGCAGGGACTGTGGCGGGGTCCACTGCAGTGGGGAATCCAGGTAGTGGGGGTGGTGGCGGACAGAGTGGTGCTGGTGGCTGTGGTGGCAGTGGTGATAGTGGTGGAGCAGCTGCTGTAGTAGCCCTCTTCCTGCTGTGGTGGTGACTGTGAGGCACAACTCCCACGCCAGCAGCACCCTCGACCACTGCCACAGAATGGCAAGCAGGTGGATGCCTGGCCCCTTCCGTGGCAGCCTGCCACTCTGCCCTGTGGTGGTTCAGCATGTGGGTGCACTGGCCACCAGTCCCCAAATGTGTCCCACAGGGCCACGGTGCACCACCATACCACACACATGGCACACCACCACTGTGCTGTCTTCCCCCGCACATTTAAAAAACTCCCACACTGGGGAGCTGCAGGGGGGACCAGACACAGTCCTCTCATGAGTCCCACCACCACCACCTACATTTTCCGGGGCCACCTCCTGTGGCTGTGGATGTGATGGAGGGGGTGCTGCTGGAGCCCCAACAGCTGCTGCTACCGTTGGTGGTGGTAGTAGCAGAGAAGGTGGATGCACAGCAGCCACTGGTGGCACTGGTGCTGCTGCTGCTCCTGTTGCTTCAACGGGGGATGCAACACTGGCCAGGAGTCGGGAGCAGTCCAACATGACATGACTGCCCTGCCTCCCACAGGTCTGCACTCCCCTCCTACCGTGCCCACGGGCCAGTGACTCGCCTTCTCCTAGGTCCATCCTCCTGAAGTCCATGGGCCGACACACACACACACAGACAGTGGACACACACACACACATTCAGTCACACACACACAAAACAAAACAAGACAAAACTTTTCCAAAAAAATTCACTAACAAAAAAAAAACACAAATACAATAAAAAAACTAAATAAAGATATAGCTTTTAAAAAAGCTGTTGGTTTTCTTCTGGAACTGAAATGCAACAAAGTGGCAACAAGGCAATCAAGCACTGTAACTCTTCACCTCTCACAAATGCTTTCTCCCTCTACAAATGCAAAGGAGAAAGTGAAACTGCTTCTGTGACTCACTTCCTTCCTGCCTGCCTAAAGCATGTGACTTACAGTACTGCAAGCCATGTGATGTGCCTATTCTCTTCTCACTTGGCCTTACTTCGCGTTAAGGCATAATGGCAATGCAAAGTGGTAAAGGCATAATGGCAGCGCAAAGTGGTAAAGGCATAATGGCAACGCAAAGTGGTAATAATAATAATGCAAAGTGAACACTTTTCAGTGCCCACTTCGCAGGCGGATTAAAAATCTGCTGCATCCCTTGTCTGTAGTTGTTTACCTTATCTCTTTCACCTTTTTTAAAAATGGACACAACTATAGATTTTTTCCAGTCCTTTGGACATGGCCTGAAGTGATGGATTTATGAGGTTAATGGGTCAGCTAAAGTTGTTACTGCTTCCACTAACATTTTTGGATAAATTCTGTTAGGGTCTGGTAAAGAATTAACCCTATGTTTCTTTAAGGCAGTTATAGTTTCCTCCACAGTAAAGGGGGGAGGGAGGGGTGGATGATGATGGTCCAGATGTCCACACTTGTATAGATTGAGGGTTGTAAACAGAACAAAAGTAATTGTTAAATGCTGAAGCTTTTTCATGGTCATTGTTTATTTGAAGCTTTTTCATGGTCATTGTTTATTAATTTATTGTTATTGCTGATTTGGCCGATCCCCTGCAGAGTATTATTTTTAGAATTAGCATAGGCATAGAACACTTTATTGTTGTCCTTTGTGTGGGCAATCTGGAATTCAATGTTATGCTTTTCCAATTTAATGAGTTTCTTTAGTTAGTTTTGTCGGTATTTGTAATTATTATAGTTAACTTCAGTGTTTACTTTTTTGGAGTTTGGCATAAGCTTTTTCCTTAATTTTGATCTGTTTTTTGACAGTGTTAGTTAGCCATGGTGATATCCTGCCCTGACTGTTATATTTGGTTTTCGTAGGGACATATTTATTTTCAGCTTCATTAATGCAGTCTTTTTAAGAATAACCAGCTTTCTTCGCAATTGATTTTAATTCCTTATCCCATCTAATACTGTGGTAATAATTGTTGATTAACTTAAAGTTGGTTTTATTGTAATTCTTCACATAAATGTTTTTTGTTGCCTGAATGATGCAAGTTTAATGATACCTGTAAGGGCAATGTGGTCTCTTACACCTTGTGGGGGGGGGGGCAGAGTTTAGAAGTAATGTTCTCAACTAAGTTGTCCTCATTTGTAAGAATTAGGTCCAGAGTGTTGTTGCCACGAGTTGGTACTGTCACTAACTGGGTCAACCCCACAGAGACTAAGGAATTGAAGTTAACATCAGCAGGGTTGGATCCCCGTTAATAAGTCCCAATTAATATCTAAGTAGTTGAAGTCTCCTAGAATCACGACATCACCTTTATCAGCTACAGTTGCAATCTCTAAGTTTAGGGCATTGTTATATCCCATGGTTGAGTTTGGAGGTCTATAACAGTTGCTTATGATAATTTTGTGTTTATTTTTTACATGTAGTTCCACCCATACACTTTCTTTTGTTACATCCGTTGTTATAGACAGTGTGTACAGTCTTGAGTCTATACTATTCCTGATATATATACTGTACATACCCTTCCCCCCCTTTTTATCAATTTAATTTTTTGGTAAAGGGCGTAACCTGGTATTTCCTTGTGCCAGTCACTGGCATCATCCCACCAGGTCACTGTCACTGCAACTAAGTCGAGACTATCCCTGGTCATAATTGCCTCTAACTCAGATACCCTAGTGGAGTTAAGGCTTTTAGCATTTGTTGTGAGGAATTTAAATAGGCAGGGATTACTGGTACATCGATTATGTGAATTTGTTTTGGCGACATGTGTTCCTATGTTCCTATGTTCCCCTGGTTAATTAGTTTAAACAATTTGTAATGTGGCTTTTGATTTGTTTCCGCAGTTAGTTATTACGCTGCCTGCTCAAGTGTAGGCCGTCCCAGCTGAAGAGATTGTACCTTCCTTCAAACTCTTCCCTGTGGGAGAGGCATGAGTACCCCTTTTGTAGTGTCCATTTATGTAGCCATTCATTAACAGTCTTCATTTTCTTGTTTTTATAGTTACCCGCTCTAGGTACAGGGAGAAGTTCTGAGATAGTATAGTTACAGGGAGAATTTCTGAGATAGTAATGGAACAGACCTTTGCCTCAAGTTGGTACATAGTTTAATAAAATCTGCTTTAATACTATCAATGGTGGAATTGTTTATACTGTTAGTACCGAAGTGCAAAATAACCAGTGGGTTTTCTCCTGCTTTGTGAAGTATGTTATCAACCATGGGCACAATGTCAGCAATCTTAGCACGCCTGAAACTGCAGCATGCTCTATTTATTTTGTCTGTGCCACAAACCGCATGATCAATGTATTAAATCATGAAGACCCCCAATATAAAAATTTGTCTAGGG
Source organism: Neoceratodus forsteri (assembly GCA_016271365.2). NCBI lineage: Eukaryota > Metazoa > Chordata > Ceratodontiformes > Ceratodontidae > Neoceratodus > Neoceratodus forsteri. Next base: position 1,463,460,340 of record CM057449.1, read on the forward strand.
GCAGAATTCTGCATACTGACAGGTGGAACGTTATCTGGAGGGGGTAAATCCTGGTTTCCATTATTTATAGCAGGGGAGTTATTTCTATTATCAAGATTAAAACTATGTGAGGATCCAGCCTGTTGTTCAGTGGGTTCAATTACCATGTCAGTCTGAACAGTGTTAACAGTTTCAGGGGGGTTATTTCTAGTTTCCAAGGGAATAAGATGTGAAGGTCCAGCCTGTTGGTCCATACTTATAATTCCCATGTTTTTCTCAGCATTGTTAATAGTATCTTAATTTTGTGTGGGGGTGAGTGTGATCTGCTGATTTAGACTTACTTAGAGGAGTTTTAGCAAGTGGGGGAAAACGGTTTGACAGGAGAATCTCAAAATTCATAGCCCGTTAACCTTTTTTATTTTTATGGTTAGTGACCATTTCTGACCATAGTTCATCATCAACTCCAAAGTATCCTGCCTGGTCCTCTTCCCTGGTTCTCTTATCCTGCCTCTTGCTGTTTATTTCCTTGAGTGTATCTGCTGAAAACCGAACCAGATTTGGGTTAGTTACCGCAGTGTTTATTTGACTGGCTATTGATTGTCCAGCACTTTTGTTAGTCAGCTTTATTATTTTCTGCAGCATATTCTGTTGGTTGGCTTCAACATAACTAAGTTTGTCTTTGAATTTAGCAATTTCTTGCTCTAGTGCTTTAACATGTTTGCACTTAACACAGGTGTAAGGCTCAACTAAGAAGATTGGATCCAGGAATATATACATAGAACACTGACTGCATCTAATAACGATATTCCCCTACAGAGTTTTGTTGTTATCCATAGTACCAACCAGTTTATTAGGATCACAGGTACTTACAGACATATCAGCAAACACTTGTATTATTGTAATCTGTATCAAAGTTGGAACATTGCAATACTTACTAGTACTGAGGGTACTGTATCACTCTTAAGATTTCCTTAGTGGTTGTAAATAGGTTTGCCCTGGACCCCCTGGAACCCATTGGATGCAGGCAGAGACACACGCCTGTCTCCGCACATGCCAGTGCATGCCCTCGCCCTGCTCACGCTCTCGCCCCACTCATGTGGGACACTCCTTATGTCCCCGGAGGACCAGAAGTCACATGGAAGCACTTCTGGTTCCTCGCTCAATGCAAAAAGAGAGAAAAGCCCTAGTAATACCTTTTAAACCAACCACCACCTTATGCAGTGGACTTCTAAAACCAGTGGGGCATTTCCCTTGCTCCCACAGACCTGAAAAGTTGAGTCAGCAATTGTCTGCAGGGGCTAGTGGAGCTAGGCAGCCTCCACAGTCCCGGAGTACACCACATACAGTCAAGCTGTGGGGAGACACAGAGTGTCACCTCCCCCTGTCGTTACTAGACAACGGCCCAAAACCTACCCCTCACCAGAGAGATGCAGTGATGTCCACAGAAATGGAGTACCCATTTCCAAATAAAATGTACAGTATTTCAAAGGTGTTTTCAGTAGACATTCTCACCAGAGTGTTCTGGCCAAGCAATGTGTTTTGCAAAGTCATTTAGAGGGATGTTTAAGTCACCACATACCTGAAGGGAGAATTATAGACAGGCACCCACTATAATCTGTTAGTAAACTGCTGTTTGAGGAACCTCGCCAGAGATTAGTATGCTCTCCTTTCTTGGTGGTTGCCTTCTGGGCAGGTGGCTGTTTCTCAGGGAAAACCAATGAGAACAATTTTGGCAGTGTCTTCTGGGTGATGTTGGCACTGGCAAATTTGTGGGTCCCCTGGATTGTGATTTAATTATTTATTATTTATTTATTTGCTTTTGGTAACCGGGTAGGTGCACTAAGCATAGAGATGCCTATTTTCAGGTATGGGAGGGTACAAGTTGGAGTACATAGCAACAAAAAGTGTGAAACAGTACAACGATGGGAGAAACAGAGGGTTACAAGTCCAAATACAGTTCTTCTAGACAGAAAAATACAGTTTGAGACGAAAGTCAAAATAAAATAAGTGAAAATTCAATAATATTCAAAATACAAAAATAGGACAGATAGGATTTACAAAATACAATAAAAGTGCTGTTACAATTGAAAATAAGTAGAAACACAAAATATCAACTAGTGAGCGACTACAGATTAAAGATCCAAAAATGAAGTATCTGAGTAAATACATAAGTGGTATGAGCTATTCTGTGGATTTGTAGGGGAGGAGAAATATGGGCTAAAGAGGGAGGAGGAAGAGGTGGGAGTGATATAGCCTAGAAATGAGGCAGGGGATATATCCTATTGTTTTGCAAAACTTTGCTATGTAACCAAAAACACAATGTATGTCTTTATGTGACGAAGTACCTTTGGAAACGAGCCTCTGGTTCAAAGGTTGTAAACTGATTCTTAGAAATAAATAAATAAATAAATAAATATCTGCCAAGGTTTAGGACAGCAGGTCAGGTAAGGGAAAGTTTTGGGGAGAGAAGGGCAGTGGAAAGGTATGAGGTAGAGGAAGTGGAGGGTCTAAGGTGAGTGAAAGCATGCGTTGGGGTTTGAGACAAGTAGATGATTACAGTGAAGCCTCTTGAAGCAGACATGAGTGGGAGCAAGATGAATAACTTGGGAAACAGAGTTCCAATATTTAGGTGCAGCATATGAGAAAGACCATACACCCATGAAGGTTTTACATCTTGGAATGTGGAGGGGGGCTTGGTCATTGTATCAGATCCCATAGGAGAAGGTTTGTCACTGCAACATGGAGGCAAGGGATTGGGGGAGACCTAATCTAGCTATACCATCAATGAGAAATATGAAGGACTAGAGTCAATAGGCAGTAGGGGAGGGCCATTTCAGACCAGCATAAAGCTGAAAATGATGCTTGTACCGAGGGGATGCGTAGGCATAGCAACAGATATCCCACTTGTGGAGAGTAGTGTTTGATGCTCCTAAGTAGGTGACTGAGCCATAGGTTAGTGCCAGGAGCAGAATGCTTTGTGCAACAGCAAGCCTAGCTGATGGGGTAAGGGCATAACTTGTCCAGTTTTGCTCCCAAGTTTTACATTTACAGAGTTACAGGTGGCGGTAATGTGTTGATCAAAGTCCAGGGATTCATCAAGCAAGATGCCCAGGTACTTGAAAAAGCTAGTACTGACCAATGGTGAGCCATCAGAGCATGAGATTTTGAGAGGATCTTGGTTTATTCAGAGTCTGGCATGGGAGCCAACGAGCATGGAGCATGTTTTACCAACGATAAGAATGAGGTTGCTTTCGGACAGCCAGGATTGTATGTGGAGGAAATCAGAGGAGAGAGAGTGATTTATGTCTGAGATGTTCTTGGCACTGTAATAAAGAACAAGATAATCCGCGTAGAGCAGAGATGAGCAAGCTGCAGTGAGCGAGGGGAGATCATTACCGAAAATTTAAAAAAGTAGGGGGCCCAGAATGGATCCCTGAAGAACACCAATATGTGTGGTGGAGAGATTGGACATGACAGAGTTGTAATTAATGATAAGATAGCCAGTATGAAGCATTTTATATCTTATTAGAGCAACATGTAGCATCTTCTTGATTAGCTTGCAGTCAAGGTGCTTGTCATGGACAGCTGGGGTGATATCAGTAAAAATATGGAATCTGTGTCCCTCCCAGGATAAAGCTTTATCTTTTCTTGCTTGAATCTGGATTTGGACTTTATCTTGGTAGCAGAGGCATCTCTGCGTGATGGAATGGGGTCTTTCTGCCGGGGGTGGCTGAAGGCAGAGGGACTAGTTCTGTCCCTCAGCCTTTTCCAGGATCCAGATGAAGATCTGGTTGTTTCTTCTGCTACATCCTTCCTGGTCCTTGATCCTGCCTTCAGGTTTACTCACTTTTTTACTTAGGTCAGCAATCAGGGCATCATCTTTCCCCTGCTTGTCCTCAGTGGAGCTGATCCTAGCTTCTGCATTGGTCACTTACCTATTCAGGGACAAAAGGGCTGGCTTAAATGCTGTAAAGTCTGTGGCCATGTCTACTAAGGCAATTTTCATAGCTGTGAGCTCAGTAAAAAGTTAAATAAATTTCTCCAATACACTTTCCTCTGCTGCAGCTGCTGGTGCAAATCCAGTGACGAGGTGAGCTTGTGCCACTTAAGGGCTTATAATCGAGGTGGAATTAGTGAATCCCCTTGTCTTGCTGTAACATCCATCTCATTGTGTTCCCCTTCAGTCAGCATGTTAAGATTCCCTCAGTTGATGCCTGAGGTTTTTATCCACCGATAAGAGTAGTCACATATAATGAAATATAGGAAAAACAGCTGGATTTCGCTGTGTTTGACTTGGTGTTCCTGAAGCTGAGAGGAGAGCTGCTGTTTATGCTGAACATATCACGTGGCTCTCCAGTCAGCTATCTTTCTTTCTTTCTTTCTTTCTTTCTTTCTTTTTCTTTCTTTCTTTCTTTCTTTCTTTCTTTCTTTCTTTCTTTCTTTCTTTCTTTCTTTCTTTCTTTCTTTCTTTCTTTCTTCCCCTTTTCCAGGCCTAGTTCAGCTTACCAACATATTCTCTGGAAGGGTTACTGTCACAAAACCCCTAAACCCCTAATACCCCTAATAACAAAATGGGGGAGAGATACTGTGGGTTAAGCTGGAAAGGAAAATGGGGCCAGCCATCCGCACAGGTGTGGTCTATAGACCACCAGCCCAGGAGGAAGAAACAGATAGGGAGCTGATGCTAGCCATCCAAAGGATGGCAGACAAGGTGAGGTAGTACTGGTTGGAGACTTCAATATTCCAGACGTGGACTGGAGCATCCCAGCAGCAGCATCAACTAGGAGCAGATTTATCCTGGACTCCCTTCAGGGTGCCTTCCTCAAGCAACTGGTCATGGAACCAACTCGAAGGCAATACTGGACCTTGTGCTCACAAACAGGGACAGTGTGATGGGCGTAACAGTGGGGAGCACCTGGGTAACAGTGACCACCAGTCATTGTGGTTTGAAATCACAGAAAGAGCAGAACCAAACCACACAAAACACGTATCCTGGATTTTAGGGGGCAGACTTTGGGAAAATGGGAGATACTTGAAAGAGGCATTAAGGGAATGGGACGGAATCAGGGGTTGAGGAACAGTGGGCAGTATTTAAAATGGGGATTATAAGAACAACAGAATTATGCATTAAGCAGGTTAGCAAGAGGAAAAGGAAGAGGAGACCATTATGGTTTTCCAAAGAGGTAGCAAAGAAAGTGAAAGCCAAAAAGATTGCATTCAGGCAATACAAAAAGACACAGGCAGAAGGGGATAGGAAGAAGTGTACCAGGAGAAACAAAGGGAGGCAGGGAAGTCAGTAAGGGAAGCCAAAGCTCAGACAGAAGAACACATTGCAAAATCAGTGGGTAAAGGGGACAAAACCTTTTGCAGGTACATAAGTGAAAAAAGAAAGACAAAGGAAGGGATAGTGAGACTGAAGGGGGAGGATGGGAGCCGCGTGGAGGATGACAACAGTAAAGCTGACATATTGAACAGGTATTTCTGCTCAGTCTTTACTAAGGAAGAGGGGTAATGGGTCTGAAGGGAGTACAAGGGTGAGAATGGTGCAGAAATGGACACAAGTCCCTTTACAGAAAGGGTCCTGGAAGGAACTGGAAATAATAAGTTGATAAAGCAATGGGGCCAGATGGGGTGCACCCAGGGTCCTTAAAGAACTAAGAGGTGGTGGCTGAACCTCTGGCTATCCTGTTTAGCCAATCACTGGAAACAGGGAGGTACCCAAAGACTGGAGGACAGCAGATGTAGTCCCCTTATACAAAAGTGGGAACAAAGAGGAAGCAGGGAACTACAGACCAGTCAGCCTCACCTCGGTAGTGGGAAAGATCATGGAAGCACTACTGAAGGAGAGATTGGTGGAACATCTGGTTGTCAATGGACTACAGGACCCAAGGCAGCATGGTTTCACCAGGGGGAGGTCATGTCAGACCAACCTCATTGAATTTTTTGACTGGGTGACTAGGGAGGTGGATCAGGGGAGGGCAGTGGACATGGCCTATCTGGACTTCAGCAAGGCCTTTGACACTGTGCCACATAGAAGACTATTACACAAACTGGGGAATATGGGTGTGGGCAGGACAGTAGTGTGGTGGGTAGGTAACTGGCTGGGTGGCAGGACACAGAGGGTGGTGGTAAATGCTGTCACTCCACAGAGGAAGAGTGACCAGTGGGGTACCACAGGGATCAGTGCTGGGACCGGTCCTATTCAACATCTTCATCAGTGACATTGCACAGGATCTAGAAGGCAGAATTTCACTGTTCGCTGATGACACAAAGCTCTGTAACAGAGTAGACACACCAGAGGGTGTAGACAGAATGAGAAGGGACCTGCAGAAACTTGAAGAATGGTCAAGGGTTTGGCAGTTGAAATTCAATGCAAAGAAGTGCAAGATAATGCATATGGGGCACAAAACCCTGGCAAATATATCAGTTGGGGGTGAGGATATGGCATGCACCAAGCAGGAAAGGGATCTTGGGGTTGTCATCTCTGATGACCTCAAGATGAGGAAACAGTGTGACAAGGCATCAGGTAAAGCAAATAGGATGCTGGGATGTATAGGCAGGGGCATCACCAGCAGGAAAAGGGAGGTCATAATTCGCTATACAAGACACTAGTGAGGCCCCACCTGGAGTACAGTGTACAGTTCTGGAGACCATACCTACGTGAGGACATAGACAGGGTAGAGAAGGTTCAGAGGAGGAGCAATGATGGTGCATGGATTGCATCACAAGTTCTATGAAGACAGGTTGAAGGAACTGAACATGTACTCCCTGGAGGAGAGGAGGAGAGAGGGATATGATAGAGACATACAAGTATCTTACAGGGAGGAACAGGGTGCAGGAAAACACTATTTTTAAGCGAAAAAGATGTTTCAGGACTAGAGGGCATGGGATGAAGTTGGAGGAGGACGATTCAGAGGAAACATGAAAAGAATTTCTTCACAGAGCGGGTGGTGGACAAGTGGAACACCCTGCCAGAGGAAGTGGTGGGGGCTGAAACAATCACAGGATTTAAGAATGCATGGGATAGACATAAAGGAATTCTAGAGGTCAGGGGTAAGGGGAAATAGACTTCTAGGAAAACAAACTGAACTTACAAGCTCAAATGGGCAGACTGGGTGGGCCATAGGCCCTTATCTGCCGACCCTGTCTATGTATCTACCCCCTAGGTAATGGACTGGCTGGCATGCTTACTTTATCAACTCTGTCACCAATTTGGTGATGACTCACTTGAGACTGTTCCCTTCTCATCCCATCAAAGGATTTTACTTACACAGAACAATACTAGGCTTTTGATGACACATGACCTGTGGATCAGACACCTCCGGCTTTTGTTTTTGTCTTTTCCCTACAGGGAAAATGGACACACAAGATCCTTCTTCAGTCATTCTATCAACCAAAATAACATTAAATGCATCTGATTTCACATCATGCAGACATAGTCAGTTCCTGACGTACTGTATGTACGTGTTTGAGACATCCCATTTTGTGCATAAATCCAAAATGGCATACAACCAAAATTGTATTGAAATCAATGGAGCCATTCAGCACAATACACTTTCTCAATTACTACTCACTTTTACCTTTACTGACTGTATCAAGGTCATTGATAACATACCATTTAATCAAATGTTGCCTAGTCTGACCCATTTAAGCAATTTGTTTTCAACAAGGCAGCTTGCTCTAGCAAACAGACTGGCTGAAACTGACTAAAACTTGCATGTATTTAACCACTGGCAGCACAGTTAGAACCTGTTTAACAGGTATTAATGTCTTTGGATCCTCTGTCTGGAGGAAAAGGTGTACAGTACAAACAACAGAAATTGGTATGCATACAAACACATTTTTTATCATTAAGTACAACGGATTGGGAATGGGACATACCATTTTTGTGAATATAACCGAAATATGCACACATCCAATGTGCATACAAGTGGAATGTACTGTATTTACAGATTATAGCCTGTATTGTCAAAGAGTTGTTGTGGTTTTTTTTTTGGACACAACAACAAGTTGTATCACTTTTGCATCTGTGTCAGAAGATTGTGCTACTGTCACAAGATGACTGTGTAACAATTCACAGCACCAGCACTTGTATCCAGATTAGTGATGTAAAAGTGACTCAACTAAGACACAGCCCACATTTGTACTGCACATATGCCTCAGTTATGACACACGTTTATCTTGCACCATGGCAAGTTGGTTTTAACGCAGCTGTGAAAAACAGCACACAATTATTTGTTGTATCTGTGTCTTGCAAATTTGCACATTTTGATGGAACTGCGTCATTTTTGAGCGGTTTTGAAAATACCACCCCATGTGTTTTTTACTACTTACATTTTACCATAGTTGCTGGATATGGTGATTCTCTAGCTTTAACAGCTCTATTTCGAGGTACATTACAATGAAAAATCATTGAATTATGCCTTTCAAAGGCACTCGTTTGTTCTCTTCTTCATGTCTCACCCTTTCTTACACAAAAACAGACTTGGGTTCAAAAATAAGTAAGGGTCCCATTCACTACTGTCATAAGAACAGGCCTCTTGTGGAACATTGGGTCTTAAAATCCTAGGACTTTTTTGAAAGATCTGTACCTGAACCAATCCAACACACTGGCCCTCTGATGACATGTCATGGTTTCAGATGTGAAGCTCCAGGTTTCAGTACCATGTTTTCTTTGGATTTGCAATAAATTTCTATTTTGGCATTTTCTTTTGCAACTTCATTGTTTTCTGCTGGTTTGGCTGAGTGCGGCTTTTATGTTTCTCCAGTCTAATTGTATCAGCCGGCACATGCTATTTCACCATGAACGTATGGCTTCTGTGGTCTTCCTCATTAGGATAAAGCCTGCCAATCTTATTGTATTTTCTTATTCACAAGTATTAAAATCAGTATAACTAGAATTTTATGGTATATATACATTTACTCTGACTAAAACAAAAAGGTACAACTAAAGGAAAGCTCGCTGTTAAGCTTTGCTATTTTGTCTTTACAGGTAATTCCTGAAGAAGACCTTAGGTTGAAACATCGTCTCTAACACAATGTTTATTTCCAGCATGCATTTTATATTACATTTTTGTTTTGTTATTTTAATGCTCATGCTGTTGCAGCACCTTGCTTTTTCTTGTTCTTACTTTGAATAAAGCCAAATTAAAAAAAAAAAAACAGTTCCTCCTTCCTCCAATTGGCTTGAGTGTTAGTCCTATGGTCACACACTCACCCCTTCAAGTTCACCCAAATATTGATAAAAATATCTACATTTTGCCAGTCAAACCCACTCCTAAACCTGAGCACCTAACCCTGTGTGCTATGGTCTAAAGCCCAGTGCCATTAGTCTTCTGCTCTTCTAACTCTGATCCATGATGAGCAGGGGGAAGTCCTTAAATGCCCTGTGTCCATATTGATAATCTGGTGTTCTTCAAGCCCCTCCCACTTAAAGACACCATCATGATGCACCCTACCACTTAGAACATTGAATCAATCCCCCACTAAAGCTCATTGTCATTTATCTTTGACTCCTCCCATATATCATGTTCCATGACTGGGGAGCAATACCTGAAACCCTCCCAGGAGCTCACTTGGGCCCCCCTCTCCAGTGTACTAAAACTGATAGCTCTGAGGCAGACAGGGGAGGGAATAGTCTGCCTGGAATTACTGAGGGATGCAAGGTGGATGGTTTATTACATTCCTTCTCATATCACTCAGTGATGCCATGCAGATTGCTTCCCCTTTCCACACAACAGAGTTCTCTGTCTTGGAACTACAGGGAGAGGAACTGATTGAGCTACCTGACTGATTGCAACAATTCATCTCCCCCCCCCCCATCATGTGCTGAAGGTTGAGCAGGGGTGAAGGCTAATGGCACTGGGTTTCAGCACTTCAGGCTAGGACAGGGTTGCATTAGGTAACTAGCACAGGCCACTAGGAGAAGGTAGAAAGGCTTTTTGTAGGCTTTTTTGCTAAATAGTCACCTGAAGGTATTCACATACCCCTAACTGAAATCACAGGGTGTGGGTGAGTGGTAGTTCAAGTGAAATACAGGGGAAAATGTGATTACTTTTTTGTTGGAATGAAGGTTGGTTTCAGCAATAATTTATTTCAGTTAGCATATACAGCAGTACAGTAGCAGGAACCTTCCTAACCACCAATGCCATGGTATAATTGATAGGTTTCACTACATGGTACTTGTGCACAAAAGGCTGCAATTTTCTCTCACTTACATCTAAAATGGCAAAAGTAAAAACAGTGAATACTGTTAAGTTTGGTTAGCTATTTCCTTCCTTCCTTCCTTCCTTCCTTCCTTCCTTCCTTCCTCCTCCCTCCCTCCCTCCCTCCCTCTCTCTCTCTCTCTTCCTTTCTTTCTTTCTTTCTTTCTTTCTTCCTTTGCCATCCTTCTGCCAGATCTCCTTCATCTAATGTGCATGTCCTATGGAGGGGTTACCACCAACCTCTATAATCTATGTAGGAAATTGCACGCAAGGCTGGGCTTCCACTACAGAAATAGGTTTAACTTCTACAGCGATGCCCACAAAAGACTAGTCAGGGCCACAGTTCTGCCACTTCTTGATTACAGCACCCTGGTATACAGGGGCACTGCTGCCTCACACCTACCTGTCACTGAATTAAACATCCTTTACCACAGGGCACTGCGATCTATTTCTGGGCTGCCTGCTAGAACCCACCACTGCACTCTCTTTACTTCATTTGGCTGGACATCCCTAACCATGACCATCCAGGGGTGTTGCCAGGATTTTTAAACTTGTACTCGAGAGCCAACTGAATTGTTGCCCCCCCCCCCATAAACACAAATCTGAAATTGTGCTGCCCCACCACACATACATTGCCCCACCCCCATTTCTGTCATCAATATGCAGTAAGCCAAGGATCCTAATAGATTCACAACATTTTACTGTTTTACACACACACCACCACCACCACCACCACCAGGCAGACAGCAGTTGGCTGTTTTTTAGTTACAATTTTTAGGATACATTGTGGTACGCCTCTGTACCATACAAGGTAGCCAGCCTTACAGAAGTCCATTCACACCAGCACTCATGCATACATACTAGAACTGGTCACTCATGCAGTCATGGCCTCTAAGTTTAGCACACACACACACATCTTCCAAAGACCATCCACAAACTCACACTAAAGCATCCAAGGAGGGGAAAACAGTTCAAGTACATCAGGTTCTGTTTGTGTTTGTTGCCCTGGCCTGAGATTCATGTTGCCCCTGGATGTTCCAAATTTTACTGTACTCAGCAGAGTACACCAAGTATGCCTGACAACACCCATCCACGAGAAGGTTGAAAAACCTGTATATATGGTCCTGCAAGGCTCTCTGAAATGACATACCACCATATATCTCAGCATTTTTCTGCTATGTTTTGCTTGAGATCCCCACATATGCATCCAAATACTGTAAAAAGGCTTTCAGCTGGCTTGCCTCAATGTACTGCAATAAATTATAAGCCTCACTCAAACTGAATTCACTGGTTAGCCTCCATATGTTCAAGCTGTTGGTAGAAACTCACTGTATTGTTAAATGTACTTGTCATTAGATTCTCTTTAATATTTATTGGGTTTTATGTCGTATCGATGAAAACCTAAATGCGATCACTGTTATGCAAAAGTCAAGAGTGTCAAATTTATTTTGGCTGTCTGACATCCGGGTGCCAGGGACTTTGTTTTTTAATATTTTCTGTGGGGGGGCTGTGCCTCCTACTCCCCCCACTAAAGGATTCTCAGCTCCAGGGGGGTGCATGTCGGGGGGGGAGGTGAAAACATGAAAAAAAGGTTCTGGCCAGGTGCAACAAAAACACACCAGTGCCTGGACCTGAACCCAGTACCCTGCCAACCAACACTGGCAACCCACCCACCATGCCATGGGGTCAATGCTCCAAAGCCAACTGCGGCACCACCCCTCACATCTCTCACCTTACATGCCTGCTCCCACCCCCCCATGCAAGTACATATGCTTTTTGCATGCATGACACATGCATGCAGTCTGTTCCAATTTAACATAAAAAGCATTCTTACCACACTTGCTTGCTGCACACATGCCACGTGCATGCAGGCAGTTCCACTTTAACATAAAAATCATGCTTGCAGCATGCATGTCACGTGTAGTTTTATGTGCTGATGACACTGTTTTGAATACTTACAATAGATTATTAGCCCAATATTCTGATGGTTTCTGAAATATGTTCTTCACATAGAACCATGCAGAATGATCTTTCCAGAACTTAAAATAATGCTGAATGGCTTGGAATATAAAGAATAGATTTCCTTGGTGAAAAGGAAAACTCTCTGGCCCAATGAGGCAGCAGTAGTACTACCACTCGTGACGATGGTGACCCAGTTTCAGAACGAGCCCAAAGCACCAGAGTGCTTACACAGGGAGGTTGGATGAGCATCCCATGGATAGCTCTCCTCCTCTTCTTGGGTGGGGAGCTATAAGCTCCCAGCATATGCGTGAAACTTGGTGGAAAGTGGGTGCACAATGGCTGGGGCCATGTACTGCAGGGGCAGAGGCATGGCAGATGTCTATGGGATGTGTGTGGGTGCATGCATGTCAGTACACTTGCATCATTGAATATCCAGGTCTCCAAGGGAAACCACCAGAAGCAGAAAAGACACTGGGGACAGCAGCAGGATGATGCTCCCTGGGCACCCTCCCAAATGGCACCCCAGGCGTAAGCCTCAGGTGGAGCCTCAGGATGATCTCAGTCTCTCCTCTCCAATCCCCTCAGGAGCCCACCACAGGGGGCAAGCTGTGGGTTATCCAGACTGGGCAGCTGGGGAGAATGCTGGGTGTGCTAGCCCGGGGGGACGAACAAGGGGTACATCCCCCTGATCAGAGTGAGAAACAGAATTGGAAAAATAAAGAAGACACCTTATCAGCAATTGCCTTTTTTCTGTAATCAACTCAGGAATATAAACCCCTGCCCTGCTAGGTACTCCTTGGCATTGACAGAACTTCTTCCCCCACCCCAAACACTGTTCATGATAGCCAGAAGGTTTGGTATTTAAATTGTTTTTCTTTACATCATGGAAAGATCATGTAATACAAATTACATTATAGACTGAGGGAGCACTCCTTCACCCTGCAAGTGAAATAATCCTATTCTATAAAGTGTGTCACATGCAGGTACTATGGAGGCAGTCAAGGGCAGGTGACATTTTAAAGTTTTTCATACGTTAATGAATGACTCTGATCAATAGAGTTTTAATATTGCTGTGGAGGTACCAGTATGGCAGAGAGCAGCAAGAAGAAGGTGGTGCTGCTAGAACTTTACTTCTCAACTACAACTAGGACTAAAGAACTAAAACTTTACTACTGGGACATTCAATTAGAGTAAAAAAAAACAAAAGTTAGTGTGCTTGTCTGAGCTGGGTGAAGGGAACTGGTATCTGTGCAGTTAGCTAAGAGAAGAAGACAGCTGTAAATTAGGGGGTGTGGCTTAGGCAGCAGAAAACCAGGTGTTTGCATTTAAAACTGCCCTAGATAGCTTTTGGCAGAGAGCAGCAAGAGGAAGGAGGTGCTTCTAGAACATTACTTCTCTGCTACTGGGACTATATAGCCCTCCCTCGCCACTACCCTTAGACAGTTCCATTTTTATAGGCACTGGATTTGACTGACAACAGAAACTTCCTGTTTGAGAACAGGATGGGAGTGATCACAGAGGCACAAAAGACTCACCGTCCTTGAAGGAAAAGAGTAGCTCTCCCCCCCCCAGCTGCTGGACATCTGACTCTGAGCAAGTAAGAAGGAGACTACTGAGGAATACAGGAACTTCCTGTCCCAGAACAGGAAGGACAGGCGCTGTAAAGGCATGAAGGCAGTAGGAAAGTAGGGGAAAAAAACAAAACAAAAAATAAATAAATAAAAGGAAACAGAAAGAGGAAAGAGTAAGTATACAAAGCAACAGGTGAGGGACCACAAATAAGACATGATGGGAGTGGTGCAGTGCAGTGGCTGTGGAGCGGCAGTCTTCCGGGAGACATTTTGAAAGATGTGGTGGTGTTCCACCTGCAGGCACCTCTCTGGCCTGAGGGAGGAGGTTGCTTGCCTCCAGGCTGAGTTGGTCAGGATTCAGGGGACCTCCTCTTGCACCCAGGGACCACCAGGGCTGCTGCTGCTGCCTCAGAGATTGCCAAGAAGGAGGAGCAGTTAGAACATGGTAGGCTCAGGGAGGGTGAGGGTGGTGGGACAGAGGTACATCCCTCCAGTTGTACCTCTCCACAATTCATATGCTGTTCTGGTGGCGCGTGGTTGCACTATGAAAGCACCCACAGTGGAGACCAGGGAGGATGCTGGGAACCTCCACAAAGGAGACCCACAGGAGTGTGCCTTGGGACCCCACAGGGGAAGGAAACAACTCCTAGAGGGGGACTCAATTGTTAAGAGTGTAGAACTGGGGGAGGGATTGGAGAGGGAGGTAAGGTGCTTTCCCAGTGCCATGGTTTGGAGGGACAGGGAGTGAATACTCAGGATCGCTAGAACAGCAGCACGGGAGAGGGAACTGTATGTCATTGTTCACCTAGGGACAAATGACCTGACTGGGAATGGGATCAGAGCAGTGCAGGAGGAGTTTGTGGAGTTGAGGAGGGGCCTTAGACAAGTAGCATGCATGGTAACCTTCTCGGAGGTGCTGCTTGTCTATGGCAAGGGTGAGGCTAGGGTGCTCCACACTATGGAATTCAATGAATGGTTAAAAAATGGGTGCAGAGCTCAGTGCTTTGGCTTCATTGGAAGCTGGGGGTCCACCTGGAGGGATGCAGGCCTATACTGGCGTGATGGCCTGCATCTGTCCAGGATGGGAACCAGGATCCTAGATGATAGGTTTAAATGCTTCATTGGCAATCATTTAAACTAGCCAAGGGGGGAGGTACTGCAAAGAAGCAGGAAAATCCCCCCCCACACACACAAAACAGGGTAGTTAGTGAGGCAAACACCAAGGTTGAGAAGTCCATAGGGAGAAGGACAGGGTTAAAATGGAGAAAAAGGCAAAGGCAGTAAGGACAGGGATGGGGCTAAAAGTGGTAAGACCATCAAAAAATGGAAGGTAATGAGTACCAATGCCCATAGTCTAGGTAACAAGCTCCATGAATTAGTGGCCTTGATGGAAGACGGATGCCTGGATATCATGGCAGTCAGAGAAATATGGTATACAGAGACTCATGACTGGGATGTCAACATACCAGGGTACAGAATCTACAGGAGAGACAGGGAGTGTATAAGAGGAGGAGACCTGGTACTCTCAAATGGGGATGGAGAGAGGATCTCAGATTTAGAAGTAGATAGCCATCTGGGAACAAGTGACCACCAAACAGTGTGATTCACAATAAACATAGCCATAGAGTCAAGTCATACAAAAGCGAGGGTACTGGACTTTAGGAGGGCTGACTTTGACAAAATGAGAGAGTGCCTCAGAAAAGCACTAGCAAATGGGCAAGAAGGAGGGGTGGAGGAATAATGAGGAAAAATCAAAACTGCCATTATAGAGGCAACAAGCTTTTGTGCGAAGCAAATAAACAAATCAAACTGAAGGAAAAAAACACTATCGTTCTCAAAAGAGGTGGCAGGGAAGGTAAGGGTGAAAAAGAAAACATTCAGCAAGTATAAAGAAACACAGAAGGAGCAGGACAGAGAACTGTACCAGTTAAAGCAGAAGGAAGCGGGGAAGGCAGTCAGAACAGCAAAGGCCCAAACCGAGGAAAAGATAGCCAACTCAGTTAAGAAGGAGGATAAAACCTTTTACAGGTAAATTAAGGAGTGAAGAAAAACCAAGGGAGGGATAGTGAGGCTTAATAAAGTGGAGGGTGGGTGGGCAGAGGGTGACAGTGAAAAAGCAAGGATACTGAATGAATACTTCTGCTCAGTATTCACAAAAGAAGAGGAGGGGGAGGTACCTAAACCAATTAATAGAAGCACTCTGGATTGGGAGATCGATACCAATCCATTCACACAAGAAAGGGTCCTGAAAGAACTCCTAAAATTGAAACATAGAAACATAGACTTTGACGGCAGATAAGGACTGCTTGGCCCACCTAGTCTGCCTATTTCCCTATCTACAGGATAAGCTGCAGATCCTATTTAACCAACAGCCTATTTCTTTCTACCTCCCACACAGAAAAATTGCCTTATGTTAGTCCCATGCTTTCTTGAATTCTCCCCCAGTTTTAGACCCCACTACCTCCTCAGAAAGGCTGTTCCATGCGTCCACCACCCTCTCTGTGAAAGAATACTTCCTCACATTGCTCCTGAGCTGTCCCCTCTCTGTCTTCAAATTGTGTTCACTTGTTCTTACACATCTCTTTTTCTGAAAGATGCTACCCTCTTGGACTTTGTTGATTCCACTGAGGTACTTAAAGTTTCTGTCATGTCCCCCCTCTCTTTTCTTTGCTCAAGGGTATACATATTAAGCTCCTTTAGTCTCTCTTCATATGGCTTCTCTTGCAGACCCTGCACCATTTTAGTTGCCCTCCTCTGGACTGCCTCCATCCTGTCAATGCACTTGCAGAGATGGGGTCTCCAGAACTGGATGCAGTACTCCAGATGGGGTCTCACCAACTGTCTGTACAGATGGATAACAACTTCCTGTTTTCTGCTGGTGATGCCTTTCCCTATACATCCCAGTATCCCCCCAGCCCTCCCTACTGCCTTCTCACATTGCTTGTTAACCTTAAGGTCATCTGAAATGATTACCCCGAGGTCCCTTTCCATTTTAGTTGTTGTAACTACCTCCCCCCCACATTGTGTAATCTTCCCCTGGGTTTTTGTTTCCCAGGTGCATTATTTTGCACTTCTTTACATTGAATCCAAGCTGCCATACTTCTGACAATTCCTCCAACTTTGCCAAATCCCTTCTCATCCTTTCCATGCCTCCTTGTGTATTAATCTTGTTGCAGATCTTTGTGTCATCTGTAAAGAGGCATACTTTTCTTTCCAGTCCCTCTGCAATGTCACTTATAAAGACATTAAAAAGGACTTGACCCAGTAGTGAACCCTGTAGTACCCTCCTAGTAACCCCTCTTTCTTCAGAGTGGACTCCATTTACAATTACCTTCTGTGTTCTGTTGTCCAGCCAATGTTTTACCCAGGCTACCACCCTGGGACTCACTCCCAGGCTGGTTAATTTGACTATTAATCTTTTGTGTGTGACTGTGTCAAATACCTTGCTAAATTCTAGGTAGGCCATATCCACAGACCCTCCCTGGTCTACTACTTTGGTCACCCAGTCAAATAAATCAATTAGATTCGTCTGACATGACCTTCCCTCTGTGAACCCATGCTGCCTTGGGTCCTGTGCCCCACTGGCCTCTAGGTACTCAACAATTCTTCCTTCAGAAGTGATTCCATCACTTTCCCTACGACAGAGGTCAAACTGACAGGTCTGTAGTGTCCTGCCTCTGTCTTGCTCCCACTTTTGTGAAGAGGAATCACATCCAGCTTCCTCCAGTCCTCAGGTACCGCACCATCCTCCCATGATTTGTTAAAAAGGGTAGTCAGTGGTGTCACTAGTTCTCTCCTTAATTCTTTTAGAATTCTGGGGTGAATTCCATCAGGCCCCATTGCTTTGTTCACCTTCAGTTTTAGGAGTTTTTTCAGAACCCTTTCTTCACTGAAAGGACTGGGATCGACCCCCCTATCCAGAGTGTATCTGTTAATAGGATTAGACACCTCCCCCTCATCCTCCTTCTCTTTTGTGAATACCGAGCAGAAGTTTTCAATAAGTATCCCTGCTCTTTCACTGTCTGTCTCTGCCCGCCCACCATCCATTCTATTCAGCCTTACTATCCCTCCCTTTGTTTTTCTACGCTCCTTGATATACCTATAGAAGGTTCTATCCCCCTTCTTAACCAAGTTGGCTATCTTTTCCTCAGTTTGGGCCTTTGCTATTCTGATTACCCTTCCTGCTTCCTTCTGCCTTAACTGGTACAGTTCTCTGTCCTGCTCCTTCTGTGTTTCCTTATACTCCTAAATGCTATCTTTTTCTCCCTAACCTTCCCTGCCACCTCTTTTGAGAACCATAGTGGCTTTTTCTTTCATTTTGATTTGTTTATTTGCTTCACACAAAGGCTTGTTGCCTCTGTGATGGCAGTTTTGATCTTTCCCCATCGTTGATCCACCCCTCCTTCTAGCCTGTTTGCTAGTGCTTTTCTAAGGTACTCTCCCATCTTGCCAAAGTCAGCCCTCCTGAAGTCCAGAACCCTCACTTTTGTATGGCTTGACTCTGTAGCTGAGTTTATCATGAACCGCACTGTTTGGTGGTCACTTGTTCCCAGATGGCTACCTACTTCTAGATCTGAGATGCTCTCACTGTCCCCATTTGAGAGTACAAGGTCTAAGATTGCTCCCTCATGAGTGGGTTCCAAAATTAGCTGTCTGAGGCATGCCACCTGAAGAGCATCGAGAATGGCCCTGCTTTTGGATGTGGCTGCAGCAAAGGTGCTCCAGTTAACATCTGGCATAATTAAGGTTGCCCATCAACAGTATCTCCCCTTTGTCTGCCATCCTAAGGATGCCTTCTATCATATCCTTGTCCATTACCTCCCCTTGACATGGGGGTCTGTATACAACCCCTGTGCGGATTGTGGTGCCATTTCCAGTCTCTAAGGTCTCACAGTGCCTCCACTCCTCCCTGTTTATTCTTTTGTTCAGTCGCTTTTATGCCTTCCCTTACATAGAGAGCTACTCCACCCCCTCTTCTCCCCTCCCTGTCTCTCCTGTAGGTTGTGTACCCTGGTATGTTAACATTCCAATCATGGTTCTCTGTGTACAAATTGAAGGTGGACAAAGCAATGGGACCTGATGTGATTCACCCCAGAATTCTAAAGAAACTAAGAGGAGAACTGGTGACACCATTGACTTCCCTTTTTAACAAATCATGGGAGGATGGTGTGATACCTGGGGACTGGAGAAGGGTGGATGTGATTCCCCTTTACAAAAGTGGGAGCAAAGCAGAGGCAGGAAACTACAGACCTGTTAGTTTGACCTCAGTGGTAGGGAAAATGATGGAATCACTTCTGAAAGAAAGAATTGCTGAGTACCTAGAGGCCAGTGGGAAACAGGACCCCAGGCAGCATGGATTCACAGCAGGAAGGTCATGTCAGATGAATCTAATAGATTTCTTTGACTGGGTGACCAAAGTAGTAGACCAGGGAGCGGCTGTGGACATGGCCTACCTAGACTTTAGCTAGACATTTAACACAGTCACACATAAAAGATTAATCAACAAGTTAGCCAGCCTGGGAGTGGGTCCCAGGGTGGTTGCCTGGGCAAACAATTAGCTGGACAACAGAACACAGAGAGTAATAGTAAACGGCATCCACTCCAAAGAAAGGGGGGTTACTAGTGGGGTACCACAGAGTTCAGTACTGGGACTGGTCCTTCTTAATATCTTTATAAGTGATGTTGCAGAGGGACTGGAAGAAAAAGTATGCCTCTTTGCAGATGACACAAAGATCTACAACAGGGTTGATACACAAGGAGGGGTGGAAAGGATGAGAAGGGGCTTGGCATGGTTGGAGGAATGGTCATAAGTATGACAGCTTAGATCCAATGCGAAGGAGTGCAAAGTAATGCACCTGGGAAACAAAAACTCAGGGGAAGAGTACACAATTGGGGGACGTACTAACAACAACAAAAATGGAACAGAACCTGCGGTAGTCATATCGGATGACCTAAAGGTAGGCAAGCAACATGAGAAGGCAGTAAGGAGGGCAGGGGGGATACTGGGATGCATAGGGAGAGGCATCAGAAGTAGGAAACAGGAAGTTGTTATCCCTCTGTACAGACAGTTGGTGAGACCCCATCTGGAGTACTGCATGAAGTTCTGGAGACCCCATCTCTGCAAGGACATAGACTGCATGGATGCAGTCCAGAAGAGGGCAACTAAAATGGTGCAGGGTTTGCACCAGAAGCCATACAAAGAGAGACTAAAGGAGCTTAATATGTATACCCTCGAGGAAAGGAGGGAGAGGGGGGACATGCTAGAAACTTTCAAGTACCTCAAGGGACTCAACAAAGTCCAAGAGGGCAGCATCTTTCAGAAAAAGAGATGTGCAAGAACAAGGGGGCACAATTTAAAAATAGAGGGGGGATGGCTCAGGGGCAATGTAAGGAAGTATTTTTTCACTGAGATGATGGTGGTGGATGCATGGAATGGCCTTCCTGAGGAGGCTGTGGGTTTAAGAACAGTGGCAGAATTCAAGAATGCGTGGGACAGACATAAGGCAATTCTGGTGGGGGGTAGGAAAAAGTAGGTTATTGATTAACTAGGATCTGCAACTTATCAAATAGGCAGGGGAAATGGGCAGACTGGGTTGGCCAAGAGGTCCTTATCTGCTGTCAAAGTCAATGTTTCTATGTTTAGTATGAGAAAGATGTTACTGACTGATGCCCCAGCAGGGGTGGTATGGGCAAAAATGGTGGAGGAGTTCAAAAATGAATGGGACACACACAAGGGAACCCTAGGAAAAAGGGAAGCATAGGAAAGCCACAGATCAACTACAGTCTTCAGCATAAGTTAAAGTAGAAAAAATGCGCAGACTAGATGGGCCAGGTGGTCCTTATCTGATGACACATTGTATGGATCTAAGTATCTGTGTATGTCTTGAGGTAAAATTCTGTTTAAAATCCTTGTAATCATGTACGTGAGCCTGTTTCTGTGTTCATGTTAATGAGACGTTTACTTCTTGGAGTAGAATAGACAAGAATTTACATGCAATGCTGACAAGAACTTACCTGCCGTACTCCTACTCATATTCCTGCATGACAGGTAGAGGATTAGGGTACAGTTTTACAGGTAAAACAGGTAAACAGACACGCACTGACAAGTGCAAGGCAATTACAAAGAGTAGGAGGCTAGATGAGTGCCTTATGGACGGCTTTCCTCCTCTGAGGTGGGGGGTCATAAGCTCCTGATGCACAAGTGACACCCAGTGGACACTGGTTATACATTAGCCAGGACCATATACTGCAGGGGCAGAGAAATGGTGGACATGTGTGAGAGCACGCATGTCAGTGCTGATGTCATTGTATGTCTGCACCTCCAGGAGAAACCACAAAATGCAGAAAAGACACTCAGGGACAGCAGCAGGATGATGCTTCCTGACACCCTCACAAATGACGCCCAGGTATAAGCGTCAGCTGTGGCCTCTGGTTGATCTCAGTCTCTCCCCTCCCCTCAGGGAGCCCTACTGCAGGGGGCAAGCTGTGGGTCCCAATGACTGGGTGGCTTGGGGAGAATGCTAGGTGAGCTAGCCCAGGGGAGCCAAACAAGGGATTTATCCCTCCCAACCAGTGTGATAAACAGAATTAGAAAAAAAAAAAAGAAAACACCTCATCAGTAATTGCCTTTTTCCTGTAGTCAACTCGGGAACATAAACACCTGCCTTGCTAAGTACTCCTTGGCATTGCAGACCTTCCTCCCCCACCTCAGGCAATGCTCATGATGGCCAGAAGGTTTGGTGTTTAAATTGTGTTTGCTTATACCATGGAAAAATCACGTATTATACAATGGCAAGAAAGAATGCTGGTCCCTGATTGCTCATATCCCAGCATAACAGCCCAGCTCTAGTCCTAGCACAACCACGACTGCATTAAATGTAAACAATATATATATAACTCCGCAGCCATCCCCACCATCTGCTCTCAGAGCCGAAGTCAAAGCGGCTTTTCCAGTCTGCTTCACAGTAGTTCCAGCAAACAAAGATGCCTTCTGTTAGTTAAAAAAAAAAAAAAAAACCTCCCTGCAATCCCTCCCATGTCTTGAGGCTTCCAGATGTTAACTTAAGGTGGTGTACAGTGGCACATCAGAATTCATTCAGAAGCATTCCCCAGCCCAGACACTGCTCAGGATATAGTAAAGGAATGGGCCTACAGTATCTTAAGCTATCTTTTGAAAGTGAATTGCACCTTGAAAATAACAGAGGCACCCCAACTTTGGTTTGGATCCATGGCAGCATCTTTTTCTTCAACCAAGCTGTGGAGCTCACCAACCCTAGGACCGAAAAGGGTAGGGAAGATATTGACACACTTGGAAGATGACTCTCAAACAAAAGGAAGTTAAGTTCAACTGTTCTAATTCATTGGCAGCTATATTTACAAAGGAGATCAACTCAAAAATGTTCCAAAGCAAAATCACTTTATTTCTCCAGGACCTAAATGATCTATAGGGCCCAGGGGTTCGTCACTTTCCTTATAGTCTAACATCTACTCCATGTGGCATAACTATGATACATTAGGCTGGCATTTAATACAGGAAGGAGATAGATCTTTCCAGGTGGTACACACAAGGCTCCCCGTTGTTTCCAAAACCCTCAGACGGTATGCCCGGGACAAACACATTCCCCCAGGAGCACAGGGCTCCATAAATCTGGCAATATGTTATTTTCTCCTCCCCCATTACTCCTTGGTCAGGCATCTTCTTCCTGACAGAGAAGTGAGCAGCCCCTCTCCACCTGGCCCCAAAATCCACAAAGCCCTACTGGGAACTCAGGAATTTTCCTCCCCTGACCAGACCATTGGGAATTTGGAGCCTGAGCTTTCTCCTATGGACCTTCACTAAGCTTCTGCAACTTTAGAATTCACCCAGAAAAAAGGACCATGAGCTAATATGCCTAAAGACATGATCATAAATGGAGGCCCTGGGGCCTGCCCCAGTCACGGGCATGGCATACCCACAGTGTACCAAGGCCGCATTCCCCTTCCAATCTTCTAGCCACATCGAGCTGTTCTGCCACAAAGGGTCCCCAGGCACTGCCACCACCAAGGAGTCCCAAACAGCTCAAGAAACCTTTCTGGTACCAAAGGCCCTCTGGCTCACTCTGGGTATCCCTAACGATGGAAACTGAAAAGCCGCCCTAACACCTTACTGCGTCCTCTCTACATACTCCAGAGCTTGATGAAGCATCAGGCCAGGAGGGCCACCCACAGCCTTTCAAATGATCTGTGGCCCTCCCAAACCATATGAACAGTGCCCCAGGACTTGTCCCTCCAAGCAGGCCCCTAAACAGGTGGACGCCCTGCTGTACCCCATAAACAGCCTGGATCACCCCACCATTCTGGGAAATGGGAGGAGACAATGCCACTGCCCCATCCCCTGTGAGAGCTCTGCCACAGCTCCCACAACCCTGATGACCCAGGTGTCTTCAATCAAGGGTCACTAACTGATGGGATACTCCCAAAGACCTTACATCTGCCTACTACTGGGCACACTTAAAACCCTGTCCCGGGAAACACCTTTTCCCAATTCCGCCACCAACTTTCTGGACCACTTCCCTTGGAACACCCAAAACTCACTGGCACCACGATACTGCACCACCTGATCCTGCCTACTCACTGGGGGGGCCTCCAGGCCCAGCCCAGACTGCCGAGCTCCTACCTTGCCTGCCTCTCCTTCCCGATCTCCCCCCGACTCCAACCCATCAGCCTCTTACTTCCTTTCTTGTGCCTATTTATACCCTAAACTTACCTGCTCTCTGGCACCACCAATGGTCGTCTGCCAAAATTGCACCCCATCTTCTACAATGTGTCCTATCTCTGAGGGCAACAGCAGAGGAAGGGGTCCCTAAAGGGAGCACAAGCCTCTCTCAATAGAGAGGGAGGCTTAAACAAAAAAAAATAGCTAACAGAAAGCAGTGTTTGCGATCGGCTCCATAGCAGTCCCCCGCTCCTTCTCAACTGCCCTCCTCGACAACACCACCAGTGGTTTAAAATCCACTTCCTCCTTAATGCCACAAGAAGCAATTTAAGTCTATTCCTACTTTCACTAAAAAAATATAAATAAACAGTAAAAGTACCACGATCCCTGTGACTAAAAACCAAGCCAAGTGAGTAGGTCAGCTACAGCATGTTTCAACAGTCATCACGTGACCATTGTAATCATGCTCACTCATCGTTAACCTCTTCTTCATTCACATTCTCAGCAGCGGGTGGCAGGCAGCACTTGTAAGCCCTCTTTTGTGAAAACTTGAATCGGACATGACTACAGACGGGGGGGGGGTGCAGCCCTTAGGCAACTACTAGACAGCCAAACACTGGAACAAACTATTTTTTAAACCAATATCCTTCCACAATAATAAACTGCAAAAAGTAAAATTCAAACACTATTTTTTTAATTAAATGTAAATGAGCCATTGTATAATAGGAATAATGCATGACAGGGTGGGTCTTATGCTGGGATAACATCCCTTCTTGAGTGTTGGAAACCCTTAACATGCAGCCTTGGACCCAAAAACCTGAGGCAGAATGTTATCCCCACATAACACCCACCCTGTTGTGCAATTTCCCTTTATTACAAATTACATTATAGACTGAGGGAGCACTCCTTCACCCTGCAAGTGAGATACTCCTTTTTACAAAGTATGTCACACGCAGGTACCATGGAGGCAGTCAAGGACAGGTGACATTTTAAAGTGTTTCATATTTTATTGAATTACTCTGATCAACAGAGTTTTAATATTGCTCCAGAGGTACCAGTATATGTCAAGATGTTACTGATGTCTTCAGGTAAAATTCTATTTAAAATCTTTATCACCATGTATGTGAGCCTGTTTTTGTGTTCGTGTTAATCAGTCCTTTATTTCCTGGTGTAGAATGGACAAGAATTTGCATATAGTGCTGACAAGAACTCTCCTGCCATACTCCTACTGAAAAACAGCTGAAAAAAAGGGGAAATACTGTTGATGGGGGACCTGAATATGCCAGATATTAACTGGATGACATGGACTGCAGCCACATCCGAGAGCAGGGTCATTCTCGATGCCCTACAGGGGGCATGCCTTAGACAGCTAGTGGTGGAACCCACTCAGGAGGGAGCAATATTAGACCTGGTACTTTCAAATGGAGAGAGGATCACAAATTTAGAAGTCAGTAGACATCTGGAACAAGCGACCACTGCACAGTGTGCTTCACAATAAACACAACCATGGAGACAAGCCATACAAAGACAAGGATACTGGACTTTAGAAGGTCTGACTTTAGCATAATGGGTGAATACCTGAGTAATGCATTAGCAAATGGTCAGAAAGGAGGGTGGAAGAACAATGGAGAAAATCAAAACTGCCATCACGGAGGCAACAAGCCTTGTGTGAAACAAATAAAACAAAACAGGAATAAAAAACACTATGGTTCTAAAAGAGGTGTCAGGGAAGGTTAAGGAAAAAGGCTGCATTCAAAAGTATAAGGAATCACAGAAGGAGCACAACAGGGAACTGTATCAATTAAAGCAGAAAGAAGTGGGAAGGCAGTCAGAAAGCAAGGCCCAAACCGAGGAAAGATAGCCAACTCAGTTAAGAAGAGGTTAAACCTTTTATAGATACATTAGGAGCATAGAAATGTTAGGGAGGGATAGTGAAGATTAATAAAGGAGAGGAAGGTGGGCAGAGGAGTCAGTGAAAAGGCAGAGATACTGAATGAAAACTTTTGCTCAGTATTCACAAAAGAAGAAGAGGAGGAGTTACCAAACCAAACAATAGAAGCACTCTGGGAAGTGGGGTTGGCGCCAGTCCATTTACAGAAGAAAGAGTCCTGAAAAGAACTCCTAAAACTCAAGGTGGACAAAGCAATGGGGCCTGACGGGATTCACCCTAGAATCCTAAAAGTGCTAAGGGAGGATCTAGAGACACCAATAACCACACTTTTTAACAAATTATGGGAAGATGGGGTGGTACCTGAGGACTAGAGGAGTGCAGGTGTGATTCCCCTTCACAAAAGTGGGAGCACAGCAGAAGCAGGAAACTACAGACCTGTTAGTTTGACCTCAGTGGTGGGGAAAATGATGTAATCACTTCTGAAAGAAAGAATTGTTCAGTACCTAGATGCCAGCGGGGCACAGGACCCAAAGCAGCATGGATTCACAGCAGGAAGGTCATGCCAGATAAATCTAATTGATTTCTTTGACTGGGTGACCAAAGTAATAGACCAGGGAGGGGCTGTGGATATGGCCTACCTGGACTTTAGCAAGGCATTTGACACAGTCCCGCACAAAAGATTAATAATCAAGTTAGCCAGCCTGAGAGTGGGTCCAAGGGTGGTAGCCTGGGTAGCAAACTGGCTGCACAACAGGACACAGAAGGTAATAGTGAATGGAACACATTCTGAAGAAAGGGGTGTTACTAGTGGAGTACCTCACGGCTCAGTACTGGGTCCAGTCCTCTTTAACGTCTTTGTAGGTGACATTGCAGAGGATCTGGAAGGAAAGGTATGCCTCTTTGCAGATGACACAAAGATAATAACAAAGTTGATAAACAAGGGGGTTAGAAAGGATGAGAAGGGACTTGGCAAGGTTGGAGAATGGTCAGACATATGGCAACTTAGATTCAATGCAAAGAAGTGCAAAGTAATGCACCTGGGAAATAAAAATCCAGGAGAAGAGTACACAATAGCAGGATAGGTACTAACAACAACAGTAATGGAAAGGGATCTGGGTGTAGTCATATCAGATGACCTAAAGGTGGGTAAGCAATGTGAGAAGTCAGTAAGGAGAGCCAGGGGGATACTGGGATGCATAGGGAGGGGCATCACAAGTAGAAAAAGGGAAGTGGTTATCCCTCTGTACAGACAGTTGGTGAGACCCCATCTGGAGTACTGCGTGCAGTTTTGGAGACCTCATCTATGCAAGGACATAGACAGGATGGAAACAGTCCAGAGGAGGGCAACTAAAATGGTGCTGGGTCTACATCAGACACCATATGAAGAGAGACTGAGAGAGCTTAATATGTATACCCTTGATGAAAGGAGGGACGGGGGACATGATACAAACGTTTAAGTACCTCAAGGGAATCAACAAAGTCCAGGAGGGTAGCATCTTTCAGAAAAAGAGATGTGAAAGAACAAGGGGACACAATTTAAAGTTAGAGGAAGATGGCTCAGGGGTAATGTGAAATTCTTTTTCACGGAGAGAGAGTGGTGGATGCATGGAACCGCCTTCCTGGAGAGGTTGTAGGGTCTAAAACAGTAGGGGAATTCAAACATGCATGGGACAGACATAAGGCAATTATAGTGGGGGGTTGCAGGAAGTAGGCTGTTGGTTAACTAGAATCTGCAGCTTATCCAATAGGTAGGGAAATGGGCAGACTGGGTGGGCTAAGTGGTCCTTATCTGCCATCAAAGTCTATGTTTCTATGTTTCTACTCATATTTCTACATGACAGGTGGAGGATCTAGGGTGCAGTTTTACAGGTAAAACAGGAAAACAGACACGCATTTACATGTTCAAGGCAATTACAAAGAGTAGGAGGCTAGATGAGTGCCTTATGGACGGCTGTCTTCCTCCAGGGTGGGGGGTCATGAGCTCCTGACATGCAAGCGACACCTAGTGGACACTAGTTGTACACTGGCCAGGGCCATATACTGCAGGGGCAGAGGCATGGTGAACATGTGTGAGAGCATGCATGTCAGTGCTGATGTCATTGTATGTCTGCACCTCCAGGAGAAGCCACAAAAAGCAGAAAAGACAATCAGGGACAGCAGCAGGATGATGCTTCCTGACACCCTCACAAATGACGCCCAGGTGTAAGCGTCAGCTGGGGCCTCTGGTTGATCTCAATCTCTCCCTTCACCTCAGGGAGCCCTGCTGTGGGGGGCAAGCTGTGGGTCCCAATGACTGGGTGGCTTGTGGAGAATGCTAGGTGGGCTAGCCCAGGGGAGCTGAACAAGGGGTTTATCCCTCCCAACTGGTGTGATACACAGAATTGGAAAAAAAAAAAAGAAAACACCTTATCAGCAATTGCCTTTTTCTTGTAACTAACTCAGGAACGTAAACATCTGCCTTGCTAGGTTCTCCTTGGCATTGGAGATCTTCCTCCCCCACCCCAGACACTGATCATGATGGCCAGAAGGTTTGGTGCTTAAAACCCTTTTCTTTACACCATAAAAAATATCATGCATTACATTGTAGCTTGAGGGAGCACTCATTTACCCTGCAAGTAAAACATTCCTATTCTGTAAAGTGTGTCATGTGCAGGTACCATCAAGGCAGTCAAGTTCAAATAACATTTTCAAGTTTTTCATATCTTATTAAATTACTTTGCTCAACAAAATGTTAATATTGCTGAGGAGATCACTTTTACTGTTGTTAGAATGGTCTCCACTAAATTATTAGGGAAACAGAACTGCTCACCCTAAGTATGGGGCCATACTATCCTAAGAATGCATGTGAGAACACTCTTAGAACAGTAAAGGGATCAAGAATTGGCTGCAGGGGAGAGAGCAGAGGGTAGTGGTGGGGGGGCTCTCATCTCCAATGGCAGTGAAGAGTGGGGTGCCACAGGGATCAGTACTGGGGCCAGTGCTGTTTGGGATGTTCATAGCAGACATCTCATATGGCACCAGGAATAAGATCAGTCTGTTTGCTGATGACACCAAGTTGGGGACAGTGGTGGACAACATAGCAGGATGGCAGGGGCTGCAGGATGACCTGACCAAACCTGAGGAGTGGTTGGATGCATGGCAGTTGTAGTTCAATGCTAAAAAGTACAAAGTACTGCACTTCAGGGCAAACAACCCATGGATGGGTTATCAGCTGGGAGGCGTGCAGCTAGGTACCACCAAGGAGGAAAAGGATCTGGGGGTGGTTGTAATGGGGAAAATGTTCAATACAAAGCAGTGCAGGAAGGTGGTGGCAAAGGCCAACAGGTTGCTGTGATGTATTTTGAGAGGAATCTCTTCCAGGAGCAAGGAGGTGATCCAGCCTCTCTACAGGTCACTGGTCAGGCCACACCTGGAATATTGCATGCAATACTGGTGCCCATATCTGAAGAAGGATGTAAGATTACTGGAAGGGGTACAACACAGACTGATGAAGATGATCTAGGGATTGGAAGAAAGGCCATATGAGGAGAGGCTGAGGGAGCTGAATATGTACTCCCTGGAGGAGAGAAGGGATCGGGGGACATGACTGAGACCTTTAAGTACTTAAAAAGGATAAACAAGACATTTACTGAAGAGATATTTAAGCAAAGGAAGAGGAGGAACATTAGAGGGCATGGCCTTAGACTGGAGGGAGGAAGATATAGGGGGGAAATGAGGAGACATTATTTCACGGAGAGGGCTGCGGCAGAGTGAAACATCCTGCTGGAGGAGATGATATCCTGTAAGACTGAGTAGTTTCAAAAGGGGATGGGACAGGGTGATAGGGGGGATAATTGTGAAGGGGAGAGGGGCAGCTGCAAGGTAAGGGTGCTAGCTGCACACTCGAGCAGACTTGATAGACCATGTGGCCTTTTTCTGCTGGCAAATTCATATGTTCGTATGTAAGACTGACCTCAACAGCACTGTTACCACACAGTGAACTTTTTGCTATGATGAACAGGATCACAAGGACAGATTTAAACTTACAAAGCCCAGCCACACAGACCAACAGGAAAAGGATATCAGAAATATCCACTCTGGGATATAGGGTAATGTAGCAAGATTTTAGTAAAACCAGAAAACCGTGCACACTTACCCACGTCGGCAATGAACAAAAGATAAGTGAGAAACCACATACAAGGCTGATGTACTGTGGAAAACCATTTACTTAATTGCCAAAGTCAGCATTCAAGATAAACTGCAGTGAAATTCAGGTGCAGCAAACAGCTCCAACATTTGGCACTTGTTCGCTTTTTCAAGAGGCCTCTTACCGTTAGTGCATTGCCAGCCAGGGTGAGTGCACATGGTTTTCTGGTTTTACTAGTTGTTGTTGTTGCTACTGCCCACAACATAGCCTCAGTTGAGTGGCTCTGTTTGTTCCTGTATCAAGATTTTATTTTACTTGCAGTTCCATATCATCAAGTAGACCCTGGTAGCCAACGTTTCATGCACCCAAATGCTTTGGCAAGGATGCCATCACTACCAGCATGCTACATAAATAGTGTAGCTCCTATAGTGATGGGTGTATAATCAATCATTTGTGCAACACACACACATACTATATACGTAACTGGTCTTGATAAAACCCACCTAACCAAAAACCTATAGTAAGAGGTAAGTAAGGAAAGAGTAGAAAAGAGGAGGGGAGAAAAAGACAAACGATAAATTGAGATTCTTGACTACATTTCTTAATATCCTTATACATTTCATGTGTAATTCTTGGGAAAAACAATTTGGCTCACAGAAGTCAGAAATTATATAATTGCCATAGCTGGGTTTCAGGATAAATGTAGGTATTTTATTTGAAGTTCATGCAATAGTGGTAAGAAAGTGGTGATGTTCCCCCTCAAGCCAGCTTTTTTGCCTTGAGAAAGCACCTGTATGTGTGAAAACATCTGGCTTATGGGGGAGCATCATCATTTTGTTACTAATATGGAGTGAATTTTAAATAAAGTACCCACATTTATTTTGTAGTCTAGCTGTTGTAATTATGTCATTTCTGACTTCTATGAGCCAAGCTGTTTTGCCTGAAAATGTTCATTTGCTTATTGCCATCAGAGTACTCCTTTTAGCTGCCTGCTCTAGACTGTTCATGTGTAATCCTTGACATTTCATTATTCATTCATTTAGTTAAAAAAAAATCACATGTACCAAAATTGTATGTAGTACAGTGGCATCAATTATTATCTTATCTATAGTGTATGGTAAGGGCCTGTTGTACACAGAGTTCAAGCAGTTCAGAAACCTTGTTGTGCATGTTCTAAAGTTGTTGTGCACATTCTGAAAACCTCATTGTGCACATTCCATCATTAACTGCAGTTGTGATTCCCTTGCGCTAACTCCTGCTGCCTAGTTTCACTTAGCTGCTCACTGTACCTCAGCGTTACAGTAACCACGGTTTAAAAAAAAAAGACATGTCAGTCACATTTCTTTAACCATACATTATAACAATTAAAATATGAGTGCCCATACACAACTCACTCTGTGTTTCCATCTCAGGGTTGAGATACCAGCATGGTCCTCTCGAGCTTCGCTCTTGAGGTCCATACAGTGGTATCTCAACCCCTCGATGGCAACACAGAATTTTTGTCTATGGGCACCCATACATTATTCCTTATATTATGGGTGATAAGCAATCAAACACCTATTAAACCCTAGTTCATGGTGTAAAAGAGGAACAATACTTAAGACATGTTCATTTTCACTTTAGCATATTCATAAACAGCATTACTGAACAGACCCGTATTTTGAAAATTGTCTTATCATCTCTTGGACACTTTAGGAACCTAAAAATGGAGCAAGATGGAAGACTTGTTTAGGCCAGGTGTATCTGAGTTGCATTTGTATTGCCAGAATGTTTCACTTCTGAGTAGCTTGTTATCATGGTCACCACATCGCAGTTCAATGACTACTTTTTCCAAGCCCCTGAAGAAAAATGTGTGTTGTGGCACATATCTGGAAACGTGTCTTGCCAGTACATTTTCCTTATAATGTTTCTTTACTTCTCTGAGATGTTCTCCAGTCCTGGCCTTGGACATCCTTTTTGTTTTGTTTTGCCTACGTAATAGGTGGGGTACATCACAGCTTGCCAGATACACAATATATTAATTTCTAAAATTAGTGAATTCATTTACAGTATGCATGGTGTCTACATGTGGTAACAGAAGGCATCCCCACTGATAAGGAGCTGTAATACTTGCATCTTCTACATGTAAATGTATCTGCAAGTAGAGGGGCTGTGTGGACCATTTTGTACTGGATTAGTATATAAGCTAGACACGATGTGATCAGATACGTTTCTGACTAGTCTATATACCATTCTGGGGTTTAGTGTCACAAATGGTGTTAGCTTGATTTCTGTTTCAAGCACCAATATTATTATGTTAAAAGCTTGTGGATGAAAAGTTGTCACAAAATTCAACAGGTTTTCCTGGCTCCTTCTTTTTTTCTCTTGTTTATTACATGTTTGTTGCAATAATGTTCTCCTGTCTATCTGTTCCATCTGGCTGATTGCTCTCTCCACACAGTGTTTGCCAGACCCTCATTTTTCAAACCTCTCTAAAACCCAGTTAATTTATACAATTACAGCCCGGTTGACAAAACTGGATTATCAGAATGTTTTCTACTGAGTGTCATGGATGGCTATTTTAGAAAAGCAGAATTAAATTTCTGCCTGTCTGTTTGCAAACAAGGTTGCTATCTAGCCCACCCTCGCTCTTTTTCCTGATAGTGACATCCAAAATGTTTATGGACTCCTTATGCCAGTTAATTGTAAATTTAATCATTCTGTTTACTAGCTTCAAGGTAAGCCACACATTTTTCAAGGTTTTCTAGTCCCTTGTTTCAGCAACAATATGTCATCTGTATATCTCTTATATAGATAAATTTGGGAGAAAAAAATAGTTGACAGTGGGGTTGAAAACATATTCCTTTTCCCACATCCCCAAGAACACATTGGTATAATTGGGGGCAAATGATACCCCCCCATCATCATACCTTTAATCTGGAGGTAAAATTCTTCAAAGAAAATTAAACTATTGCATTTAATCTCTTTTTCTTTTAATGAGAGTAATTAATACTGGGTGCTGCATATCATGTGCTCTCATGTAGTACATCTATCAAAGCTGCTAAACACTCATCGTATGGTATGTTGGTACAAAGTACTTGAATATTAAGGGTAACCAACAATTCCTCCTGTGCCACTCTAATATCCCCAAGTGTGTTCAGTGCATCAGCCATATCGCTGACAAAGGAAGGGAAAACCACTGGTCAGCACCTGATGTGTTTGTCAATGAATTTATTTAATGACTTTGTTAAAGAAATTGATTGATGACACAATCTGCCACCCCGGGGGGGGTTCTCCAGATCTTTATGAACTTTTATTAAACAGTAGATAGTGGCTCTTATTGGACAGGCCACAGTAAGGAACTCATATAACTGATGATAAACATTCATTTAGAAAACTGTCAATATCAGTTTTAAATTTCTTCATTGGATCGCCTGATAAAAGTCAGAAAAATTACCAACCTTGAAGCTGTGTCAACACAACTTGCTCATATTTTGTTCTTGACAAACAACAATTGTCCCTCCATATACATTGATTTCATCACAACTTACGTATTATTTTTCAGGTATTGTGGCACCGGTCATTCATCCTTTGTGATGTTACAGTGTCTCAGTTGTAAAAATTTATTAAATAGGATCTCCATCTCCCATTCCCATGCTCTCTCAAATAGATGTATGTCTGCATTGGCAGGGAGGCCTTAAAGTAGATTTCTTTCTAAGGTTTGAAACTGAAGACTGAGTCATCCTATTAGTGGCAGGACCCCTATATTCTTCAAAAGAGTTCTGTTTTGGGTCCTGTACATTTGTAGTGGATCTCTTTCTTTCATTTGCCAGAGTCTCTGTTTGTATATACCCCATGGTGGTTTCACCACCATAGAATGCTTTAAGGTATAGGAATCTGGTAAATTTGTGTAGGTCAATTATAGTATTACAGTTATTAATATTCTCAGGTGGAACAAACTACAGTCCTTTTTTAAGTACCAAGATCTCTGTCTCAGCTAAATTATAGTCTGAAATGTTACTCACAATTAATTTTTCTAATATGTTTTGTGACTGGGTTGCCATGTATACTACAGTTACAACCCCTGCCTTATGGGCTAAAGCCTGGGATCTGTTTTGAATGGAAAGGGAAAGATCTTTCCCAAGATAACTTAATTAGTGTGGTGCCTCCATCCCAAGTTAAAATAAAGTGGGCCAGCTGTCTGATTGGTACAACCTCCTGGGATGCTGTAGCTATCCACCTCCCTCACAGCCCACACATGGAAAACCAGAAGCCATTTAGCTTTTTCACTACACATGCAATTACTGACTGAAGCTAATGATATGCTCATACAAATGTGCTCATGAGACAGGTTTCAACAAGAACAAGAAACAATTTATTAAACCAGGGGTATGGGGAACAAGGGATGCAGAACAAATAACTGAAAGACTTGATGCAAACAGTAAAAGCATGAGCAAAAACAATAACAAATAACCATAAATAGTAACAATGCCCTGCCCCCCAACAGCAGCCACAAAGAGTGGCCCACCTCCCCACTGATACCAGTCTCGCCAATGTCCTGTCTGGGTACCCAGTTGATGAGCTGATGCAGGCCAGATGAGTTGCAGCTGGTTGGCTGGCATTGGTGAACTTTTTAAATAAACAGAAACTTTTGAAGAAACTATATAGACTCTCCCCAACACAGGGCAAACCCTGAGTTACTAACATTTCTGGAATACCAATCTCTGAAATATTCAGGCTGAAGATCTTTCACACTGTGGCTCTGGGACTCTGGCAGCTCTCTGAATCTCTTGCAGTTTTCAGGAACTTTTGCAGCTTTCTGAATGTGACCAGTTCAGGGACCAGGATCACACACCTCACCTACCTGTCCAGGCATTAGCCCTCAGGGTGAGGTGATAGGCTATGCCTAGCTGTGACACTGCCCAGCCGATTCCCCAACTGTTCAATGACAAGAACCTCCTGGGTCTCAAGAAAGCAGCTTTAGGGCCGGCCCGGCGGCGCTGAGGGTTGAGGCTTGGGACGCCACACCTCACACTGCGCCGGCAACCCGGGTTCGGGAACGGACTCGAGCTGCCAGGGGCTGGCAGGGGGAAGGAAGGATTGAGCGTCCTCGACAGCTCTCCTTCCTTCGGTGTGGGTGAGGGATGCATGCGGCGCTGCAGTGACACCCAGCGGAGGCTGGGGGTACGACAGCACACGCATTTGACCAGGGGGAGAAGCCGACGGACGTCTGCACGTAGTGCGCTGACATCATTGCACATCGGCTCTCCAGGGATACATTAAAAATACAGAAATGGGGACTCCGCCTCTATGAAGCCCTCCCCGGGGTTCCTTCATGTCACCGATCCTCCCAACCAGTTACAGGACCGCGGGTTGGGATGTGGAGAGTCAGCTCTGTGGCCCCATCCTCTGGGGGGTAAGCCAGGGGTGACCGGGGGGATCGATTGGCATGGGGGACCTTAGGGGGCCGTGACTAGGGTGGATACTTGGCGGAGTATCCCAAAAAAAAAAAAAAGCAGCTTTAATATTTCCAACCGCACTGCAATCTGGATCTCCTCCTTCAATAGATTCTGTACTACCTTCCAAGTCTGTGGGAAGGTATAGTGTCTCAGGCACTCTGGTTTTAAATCACAAAACAGCTTTCTGGAATAACAGGTGATGGAAATTAATCAGACATTCTCCAGGCTGTTGGCTGTGAAAGCCCCAGACAGATCTCCAAACTTTTCCAAAACAAACAGATTGGGCCTCCTCACTCCATAGAAGCTCCCAGGAGACTGCTACAAGCTGGATCTGCCCCCCCCCCAGGTCGCAGGAGATCAGATCAGATTCCCAGTTTCTCAATCAGGCTGTCAGTCCATCAAATTAGTATGTGTAATGTTCAGTCTCACCTGATTGGCTAGGGAAAAAGGTGCCAATACGCATTTCTTACCTTCTTCCAGAAGTCCCCTTTCTGTAGTCCTTTGGGCTCCTTGCATTCCCATTGACTGCAGAACAGGTCAAAGGCAACAAAAATGGCTGCAAACAAAAACAGTCTATGCTTTAAAGAGCTGCTGACTCCTCAAAGAAAACTTTGAAAAACATAATAGTTAGGTACAATTCAACTTGCATTCCATATATATTCTATAGCTTTCTCCCGCACATTACTTATTAGTAAGAAAATTTGCATGAATGCATGATCTTTGTACCTCAGAGTTCATCTACCTCTATAGCTTACTCCCTACTTCATGTCAAAATTCTCTGTTGTGGCACAACAGTCTGATGCCATGGGAGTAACTGCTATGTCACAAGCAATTCCTTTTGCAGCAGTTGCTGGATGACTTCAGGTTCCTGCATAGAGGATTGTAAATTTTTGTAGATGAAGGATTCTGAAGGAATGACTGAGACTCCAGAATGAAAACCAGCAGTGAAACCTGTTATGAGAAAGTTCACAAGGGCTGTATGTGGATGGGAAGACGATACAGCAGCTAGGGCCAGAATATGCACGCTGGTGGAAGGATGTTTTAGTTGTCATTGCTTAGGCAGGGGCATTTTTGGACATACAGAACAAGAATGAGCATCCCCTAAGAAACTGCAGACATGAAGGAGGTAACAGCCCAGGCATCCTCTAGCACTGAAATTATTACAAATTGCCTGATTATGAAAATATTTGATTAGACAGCCAAATGAAAATTTTTGATTAGACAGCCAAATCTATCAAAATTAGGGTGAGGAAAAGCCCCAGGATTAGAAATAGTGTGAATTATATTTGAAGGGGACACAGGTCCTGACATAGAGGTCCTTCGAGAAGGAGTAGGTGATTCAGACATAGCCATAGGACAGAGAGAAGCAAAATGAGAGAAGGAGCCACATATTTGGCAGGAAAGAGCCTGTTGACTAGCAAAATGGTGACAAAATAATTCATTGTCGAGGACAGCCCAATTGAGCCTGGAGTTAAAATGTGTTAAAGCAGCCACTGCTTTTGCTGAAAAAGCTATGACAGTCATAGAATTGAGTGCCTCAATAATGAACTCCACGATCAACTACCAAGTATAGATAGGAGTCCAATTCCTCACATCTAGTTGGAAAGGTGGAGATGTCTCTATAGAGACTAAAGGAAGCACAAACTCAGGAACAGTTAATTTCTTCAGGAGCCTGGGGTCTTTAGATTTTTGCATGACTGAAACATCGTCACAAGTAACCACTCAATTCTCAGTGACACCATGTGAAAAATAAGGAGAGAAATTAAATGAACATACTTTCCTTCTATGCGGTCCTTGTGGAGGTAACCAGGTATGAGGTGTACTGGGGTTACTGTAAGTAGAGGAGGAGGAGAAGATGTAGGAGTACCTGGAACTGGGAGAGATGGTAATGCAGCAACAGGAGGTATGCTAGATGGAGGTGGAACACTACATAGAGGTTCATCTTCTTGGAAGGTTGTTGAGGAAGAAGGAACTGCAGTGACTACTGGTGGAGAATCGTACTGAGAGGAAGATGAGTTTCAAGAGCTGTAAGGCACAACTGAATATCTGATATTGAAGAAGCAAGTTATAAAACAAGGTCTTTAAGTTCCTCATTAGCATCAGAAGGAGGCAAGGTGCAGGTTCCATGGGAGCTATTGTTTCTTCTTGTTAGGATTTAATTGCTACAAAAAGGTTAAACAGTTCTTTCTTTTTGGCCAATGCTGAATAAGAAATTCCCTGTTTTTGGAGTTCGGTAATGAGGTGAGGGATTGTCCAATCTTTCAAGGAGAATTTAGATTTAGCAGGATGCTTGCAAGGAGTTTGTTTGGTGGGTCTTTTACGCAGGAGGCTGGAAGAGCCTTCTTCTGGGTCAGCAGAGTAGTCAAAGCTACTGAATCCATAGCAGCAAATGAGAGAGAAGCAGGATAATAAAGATTTTGTATGTGTCAAGTAGATCATGCTGCAGTGATGAATTACACAAATTGTAGCACAGAATTAAGCAGATGGCTGAGGACTCTCGTCTCTGGTGGACTGTAAGTCAGATCCTGCCTACGCGCGGCCACTTGGCAAGAGGTAGGGAAATGGAGCAAACCTGCAGGTGAGGGCTGGCAAAAGCAGGGAATAAATAGATCTGAGGAAGAATAATAGGCACTATATGCAGTCCACAAGTACTGGAGGTATAATGTAGTACCAGGTGTACTATAGCTTTAAGATGACGTCCAACACCCAGTAGAGGGAGTCAGGAAGAAAGCAGTGTGTAGCACAGGTGAATACACCCCAAAAGGCAAAACAATGAAAAAAATAAAGCAAGGGGCAAATGCAGACAAAAAAATACAGAAGCAGACAAAGTGGGAAGGTAGGAAATGAGGATAAGAGGAAATGAACAGGGGGTAATGGAGACACAGACAAAGAGAATGGAGACAGCAAAGGGGACAGTGGGGGGAGAAGGAGACAGCAGCAAATTGGAGGAGTGAGGGAGAAGGAGACGGGAGCAAATTGGAGGACAACTCAGAGACAGACAAGGGGGGGGTCAGAGCAAACAAAGGATGGAGGAGCAGGGGGAAGCAGAGACAGGAAACAGATACAAACAGTAAGGACAAATACAATACAAACAAGGAGCAAGGAGGTAGAGCAAGTGAGCAGAAAAGACACACAGCCACAGGGAAAACACAGCAGCACAGCCATTTGAGAAAACAAACTAAGCACTACTAAAAGATAGAGGCAGGTTTAAGTCTAGTTAGGGGTGGAGTTATTCCCCTACATTGAACCACGGGCTAAGCCCTCACGTTAATTAGCCTGATGGTGCTCTTCAGACTGTCATTAAAATGCACTTTTGTCATCTTCAGATGTCTCCTTTATGATGTCACTGGAGCAACCCATTCGTGCAAGGCACTTGCATCCATCTACAAACAACATTAAAATATTGCTGAGCATGGAGAAATAAAAAAGATGAAAACAGTTATATACCAGATATACAAAATGATGTACTAGATTGGATAACATCAAATAACT
Source organism: Neoceratodus forsteri (assembly GCA_016271365.2). NCBI lineage: Eukaryota > Metazoa > Chordata > Ceratodontiformes > Ceratodontidae > Neoceratodus > Neoceratodus forsteri. The sequence continues at coordinate 1,463,498,698 of CM057449.1, forward strand.
GTATGCCCCTATGACCATTTCTAAAATGCTTTATACAACGGGACAACATTCAGAAAAACAGCAGTAAATCCAGGCTGTCATTATGTTCCTTACCAGTAGTAGCTCTTAACTTGTGAATCCACATGGATTCTTTCTGTAAAATCTTCAGATCACTAACACCACCACCACCCTCCACATGGTCCAATGTAACCTTCTCAATGCCCATAAAAATGAAGGGATGGCCTGCCTATATTCTATCACAAGCACTGTCAGTACATTATCTGGGTCCTGTTTGGCTATAAAATTTAAACTGGCATTGATAAGGTGCATATAGACCACATGTGGCAGGCATATTGATTTGAAGGTCTTATGGTATACTGCTCATACGTGTTCTCACCACCTGATAAGAAAATGTTCTCAGTCATTGACATTTTGGTATCTGAGATTGTATCAGCAACATTGATGTTGGTCATAATGCCAAATCAATGTCTTCATGCAACAAATTATTTTTTTCAAGAACTGGAGAGCAGCATTTACCTTTTCTGTATGAACTACTTCTTGCAATATTGTGTATCTCTAATTGATACTCCATTAGCCAAGATCCTTTCAAACAAGCTTAAGACATTAATCTCCTCAGGCGTTGGGTCAGAACCCATTTGATTAATGACAGAATGTATTAGCAACATATTTTTCTTAATTTTGTCAAAGCAGTACCTGCCCAAATTTATAGTGGCCATGGTGGGATCATCATGTTTGAATATATAGTATGCAATCAATTTATTGCACATATCATTCCTAGTAATGTTTGTAAAAAAATCAGTTTTCATGGTCAGAGATTTATAAAACAATTTCCAGGTGGAACACAGAAGAACTACTGAGCTTGAAGCTCCATGAAGGTCTAGGAAGGCTCCAGGCAGGAGTCATCAGGAGCAGGACTGCACCTTCCACCCTCCAGGGAACCAATCAGAGGTGAGGACCGTTAAGGGCAGGAAGAGCAGACTTTTAAACCCCCCACTGCAGTCTTCTGGTCCTTTTCAAAAGCACCGAGCTTGAAAACACTGGAGATGGTCTGTGGGGAACATCAATGGGACCCCTCTGCCTGGTGGAACACAGAACAACTGCGGATCTTGAAGCTCCAGAAAGACTCCAAGTGGGAGCCAATCAGGAGCAAGACCACACCTCCAGCCCTCCAGTGAGCCGATTGGAGATGAGAACCAGTGGGAACAGGAACAGCAGGGTTTTAAAACCCCTGTTGCAGTTTCCTGATCCCTTTAAGAAAAATCATCACATCAGCGGAACCCCTCTGCCTGGTAGAACACAAAAGAACTGCAGAGCTTGAAGCTTCAGGAAGACTCCAGGCAGGAGCCAATTGGGAGCAAAGCTGCACCTTCATGGAGCCAGTTGCAGGTGAGAACTGGCTTGGACAGGAAGAGTGGGGTTTAAAAATCCCTGCTGCAGTCTCCCAGGTCCTTTTAGAAGTACCATCACATCAGCAGGATCTCTCTGCCTGGTGGGACATAGAACTGGGAGCTTGAAGCTCCAAGAAGGCTCCAGGTGGGAGCCAGTCAGGAGCAGGACCACATCTGTGGCCCTCCAGTGAGCCAATCAGGGGCCTCCAATTGGAGGCAAGAACCAGTGGGGACAGATAGTTTCTAATATAAGAGGACTAGGCCTCCAAGTTCCCTCCCCCCGCACTGTGGCACCTGCACAGAGCACTAACTCAAAAAGGACATTGGAGTCTGCCACTGAAGTCAGCCCAAATAGGCAGCCAGAAGCCAGCAACCAGCCACTCTGCTCTCCTGCTGACCCAGGAGGATCCCTACCTAGGTAACCCTGTTGGTGGCTGCATTACAGGTGGCTGTACTTGGGAGGCTGACTGAGCATGTCAGAGGGCTTAGGGGCTTGCTGTTGTTTTTCCTTGTGTTTATCCTTTGTCTGCTGTGTGGACCACACTGGCTGTCTGTTCAGTGGTGGATCACCTTCAAGGCCGGTTTGCTGACTTATGAAGCCCTACATGGACAAGGACCCAGTTACCTGCAACAACTTCTTCATCCCTACTGTCTCCTCTGATGGCTCCACTCCACCAACAAGGGATTGTTAGAGGTTCCCAGGGTTTCTTTGAAGATGTCTGGGGACCGGGCATTTGCATTTGTGGTCCCTACCCTGTGGAATTCTCTACCTCATCGGATAAGGGAATGCCTGACTGTGGAGAGCTTTAAAAACTGTATTAAAATCTTATTTATTTAATCTAGCCTTTCTAGAATTAGAATGACTTGCTTGTCTCTGAATTGTATAATTTTATGAATTTTATTCAGGTGTTCTAATTGTACAGACCCTATGATCTCTGGGAATGGTGCTTTTTAACAAATAAAATTTGATTTGATTTCATTTATTAAGATGTGGTTTGTTCTTATCTGACACTAGGTATTAGTGTATTTCTGGGTAGTAGAGATTATAGGTAAACTGTTGCTAAGTGCTAAGGTGTTAGTGGGCTTCAGGGTCTAAGGGTGTATGGTCACTGGGTGGCAGTAGGATAGCCTGCCTGGGACTGGGACAAAAAAAATGAAAAAAAGGGAAGGACTAGAAGAACAGGGAAAATGAATGTGAGGAGTGGTGCAGTGCAGTGGTTGTAGGGTACGCCTCCTAGAAAAAGCCACTGCGAACAACCATTGGAGGTGGGTGCTGGCAGGGTGGCCAGCCCAAACTTGAAACACACTTCCAAAGAGTCAGCACTCCCAGCTGGGAGTGCTGACTCTTTGAAAGTGGTTGTGGGGCAGCAGTCTACCTTCTGGAGGCTGTGATGCTGTCCCATCTGCATGCACCTCTCTGGGTTGAGGGATTGGGTCTCAAGGCTCCATCCAGCACTGGCAGAAGACTTAAAGTCGCATTGGCAAAGAGTCGGAGGGCTATCTCTCCCTCCCAGGGACCACCTAGCCAGACAACACCACCTCAAAGGTTGCGAAAAGGAAGGCATGGTTGGACTAAGGTGGTCTCAAGGAGGGCAGGGGCGGTAGGATCTGGAAGGCTAAGGGGGATTGGGTAACAGGCATATTCCTCATTCAGTGCCACTAAGAAACTCCTACGCCATTCTTGTGGAGTGGGACTACCATGAAGGGCACCAAAGGTGGTGAACAGAGAGGATGTGAGGGACCACACAGATGGAGTCCCCAGGAGAGGGAAGGAGACCCCAAGGAAGGAGGATGTCACTTCTACTCGGGGATGCTAGAGCCAGGGGGATAGAGTTGGGGGAAGGAAAGGGGGTAGAGAGGGAGGATAAGTGCCTACCAGGCACATCAGATCGGAGGGATGGAAAGCATATCCAGTAGATCATGAGGGCTAGAGGAAAGAAGGGGGAGATGTATGTTTTTGTCCACCTGGGGACAAATGACCTTGCTCTGAAAGGGATGGGGCAGTGCAGGAGCAGTTTTGGGAGCTGGGGAAGGGTGTTAGACAGGTAGCATGCACCGTAGCCTTCACAGAAGTGCTGCCTGTCTACAACAGGGGGAAGGAGGGGAGCTCTGCACTAAGGCCTTCAACCTATGTTTGAAGGTATGGTGCAGAGAGGAGGAGTATGGCTACATTGGGGCTGGGTCTCCACCTGAAGGGACCAGAGCTTGTGCCACGGGCATGACCTCCATCCATCCAGGAAGACAACAGCAGTCCTGAGTAGATGGCTTAATTGTTACTTTGACAGGCATTTAAAATAGCCAAGGGGGGGTGGTGGAAGGCAAAGGGATGGCAGTAACTTTCCCCCTCAGGCTGTGATGGAGGGTAGAGAATTTCTGAGAGGAAGGATTCCCACCAAAATTAAGGACAAAAAAGAGTGCAAGGTATCAGCATGGGAGGAAGAGGGAAGAGAAGCAGACAGTATGTAAAGGAGAAGAAGGGGGAACAACTAGGCAATGTGAGAAGGGGCAAGATTAAGACTAACAAAATCTAGACAGCCATGTGTGCCAGTCCTAGAAGTTTGAGTAATAAGATACCAGACCTGGAGGCCACCATGGCTGAGTCTGGCCTGGATATTGTGGCCATCACCGAAACATGGTGCACAACAACCATGACTGGGAAATGGTCATACCTGGCTAAAAAACGTTTAGGGACAGGGTAGGAAGGAACAGTGGGGGAGAAGTGCTTTACGTTAAGGAAAACATCAAAGTGATGGAAGTACAGGGAAGACAGGGGGTGGGGGTTGAGGCGTTGTGGGCCAATCTTGAGTCTGTAAATGGAGCCACCATTCTCAATGGAGTGGTATACAGGTCGCTGACATAGGGAGAGAACATAGACAAAGAGATGTTGGAAGGCATAGGCAGCATGGCTAAGAAGAGGGAGGTGGTGCTTGTGAGGGACTTTAATCTGCCAGAAGTAAAGTGGACCCTACCTGCTGCAGCATCAGCAAAGAGCAGAGACATCTTGTGCTCCCTGAACAGGGCATTAATCCGGCAGCTGGTCAGTGAACCCACTTGGGGTGGGGTAATATTGGACCTGGTACTTACAACTGGGGACAGAGTAGTGGATGTCAGAATGGGGAGTCATCTGGGGACCAATTTATGATTTAATATAAGAACAACAGTGGAATCCAGTTGCACAAGGACAATGGTCCTGGATTTCAGAAAGCCTGATGTTACAAAGGTGGGGGAATGCACCCAATAAGACCTGGTGGAGGGAGATGTGGAGGAGGGGGTGGAGAGAAATGGGCCAGAATAAAAGACTGCATAGCAAAGGCAACAAACCTCTACATCAGGCAAATAAGCAAATGCAGAAGAAGGATGAGGAGACCATTATGTTTCTCGAGGGAAGTGGCAGAAGAATTAAGGGCAAAAAAGTGGCATTCAGAAGGTATAGGGAGAACCAAATTGAGGAAGACAGAATAGAACATCTGAAGAAATGAAGGCAGGAAGGCAAGGCAGTAAGGAGCACAACAGCACAAGGTGAGGAAAGAATTGTCCAGACAGTATCAAAGGGGGACAAGACATTTTTCAGGTATGTCAGTGAGAAAGGAGGGTTACCAAGATGGCACAGGGTCTACATCAAATGACCTATAAGGAGAGGCTAAAGGACCTAAGCATGTACACCGGAGGATAGGAAGGAGAGGGAGATAGGATCAAGACCTTTAAATACCTCATGAATGTGAATAAGGTACAAGTGGGAGGTATTTTGCAGAGGAAAGGGTGCTCCAGAACAAGGGGCCACAATATTAAGGTGGAGGAGGGAAGGTTTCAGAGAGAGATGTGAGGAAATACATCTTCACAGAAAGGGTGGGAGATGCTCGGAACAGTCTTCTAGCGGAGGTAGTGGGGGCAAAACAGTGGTGGGATTTAAAAAAGCCTGGGATAAGCACAAGGGAATCATAAGGGATAGGTAATGGGGTGACAGAGAAAGTGCCATAGACCTGAAGAGATCTACAATGTAAGCAATGCAACAAAAAACAGAAGACTGTATGGGTCATGCGGCCCTTATCTGCAGTCATCTTCTATGTTTCTAAGTACATGATATGTGTAATATGTCAAATTTTTCATATTTAGGAATTTCAAATTGTGCAATTTGTCAAACAGAGATATAATATCTCCTTCATAGACCTTTTTTAGAACTGCAATAGCCAGCTTCAATGTTTACATTCTCATGGTAAGGGTTTTGATCATACCATTCAATTAACATTTTGGCAATAGAACATGTGCCTTGCATATCTCCATCTTGTAAAACTGTATCAAGTTTGTCCAAACAAAGTATTAAACCTCTGACATTATAAACTGCTCTAACAAATTTCCCCATCCTACTATGATGAACAGCAAGCATTGCACGTGATAACAATTTCTTTCTCATTTGCCAGCATGTAAACGTGCCAATGAATGCCCTTACAATGTTATGATTGGGCATCTATCTCTAGTATCAGGTTTTTTTGTACATTGTCTGCCACAATATATTCATTGATAAAGTCTTTTATCCACAAAAAAGATAATATTGTGTGACATTATCACATGACCACTTTTTGACAGATATTTTCTTAGCAGTCTCAGTGTTTTGCAGTGTTCTTTATAGTTTCTTCTTCATTTGGAAGATCCCTCAAAGCATTATGTTCTCCTTATGTTCACAACTGACTTCATCAAGCATAGCTGCTTTTGTCCACACATGTAATACATTTCTTCCAAAAAGAATGCCTCAAATTGTTGTGTAAGCAACCATGCACCATCAAATACATGACAAAAATTGTCTCTGTTAAGAGATGGGTATGGTTGCCCATTCTCAAATTTGGGACTGTCTAGTACAGTATGCCCTGCAAGCCCATTGGTCCACACTGGGGACCAATGGGTTTACAGCCCATACTGTACCTGTCATTCGGCAGGTGGCCAGGCAGTTTGTGGGCGGGTTGCTGCCACCCACCGATGATGGTGGGGAGCAGGGGGGAAAAGGGGTTCTGTGGGGTGGGATGGGTGGGGGTGCCACTGGATCACCAGAGATATTTCTGATAGTGTTGTACCCCGATCGTGGTGACGGGTGGGGGGGACCATTAGACCACCAGGGATGGTCTTCTTTTACATTTATTGGGGAATCAGGAGGGTGGGGGGACCACTTGACCACCAGGAAAATGTCTTCTTTTACGTTTATCGGGGCAGTGGGAGGGAGGGGGGTCACTAGACCACCAGGGCGATGTGTGTGCTTGAGGATGGTGTTCTGGGTAAGCGGGTGGCTACCCACAGCTGGTGGCTGCTGTGTTGCATCCTGCAATACAGCAGCCCACCTGTGGGTGGCTGGGATTTGTTTCCACTCCTTAAAGGTTCAACTTTGAGCCCTCCTATGTGGTGCACTACAGGATTGTGTCACCATATGTGCTAGACATCCCAGACTGAATATCAGGATGTGCCGCATATGCATGGGCACACCCACCTGCATCTGCTCCGCATACAATTACATTGTGCCCCAGCACATCAGGATTTGCACTGCACCTGGCAGCCCTTTCAATATCCCACTGGGGTGCAATGCGGGGTTGCGTCAGTGCAGCTCTGTTGTGCCAGGTACAACCCCCATTGAATATCTGAGCCTCTGTGTATTGCTGACATTGTTTATCCTTGGCTTTGTGGTTTATTGATATGTCCTCTGTCTTTTTCCAACATAGATGTTCTGTACAATACCTGAAATATTGGAAATAAAGAAAAATTACCAATTTATAATGCAAAAGTGTTTAATTAAAAAGTTACAAATTAAACATGAACTACTACTTACAAATGTGTGTTAAACTTGTAATGTGAGTTTTCTAACTTCTTACAATATGATGTATAATATACATCAAGTCTCTGTATTAAAACTTTTACATGTTGTAAGACTTTTGAAATCTTTTCTGCCTCCAATTTTCATAAAAATAAACACAAACTTTCATCATTTGTATACTTACTTTTGTGTGACATGAATATTGCTTTCATCAGAGCCAAGGTTATGCCATCACAAAACTGACGCACATGATTTTGGGATACCAGCCTTGTCACAAAACTGACATACCCAGTTTTGTGACTCACATTAACACTTTCATAATTCATGATACTTAAAACATTTTTAACTGCAAAAAAAGAAGAAGAAGAAAAGGAAAAAAATTGGAGGGATTTTCAGTGACATACTCAAAAAGCAAGAACTACATTTTTCTCCACCCACAAATAAAATTTACTATAAATAAACAGTTTTACATTACGTGCAGTAAATAGTTATACATTCAAAAGTGTCCACAAAATAGTCATGCTACACCTAATCTGCGCTCATATAAAATGTAATCATGTAATCCACAGTCACTGTAATGTTTTTGTCTCTTAACTGTCTCGTAAATCCTGACACTAATAGTCTAATCACCATGAATGAGTAACAGTAACACAGGTTATCATGAAAAGAGCTATTACAACTACTCAATACTTATTCCACTAATTCTATGTAACCCCACCACCCAAAGGGTGTGGCTTTTCTGTCAAGCCCCTGGTAGCTCAGGGTGAGTCCACCTGTGTTGCCTGCACCTTCCAGCTGGAACTGGTGCTAGAGACCAGGAAAAGAGTAGTGTTGTTACTCATTTGTCTGTCACAGTATGCCGCCATATAGATTATAATTCCAGTTGGATTGACTGTTTGTGAAGTTCTAACAGCATTTTACAATGTGTTCATTTGTGTAAAGCAACAACCAGGCTTTGAGCTGTTTGTAACTGAGTGGACATCATCATCATGTGACCCTTGACCCCTGTGAATGGCCAACTGGAATGTGACAGAATTCAGACTAGGACTAGCGCCCCAAAGAACCAGATCAGAGAAACATAAATTTGATATAAAGTTCATGGGTTTATTTCCAAGTGCAACAAACAGCATACACCACACTGTCTCAGCACTACGGCAACTTGCCTTCTTCAGAGCACGCCCCCTGAGGAAGGCAAGTTGCCGAAGTACTGGAGCAGTGTGGCATGTGCTGTTTCTTGCACTTGGAAATAAATCCATGAACTTTATCTCAAATTTATGTTTCTCTGATCTGGTTCTTTGGAGTGCTAGTCCAATTCTGAATGCTTTCTAGTCTACAGCTGGCGACTGTGGACCAAGCGACCCACTTTTCTCTGGCGCAGATAAGTTTTCTTTGAACTGGAATGTGAGAGGTCCTGGAAAGAAGACAGGCACATGAAAGGAATAGCAATCAAGGATGTCGGTGCCTTTTGGTATTCTCCAAGGAAGCAGGAGTGTAAATGACAAATTGGACAGTTAGTTTTGGACTACTATCAGTTAGTTTTGGACTACTATCAGTGGGTAATTACCCCAGTCGTGGTTGTGCCCAGTGTGGCACCACATATAACCTTCTGGAAGTTAATAACCCTCACAGAAATGAGAAGCTGAAGATATGGCAACAAATTCCATGTTCTGCCATATATGTGGTATATATAATCAACTGCCTGTGTGACTTTGCTTGTATATGAAAAACAAAGAAACAACTTAACCCTTATATATCAGTCTGCAGAACAGCAAGGGTTAAAAAGTGAATATCTAAACATAAATTGACAATTCTAACAAATGACAGTTCTAGTTTAACAAGACACTTCAAGACTGCTGCCCATACAGTAGTGGTTTGAAAGGGTGAATCAGCTAAGAGGGTGGACACAATTAGGATAAACTATTCTTGAAAGAAAATCATATTGGGTTACATATTTTGGAACTCTCCATCAGGTGTAGGCCTCAATGAAGAAACTGATTGAGGACCAATTAGTTAAAAAGTGATGGTATTAATTGTAAATGTTCAGTTGAAGCTTTGCACTTTTCTTGTCTCTCCTATGGTACCCCTAAATACACTGTATTGTGTTATTAGTAATGTAATATAGCATGTCTTAATATTTGTTTTTAGTGCACGTAAACCAGTTATGCTACCTTAATGGGTGGGTTCGGCAAGCAGTCTATGATATGCAGCTAACCTCGCAATTTCTGTTCACGCAGTTTTATCCAGAGCACTACAGTGAATTTATCTGTGGTGTTAAAATTATATGTGTAGATTAAGATTTGTTTTTTTCTAAGTATGCATTTTTGTTCTTCAAAACAGCAAAGGATATAACAACTGTGTGACTTGGGAAGCAATCGTATTTTTTACATAGACCAGGACATAGCCTGCCCACCCTGCAGCATCAGAGCACTAGTAAATACAAGTCAGAATGTACATGCTGATGTCACCTGGCATAATAATGCACATCAGTAAAACAGATTTGTAAGCCCAACCCCTGTATTTACAATACAACTTAATAAAACTTAGTAAAATTAGTTGGATGGCTCCTGGTGTGTGACCGATCAGAAACATATGGTTAAAGTTCCAGGGCACATCCCACCCTCCCACCCCCACTCCCATTTTGCTTCATTAAAGCCTGCCATTTTTTAAACTAACTCACATTTTCTAACTTTTCATACATTTCAGAAGGATTCTTGGTTTTCGTTATCCAGCTGAACCGTGATTAAGCCTGTCCACTTCGGCAAAGTGACCACCTCCATCAGTCAGGTAAAAAGCATCACATTTTAACTTGCCATATCACAGCTGAGGTCTCCTTGCTTCTTCTATATTTAATCAAGAGACCACTCTCCTGGCTTCATTACTTATAGTGTGCTCTAGCCAATGAAAGGCACACAGGTGTTTAATAGGGAGTTTAGCAAGCTTAGCAATTAGAAGAACGACGCAATTCTCCTACATTCAAATCAGTACAAAAGGTTTGCAAGCTCAATCCCTGTATTTACAAGTAAGCATTAAGCCACAATGAAGGTGGCATCTAATGCTGGATTGATGCATGGTTGGGAGGGTTGTGGCCCGAGGCCGGAGGCCGAGGGCAAACAACCACCCAACCATGCATCAATCGCATTAGATGCCACTGCCGGAGTGGCTTAATGCGCTTGTAACATGGGCCGCATGATGGTGGCATCACCAGGAGGGTGCCTACTGTGCGTTCAACAACAAAAGATAGGGAGTCGGTGCTGTGAGGAAAGAGTTTTACTGCACTTTCAAATCCTCGTAGAAAACAACATTTACATACTGATGCAGTCAACATAATGAGTAGGTCTAACTAAACAAGAGAGTGCAGCTCACATCACAGTCCCGAAATTCTGCAGTTCTGCGTGGGTATTACCTTCATACCCGGCGCTGGAGGTCTCCGGTAGACTGCTCAGTCGCCGCGATGTGCGCTCACATCGAAATTTGCATGCAGCCACCAGTCACTTCCCCTTGCCTCCTGCTGACTGATCCAATGCTGCTGTCTGCATCCTCTGCTGCATGTGCTAGTGCTGCCTCTCCGGTGTGGTCCCTTCCTGCACCCAGGTATTTCTTCCCAACCCACTGCTCCATCGCTACGCCTCCTGTTACTGAGAACCAGACGCCACTTGCCTGCATCCTATATCTATCTCGGACTGTCCTATCTCTGAGTTCTGTGCACCGCTGGTTCTTGTCCCCCCTTCGCATTTCCGTCCGCACGTAGCTGGTCTCCCTGTCGCTGTGCCAGTCTTGCGATTTTAGACTCGCTCCCCACCTGTGCCCAGTGCTGCTAAGCTGGGGGTCTGGCTCACTTTGGTACTACCATTTCAGACACAGCATCTATCGTGGATTAATACCCACTCCAGACTGCACCCCATGATGCCCTTTCACCAATCGCTGCTGCCCATTCCACCAGTCTGATTATTGTCATGTTACAAGACAACTCAACTCATTACCTCCTGGGTGGCCATTTTGTGTCAGGTAAACAATGGATAGTTCGGACTTCATATGGAGCTATTGGAGGTAATGAGTTAACAAAAATGAGTAAAATTAGTTGGGTGGCTTCTGGTGTGTGACCGATCAGAAACATATGGTTAAAATTCCAGGGCACATCCCCCCCCCCCAAGGCTTTGATGCAGCAAGGAGCCACCCAACTAATTTTATTACGTTTTATTCAGTTGTATTGTAAATACAGGAGTGAGCTTGCAAACTCCACCTCATGAATAAGGACAGAGAAAATATCCAACTCCTGTCTGAAAGATGGTTTCATGCAAAACCCACTAAATCACCTTTTGGGATGTAAAAAAAAAACACTTTGGACAGGATTTGAAAAATGAAAGCTGTCACATTCATGAGGTGCTGTACATATATGGCTATGTTGTGAATTTGGGATAAAAATATTGAAAATTACCAAAGTTACGAGCCTGAGTTCACAAAATTCTATGCAGGCTGATAACTTTGTTGTTTTTTGATATTTTTACACCACATTTTCAACATAGCCTTCTTATGACCCCACCTCATGAACAAGAGCAGAGAAAATGTTCAACTCCTGCCTGAAAGGTGATTTCACACAGGGACCATGAAATCACCTTTTGGGACAGATTTGCCTAATGTCAGTACAACTGTTCATGAGGTGGGGTCCCAAAAAAAGGCATGTTTAAACTTGGGGCCAAAAATATGCAGACATTGCCAAGTTATGCCACTAAGGTCAAACCACCATTGAAATACATTGAACTGCATACCTGTTTCTTTAGTTCGCAGCCCGGCTTTGGAGAGTGAAGTCGTGTCTGTGGTCCAGAGAGGATTATGGTGTTGGACCCCTGATGGGTAAGTAAAAGCTTGGAGGGGTGGTGGTGGGGGGTAATGGTGCTGGAGGGAGGGTCAGGTGGGGAACAGTAGCAGCCATAAAAGATATTGATGGATGGTTTTCTTTTACAGGGTTAAATACGGACCAAGGATTCCTGATCCCGACACTGGAGGAATGGGCACCCCCAGTGTTGCTGTTATGTTTCTGGGGAAGGTGGGGTGTGGTTGCTGAGAGGGAGGGTCAGGTGGGTGGGAGGAAAACATATATATTTAACAAATAACCACCACATGTGTGGTAGTGAATGAGGGGGGACTGACAAAAAAAAAAAAAAAGAACTGAAAATTCCTGATTGCGACACTGGGGGATTGGGCACTGCCAGTGTCACTGTTATGTGTCAGGTGTGGGGGGGGGAATTTATATACTTAAAAAACAAAACAAATAACTGTGCATCTGCGGTAGTGGACAGGGAGTGACAAAAAAAAAGGACTGAGGATTCATGGGATTCATGATCATGACACTGGGGGACTGAACACCTCCAGTGTCACTGTTATGTTCCGGGGGGAGTGCTGAGAGGGAGGGAGGGTCAGTTGGGCAGTAGGAAAAATACATATTAAAAAAAATACAACCACAGTCTCATCCGCGGTCTTACTCGCGGAGGTCACAGCAGAACACCTCACAGTCTGCCATGTCCAAGATGGCTGCTGAACTCTATTGCACATGTGCAAGTAGCCGCGCATACACAATACACTTTGGTGGGCATCTTAGACATGGCAGACTGTGATGTGTTCCACTGTGACCTCTAACTGAAGAAAAATAGTGCTGTGTGACTGCTAATGGAGAGAGCGGAGTGCTTCACAGATGCAGAGATGACTGTGAGGCAACTATACACTGTTGTTTGGTCGGAAAAGTCTCCTTTTTCAATCACAGGAGGTCTGCAGTGCTCCACCCACTGCAGGCCTAAAAACAAAAACATCAAAAGGAAAAAGGATCAAAGAAAAGAGGCAGCAGAGGTAAATAAAGGGGTCTCAACATTTACTGGGACTGTCCTGTGTTTAAGCTTTCAGTAAGGAATTTAACCGATTTGGAAATGGGTGTTTCTTTTTTTTTTTTCCATACAGCTTTTTTCTACATGTCACCTCTGATGGACTATCAGCCCTGTCCCTACCATTCCCATCCAGCACCCCCCAACTTAGCCACCCCAAGATTCCCCCATGGATTGCTTCGCACCATGGTGGGGCCCAGAAGGGGAGGGAAGGGGAGGGCTGTCCTCACCCCCACCCGGAGACTCACATCTAGAATTGGAGCAGTGGTCATGTGGCAATGCAGAAATGGGGCAGTAGAAGCGACTTCCCATTTTCTGTTTTCTCTCTTTACCCCTTACTGCAGCAGCACATAAGTGTGCCCATGTGTAGGCAAGCACATGCTACAGACCTGTGGCCCCTCCCTTACTCAGCACTCAGACTCTGACGCTGCCACCCGATCTCCACCAAATGGCAGCCAAGGAGCAAGACGATGCTCCTCACCAACCCTAGGAAAAGAGAGCAGTCCATCAGATACTCCATTCTCAGCACCTCAGCGAAACCCCGGTGCCCCAAACTCATTCCTGCACTCAGGTCACCGGTGTGGTAAGAGGTAAGGCACATAGTGCCTCCGCCCTCTGCACTACTGGGCTGGCTTAAAAATGGGTGTTTTTTCTAACTGTTTATTATTGGCACCTATTTCAATTGCCAAGTCAGTTCAATATTAAACTGGATGTGCAGATATGTTTTAGACAGTTACATTTAATAGAATATTTTGATAATAAAACTGAAGACAAAAGACAGATAGAGTTGGACTTTCAACGTAAACTCAAAGTGAAGTCACGTTTTTTACCACCGGGTCCTATCCCTAAGAATACTGAAAGTTACATCAGTTGTGTAAACATGGAAGTTGAGAAATCTTTTAAATCAAATAGGTCTAATATGATGAAAAATGAAAGAACAGCTCCAAAATGTTTGGAATCTGATAATCCTGAACTCTCTAGAGGGGCATTTTCAGGCAGCTAGTCAGTGAGCCCACCCATGATGGGGCAATACGGGACCTAGTACTTACCTGCAGGGACAGTGTTGCAGACGTCAAGGTGGGAGGCCACTTTGGGAACAGTGATCACCATAGGGTGTGGTTCAATATAAGGACGGCTGTGGAATCAAACCACACAAAGGTGAAGGTTCTGGATTTCAGGAGGGCAGATTTTTCTTTTTATTTAACTTTTTGGTCCCTGTCACCTCCTCCTGCCAACTGGCAAAGGGGACACATATGTGTTTTTGCAGATTTTCTCCCCTGACCCTCCCGAGGCCCCAGCACATGGCCGTGTGAGTGTGTGAAGGCACACTATGCACCCTGTGGCACCAGCTCAGCCCCTTCCACCTCCTGATACTTTTACCATCCCCTCTCTGCCTACACTACCCACTGTACATCCACCCAGTGGGAGCAGAACTACAGGGGATGCCAACCCACCCTCGCCACCCCCTCTCTGCCTACATTACCCACTGTACATCCACCCAGTGGAGCAGAACCAGGGGATGCCAACCCACCCTCGCCACCCCTCTCTGGCCTACATTACCCACTGTACATCCACCAGTGGAGCAGAACTACAGGGATGCCATCCCACCCTCGCCACCCCCTCTCTGCCTACATTACCCACTGTACATCCACCCAGTGGGAGCAGAACTACAGGGGATGCCAACCCACCCTCGCCACCCCCTCTCTGCCTACATTACCCACTGTACATCCACCCAGTGGGAGCAGAACTACAGGGGATGCCAACCCATCCTCGCCACCCTTGGGAGAGGAGAGCTGCCCAGCAGCATGCTCAATCCTGCTCCCCCCTCTCCCCCCATGCTGGCACCCCAACAACCCAAGGTTGTTCCCGAACCCAGGTCACCAGCGTGGCACAAGGTGTGGCATCCAGCATCTCAGCACCACAGGGCCAGCCCTGGAGGGCAGATTTTTAAAAAGATGGGTGAATGCCTCAGAGATGACCTAGCAGGGGTGGGTGAACTGGGTGGGTGGTGGAACAGGGGATGAAGATAAAAGGGAGCATAGCAAGCAACAAACTTCTGTGTCAAACAAGTGAGCAAAAGGAAAATGACACCGCTATGGTTCTTGAAAGAGGTGGCTGAAAAGGTAAAAGCTAAAAGGGTAGAATTCAGAAGGTATAAGGAGACGCAGACAGAGGAGGATAGGGAGGTAATAGCACAGTACCTGACCTGCTTGCAGCATTATTGCCATCACCTGCTTTCATTGAATTCTGTTCTGGTCTCCACATTTTTCCAGATGGTGGCAGCTCTGGGAAGTGGAGGGGGGGGCGATTTCAATTTAAAGGCTGCCTTCTACACAGTGGCAGCGTCAAAGCGGCAGTAGCTAAGTGGGACGGCAAAGTGAAGAGAGGAGTCTGACCGGAGTGTGGCAGGTTCTGTGACTGGCTATTTCCTCTTATCTTTTGCTGATAACACTCTATCTGTCAGTGTTGCCATCTGTGAGTTACCAATGACTGCTGTGAATTACAATTTCACAGCCTGCAAGCCTGTGAGTGAAACCTGAATTGCTGTGTTTGACCTGTTTTACCCCCTTCCCCCTTAACTCGTAGACTGATTTTAACTTTAATCACATTGAAGCTGCTACAGGACCTGAAGTGTGCTGCATAGACTGCTGTTTGAGTCTGCACATGAGTCATCTGTTGTTGAGAATTGTATATGCTAAAGTTCTGTGGAGCTGTGACTGATTTGGGATGCTAGGTAATAGCACAGTACCTAACCTGCTTGCAGCATTATTGCCATCACCTGCTTTCATTGAATTCTGTTCTGGTCTCCACATTTTTCCAGATGGTGGCAGCTCTGGGAAGTGGAGGGGGGGGGCGATTTCAATTTAAAGGCTGCCTTCTACACAGTGGCAGCGTCAGCGGCAGGCTAGAGTGGACAGCAAAGTGAAGAGAGGAGTCTGACCGAGTGTGCAGGTTCTGTGACTGGCTATTTCCTCTTATCTTTTGCTGATAACACTCTATCTGTCAGTGTTGCCATCTGTGAGTTACCAATGACTGCTGTGAATTATAATTTCACAGCCTGCAAGCCTGTGAGTGAAACCTGAATTGCTGTGTTTGACCTGTTTACCCCTCCCCTTAACTCGTAGACTGATTTTAACTTTAATCACATTGAAGCTGCTACAGGACCTGAAGTGTGCTGCATAGACTGCTGTTTGAGTCTGCACATGAGTCATCTGTTGTTGAGAATTGTATATGCTAAAGTTCTGTGGAGCTGTGACTGATTTGGGTTGCTAGGTAATAGCACAGTACTTGACCTGCTTGCAGCATTATTGCCATCACCTGCTTTCATTGAATTCTGTTCTGGTCTCCACATTTTTCCAGATGGTGGCAGCTCTGGGAAGTGGAGGGGGGGCGATTTCAATATAAAGGCTGCCTTCTACACAGTGGCAGCGTCAAAGCGGCAGCAGCTAAGTGGGACAGCAAAGTGAAGAGAGGAGTCTGACCGGAGTCAGACCGGGGATGGACTGGGCTACTAGAGTTTGTAATATCTTGCTTAGAGTTAATCATTTCTTTTGGGTTTGTACCTATAGATTAGTTATGATTAACAGAGGGATATTGTTGTGTGTAGCCTATACACTTTGTGTTTTGTGTACTGATGGGTTATTTTGTTCTATGTGTGTAATAATGACTTTAGAACGTATGAAAATAATCAGATTCTGGAGTTCCAGACTCAACTGTTTATTCTAATTATAGTCATTTATTTGGTGTAAAGGTTAAATACATGTGTTATAACTTGGGTTACAGTGTTAGGAAATATAAGACACGGAAATGTACTTGCCTGTTTGCATAAGAACCTGGTTACATTGCTTTCTCTTGCTAATTCTATCTGGCAATGTTGAAAGCAACCCTGTCCTTTAGCAAGCGATATGGCAGATAGATTTTTTTGCAGCATTCATATGGCCTCAAAATTATGCATTTTAATGTATTAAGCTTAACATCTAAATTTCATGAGGTGGAGTCATGGATTAGTTTATATAATCCGGATGTTCTGGCACTGACTGAAACCTGGTTAACCTTACCTGTTCTTGATACTGAACTTTGTATACCTGCTTATAAACTTTTAGAAAGGATCGTGTCACTGGTAGAGGGGTGGGGTTTTGTTTTATGTTAAGGAATATTTAATGGTAAATGAGACCATTATATTTAACAGTAATTTGGAATATTGTGAACATACTACTATTCAGTTATTGTTGGATTTGTCAAAAATTAACTATTTGTTGTGTATATCTTCCACCTAATGGTAGCAAATCAGGCTTACAAGAACTTGTAAATGCTTTGAATACTGGGGTTTCTGCAGAGTTAATACTACTGGGGATTTTAATTTAAATTGGATGGGTTCAGATATAACAAGTTAAATACGGTCTTGTCTCAGTCTGGTTTACAACAGATTATTACTTTGCCCACTCGACACAATAATAGATCAGGAAATCACACATTGCTGGACTGGATATTAACAAATAGACCTATTAATATGATAAAATGTGGTTTGACCTCTGATTCGTTAAGTGATCATCATCCAGTCTTCTGTATTTGGAAGCATGGGGGACTGAAGAAGTCTAAGCCAATTATAAGGATTTCGAGATCTTTTTCTAAATTTGATGTACATTCTTTTTGTACAGAGTTGGGTAAAATAGATTGGTCTTTTTTATATTCTATCCCTGATGTGGATTCTGCATTGCATTTTTTCATTACTGAGTTTACACATGTTTTGGACCAGTTAGCTCCCTTGTTAAAAGAAGGTCCGAGGAAAACTTATGGGTGGTTAACACCTCCTTTGATTAAACTTATGAGACAATGAGACAAGGCCTGGAAAACGTATAAAATGAACCATTCTGCTTCTGGTTATCATGCGTATAGGACTTTAAGGAACCAATGAAGGCTAAGATAAGGAAGGCTAAACAGACTATATTCATCATAAACAATGTGAAGGGTTATCTAACGCTACTACTTTTGGAAAACAATTAATAATTTCATAAGGCCTAATGTTTGTCAACCAGGTTCAATGAGGTTGAATGGCACTTGTTGTCTTGTCCACTGAAGATAGCTAACGAGTTTAATTTGAAATTTACTGCATTACCTGATTCCTTTAGTGACCAGTCCAAGGTGAACTACTTGGGATTGACTGAAGATTTTACAGTTAATCCTAAACTGTACTTAAGGACTACTACTCGAAGGAGGTAGAGAAGTTGTTGCGTTGTATTAAGAGGACAGCTCAGCTGGTTCTGATGGCTTATGTCCTAGTTTATTGGCGGATGCTGCCTCGGTTATAGCACTTCCAGTTAGTATTATTTTCAACTTGTCTTTTGTTACAGGTACTATACCTAATATATGGAAACATACTTTGGTCACTCCTATATTTAAATCTGGTTCACAATATGAGTTTTGTAACTACAGACCTATTTCTATCTTGTCTGCTTTAGCTAAAGTTCAGGAAAGAATAGTTTATAATCAGTTGATTGGGTATGTGGATCGCTTTGGATTATTGTCTCAGAACCAACATGGTTTTAGAAAGGGAAGGAGTACTGAGACTGCCTTGGTCGAGTTCACGAATGCGGTACTTAATGGCATGAATAAAGGGTGTCTGACGGGTGCCGTGTTCGTGGACTTGACCAAGGCATTCGACTCTGTTGATCACCAATTGTTGATTTCTAGACTTGGGTCATTGGGAGTTGGTGAGTCTTTCTTGGACTAGACGAGGGATTATTTAACAAATAGGTTTCAAAGGGTTAAATATAGGGGTGCTGTATCAGACTCTGTAATGGTTAAGTGTGGGGTCCACAAGGTTCTATTCTGGGGCCACTTTTGTTTCTTTGTTTTTGATCAACTAGTAAGTGTGATTAATAATGCTTCTCTAACACTTTACGCTGGACGATGCAGTAATTTATACGAGGGTTTGTCATTTGGAGATCTAGGTGTTTCTTTAACAGAGGAAATGTGCAATTTTCAGTCTTCACTTATGGTCTGTAAATTACTCTTAAACAAATCTAAGACAAAGGTGATGGTTTTTGGTACCCCACCTAGACTGAGATCTGAGGTTGGTACTTTGGAAGTTAAATCTTTTGATGGATTACTGTTTGACTATGTTGATACATTTCAATATCTTGGGGTATTACTAGATTCTCATCTAAGTTATGAATCTCATTTTTTGAGGGTTACCTCAAGAATACATTGTAGATTAGGTTCTTTGTACAGAATCCGTTCATTTCTTATTCCTGAGTCTAGGCTGGTTATTTCAAATTGCTGCTTACTTCCTATTGTGAACTATGCAACTATGATTACTGACACTGCTTCTGCACAGTGATTTCAAAGAAATCCACTTTACTTCACTTGATAGCTAAGTTTGCTTTAAATTGTTCTAAGTCATCTCATCATTGTGTGATTTTGAAAGAAATGGGCTGGTTACGGTTTCATTAAATTTCCAATACTGTGTGGCCAAGTTCATATATAAAGTTATGGACTCTGGAATTCCACATAGTATTTCAAGTTTTTGAGACCATATATTGATGGTCATTATTCTAGACATAGGTCAGACAGTAGGTTTCTAGAGATTCCTTTTATGAAATCTAAAAGTGGACAAAGATCCTTTGCTTATATTGCTCCATTCATTTGGAATGAATTCCTCAAGATATTAGGTGGTTGTGTTCTGTCAAAAGTTTGCCGATGCATTAAGGATGTATTTCAATCTCAATTTAATTGTAACTGTTTTTATTAATTTTTTTATGAATTTTATACGTAACAAAGACATTTTTGTCTGCAATTTGCTGCATTGTATATGTATGTTTGATTATGTATTGTCTGTGCCAATATATGTGGGTCGACCTGTAAAAGGAACTTGTTTCCAGTGTGCTTACCCGTTAAGCGAATAAATAAACAAACAAACAAACAAACAAACAGGTGTATTAGGGGGAAACAAACAGAAGCAGGGAAAGCAATAAGGAGTGCAAAGGTACAAACTGAAGAGAGAATAGCCCAGGAGGTAATGAAAGGGGACAAGACATTTTTTTACACATATAAGTGAAAAGAGGAAGACCAGGGGTGGGATTGTAAGGCTAGGAAGGGGGGAGAAACTGTGCAGATGTGGACCAGGAAAAAGGCAGACATCCAGAACAAATACTTTTTGTTGTGTGTTCACAGAGGAAGGAGAAGGGGAGGGGCCACAAAAAAATGAAAAAAAAGCTTTGGAGGGAGGGAGGGAGGTGGACACTAGTCCTTTATTGGAGGAAGGAGGTCCTGAAGGGACATACTAATCTGAAGATGGACAAAGCAATGGGACCAGATCGGGTGCATCCAACGGAATTGAGGGAGCACAAGGAAATACTGGCTGCACCTCTGACAGTTCTATTTAATAGCTCACTGGAAAGAGGAGTGGTTCTGGGTGACGGTGAATGTAGTCTCATTATACAAAAGTGGTACCAGGGAGAAGGCTGGCAATTATAGGCCAGTCAACCTGACATCGGTGATGGGAAAGTTAATGGCATCACTGCTAAGGGAAAGGATTGTGGAATATCCTGAATCCAATGGGTTACAAGACCCAAGGCACCATGGTTTCATGAAGGGGAGGTCATGTCAAACAAATCTGATAGATTTCTTTGACTGGGTAACCAAGGAACTAGATCATAGTAGAGCAGTGCACATGGCCTACCTAGATTTCAGTAAGTTGTTCAACACCATTTCATATAGAAGACTAAGCAAGCTGGGCAGCTTAGGAGTGGGTCCAAAGGTGGTAAACTGGATAAGAAATTGGTTGGGGTTAGGAGACAAAGGGTGGTGGTACACAGAGTTCACTCCAAGGAAGGGAGGGTGACCAGTGGGGTGCCTCAGGGATCAGTGTTGGGACTGGTCCTCTTTAATGTTCTTATAAGTGACATTGCAGAGGAGCTGAAAGGGAAGGGAAGGTCTGCCTTTTTCTGATGACACCAAAATCTGCAATAGGGTGGACACTCCAGGGGGGTAGAAAGGATGAGCAGAGACCTGAGAAAACTAGAGGAGTGATCAAGGGTATGGCAGCGGGGTTGCAATGCGAAAAAGTGCAAAATAATGCACTTAAGGCACAGAAACATAGGGGAATAGTACAAAATGGGTGGAGTGGTATTGATGACAACCAAGCAGGAAAGAGAACTGGGGGTAATCATATCAGATGACCTAAAGGTGGTCAGGCAGTGCGACAAGGCAGTAGGGTGAGCAAGTGGTATGCTCAGGTGCACAGGGAGAGGTATCACCAGCAGAAAGCATGAGGTGGTGTTGCCTCTCTATAGATCACTGGTAAGAAGCCACCTAAAGTATTGTGTCCAATTCTGGAGACCACATCTCCAGAAAGACATAGACAGAATGGAGGCAGTCCAGAGAAGGGCAACTAAAATGGTGCAGGATCTGCATCAAAAGCCCTATTATGAGAGACTAAAGGATCTCAGTATGTCTACCCTGGAATAGAGGAGGGAGAGGGAAGATAGCACAGAGACCGTTAAGTAGCTCACAAGAACAAATATACAAATATAGTACAGGAAGGGAGTGTTTTTCAAAAGAAAAGGTACCCAAGAAGAAGGGGACATGCTATGAAGCTGGAGGGGGGGTAGATTCAGGAGAGATGTGAGGAAGTACTTCTTCACAGAAAGAGTGGTGGATTCCTGGAACGGACTTTCATCAGTGGTGTTGGGGGCAAAAATGGTGGTAGAGTTTAAGAATGCATGAGATAAGCACGAAGGAATCATAGTGGAAAGGAAGGGGGGGCGGGAAAAAGAACTGTAGACTGGGGACGGTCCAATGTAATAGTATAGGTAGGGAGAAATGGGCAAACTGGATGGACAAAGTGGTCCTTATCTGCCATCAAATTCTATGTTTGTAACTGCACAGTTATAGAGAAAGCTGGTAATGATGGCAGGTGGTAATATTAGATTATGGTACCTATCAGAAAGAGTGTTTAAGGCAAATATTAAATCAGACGAATTTTAAAAAACTTGAGTAAAATCCATTGAGCAATATACAAGTGATCATTAATAGCTTTTGTAGGTAAGGTCCTGGAAGAAAACTAGATTAAAGACCGGGTAACAGATGCATGGATGCAAACAGCTCTTGCAACACCTGTTTTTTATTGTTTGTCAAAGGTACATAAGAATGTGATGCCACCCCCAGGTAGATCATTTCAGTCTGGACTGGGATCAGTTTTAAAACCTTTGAGTTGCTTTGTAGACCATTATATTGGAGATTATGTTACTAGTATGCCATCATATATACAAGACACACAGGATGTGTTAATACCATTAGAAACATTGAATGAAGGTAATGTGCAACATAGAAACATAGAATTTGATGGCAGATAAGAACCGCTTGGCCCAACTAGTCTGCCCATTTCCCTACCTAATGGATAAGCTGCAGATCCTAGTTAACCAACAGCCTATTCCTCCTACCCCCCACTAGAATTGCTTTATGTCTGTCCCATGCATTCTTGAATTCCCCTACTATTTTTGACTCATCAACCTCCTCAGGAAGGTTGTTTCATGCATCCACAACCCTCTCCATGAAAAAATACTTCCTCACATTACCCCTGAGTTGTCCCTTCTCTATCTTCAAATTGTGCCCCCGTGTTCTTGCACATCTCTTTTTCTGAAAGATGCTACCCTCTTGGACTTTGTTGATTCTCTTGAGGTACCTGAAAGTTTCTATCATGTCCCCTCTCTCCCTCCTAATTTGAGTGATGAAGTGTTAGTAACAACAGATGTTACTGACCTTACACATCAACCCCCCCATCAAGAGAGATTACATAATTTGGAAACTACATTAAAACTAGCTGAAGTAGTTTTATGTCAGAACTACTCTAGGTTTGAAAATGGGTTTTCGTACAGGTTTGTGGCACTATAATGAGGTCGGCAATCACCCCATCACATGCCAATTTATATTCGTACAATTTTAAGCCCACATTTAGTTTTGATCAATCAATGAATCCATTCTTCCAGAATATGTTAATATACAGAAGGTACATAAATGACTTCTATTTGAAGGGGCTCTGCCAGTGACCTAGAAAGATTCCAAATATACTGAAGTGTAAAACCAAACTATCCTTCACAATGGCCTGTGATAAAAAAAAATGCTTACCATGCCTAGATTTGGAGATCAGAACTGAAAATGGTAGCCTTGAGATGAGCCTGTTTGGATAGCCCACCAACAGAAAATGATTTTACATTTTCAAAGTAATCATCTATGCAAGCTAGTTGAAAACATACCATATGAACCAGATATTGAGGGCCAAAAGGAATTATTTGACAAGTGATGGTTTTCAGAAGGAAGTTAAAAACATGACAGACAGATTTGTTGCTAGAGGATACACAGGAGAGGTTGTCCAAATAGCAGTACACAGATGTGAACAAAAGGAAAGAAGAGATCTGGCATATGCGGTTACATAAACAACAGGATGTGGTGAGAATTAAAGGTTGTTTTTTTTTTGGTCACTGAGATTTTTATTGAATTTTGAATATTACATAGAGGTAAATCAACCATACATAACAAAATGACTTAAATGGAATAATCAACATAATACATCATACAAATTGAAGTGATCAACAAAAATTAAGCTAGTTGTGTGAGTGGATATTAATTCTCTAAAAATACCGAAGTGTAATAAGTGCTCCAGTGAAATCAGCACAAAGATAATTGATATATTTCACAGTCACCCCTTAGCACAGTAATAAAGCACTCTAAAATAACTTCTAGAAAACTACTAAAGAGTCCCCTGCTGCAAAGAGTAGATAACACCAGCTAATCTAAGGTAATGGAAGAAAACTAGAGAGTAAGAAAAAGGAAAGGGAAGAAAAATAAAGAGAGAATAAGAAAAGGGAAGAAAAATAGAGAGTAAGAAAAGAAGAAAAGACAAAGAGAGAAAAAGGAAAAAGAGTAAGAACCAGTTAAAAGTGAAGTCACTCAAGGGGGTAATTTAACCAAATAAATCTTAGTAGTACATCAACACTGTAAGCATCACAACACATTTTGTGATGTAAAAAGTCTGCATGGTTTGGGCACATTGCAAATATAATGAAAAACTGGAGAACAATGAAGTCTACCCATGAGGGAGCAGATGTGTTTGCTGAAGCACCAGTAGTGGTGGCTAGAAACATCTAAATCACTGAAGGATGCAATAATGCATGCAGACCATAAAGTCACAGATTTGAAACAGGATTTAATTTTGGACCACTGCCAGGCAGTTTTGCCCAGTGTGGCAACACTCAGAAACTCTGGAAGTTAAGAACCCTCACAGACATGAGAAGGGGCAGATAAGACAACACATTTCATGTTCCACCACATTTATGTTATATATAATCAAGTGTCCACGTGAGCTTGCTTACATAAGAAAAAGGTGATAACTTAGAAAACCAATATCTGAACCTAAACAAATGATGACAGCTCCAGTTCAGCAGACAAGAGAGCGTAGCATGACTGAAGCATAATAAAGTCTGGACGGGTAGCGGGAATCCAGTAATATCAAGATGTTTTAACAGCTCACTAAAAACCAGGTGCTCAAGTGTTTTGTACAGGATATAACAAAAGGTTTAGCAGAAATTAATAACAAAAATATATAGTCTTTTTAGCTGATCGATCACAGTTCCTCTATGGGTTACTTAGGCTTGAATGAAAATGGTTTCTGTAAGAAGGGCCACCGGAGGAGTCCACTTGGGGTACATTAAAGGTCTGTGGGCACTCTGGCCTTACAATGTCCACACGACACCATGGATGTTTCAGTGACTACCTCTGCCATCTGAGTTCAACAAGGTTGAGGGGCTTTAGTTAGAAAATACTGCAATGTCTTCACCCGGAGAAAGGTTAAAGTGAGCATGGTGTAAGTAGGTTCTGTGTGACAACGGTGATCGCTGAAAGGCTATCACCGTTAGAGCGAGTGTACATCGGCAAAAATCAGTTTTACTGATGTACACTCATGGTGCAGACCAAAAGGGTGCTGAAAACATAGGTCTTTTTGTTTATGTGGGGGGCTGCACACCCCCCCCGGCACCTCCCTACTAAAGGAGCCTCAACTCCAATGGGATGCATGTCGGGGGAGTAAAAAACAAATCTCGGACCAGTGCAACTCGACGTGCCCAGCATCGAACCCAGCACCCTCCCAACCCTAGCCTGCCACAAACCCACCATGCCATACAGCCAGCTTAGCAGCCCACTGCCACCTTACACTTCACAAACCCTCCCTCCCCGTCTGACCATCACATGACATGCTTGTCCCCACCGTGCATGTACATATAGTGACAGGATGTCGCTATGTCCATATTTGCCCCCCCCATCCAGTAGCCCTATGAACAGGCCCCGCTACTGAGTCACCCTTTTTGTAAACACTCAATAGCAGATGCCCTTATCACAGGATACCATGCAGGTATGGTACAAACCCCAGGGTACAGTACCTACCTACCTCACCACTAAATCATCCCACCTGTGAACCCATAAGCTGTAGTCCCAGTCCAGTGAAGCATGCCCTTGTCACTTTAACTGGAACAGAATGAAAAAAAAATGATAGCAAACAAAATAACTGGTACTTTACTTAGTGACATGCTTCTGGGTCTAAATGGGAGAAAAGTGGGATAGCAATAAAAAGGTAATGCGTATAACTACGCTAGTCTTCTATGCTCTCCGTGTCCAGCTTAACTGCAACACCAGTCCATCTTCTGTGCCCTTTGGGCCACAGCCAAAATAATACTGCCCCTGGGCTGTGTGATTATGTGCCCTTCGAGGCTCAGCCTTTAAACCATGCCTGCCCCCAAACTACAATGCACAGTGCAGTAACTTTAAATTCAGCCCTCATATACTGCGGCTACTACCCTCACCCCTCTGGTACCAGGGTTACCCTTAAATCTATGAGGGAGCTCCCAGTGCTTCACTGAATACCCATCTGTGGAAACAATGTAAGCCTAATAATGTTGCATGTAGCTGGTTGGCAGTGGTGCACTTAACATAAAGGTTGGCAATTCTTTGTGAAATCAAACCCCAAACCAAACTACATTTTTGAAATCTCCAACTAAGGTATTTGTAACTCCCAGCCAGAGGGTCAAGTCCCATAAACACTTTCTGACCATTTTATAGTTTGCAAGTTGCAGGGGCAATACCTGAGTTTATTCATGATTACTGAACCAGGCATCTCTCTTGCTGTGCAGGGGCTGATATCACAGTTTGCAGCAGTCCCCCTCAGGCTGGTGTCCTTTCGCTTTCTGGTTTCTCATCACTCTCTCTCTCTCTCTCTGTCTCTGTCTCTCTCTGTCTCTGTCTCTCTCTCCCTCTCTCTCTCTCTCTCTCTCTCACACACATTCTCTCACTACCATCCATGATGGTACAGGGTGGAAGCTGTCCCTCTGATGCAGATACGGCCCCTTCTGGTGCCAGTGATTGGTGATCAAACCCTCTGGTTTACAGGCCGAACCTCCTGTGGCCATCTCTATCAATCTACTCTACCCCGCATGTCCTGGCATCCAGTCCCAAAGTGGTGGCTATAACAAGCCTGTGATAGTGGTGCTGTTCATGTGTTTCATTCACAGTCTCAGGCTACAGTACAGAAAAGCTTCTATTAAGCTGTGTTTTTCAACTTTGAGAACATGCAGCACTCAGCATGCATTTACCTCTCTTTTATAGCAGAGGTTCTGCTTCTCAGTTAGTTTCTGACAGACACAGTCAACTTGCTGTCTCTCTCAACAAAAATTAGCTCCTGCTCTGTTCATTCAGATGACACATGCAGACTGAATTGGGTTCAGAACAGCCTTTGCTCTTCACTGGGGAATCAGCAGCTCCAAATCATTGGCTGAGCTGGCAATCACAGTTTTGGAGTCCTGAAGGTCTGTTACTCAGCAGCCAATGGGCAGCTGCAATTACCTGCAAAGTCGCTGAAATAATAAAAAACTAGTTATTTTAATACAAAGTAATTTTAGTGCTAACACAAATGCAACCAAAATTGCACCAATTTAATTTTGCGCTATGTCATTAGCAGCACATTCACTATTATGAAAAAAGTGCTGAACGTTAATTAAAGCCAATTTATTTTCACACAAATTAGTGCTTCAGCAAAAATAGCTAACATTTTTTTGACTGTGAAAATTTCAAGTTTTACTATAATTAGGCCCATCATGGAGCCCTTTGGAGCTCTCCTCTGGCAGCATCACCTGATTGGTTGGCCAGTCACCCTCTGACCATGTCAGCATGCCAGTGTGGTTCAGAGGTGACAAAAATGTCTGCCATTTTGTGGTCTAACAGCAATTTTCCATAAAGGTCCTTTACACTCACTGCCCAGTTCAAGTGGAATTCCACATCTTGAACCAATCCTGTGTGGGTGCCTTCTCACATCCGGTCCACTCGGTGTAGTGGTCTGTGATTCCTAATCTAGGAGGATGCAATGCAAGGTCAGTTCTATCAGCTGATGTCTTTAATGTTCAAGTGGAAAGAGAGTGTTTAAGGTATAGTAGCCGGGGGGGGGGGGGTTACATTTCATTATACTGTACCTTCTTCCCATAGCAAATATTTAGTCCTTTTGAAGCATATCATGAAAATGAGTTCCATTTTGTGGGATCTTAAGCACCACATATGAAATGTTAAGTGCTGTAATGTTTTTGTTGCCATCACCTAATCACAAGATATATTAATGTTTGATTTCAGTGAGAAATGTACTCAACTTTAGTCAAAGTTTCAAAGTGCAGGTCCGGAATGAAACTGCACCAGAATATAAAAGCAGTTTTTCTTTTTTTTATTTTCAGCCAGGTTGTCGCAGTTTCTAATTGCAGTCATATTTAAGCTGACCATCTGTAGCAGGCAATGCACAGAACCATACAAACATAGAAACATGAACAATGCCAGCAAAAAAAAGACTGATGGTCCATCCAGTCTGCACATGGTTCCCTACAGTATCTATTTCAGGGACCTAAATGTCATCCAGAGTACTAGCTCTCACTATCCTGCCCCTAGTCTTTCCCCTGCTACTATTGTCCTGAGTAGCCATTATAGCCTTCACTCTGTACCAGCTGTGCTTGAAGCCATTTATGGTTATTGCTCCTATCACCTCAGCTGCCACACTGTTCCAAGGTTCTACCACCGTCTATATAAAACAATACTTCCTCATATCCATTTTGAACCTTACTCCTGTCAGTTTACACTCGTGCCCCCTCTCAGATTTGTGCTTATGCTAAATAATTCCTCGCAGTTCACCTTATCTATTCCTTTCAGGAATTTGAAAGTCTCTGTCATATCACTGGTCTTACACCTGGTCTCAAACGAGTACCTGTTTAGTGCCTTGAACCAGACCTCATAAGAGCTGCCCTGCAGGCCCTACGTCATACTGGTCACCCTTCATTGCACTGCCTACAGCCTGTTCTTATCTTTCCTGAGGTGAGGACTCCAGAACTGGGTGCAGTACTCCAGGTGTGGACTTACCACTAATCTATAAAGAAGTAATAGTAGCTCTTTTCTTTTACTGTCAGTACCCCCGATACACTCTAACATCCTATATGCATAATGAAAGGTCTAATTGCATTGGTTTGATTGTTTGAGGGTATCACTGATGATGACTTCCAGGTCTATTTCCTCAGACATAGTGCTCATTCTGAACTCTTCCCATCCAGCACTTCTTCCTGGGGTTCTTGCTCCCTAGCTGCATCACCTGGCACTTTTTGGCACTGAATTTCAACTGCCAGAACTTAGACCACCTCTCCAAGATATGCTGGGCACTTTGCATCTCCCTAATTCCCTCAATTCTGTCATTGCTGTCTACCCTTTCTCAGAGCTCTGTGTCATCTGTGAAGAGACGTAGCCTGTCCTGGAGTCCTTCTCCAATGTCACTGATGAATATGTTGAAGAGGACCAGCCTCAGGACAAATCCCCGTGGCACCCCACTTGTGACCTCCCTCTCTGCAAATTTGACACCATATACCATGACCCTTTGTTGCCTTCCCTTCAGCCAATTTTCTACCCATCTTACTATGTCCCTTGCAATCCCCAGATCCTCCATCTTTTTCAGCAATCATCTGTGAGGCACTGAGACAAAGGCCTAGCTGAACTCAAAATAGAGTAAATCCATGACATGACACCCATCCAGTGTCCTCATCACCCTATCATAGAAACATAGAAAGTGACAGCAGAAGGGGGTCTTGCAGCCCATCTAGTCTGCCCATGAGTCTACCTAGCCTAAGAAAACTATCAGGTTAGTCTAACAAGACCTCCATGCCATGAACCCATCCTGTTTGCTATTCTGGAGACAGTTGCTCAACAGGTAGTCTAGTAGGTCCTCGTTGACTAGAGATTCCATCAGACTCCCTACAACAGAGGTAAGATTCACAGGTCTGTAGTTCCCTGCTTGCACCTTGTTCCCCTCCTTGTGGATCAGAACCACATCTCTCGCCCACCAATCCTTCAGAACCTCCCCTCTCTATAACAAGCTATTGAATAGCCCTACCAGGGGTTCAGCTTGTTCCATTGCTTGTTCCCTTAGCACAGTCAGGTGAATCTCATTCAGTCCTGGGGCCTTATGTACTGTATCTTAAGGGCTGCTAACCTTTCCCTGACCCTTTTTTGGTAAATACTGGCTGTCTCATCTCCAGGACCACTTTACTGGCTGCTTTGATGCCTCTCTGATAAGCATCCACTGCCTTCTCTGGTGAAGACAGAGCAAAAGTAGTCATTTAGGATGGTTGCCTTTTGCCCGTCCTCCCCCATTACTCTACCTCCCTCCGAAGGCCTAACATTTCCCCCTCCTTTTTTCCCCTAATATACCTGATGAATCACTTTTCTGCACTCCTGACTCCCCCAGCAATATGCAGCTCAGTGTTCACTTTGAACAGACGATGGCAAAGGCAAAGGTTGTGATTCTTTGACCATGGCAAAGGTGGTGGTTCTTTGAAAATTAATTGATCACATGTAGCAGAAAAATGTGTCCTGGAAACTGTAACAAACTGGGTGCAACATATAGAATTTTTGGGGCCCTCTCCCTTGAAAGGGTCTTGCCTTGCACCATTTTTAAGAAGGTTGCCAATGCTTTATTTGAGACCCATGGCATCTATGATCTGAAGTACGGTCTGAGGCTAGGGGCCCAATTCATGAAATGATTTGGATCAACACAAGGGACTTGCAGTAGAGGGTTTGATGCAAGGGATGATTTGCGTCAAACATTGCCAGAAAAGCGATTCAGCAAGGATGCTTGCTGCAAATCCCCCCACCGCTTGTCCCTTGCACTGACCACAACATGTTAGGCCAGCCCCCCCCCCATCTAACTTTGCACCATTAGGGGACCCATAGCATGGGGCTTGTGCCAAAGCTTTGGTGCAAGCTGCTGTAAAGTGGGGGAACTGTCGCAACTGCACCAGGCCTTAGTGAATCAGGCTGCATTGCACAAAAGGGCTTTGGCGTAGTTGTGCCAAACAATGTGGATGATGTAGGGCTTGGCACGAGTCCTGCATCACCCTTCTTGAATTGGGCCCTAGGCCTTCAGTTAGTAAATGCTAAAAAATGCTCAACTGTACAAATCAAGACCTGTCTTTCCTGCCCAGTGGCACTCATCATGAATTAATTCATTTTTATTAAACATCTTAAAGTGTTTAACTGAGTGCTGTGATCCTTTGACAGTCAACAACTTGATTTTGGGGGTGGGACCTCCTTTGTTGAAGGGATCACATGATCGGCTGTTTTACTACGCAAGCAAGCATGAGAGGACTTCCATAAAGGAGACGGTCAGCTGTACAGGAGAGGAGGTTGTGCCAGTCACCTTTGCCACACCTGGCAGGGCCTTCATATTATGAAATCTGGATGCTGGGGTGAGAGGGGGAGTTGGGGGCTGCTGCCAGGTTGAAGGGGGGGGGGCAATTTCATTTGCAGTAAAAAAAGCATAAGGAGGCATTAGCTGGCCATGGTGGTGGGTGGATTGTACTGGCCGCAGTGGGTGCCCAGGTAATGAGGGTGGGATTAGGCTTTGTTGCAGGAGGTGGGGGGGATGTAGCATAAGCTGATTGAGCTGGGGAGGAGGGTGGGGGGCTGTTTTTTTACTTCTCACCCCGACAGGTACATGAATAATGAATACAAATACCACATTTCCAAATATTTGGGGCCCTGAATCCAAATAGTTAGCCAAATATTCAAAATAAGGTATTCGTCCAACCCTAATACTAAGCACTACACCCTAAACCCCATCCCTAGCACTACCCATTTTAATGACTGATGGGTGCTTCGCTCCTTCTCAAAAAACATCTGTAAGGTCAGATAAGAGTGATAGTGAACGGATATAATTTAATACTGTTAAATATCGTCTCTTTTTCATTTACACATCAGTCATGTATTCTGATATGCCTCGACCAATTTTAGATTCAGTAAATTAATTATCTAGTGTAGGTATGTGTTGCCTTCAAATCTAAATTGTGTTCCTTCACCTGAGCAGCTACTGCTCTTCCTTTTCATATTTGTAAGACATTACGTGACATCAATACCACCATTCCATTCTACTGTATTCATCTGAATGGCCTGCAATTGAAAGATACCAGTGTTTAGGGCAAACACAGAAAGGAAAACAGGAGAGCATAAAAATGTATAAAATGTTTTTTCTACCATAGTGGTAAAAGACCATACCTAACATTCAGAGTGGAAAAGATTAGGTTAATTTATTGCAACATTACAACACATGGACCTGATTTTCAAACGGGCACACAGGGCTTGCGGCAAAGCCCTGCATCCCCACAAAGTATGCTGCACCTGCAGCCAAGGGTTTGCCTCAACTTGCACCCGATTTTAGAACCCTAGACACAAGTTGCAACAATACTCTCAGTTTACAGCAGCTTGCACCAAAGCTGTCGTGCAAGACCCGTAAACCGGCTCACCCACAGACTCAAAGGTATGCCGGGGGCAGCTGGTGGAACTGAGCTGCAGCACCAAACAGGACTTGTGGCAGGGTGTGTGCGGCACATTTGTCTGAAAAAAGCACCATTGGCAGGGTTTGACGCAGGTCGGCACTTGTGCCAGACTCCCGGCCGCAAGTCTGTTGCAGCGATCGCAACTCTTTGTAAAATCAGGCCCACAGTATTCAGAAATCACAATTCATACATGTAGAATATTCTTTTACATTAACTTCATCAAGTGGTACATGGAGGAAAGACATGCTTTAGAGACTAAGCCCTTCCCATGTACTAGTTTGCACTGTGATCTGTAACTCATGCTACCCATTGTATCTTTGGGTAGATTGTCTCCTCACCTTAAGCATTTGTACCAGGAACATGAAATAACAAAAATACAACAACACCAACAACAGGGTATTATAACAGCTGCTACGACACTACAGCTAAACAGTGCCAACAGTGGCATAACTGTGGCAACACACCATTTCAATGTAACAAAAATGTCCCTTAGTTATTATCAAGCCTCATCTGTTTCGGAGCTTGTTAGACTATCAATATGTGAAAAATGTTCCTATTTCCTCGGCCTTCTGCCCCCTCCTCCTCCTCTGCTGCACTACAATCTACCCCAGGAAAGGCTCCCTTTAGATCCTATTTTATCCACATCATGGCATGTTTGCCCAAGGTGAGCCTTAGCTGGTCTGTAATCTGTTGCATTCTCCTACATGTTTTACTTATATAATAAAGATGCGTTTCAAAAAAACATTACTGCAAATCATCCTAATGGCCATACTTTAACCTCCCATACTGACTGGTCTTACATAGTTGTGTATAACATCAGGGGCCTGACATTCAAAACAGTGCAAAGCAGAGTACAAGGCCTTGCATTGCACCTTGTGATTGCCCAGGAGCCTGAGGATGCTA
Organism: Neoceratodus forsteri; assembly: GCA_016271365.2. Lineage (NCBI taxonomy): Eukaryota > Metazoa > Chordata > Ceratodontiformes > Ceratodontidae > Neoceratodus > Neoceratodus forsteri. Next base: position 1,463,531,552 of record CM057449.1, read on the forward strand.
TAGTCAGTCGAATAACGCACTGGCACTATTCGACTGACTATAGGGCCTTGGTGGCGCATCGCTAAGTCAGGTAGCGCTGCCCCAATGTGGATCCCAAATTATGCCACCACAGTGGATAGTGCCGGAACGCTATCTGCAATATTCAAAGGGACACACGCGAATGAGCCCATTGGGCATGCAAGGTGCTAAGGGGCCAGTTGCATACCCATTATGGGCTCATTTGCATGGATAGTGAGGCAGATTAGTGCAATGCTGCCCCCCCCAATTGTCAATCCCAGGCATGTGTAGGTACCCCTGGTACCAGTGATTTCCCCTGATCACCAGTCCATAATATAATTTAAAAAAGTCCCTGATGTTAGTGGTCCCCCCAATCGCCAGCCTGTAATATAAAAATAAAACTCCTGGTGCTGGTGCCCCCATCCATTCACCAGCCCATAATGTAATATAGAAAACAATTCCTCATGCTAGTGGTCCCCCAATTGCCAGTCCATAATGTAATATAAAAAAAACCCTGGTGTTAGTGATCCCCCCTCCTCCAATCGCCAGCCCATAATGTAATATAAAAACAATCCCTTGTGCTAGTGGTCCCCCTCCCTCCTATCATCAGCCTGTAATGTAATTAAAAAAATCCCTGGTTCTAGTTGACCCCCTTCCCCTTCCTCCGATTGACAGCCTGTAATGTAAAAATAAAACTCCCTGGGGCTGGTGAGCCCCACTCACCCTCCAAGCACCAGCCCATAATGTAATAAAAAATCCCTAGTGCTAGTGGTCCCCCCTTCGATTGCTAGCCTGTAGTAAAACAGAAAATACTCCCTAGCATCCAGTGATTCCCCCAAAGGCACCAATCCATGGTACCACCACTCACAATTTCATAATCCCTGATGTGTAGCAGCCTCCCCCCACTATGGCACCAAACATCCACCCCCAGTCACCTTATCAGTACCCTCTGTGCCACAGGTGTGCATACGGCAACTGGCGCAGCCCTCCTCACACCTTCTTGGCTGGCCGCAGTATGTCCAGGTGGGGAGCATGCCTCCTATTCATAGGACAGGGTAACAAACCCTGTCCTATAAATTAGAGGTGTGCTCCCTACCTGGACATATGGAGGCCAGGTAAGGAGTTGTGAGGAGGGCTGTGCTGGTCACTATACGCACTCCCGTGTCACCGAGGGTACTGATAAGGTGACTGGAGGGTGGGTGTTCGTTGCCACAGTGGGTGACTGCTAGATGCCAGGGATTATGGAACTGAGACTGTTGGTACCATGGATCAGTGCACTAGGGGACCATTGGATGCCAGGGTGGGTTTCCTGTTTTACTGTGGGCTGGTGATCGGGGGGAGAGGGGACCACTAACACCAGGGATTTTTTTAATTACGATATGAGCTTGTAATCAGAGGGAGGGGGAGACCAATAGCACCAGGGAGTTTTATTTTTACATTGTGGGTTGCCAGTTGTTGGAAGGGGGGACCACTAGCACCAGGGATTTTTTATTACATTATGGGCTGGCAGTTGATCTGGCTATCGGAGGGAAGAAGGAGGAGGGGTAACCACTAGCACCAGGGATTTTTTCTTAATTATATTAAGGGCTGGTGATGGGGGGGACAACTAATACCAAGGAGTTTTATTTTTACATTACAGGCTGGCGATCAGGGGAAGGGGAAGGAGGGACTACTAGCACCAGGAGGGTTGTATGTTGTACTGGTACTGTGGGCTGGTGATTGGGGGGTGCCACGGACAACAGAGGGCGGGTGTGCTCCCCTAGCAGCCAACTGGCTAGGTGGCTGCATTACCTCTGGCAGCCACTACAGTTGCCCAGATTAAGTCAGGGTTTTGTTCGGCAATATTTGTGCTACACAAAAGGACCACACTAAACCCATTTGTGGAGTGCAAAGCCACTGAATATGTGGTAGTGTGGCTTTTCACAGCCATACCCCTCCCCTTGCCCACCTGCACACATTATGTTTGGAACGGGTGCTAACGCTCTTTGCTCATGCAACAGTTCCTTGTGAATATGGGGATCCTGTGCAAACCCTGGTTTGCATGGGTAAAGACATGTTAGTGCCCAAGCAAACTTTTGAATATCAGGCCCCAGATCTTTTTTTGTAACCTACTGTAGACATGGGCCTGGATATCCAAACTGCACCATTCTGTGGCGCAAGCCCCTGCACCGCACAAAATAGTTGCGCAGGGGTGTGGCCATGGTGATATTCAAAGGAGTTGCACTATGGTGCAACTTCTTTAAATATCGCCCCCTAGCCACACCCACTGTGCATGGCGCAGTGGAACTGCGCCAGCGCATGTGGTCAGAGTGGAGCATTGAGATGCAGCGGCGCAAGTTCCATTGCGCCATGTGCAGCACCTGCGATATTCAAAGGGTGACATGCAAATGGAGCCATAATTTTTGCAAGGCACATGGGGGGCCATTTGCATCTAATTACGGCCCCATTTGCATGCCATTAGCATGCAGGTGCGCCGATCTCTGATGACTTGCGTCTGGCTCCCTGCCAGGCAGCAGCCGTCGGGGACCGATGCTCGCTACAGCCCGATCGCGGGCAGAACAGTATTCTGTCCCCACCAGCAGCCCGATCGCGGGCATAATGTGAATCTTCTCCCAACCCCCTGAATAGCCCGATCGCGGGCATATTGTAAATCTTCCCCCACCCCGAATAGCCCAATCACAGGCATATTGTAAAGGTCCCCCAGTAGCCCAATCACGGGCATAATGTAAAGGTCCCCCCGAGTAGCCCGATCGCGGGTGGCATCCCTCACCCCCACATCCAGAATCCCTGGTGATCTAGTGGCCCCCACCCTCCCGCCCACGGAGCCCCACCACCTGCTCCCCGTCAGCCGTGGGAGGCAGCACCCCACCGCTTGCCACCCCGCTGTTGGCCATCCGACAGTTGGTAGGGCTGCACACCCATTGGTTCAGAGCATGAGCCAATGGGCGTGCAGCCCATACCGTACAAGGCAGTCCAGATATGTGAATGAATGAATTGCTTGAATACTGGACTGCTTGTGAGCAAAATGTGATGCCCGGATAAGGACCCTAAAAAATGGATTATACTGTCTAAATCCAGGCAGGTGACAACCCCAGTGTAGGAGGAAGCTCCTAATTTCAGACCATAACTGTGTCAGTTAAAGCAGAGGGAAGTGGGAAAGGCAGTCAGAATAGCAAAGTCCCAAAATGAAGAAAAGATAGCCAGCTCAGTTATGAATAGGGATAAAACCTTTTATAGATATATTAGGGAGCACAGAAAGACCAGGGGAGGGATAGTGAGGTTTAATAAAGGGGAGGGGAGGTGGGCAGAGAGTGACAGTGAAAAGGCAGAGATACTGAATGAATACTTTTGCTCAATATTCACAAAAGAAGAAGAGGGGGAGGTACCAAAACCAAACAATAGAAGCACTCTTGGCAGGGGGGTCGATACCAGTCCATTCACAGAAGAAAGGGTCCTGAAAGAACTTTGAAAACTCAAGGTGGACAAAGCAATAGGACCTGATGGGATTCACCCCAGAATTCTAAAATAACTAAGGGGAGACCTAGTGATACCACTGACTACCCTTTTTAACAAATCAAGGGAGGATGGTGTGGTACCTGAGGACTGGAGGAAGGCAGGTGCGATCCCCCTTCACAAGAGTGGGAGCAAGGCAGAGGTAGGAAACTATAGACCTGTTAGTTTTTATCTCAGTGGTAAGGAAGATGATGGAATCACTTCTGAAAGAAAGAACTGTGGAGTACCTAGAGGCCAGCAGGGCACAGGACCCAAGGCAGCATGGATTCACAGCAGGAGGGTCATGTCAGATGAATCTAATCGATTTCTTTGACTGGGTGACCAAAGTAGTAGACCAGGAAGGGGCTGTGGACATAGCCTACCTAGAATTTAGCAAGGCATTTGACACAGTCCCACACAAAAGATTAATAAACAAGTTAGCCAGCCTGAGAGTGGGTCCCAGGGTGGTAGACTGGGTAACAAACTGGCTGGACAACAGAACGCAGAGGGTAATAGTAAACAGTAATAGTAAACGGAGCACACTCTGGAGAAAGGGGAGTTACTAGTGGGTTACCACAGGGGTCAGTACTCTTTAATGTCTTTATAGGTGACATTGCAGAGGGGCTGAAAGGAAAAGAATGCCTCTTTGCAGACGACACAAAGATCTGCAATATGGTTGATACACAAAAAGGGGTGGAAAGGATGGAAAGGGACTTGGCAAGGTTGGAGGAATGGTCAAGAATATGGCAGCTTAGTTTCACTGCAAAGAAGTGCAAAGTAATGCACTTGGAAAACAAAACCCAGGGGAAGAGTACACAATGGGGCGGGGGAGGTAGTAATAACAAGAAAAAAATGGAAAGGGATCTGGAGGTACTCATATCAGATGACCTTAAAGAGCAGCTTCCAACTAATCATAGTAACCCCTTAGTCCCAAAAAGACGATGACTGACCTAGCCAGGAGCCCAAATGTGCATACAGTTTTTTTTTTTTTACCTCGGCTATTTAAAAGTTATGCCCTCGTATTTTATTCCCAGTCCCGCCAGCAAAAACAGAGCCAGTTCCTGATTATCCACGCTTCTACGTTGACATGCAGTCTACATTTTTGATGTCAGTAAACGGCTGTTGTTGCTATTCGCTTCATTAATGGGTGATTTTTCAAAGATTTATACTTTCATTCAACAGATTTTTAATCAAAGCGACGTCGATCAACAGGGACCCCGCTAGTCGAGTGATCGCTTTGATTTGTTCAAATCCCGTCGTTGAATGGGTATAAAATCTTTGAAAAATCACCCCATTCAAGTCAATGGGCACGACATGCAGCCTTTCGCTACTGACATCACAAACGGGTCTGCGTGTGTCGGCGTGGGGCCGTGGCTGTAGTATACGGTGGGTCTGGAAATAAAATTACAAGGGGCGTAACCTTTAACTAGCCATGCAAAAAAAGGAAAGCTTTGCATATTTGGACTCCTGGCCAGGTCAGTCATCATTTGTGTTTTAGTAAGGGGCTAGTCAGAAGCTGCTCTTTAAGGTAGGCAAGCAATGTGAGAAGGCGCTGGGGGGGATTCTGAGATGTATAAGGAGAGGCATCACCAGTACAAAGCAGGAAGTTGTTAGCCCTTTTTACAAACAGTTGGTGAGATCCCATCTGGAGTACTGCGTGCGGTTCTGGAGACCCCATGTCCACAAGGACATAGACAGGATGGAGGCAGTCCAAAGCAGGGCAACCAAAATGGTGCAGGGTCTGCACCAGAAGCCATATGAAAAAAGACTAAAAGAGCTTAATATGTATACCCTTGAGGAAAGGATGGAGGGGGGGGACATGATAGAAACTTTCAAGTACCTCAAGGGAATCAACAAAGTCCAAGAGGGTAGCATATTTCAGAAAGAGATGCGCAAGAACAAGGGGGCACAATTTGAAGATAGAGAAGAGACAGCTCAGGGACAACGTGAGGAAGTATTTTTTCACAGAGAGGGTGGTGGAAGCATGGAACAGCCTTTCTGAGGTGGTTTTGGGGTCACAAACAGTGGGGGAATTCAAGAATGCATGGAAACAACATAAGGCAATTATGGTGGGGGTGTAGGAGGGGGGTAAGGAGGAAGTAGGCTGCTGGTTGAATAGGATCTGCAGCTTATCTATAGGTAGAGAAATGGGCAGACTAGGTGGGCCAAGCGGTCTTTATCCGCCATCAAAGTCTGTGTTTTTATGTTTCTATGACTTTATTGTAACGTCATTCCATGTTCCCAGCGGTGCGCAGAGTGCAGTAAGTTCTCACTTACTTCCGTTCCATGGTCTTTTAGGCTGATGCACAGCCAGCTTGAAAAGTCCCCACCTACAGAATAGCTTTAAAAATCAGCGCTGTTTATTTATTGCCATGCCAGGCACCTTCAGGCCCAAACTGAAATGGAGGGGCTTTCATTTCTTGAAATAATGTCATGGGAGCTACATACACCAATAGTGAAGAACAGCAAAATGATTACAATAACAAACAGTTCATTAATTGATGCCAAAACTTAAACATCGAGTCTTCAAGCTCTTGCATCCAGACCAAATCCTGCACACAAGCATCCATGATGCAATCCGCAGCAAGTGTCAATGCTGCAATCAATACACCTCACTGTAAAGTCCTTCTTGGAATGGGTGTATCCCAAGCAACCCAGTTTCACCCTGCCAGCTACAGTGTGGAAAACAAGGATCCCTGCTGAATATTTCCTAAGCTCTCCTTACTTGTCAAACAATTAGGAGCTCAAACAGAATTCCATGGTCTGAACTTACAGCTGGAGTCATAGTAAATGCTTAAACTCCTAGATGGCTAATCTGCCTAGCTTTGTATTAGTCCCATCTCCCCCACCCCTCATAGGGACATCAGTCACACATGGAGCTGTACCCTTAGCAGCCTGGATGAGACCTGATACATCACGTTTTATGATATCTGAATTCATATGGATAAGCAACCTCTGGTGTTACTGACCCAGGGCCAAGCTGGGGGGCCCAGAGACCAGCATATGTCAGGATGGCTGTCTGACAAATCCTGATCATACAGACTCTTCCCCAGGCTCATGCGGTCTTGACAACTCTGCGTCATCCTAACCATTGTAGCCTTTGCTGAGCAGCACTCTGCACCATTTGGGGACTTCCCCCACCCACTGGCCCATGAAAGCTTGGTCAAGCTTCTCCTTTGGGACTTCAGATTCAATTTGGCAAACTTCCAATTGCTAGGAGGTGGAGTTAGAGTGGGCTTACATGGTTTGATGAAGTTAACCACTCAAACTGCCTAGCCTTGCAATGGGATTTCTCCCTGATCATTCTTCAGTTCCTCCCCAACATGCTAAACTGCCAGAGAGCATATCAGTGCCACACACATAGCTCAGCATGGTTGCACACAAACTCCCAGTTCTTGCACAGGTGTCCATGAAGCAACAGAATGTGAGCATGGAGTGGAACAACATGCACTACCCACCCCTGGCGGTGAAGAGTGTCTGCTGGGATATATCTTCTACCTCCACTGTTCTACTGTTACATACCAGGTTCACTCTGTGAACCGGATTGCAACAATGGAAAGCAGCTCCCTTGCCACTTTGCATTTGTGCCAGCTCTTTCTGTAACAAACCTGACCCCTCCCCCCTCCCCAGCCCCTTTTCCTGAGGTAAATCCTGATCAGGTAGAGCAGCACAACTCAACAGCCGATCCTGTAAAACACAAAACAGCAAAGTAAGTCACTGAAAAAGAAATCATTGTGACACTGAAAGGTCAGCTGTTCATGATGTGCTGCTTCCCACTCATGCACCAGCTATGAAGGGACTATGAACTTCAGAATTCAGTAGTGTTCTATGCTTTCAAAGTTAATTAGAAGAAACCCATCCTGTACCAATCTGCATTTGTACAGTAAAGTTAGGAAAATATTTACTTTATTAAATTGGGTTTTATCAGCTGCTTAGTTGTGCCACTTGACCTGTTTAGGGCGTGGTCCCTTGCTACATCTTTTGTCCCCTGTGATGGACTCCCCTCAATATGCAGTACTCATGTGCTAGTCATAGAGCTGATATTGAACTCACTGACCACACTCTCCCAGATGAAGCAGAATATGCTGCCACCATACTACTGGGCTTGCTACAGCTTTTACTGTTATGCTTGACAGCTTTGTGAGGTGTTATAGCAACAGAGGTGCTGTATTGTTGTGCAATACCATCACAGGTAAGATTGTATTCAAATTGTAGTATACAAATTACTAATTTTATAACAGAGTAACTCCAATGGTAAATAGAAACATAGACTTTGTCAGCAGATAAGGACTGCTTGGCCCACCCAGGCAGACCATTTCTTCCTTGCCTATACTGTCACTGCAACAGACAGGATTAGCAGGTCAGACTGGGTGAGCCAAGTGGTCCTTATCTGCCGACAACGTCTATGTTTCTATGCAGATCCTACATGATATATGGCTATTCCCCTCCCCCTCCACTTTCCTACAAAGATTCCTTTTTGTATATCCCATTCATTCTTGAAGCCCACCACTGTTTTCGCTCCCACCACCTACACTGCAAGACTGTTCCAGGAATCCCCCACTCTTTCAGTGAAGAAATACTTCCTTACATTCCTTTTAAATTTCCCCACTTCTAGTTTCATTGCATGCCCCATTATTTTCATGTACCTGCTCTTCTGAAAAATACTCCCTTCCTATACCTTTTTCACTCCTGAGAGATATTTGAAGGTTTATATCATGTACCCACTCTCCCTCCTCTCTTTCAGGATGTACATATTGAGATCTCAGAGTCTCTCCTCATAGGCACCATTTTAGTTGCCCTCCTCTGGAAAGCCTGTACCCTGTCTATGCTTCCTGAGATGTGGTCTCCAGAAATGGAAACACTACTCAAGATGGGGTCTCACCAATGGTTGATACAGTGGTAACTTTACCGACCTCCTACTGGTGATAACCCTCCCAGCACCCCAGCATCTCATTGGCCTTCCTGCTGCCTTGCTGCACTGCTTCACCACTTTGATGTCATCAGATATGATTACCTCAAGGTCCCTTTCCTGTTTAGTGACCATCAATACCTCTTCCCCCATTCTGTACATTGCCCTTGGGTTTCCTGTGCCCTAGGTGCATGATTTTAAATTTTTTTACATTGAAACCCAGTTACCTCACCCTAGATCACTCCTTGAGTTTTCTCAAGTCTCTGCTCATCCTCTCCTCCCCTTCTGGATTTTGGTATCATCTTCAAAGAGGCATACCTTCCCTTCCAGCTCTTCTGCAATGTTGCTTATAAAGACATTGAAGAGGACTGGTCCCAGTACTGAATCCTGAGGTACCCCAATGGTCACTCTCCCCTCCCCAGAGTGAGTGCTGTTTACCACCACCCTCTATCCCCTGTCCATCAACTAATTTCATACTCACTTTACAGCCTTAGGTGCCACCCCCAAACTGCCCAGTTTTCTTATAAGACTCCTATGTGGTACGGTGTTTAAGGCCTTGCTGAAGTCTAAGTAGGCCATGTTTACTTCCCCACCCTGTTCTATTTTTCTGGTCACCCAGTTGAAGAAATCATCAGGTTCATTTGAAACAACCCTTATCCCCCACCCTCCCTCCACATGATTCCATGATTCCTTGGGACTTGTAACCCTCTGGATTCATGATACTCCACTACTCTTTCTTTTAAAAGAGTCTCCATTAACTTCCCCACCACAGACATCAGACTGACCAGCCTATAGTTGTCAGCCTCTTTCCTGTCACCACTTTTGTGAAGCAGGATTACATCTGCCCTCCTCCAGTCCTCTGGAACCACTCCTGTTTGCAGAGAGTTGTTGAGTAGGGCTGTCTGAGATGCAGCCAGAACCTCCCTGAGCTCTTTCAGCACCTTTGGGTGTACCTTGTCTGGCCCCTTATCTGCTTTCAGATTCACAAGTCCTTCCAGGATTCTTTCCTCCGAGAATGGACTTGTATCCACTTCCCTCTCCCCAGTGTCCCTGCTGCTTTATGTGGTCCATCCCCTTCTCCTTCCACTGTGAAGACTGAATGGAAGTATCAGTTCAGGATACCTGATTTTTTCTCATTCCCTCTGCACTGTCTCCTCCTGCCCTTATTAACCTCACAATCCCTCCTCCAGCCTTGCTCTTTTCACTTGTGTACCTAAGAAAGGTCTCGTCCCTCTTTGTTACTCCTTTGGCTAGCCTCTCCTCAGTTTAAATATTCCATATCAAATTGTGACCCTTCTCCTGCAACATTGTAGTCACTGGCTACCCTGAAGAGAGCACCAGTATATGCAAGTGGGCACCCCTGTTGGTCTTTGGGTGGTGTCTTGGGATCCCTCTGTCTCGGGATTGCAATTTACCCTCACAGCAAAACAATTATATATTTTTTCTCTGATCATTGCTTTAATGTGGAGCTAAAATGTCTACATCTTGGGACCCAATAAACCACACTCAAGACAGTAATGCAGCACATATTTGTCTATAGTGAAATGGTTAAAGTTCATCTATACATTTACCGCTACATTTATGGATCTAATTTATTTGGTGTGGCAGGTCATCAAATAAGTCTAATCATAGCTGTTTTAAAGATGGTGACTCCAACAGCTTGGCACTGGTGTCATAACAAAACGATGAATCAGTTTGGGCAGGTCGATTATTGCGAATTCAAGAGAGCGAATGTCTTTTCAGTGACATGGTTTTTACAGCACGTGGTTTAATTCAGCGAGGCCCCTAATGCTCACCCCATTCTCTTATACTGTACCCAATTTTGCTTATCAGTGAGCATGAAAGTTCGCAACCCCAAGGCACTCCCCTCACGCGTTTTCCTGCATGGAGGGTGGGGGTGGGGTCTTAGGGTTGGGAACTCTAAGATGGCATTTCCCTACTTTTGACGCTGGAACCTTAATGGTCCATTAACAAAGTTTTTTACTGAGAATTTCCTTAGTTTTTGAGAAAGTATAATCATATGGAACCCTAATGGTGCATTAACAAAGCTTTTTGCAGATAATATATATATTAAAGCTCAAAGGACAAAACTGACATTTCATACAAAGGGCAAACTTGGGGAAGGTGTGCAGGCCTATCCTTTAGACTGTATACCAGTATATGTAGTATGGAACATATTCCTAAAAGAGACAGTTCACCCTGTGCTTCATTTCCCTGTTCTACAGTTGCAGGTTAGAGGTCCTGCTGGTCAGAGAGTAAAAGGTGAGGGTAATTCCCTCCCATGTTGGGTTGGGTTTCTCACTGTACCAAGCAGGATTTTATGTATGCCCCAAGATGAATGTAGATTTGCATGCTGCACGTATACAAGCATGATTTACTTTGCACTATATGATTTGTACGATGAAACAACACTTGCATGCCAGTGAGGGTGGAAACGTTTTCAGGAAATGTCAGGAGAGGCATGGCTATAGTTTTGCATGCACACTTAAATAGGTTTATTCAAAGAACAGAACTATAGAGTTACTGAAGGATAAAATACTAAAGCATTATAAGGGTAATGAAATCTGTTGAAATGAGGGAATGGGGTAACAATGTGAAGACAGAGCTTTGTAACACGTAGTAGACCTTTATTTTTTTCTATAAATAGTAGTATGAATGTAGTAAATGTATTCCTGGATGCATGTCTGAATGTCAATAAAATAAAACTTAAAAAAAATAAAATGACATAAAGATCAGGCATGAAGATAAGTTCTTGGTTACCTTCTGTAGTTTTATTGTATTTACTATATAGGATGCATTATAGCCACATGGCTTACCAAAACACAAATCTCTATTTGCTGTCTAGACACAGGACTGGAGATCCTGTCACAAGGACTTATAGAGGGCCCAGACACCCACAGTTCTGAATGACTGCCTGCCTTCGTATGCATGAAGGTGTCTTCTCCAAGAATGAAAGAAGATGGAGATTTGTCAAGGCCCCCACCTTTTTGCTACCATGGACAGTGCTAGATCCACTGCACTTTTAACCAAGCCAGTCTGCAGAATCAGTGTTTGCTGTGCATCTGCATCCTTGCTATCTATGAGTACAGACATGGACTTGGCCCTACAACTTTTGTAGATAGATAGGGCTTTAGATACTGTAGCTAGTATTTGGGCAAGGACTGCACAATCTTAATAGTGCCCAATGAAGTAATTGGACTACCACCTTAAGAGGCTGTTGGGATCCTGTTAAGCATTTTAATTGCCTGCCTTAAGAGACATTTATTTAGGATCCACAATCTTCCATGAGGAATAGTTACTTACTGTAACTGTAGATCTTTGAGAGAATCCCCCCTCCATTGAGCCACATCTTGGAACTGTAAGCCATTGACATCAGGACCACTCCAAAACTTTAGCTAGCTGTAGCTGCCCACATAGACGTGCATGGTCGCCATCTAGGTACAGCAACCAGAAAAGGGATCTCTGGCATTGATGATGTTAATGGCGATGGTCCTGATAGCAGTGATGGGGTTAGCATTGACAGTAGAGCCAGGGACAGAAGATCTGTGTATCAAAGGAGCCCAAAGTGGTTCTCAACGAAACAATCAATGGAACAGTGCCCAATGGTAGACTCAGCTGTAAATCCCCCGATGGTGAAGTAAAGTCTGACCACAACCTTGGTGTCCGAGACAGTCGGGGTTGGGAAGCAGAACCCAAGAGCTCAGCCTGGGATCTGTCGTTCTCTAGAGACTGCCTCTTAAGAGGAGAGTGAGACATGGCAGGATAAGAATTATTTTCTCTTGATGCCTCTGCTTGTCCTTATCCACATGGCAGTGATTTTCCACAGGATTTAGCAGACTTGACCTTTTTCTTATAAGACTCAGCAGCCAGCCTCATTGATCGCAGATCTTGGTGTGTTAACTGTGAGCTGTGAGCAGAAGGAGCGGATGATGATAGCCAAGCCATCTCTGATGCAAACTATTTTCTTTCCATGGCCTTGCGTTTAAAATAAACTTCCAAGGCCTTCTTGTGTTGCCTCTAAGTAGCCTGGTTAAGCTCTAGCAAATGCTGCAGGCCTTCTCATCAAGAGAAATGCCTAAGTAGCAGAGGCACACACAGCGAGCACCATCTTCATAAATTTTACTTTACCACAATGACAACTGTGAAACAGTGGTGCCTTTTCTTTTATTGGCAGCATAAACATTTTTTTAGTAATAATAAAGTAACAAAGCAGTAGAAGCATTAACGACACTTGTAGAGTTCAACGGCATTCTTCAGCAGCAGTGTACTAATAAGCAGTTGATGGTGGGGGAAAGAATTAAGGCATAATAGGGCTGCCCATGTTTTATAGGCGACAACAATGCATGTCAACTTGGGTGGTCCAGCTAGAAAATGCTTCCAGGTGGTCCTGATACTGACGGCTTATAGCTCCATGATGTGGCTCAATGGAGTGAGATATCCTCAAAGAAGATCTCCATGAATCAGTATAGCACCTTATCTCTTTCAGCCTTGCAACTAGTAATTACTCTGTTTATGCATGCAAGAGACAGTAAGAACTCCCAAAGGGACTTTGGGATATGTTGCACCAGTGGCAAAGGGCAGTGGGTAACTATGGGGATATTATGTCAATTCTAAAGAACAAGACTCAGCACTCAATAGTTGACGTATAAAACAAGCATAATTTAATGAAACAGAACGCCTTAGCACAAAACCGGTCGGGAGTTTGCCTTGCTGTGCATCCTGTAGCTGTTTGGCTCTGAATGGTGTTCTGTTTCATTAAATTATGCTTGTTTTATATGCCAACTATTGAGTGCTGAGTCTTGTTCTTTAGAGTTTTCGGTGTGGACTCGAGCACCTTAGTCCCACGGAGGAGCTGTTTCTGCTGTAAATGATGTTATGTCAATGCCTGAGAGGGGTGGTTTTAATACCGCTATTTGTATTTTGTTTGCCTTGTTCTGCATTACTCTGTTTCCCTGTTCACCCATAATAATATCTCTTTTAACTTCAGAAGTTTATTGGTTCAGCTGTTGCACATTATAATCCATACAATTATTTAGGGACCCAATAATAGTGGAATCCCTACAGTGAGTGAAGAGGCAACATAAATATGGCACCATAGTTAAACCTCTCCTTATTTGATTGTGTTTATCATCTCCATTGTTGTCGTTACATGGTATGTTATTATTGTGCAGTGTTATTGCAACTGGGGTATTGTGGTACATGGTAGAAGGCAATGTCCTCTATCACTAGAGATGTTGCAAAGCTGGGGTACACCAATGCAAAGTTGGATCAATTCATCTCTCAACTTCTCCTGTAACTTCTCCATGGGTACACCAAGGCAAAGTTGGATCAATTTGTCTTGCAACTTCACCTGCAACTTCTCCTTGGGTAAACCAAGGTAAAATTGGATAAAAATGAAGCTGCTCCTGAGCCAGAGATTTTGCTACCTCTTGGATTGATCCTCTTGCTGCTGCCTCCCCCAGCACCCACCCACATGGATGCCACAGATGTGGCAGATAATATTTTGGCAACACAAATGCCACCACCCCACTTCCATGAGCTACCCCTTTTGGGGGTTTTAGGCATAACTTGGTCAATTATTACTGAATTTGTCTGAAATGTGGTATGGTTGTAGTCCAGAAGGAGGTGCATATTTGATGATTATAGGACTTAAATTGTGGATGTGGCACCATGGCCAAGGTGGGAGGTGATTTTTGGGATGCTGTGCATACCCCATGAATTTTTCCAGCGGTATTATGTGTTACTATTGTAGCACTCATTGAAACCTTTGTTTGGATGTATACAGTGTCCCTTAACTTCAAAGACTGGTGGAGTTATGGCTTGTTAAATTTGTAATGTTATACTATACAGTAGGTCATTAGGGTTAGGGTTAGTGTGGTCACTTGCAACCTATGCAATAAACATGTCCCCCAGGGGCAAGCAGAGGACCAACATGGGTAGTGGGGGCCAGAGGACCCATCTCATGGCAAATCACTGGACCAATTGGGAGGAAAAGCAGAGGGAAGTGGTAAATGGGGGTGGTGGAGGTGGTGGTCCGTCCATGCAAGCAGCAGCTTATGGAGATCATAAAGGAAGTTCTCGTGTCACAGTTGGGCAGCAGGCAGACCCTGTGGAAGCAGTAACACCCTCTGTTGAAGTTCAAGCTGCTCATAAACCAGCAACATCTGCAGCATCCACACTGCCACCAGCTGTTTTTTTTCCTTTTTCCTTCTCTTTGGGATTTCGGAGAATAAGGGGAACACAAAAGATGCAATGACTCAGGTAATTATAATGATGTTACTGTGTACATGAAAAAACACTAACTTCAATCAATAAACTAGAATGGAATCAATATAGTCAAAGTACAGTGACGAAAAGAATTCAGTAAAACAGTCCTAACTGTTCCACATAACTAAAGTTACAAACCAAAGAATCTGGGGAAAAAATTTACTCAAAACACTGACTACATCAGCACTAGTACTGCTAAGACAGTTAAAGCTGCCTTCTGGAAGTTTTTGCAGCTAAGCTCATCCCCCCACCACAGTACTGCCTCACTATGCAACACAGGAAATGAAACTACAACTTTAAACTAACTAAATCACAAAAAAATACCACAAATAATTGGTGATCTAGAGGCGCAGGGCACAGTAGGCACTTAATGGAGTGACTTGTTGGGGGAAAAAACTACCTGTTTTAAATGCTTTCCAAAGGCTTTTAGGCACAAAGATACAGAGCACACTTAACACCAACTGTCTCTTCCTCACACCACACTGAATTTAGCCTATGAACGGCAATACAGCTCACTGCAGCACCATGTGAACTCTAATCTCATGGATCATTGCAAACTTTGCCTTACAGCCAAACTTCACAGGTGAAGTTCCCAATTTCGCCATTCATGAAGTTCTTCTTTATAGCAAAGTAGAACTTCACCTTAAAGGAGAATTTAGCAAATTTCTCCACAAAGCAAAGTTTTCTAACTTCGTCCACCTCTACCTATCACTATGGGTGAGAATACTATATTTTATTGTGAGGCAGCACCCTAGAGACACCACTTAAACTCAGATGCCATTGATCCAAGGGTCTAAAAATCTTACCCTTCCTGGATTTTTCCCCACTGTATCACTCACCTTCTGGGTCAGTGGATTACGTACCTTTAAGACTGTTGTTTATGTGCATTTTCTTTTCAGACAAAATGCCCATTTCAACCATATTTGTTTCCTCCTGACCCCCAAAATAACGAGACTGTTGCATTGCACATTCTCAGACCAGGAGGATACGTGGGCAGCTGATTTTATGGCAAACACTGATGTCATTCTTGGTTCCTCTGCTATGGGCTGTGTGAACAGGACCAGATTTACATGGTCATGATCCCTATGTACAACACACACACACACACACACATATTCATACACATACTATCTACATACAACAAATATTAAAATTGGGTAGCATGGATTTATTACATTCATTAATTTTACTATATTTAAGCATTAGGGTGGGACTAAGGGCTGGCTTACTGCTCATTAATCTAACCCTAGGTATACAATGTTGCCAAGGCAGTTAACATTCACCTAGGCCTTCTACACAGACATAAACACTGCCTTACTACCGAAGCCCTCAGATCGGCTATCCAAAGTTCAGTTGTGTCTATTATCGACAATGGTTTGGTCATTTATGGTTCCACCACAGACACAACCCTACGTTGGCTCGTCACAACTCTGAATAAAGCATGCTGTCTACTAACTGGTGCAGCACATCGTACTCACATTTGTGACCTTTACAAACATGCAAACTGGCTTCAACTCCAGGCTCGCATTGAATATCAAGCCTGCCTTCTGGCTAAGAAGGCAGATCTTGGTCTCCCACCACCAGGTTCCCTTCAGCTTTTCAGTCCCTTCTGGGGCACTCAGAGCACATGAAGTTCTGTGAGCCAAACGTTTACTGTCCCTCTCTGTCGAACCTCGCTCCAGCAGTGATCCATTGCAGTCAGAGCTGCTAATTTATTTAATTCCCTTCCTCTTGAGATTGTGACGACTGCAACCTTGGGGCCATTTAAGCAGAAGCTGCATCATTTTCTAGTTTTCAGAGCATCTTGTGACTGCAATACCTAATCTCTGCTGACAGCTAAATGCAATGGGACCTCCCTCTTTTACCATTCGACCCTGTATAGCCCTATCCTGTTGCTGTGCTATTCCACTCACAGCACTTCCTCCCTTATCCCTTTCCCATTCCTGCCCTCTTTTCATCCTACCTCATCCCCCCTTTATTTACCCCATCCACTCCAACTTCCCCCCTCTTCTGTTTCCTCACCTTGTTCTCTCCCTCTACCACCCCCCATCCCCGTGGGTCTTTCCTGCTTAAGCTTCATTATGGAATCTCCCTCCTTGCTCTTATTTTGCTCCTTCCACCCTCCATTTCACCCCCTGTACTTCTTTCCTTGTAATCCCGTTCACCCCTCTTCAGACAAGGCCACTGGCTACACTTGACACAATGTTTATCTTGCCATATTGTTCTTTTGTTTATGTAATTACTTTCCTCATGTTGTACTACTTACTGAAACCATTGTAATTTGCTATTCTTGTGACTTGACGTGGAACCTCTGTAAAAGAGCCCTTGGCTCAAAGGTCTTTCCAATTGTTAAATAAATAAATAAAACAGTGAGGTACGAGATTAAACTAAATACTTAATTCTCTCAAGGTTACAATAACCAATACAATAATATTTTATATATTGTTATTATATGTATTGATGTTATATTGTGAGTTTTATGATGGTTGTAAGGGTGCCCTGAGCATAGGAAGGATGCTTTTTAAAAATCAATAGATGATGATGATGATGATTGATGATGAAGTAACTCAATGGCTGGAGTACCTCAATACTATTATTCAACTAAATTGTTTCTATTGTCATTTCAGAAATGGACTCAGGTCACCGTGTGCCATCCTGAGGGGAGGAAGGAAGACTGAATGTCTAAAGAATAGCAGTCCTCCTTCAGTAAGTGGGGATGTAGTGCTCTACTGTCTGGCTGACACAGAGAGGTAGCACAGTGAAAGCTCTCACTGGTTCAGTAACACCACTAGTGTGTCAACTGCCAGTATGTGCACTTGCAGCCTCTGGGGGGGCCAGGCAGGGGAATGGACTGGAAACACCTTCAGCAGGCTCCACACTACTGGCTCTACATGGGTCCTGTACAAAAATGAACTGAAAAAATAGTTTTAAACAAAGTTGGAGAAAGGTTCAGCACCTTGGGTACAAGTTTTAACAGGAAAAACAAAACCAAATACCACACAAATATCACACAACTACTAGATGATCTGTGAAAAGACAGTATCATGATTCTCATTCATGAATCCCCCTTAGTACAACTCATCTGTTGCAACCTATGCTAAAATTTCAAATTAATAAACATAACAATTCCTTCATGTGGGGGAGATGGATGCCTTCCATACCTGTGAGGTTAAGCACTACCCCCTGTGTTTTTATCAAATCTTTCCCAAACTGCAACTAATATTTAATGTTTCTCTAGGACTGTTTGAAAGTAATTTCATTTATTTATGTTTGAGATATATACCATTGCTATGCATACAAGTGATTCCTAAGGATGCACCCTTCCAGGAGCTGAACATTTCTGTAATTTCTGCATACTGTAGCTTCACCTTCACTGATGCATATGTATCAGTCTTTTTCATCTGGAATAGGAGGAGGAGTGAAACTGGTTATATTTCAATGTTGTGGTTCAAAGCGCACAAGTCATAAACAAATAAGGAAGTGCTTGTTTTTCAGAACTAAAAAACAATAGAGCTACTGCATTACTTTTGTAATATGAGATGAATGATACCAAGAGCTCAAAGAGATGATACCGTCACCACTGACAGCCCTATTCAACAAATCGGAGGAGGGAGTAGTACAGGAGGACTGGAGGAGGGCAAACGTGATACTCTTTCACAAGAGTGGGAGCAAGGTAGAAGCCAGTAACTCTCAGTGGTGGGAAAGATGATGGAATTGCTGTTAAAGGAAAGGATTGTAGAATATCTAGTAACCAGCAGGGCACATGACCCAAGGCAACATGGATTCACAACAAGAAGGTTGTGTCAAACGAATCTGATAGATTTCTTTGACTGGATGACCAAGGGTAGTAAATCATGGAGGGGAGGTGGACATGGTCTATCTAGAGTTTAGCGAGGCATTTGACACAGTCCCACACAAGAAGTTAGTAAACAAGTTGGGAAATCTGGGAGTAGGTCCCAAGGTGGTAAACTGGGTCAGAAATTGGCTTAGCAACAGGACTCAGAGGGTGGTGGTAAACGGTGTTCAATCTAAAGAAAGGGGGGTAACCAGTGGGGTGCCACAGGGTTCACTGCTGGGGTTGGTCCTCTTTAATGTCTTTATAAGTGACATTGTGGATGGACTCAAAGGAAAAGTATGCCTCTTTGCAGATTACACCAAGATCTACAGTAGGGTTGACACTCCGGGGGGGGGGGAGCAAATGAGGAGAGAATTAGGCAAATTGGAGGAGTGGTCAAGAGTGTGGCAGTGCGGATTCAATGCCAAGCAGTGCAAAATCATGCACTAGGGGAACAAAAACCCGGGGAGGAATACACAGTGGGGAGGAGGTACTAACAACAACCAAAATGGAAAGGGACCTGGGGGTAGTCATAACAGATGATCTAAAAGTAGCCAAACAATGTGAGAAGGCAGTGAGTAAAGCCAGTGGAATGATGGGGTGCATAGGAAGAGGTATCACCAGTAGAAAACAGGAGGTGGTGATACCGCTGTACAGGCAGTTGGTGAGGCCTCATCTAGAGTACTACATGCAGTTCTGGAGACCTCATCTCCAAAATGACATTGACAGGGTGGAGGCAGTCCAGAGAAGGACAATGAAAATGGTGCAGGGGCTACACCAGAAACCATATGAGGAGAGATTGAGAGAACACAATATGTATACTCTGGAGGACAGAAGGGAGAGGGGGGATATGATAGACACATTCAAATACCTCAAGGAGATGAACAGAGTTCAAGAGGACAGTAACTTTCAGAAAAGGAGATGTGCAAGAACAAGAGGTCATAATATGAGGCTGGAGGTGGGAAGACTAAGAGGCAACGTGAGGAAGTATTTTTTCACAGAAAGGGTGCTGGCTGCATGGAACAGCCTTCTGGAGGAGGTTGTGGTGGCAAAAACAGTTGTTGAATTCAAGAATGCATGGGACAGGCAGAAGGCAAAACTAGTGGTAGGAAGGAAGAGGTAGGCCGCAGATCAAATAGGATCCAGAGCTTATACAGTAGGTAGGGAAATGGGCCGACTAGGTAGGCCAGGTGGTCTTTATCTGCTGTCAAGTTCTATGTTTCTGTGTTTCTATGTTTTTGCTGCTTGCTGCTTGCTCACTGACTGGGCTGTGGACAACATCCTCCTCTGATCTCCTCCAGTTAAGTGGGGAAATGTGGTGTTATTGTTTCCAACCTTAACTCCCTACCACCAAGCAGCAAAAGGAAAAAAAACATTAGGGTTTGGGGTCTCTAGAGTCTTGGCGAATCAGTGGTGGAATCTTGCTTCAGGTTGTGCATCATGTCTCACCCTACCCAAACCATAGCTTCTAGTCTGAAGCACAAGTTACAGGTCCAAGCCAGTGCCTCATAGTGATACATTCTTCAACGGTAGAAAAGTATGTCTCATCACATGTTGCCAGCACAATTTATTGTAGTATTCTTAACGCAGGACCCTGCCAAGATCATGTGTGACATTGTTTGCTCAGGCTAAGGGGTGAGTATTAGGGTTGAGAACCCCAAGGAAGCCCCCTCCATTGATTTTCCAATACTCCAGAGGCCCAAAACCCTTATGTTGTTTCCTTTTGCTGCTTGGAGGGTAGGGTGGGAAGTTAGGGTTGATGTTTGCGGTATTAAGTTACCCTAACTGGTGCATTAACATATATATATATATATATATACACACACATATACATATTGACTACACCCCTATAGTTAGGGCTGAGTAGGCACTTCAATCTTAAACTCAAAGGTTTGCACTTTAATAACTTTGCAGCCATTGAACGGATGTGCATGAAATGTGGTATGCCCCTTCCTGTGGGATAGATCTCTGGATCTGGCAGGTTTCGTTCTGGTCAGATGTGTGGTCTCCAAGTTACAGAGAGGGGAAAAAACATGTTTTTACTCACTGACTTGGCTGGAATTTTTCTTTGAACTTGCTTACAGCCCAGAGGGTTTGTTTGTTTGGTATGACATTTTCAGGCCAGAAAGGGGCAGATGTGCCTTTTGCTAGTCTGGTGAAAAAACAATAAGCCATTTTTTAAGTTTTTGCAGTTTAAAAATTTGAAAAAAATAATTTCTGAGCTTGCTCAATATCCACCTCAATATAACTGTATGATACGAAAGAGGAATCCTGCATTGTATGAGAAAATTCCTCTTTCATATGGCCACCATCTTGTTTTCAGTTTTGCCTGAAAAACTCAGAATTGGAAACCTCCCAAAATGATATTCTGTGGAGGAACCAACACATGTATCTTGCTTATTGGGACCCCCTAGGTCCATTCTGCACTTTACTGCTCAGAAAATGCCATTAGAATGTGTTTTATTTAACATTTAAATTATTTGTTTGTATTGACATCATACGAAGTAGGATCTTAGTTCGTATGATGAGATACAAACTAGAATCTACTTAAATGAGCCATCTGAGGAGGATCTTAGTTAAATATCTCGATCATACAAACTAAGATCCTACTTTGTATATAACCTGATCTAAACAAGAATTTAAATGTGGATATCTCAGCCATTTTCATATTTTCTCAACAAATTTTCAACATAGGCATTTGAGACCCACCTCATGAACACTGGCACTGTCATTTCGTTACTCAGTCCTGAAAGGTGATTTCAGCCAGTCACTGTGCAGAATCACATTTTGGGACCAATTAATGAATGACAGTCCAGTGTTCATGAGAGATCCAAAGCCCATGTTGAAAATCTGGTGAAAAAATAAGCTGTGTTATAGCGATGCATTAGCAGTTTCTACACACGCTCATAACTTCACCAAATTTTAATATTTTCACTCCAGGTTTTCAACATTGCCATTTTATTGCACCTTCTCATGAACAGTACAGCTGTCATTTCTCACATCCTACCCAAAATGTGTTTTCACACCTGTGGCACAGAATGGCACGGTCACTGTGCAAAATAAACTTTTAGGATGGATTAACAAAATCACAGTGCCAGTGTTCATGAAGGGATTTCCCAAAAAGCCCATGTTGAAAACTTGGTTAAAAAACTCCCATTAAATGGCAACGTTACGAGCGTACGTTGTGCAGTTTCTACGCATGCTTGTAACTTTGCCAGTTTTTCATATTTTCCTTCTTGATTGTCAGCACTACCCTTTTCCACATCTCCTCATGAGCAGTAGACAGTTGTCATTTTTCATATCCTGACCAAAACATGATTTCGCACCTGTGGCGCAGAATGACGCATTTGCTGGGCAAACTCAACTTTCGGGACAGATTAACAAAATGACAGTGACATTGTTCATGAGGTGTGGCCTCTACAAGGCCATGTTGAAAACTGTGTGAATGAAATCCTGAAAATGCTCTAGTTACGTGCGTCCATTGAACTGTGGTGCCTGCGTCACCTTTCGCTGCCTGTATCTCAAAAACGATTCGAGATATGGGTTTTACGCTCTCTGCAGCTTAGTTCACCATTAGGTAAACTAAATACCCATGGAGGTTTCAACGTCATGATTACAACCACAGTGGAATTTTTTCCATAGTTGCTACAGTTACTGAGATAATGCCAAATTAGTGTTACAAGGGTACTTTTCATGACTATAAGGCTGCAGTATGTCCATACTTATGTGTAAGTGGGAGTGCAGGGAGCAGAGGCCTGCACTCCTATTTATGCATATCATTATGCAACAATGGGTAGTGTGAGGGGAGCGCAAGGCCCAGAGGGCCAGCGTTCCCACAACCACATAACAGTTACATTACACTTTCTCTAAAAGAAGGGAAATTATTGCCAAAAACTTGTTAATGCATCAGTTAAGGTTCAAAATTAAATCATCAAAAGCTGGGAAATTCGATGTTAGGGTTATCAACCCTACCACCCCACCCCCACTCCCCTATCCTGCACACACCAACAGGCATCAGGGTGTGCCTTGGGGTCGTTAGGCGAACTCTCACCCCATTCCATTGTAACGGATGTTAGCTACTATACAAGGATGGGGTAAGAGTTAGCCCAATCTACTCCTGGGCACACCCCGTGCCTGTTGGTGTGTGGAGGGTGGGAGGGGTGTAGGGTTGGTAACCCTAACGTTGAATTTCCCAGCTTTTGACACTTTAATTGTCAACCCTAACTGATAAATTAACGACATTTTTTTGCAATGAATATATATATATATATATATACATATATATATACACATACATATATATCCCCAAGGCACACCCCAATGCCTGTTGATGTGGGGAGGGTGAGGTGGTAAGGTTGGGAACTCTAACACCGAATTTCCATAATTTTGTCACTGTAATAAGAGCCCAAACTGATGCATTAACTGAGTATTTTACAATGAATATATGTGTGTCAGGGGTGGGTGTGAGGAGTTCAGTGGGAGGTCAAGGTGGGGGGGCAGATCAATGATGGACCATTGTCTTGTTTACAGGTTTAATTAAAAGAATTTGAGGGATAGTTTTCTTTATTACAGGTAACATTAATTTGGGGATGGTGATGGGAGGTTGGGGGACTCCACTAGACGCCAGGGATACATTATATCAATAAGGGGATGGCAATCAGAGGTAGGGGGCACCATTAGAAACCAGGGACACATTACATCAATAACAGGACAGTGATCAGAGGGTGTGGGGGTGCCATTAGACACCAGGTATACATTATATCAATAAGGGGATGGCATTCAAAGGGTGGGGCACCACTAGACCCCAGGGATACATTATATCAAAAAGGGGACAGTGATCAGAGAGTGGGGGGAGCCACTAGACACCAGGAATGGATTGTATCAATAAGGGGATGGTGACCAGAGGGTGGGGGGGTGCCACTAGACACCAGAGAAACATTATATAAATACAGAGCCGGCGACTGAAGGGTTGGGGGTGACACTAAACACCAGGGAAACATAACTTTCATAATGGGACAGTGAGAGGAGGGTGGGGTTGGCACTAGACATCAAGGAAACATTACATAAGGGGACGGCAATAGGGAGGTGGGAGGCACCACTAGGCACCTAGGAAATGGTGGTTCACTGCTCTCAGAGCAGCCTCCAGCACAAGATCCAGCAGCAGAACTCAAGAAAATCCCACTGGTTTCATACAGAGAATGCAGATAAATAGCTCCTCTCGCTAATCAGGGCACCCTGAATTTTGGGTGCCCAGAAAAAATAGCTTACTCACCTGTAACAGTAGTTCTAAGAGTGATATGTGGTGTATATCCACACTTCTGGCAGTGTCCTTTCCACTTTAAGAGCTGCTGGAAAGTCTTCAAGCTGGCTCCTCCCACCTACCTGGGTGATAACTCCCTTAGCTCTGCCCCATGACACCAGTTCTTGCCCACTTGAAGCAGAGTTGTGTGCCCCTGCCAGGGGAGGTCGGGTGGGTCTGTGTAGATGTACACCATATACCACTCCTAGAACTACTGCATTAGGTGAGTAACCAGTTTTTCTAGGGACATGGATATAGTGTACTTATCCACACATTCTGGCAGACTCCTAGCAGTTCTTCAGGAGGAGGGAGGCAAGGCACACACACCCTATTTAGGAAATAAGGATAGGAGAACTGAGACCCCAAAACCAGCATCCCTTTGTGATGCAAGGTCAATGTGGTAGTGGGAAATGAAGGTGTGTGCTGACTTCCAGGTAGTAGCCCTGCAGATTTCCTGGATAAGGACATCCCTGGAAGCAGCCACCGAGGCAGCAGTATGACGGGTGGAATGAGCCTTTAGCCCTACAGGAGGCTCTCTACCCACCAACCTATAGCAGAGCTCAATGCAGGAAACAATCCACCTGACAATCGTCCGTTTGCTGCCAGTCTGCCAGGCGTGGCTTCAGTGTAGATGATAAATAGCTGGCAAACATCTCCCCAAACTCTAGCCGTGCACTCTTTATAGTAGGCTAGCACTCGCCACAGGTCCAACGTGTGAAGCTTGTGCTCAGCCTCTAAGGAATGGTTGATGAAGTACACTGGAAGATTAATCGCCTGATTAAGGTGAAAATCAGAGACAACCTTCGGGAGGAACTTCGAGTTGGGGCAAAGGACAACATTGTCCCTGTGGAAGACCAGATAAGGAGACTCCACTAAGAGCACCTGGAGCTCACTGATCCTTCTGGCTGACATGACAGCCACCAGGAAGGCAGTCTTCCACAATAGGTGTGACATCTCACAATTGTGCATCAGTTTGAATGACTTGCCCATGAGCTTTGCCAAAACCAGCAATAGATCCCAAGGTGGTGGTGGTTCATGCACCGGAGGGGAAATTTAGTCGAGGCCTTTGAAAACATGCCAGACCACCTTCTCCTGTGCCACCAACTGCTGACCGGCTTGCACCCGATAGGCAGAGATATCTACCAGGTGCACCTTAAGGGTCGTCAACCTGAGGCCCAACTGAAAGAGGGACCAGAGGTAGTCAAGGATGCTAGCCACAGGACAGGACAAAGGGTCCAGCCCCTTGCCCTGACACCAAATGGAGAATCTCTTCCATTTGAAGGCACAGCATTTCCTGGTTGACTCCTTCTGAGAAGTCTCCACAATGTTGAGGACATATTCAAAGAGACCCAAAGCCTGGAACTCTAGCCACTCAGGAACCAGGCTGTCAGGTTCAGGGATTGAAAGTCCGGGTGGAGAACCTTCCCCCAATGGATTGAGAACAGGTCCAGGCGGAGGAGAAGAAGTCACCTTGGGAGCCTGCTGCTGAGAGGCTGAGTAGATCAGAATACCAGAACTGGCTGGGTCAGTCCGGAGCCACTAGGATCACCTGTGCCTTGTCCCTCTGTGCCATGAGCAGCACCTTGTGGATCAAGGGAAAGGAAGGGAAGGCATAGAGGAGGCCTGGTGTCCAGGGCCTCGAGAAGACATCCCCTGCAGCATTCCTTGTTGAGGAGGGTGGGCACAATACAGCCTCAGCTTCGTGTTCTCCCTGGAGGCAAACAGGTCTACCAGAGGAGTGCCCCATTGGGAGAACAGAATGTGCACTACCTTGGGATGGAGAGACCGCTCATGAGATGCCTCATCCACCTGGCTCAGAGCATCCACCAGCCGGTTGGAGACACCGGCCACATGGATGGCCAGGAGATCCACCTCCAGGCTATGTATGAGGGTCCAGATGTGGCTAGCTTCCCTGCACAGCAAAAAGGAGTGTGTGTCACCCTGCTTGTTGAGGTAATACATGGTTGTGGTGTTGTCCGTCTGGACCTGAACCACCTGATCCCTGAGATGTGAAGCAAAGGCAATCAGTGCCAGCCAAAACAGCCTGAGCTCCAGCAGGTTGATGTGACATTGGGACTCCTCAGGTGTCCAGAGCCCATGGACTCTGGGTTCCCCCAGGTGGGCTCCCCAACCCATGACAGAGGCGTCAGATGGATGAACTTGATACCATCCTGCAGATGTTCCAGGACTAACCACCACTGTAGTGCATCCCACATCAACTGGGCCATGGTGACCAACTGGTCAAAGGGACCACTTTGCTGAGACCACTGGATGGCCAGCTCCTACTGAAGGGAGCACATTCTCCAGTAAGCCCATGGCCTGTAACTTATAAAGGGTCCCCTCTGCTCAAAAACAGAGGAACCACAGGTGAAATGGATGGATTGGGATGTGAAAGAATGCATCCTGGAGATCCAGAGAGCAAAACCACATGTTTCACTCTAGAGCTGGTATAATCTGTGACAGAGTGACTATCCTGAAGGTGCATGACCTGAGGAATGTGTTCAGGTCATGCAGATCTAAGATGGGATGCGGGCCCCCCATCCATTTTGGTACAAGGAAGTACCTGGAGATTAACCCCTGTTGAGATGGGGGGTCCGTGACAGGAGCCACTACCTCCTTGCGCAGGAGTTGGGCAATGTCATCATGAAGGACTGACTGAACGACGACTGACACCATGTCCTCCCATGGGGCACGGGCTCGAATGGGTGGGTAAGCCTTAAATTTCAGAGGCAGAGCCTGGCCAACCACCTCAAGAACTTACCTGTCCGAGGTAAAGCAGACCAGGTGGAAAGGAAGTGGTAGAGCCAGCCCCCCACGGCAGGACCCATGGGGTTCAGAACAAGAGAGGGAAGCGCACCCCCATCCCATCACTGGGCAGGCTTGAAAGCGGAGGAGGGCCCGGCTGAGGGACCACTGGGACCACGTCCTCCAGGCTTCCAGACAACTGAGGCCATGGACTTGGGCCATGGGCACCAGGCCTGCTGCTGGGGTTTGGCGCAGAGGCAGAGGTGGGCTGAAATGGTGTCTTATTGGAAGGTTTGGAGCCCTTCAAGTCCTTCTGGGCAGAAGTCACGGAGTCCAAGGTGGCATTGGACCTTTCAGTTCTGGTGTGGTGCCCCTCCACCCTGGGCCTGAACAAGTTGGTACTCAAGAAGGGCACATCTGCTGACTTGTGCTGTATATCTGCTGTGAAGGTGGAGATGCACAGCCAAGCCCTGCAGCACATGGCTACCGCCGCAGCCACAGACCGGGCACAGGAGTTCCCTATGTCCATGGCTGTTTGTAGCTGTTGCTTCGAAATGATGCATCCCTGATTAATGGTGGTTTGCAGGTCAGCAGAGAAGTAGGGGGAACACCTCATCCAGGGACCCAAGGAGGGCATGCAAGAAGTGGGCCATCAGGTGGGCTGAGCTCACTTGCTGATGGTCAAGTAAAGAGGCAGCATACTCTTTTATTCGCCATGTGGTCCAATTTCTTGGACTCCTTATCAGGGGGTTTGTCCACATCCCTGACATCACCCGTGAGCCAGAAAACAGAGTCAGCAATAAGCCCCTTAGTGGAGGAATGCTCTGTGATTACCGACTGGGATCTGGTAGGGACCACATACTTGCGGGCCATCCAGGCTAATGGCACAGGACAAGACACCAGATGCTGCCACAGTTCCAGGGCAAGACCGAGAATTATGTCCTGGACAGGCAAGGCCTCCATAGGGGTATCCCCCCAGTCGAGGATCTCGGTAAAGCAGGTACCGCTCCCACTTTTGGACGGGCTTCAGCTTGAGACCCGTTGACTAAGAGATTAAATGGAGCAGGCTTATGAAGGAAGTGAGACCCTGGTCCATAGATAAGTTCTCCACTGACTCCATGTCTAATGGGTGGGAGTGGAAGGAGGACCCCTCAGATTCCAAGGAATCATGAAAAGGCAGTCACCCATCCGAGTTCCCACTCACCCGGCGAGTGTGGTCTGTGGTGACAGTGACCAACAGCCAAAGGGGTAATCCCTTGCCCGGTTGGGCATCCTTAGTCAGGGAGCCGGACGTTGGCTGTTTGGGCAGTGGTTCAGCAGGATCAGCAGAGAGGCCGGTGTGGGCCAAGCTTGGACAGTACAAACTGGCTTCGGCCGGGGCGGGGTCTGATGCAGCTTTGGTAGTGGCACTCAAGGAAGGACCAAGGAAGCCAGGATCAGCTTAATCCAGGTCAGCTAGAGCTGCTGCCACATGAGATCCTCATAGCACCGACGCATCTTGCGCTGGTGCCTCTCCTCACCCGAAAAGGACAAGGAGGATGAAGAATAGCAGCGGCGCTGCTTGCCCAAGCACCTGGAGTGTGAGCATCATGAACAATGCAGGCTTCTGGAGCAGGAACTTGACCAGAACAACCAGGGGAACAGGTGGCAGGTCTCAGAGGGGGCCAGTGAAGACCAGGTCATCTCCAGGTCCTGGAGCTCCAGAGTGGGGAATGGCAGAACAGTGGACTGCCCTGTCCCACCTGAAATGTTTAGGACCCGAGTCCTGGATAAGGAGGTATCAACCTCCTCGGTAGACAAAGTGTCAACTAGGTTGAGAAAATCTTGGCCAGAATATTAACCTGAGTCTTGGCCAGCTGGCCCAACGGGGACACTGTGGAGCCAGTGGCCAGATCCAAAACACCAGCTGAAGCCGAGTGTTCCGGTGAAGCGCGGGAATCAGAGGCCCAGGAGTGCTCCCAATCCCATGAACATCGGCAAGACTGCTTCTTAGTCTCTTTCTCCTTGTCCTTCTTCAGTTTCTTGGACTTAGTACCCTTAGGACCCTGCCCAGGGTGGGCAGAGACTGGCACAAGTCCTTGAATGCTCCTGTAAAGGAAGCACCCAAAGAGAGTGGCAAAAAGACCAAAGACAAGGAGGTCTGCGCTGCAGCCTGAGCTGCGGCCTCCTATATAGCTACAAGTTGCTCAATGGAGCCTGCAGCCATGAAGACCACCCAACGAGCATCCTTAAAATGAATGGGTGGATCCCTGTTGTCCAGATGGCCAAGGAGTAGGTTGGCTTGCTGATCCTTGAGAGTTGCCAGTAGTAACGAACAGCAATGGATGCATGCCTGAATGTCATGCTTGTGGCCCAGGTAGTAGACACTTGAGGTGTGTGGGTCCGATCAAGACATAAGTTGCCCAGAACCACATTTCCAGAACCCTGGAGCAGACTTCACATCATCCATAGTGGCGACAAGAAGAATTCAAAGATTCAAAGAAAAAGTTTATTATTTTGAAAATGTAGCAAAGGATCTCAGTATATACGAGAGCGATAAGGAGGGAACCTATTTCTTCCAGTGGAAAGGAAGAACTGGCATCATGGTGCAGAGCTAGGGGAGATACCATCTGAGTGGGTGGGAGGAGGCAGTTTGAAGACTTTCCAGCAGCTCTTAAAGTGGAAAGGACACTGCCAGAACATATGGATATGTACACCATGGGTGGGATATTCTGAAGGGCTGCGCATGGCACAACACACTGATGTGTCCCGGCATGATATTCAAAAGGGGAATGTGCCTGGCACAAATCCCGATGCACCGGAGCGCATCAGTAATGTATGCAGCGCAAGTAGGGGCGTGTTTCATATACTCCGACATCCTGGATATTCAGTCCGGGATGTATAAGCCCATGCAGGACAACCCCTACTTGCGCCTGCACACAGGTGAGCAAAAAGGGAGCAACAGCTGGCCACCCACAGGTGAGCTGCCATATTGCAGGGCGCAACACGGCAGCTGCCAGCTGTGGGTTGCCAACCTAGCTCCAGCGGCACCTGCGTGGTAGCAACCCCCCATGCCTGATCGTGGGCATAAGTAGTACTAGGAGAACGTCCCATATCCCTGGTGGTCCAGTGGACCATTGGCAGCCCGATCCCGGGCAGGAGTACATTAACATAAACCCTCCCATATCCCTGATGGTCCAGTGGACCGCTCACAGCCCGATCGCGGGTGTCAGCAATAAAATATGACAATCAAATCCATCCCTGGTGGTCCAGCGGTACCCCCCTCCCCACCTGCCCGCTGCCCCAGCCCTCCCTACTGCCTTCTCACATTGCTTGCTAACCTTAAGGTCACCTGATATGATTACCCCAGGTCCCTTTCCATTTTTGTTGTTGTTACTACCTCCCCCCCACTGTGTAATCTTCCCCTGGGTTTCTGTTTCCCAGGTGCATTATTTTGCACTTCTTTGCATTGAATCCAAGCTGCCATACTTCTGACCATTCCTCCAACCTTGCCAAGTCCCTTCTCATCCTTTCCATACCTCCTTGTGTATCAACCCTGTTGCAGATCTTTGCGTCATCTGGAAAGAGGCATACTTTTCCTTCCAGTCCCTCTGCAATGTCACTTATAAAGACATTAAAAAGGACTGGACTATTCTCAGGCTATAAAATAAATATCCACAAATCAGAAATCATGTTGTGGGGAAGTATTGAAGGGAAGCATGGAGACATGGCCTGGGGGTTAAAGAAGGCAAAAACAGAATTCACATACTTAGGAATCTGAATGGGACATGATCTGAGTCAGCTCTATAAGCTTAATTATAGGGGGATGGTTCAGAGTGTGGAACAGGAGTTGAGAAGGTGGAGAGGCCTATCATTATCGTGGCTGGGATGAATAAACCTTTTAAAAATGAATACCTTGCCACGCATTCTCTACTTGATGCAAATGCTGCCAGAGGGTCTTAACAAGAAGGATGGTAAGAGATTAGATAAGGCCTTCTCGGGGTTTTTACGGAATTGGAAAAGGCCTAGGGTGAGCCTTTACAGGCTCCAAGCAGACGCAAATAGAGGGGGCTTAAATTTTCCAGATCTGAAGAATTATGAACTGGCTATGCATTATAGGTTGATAGGTGACTGAATGAATAAACCACCGGAGGCCAGATGGTTGGATCTGGAGGAAGGGAAGGAGGGAGTTAGGCTCTCAGCGTTCCTGAGGAAAGGAGGGAAGAAGGCGTACAGAAACTAATTAGATCCGAATCCTTTGGTGGTCTCGGTCCTGGAGGGGTGGGAGCAGCTTAGAAGGTGGGTCGGAGTAAATACAAGGGAGGAGACACTGCTGCTTCCCCTCAGAAGGAATCCTGAGTTTATAGTTCGGATGGAAGATACTGAATTCCTGTGGTGGGAAGAGAAAGGGGTGAAGTGTGTTAAGGACCTGTGGAAGAAGTCGGGGGTAGGAACAGGGGTGGAGGTGGGAGGGGGGGGATGGGGTTGAGTATGTTCCGTGTCTTTCAGGTGAGAGCATACACCAAAACCATTGGAAAGAACCGGTGGATGGACTCTCCCTTACAGGAGATGGAACAGTTAGTGCTTAGTACCCAGAAGGCGGCGAAGGGTATTATAGGTAGGGCGGCAAGGATGGCGCAGAAATACAGGCTGTCTTATGCCTGTAAAACTAGAGCGCTGTGGTGTAGAGACTTGAAAAGGGAGATACCTGATCAAGGATGGGAGTTGTTGTTACAACTACATAAGGGGCTATTGATCTGTAATACATATCAGGAGTCTTATTACAAGTGTCTGCATAGGATATATTGTCCCCCTTTTTTGGTGCATAAATACCGCCTGGAGATCTCACCCCTGTGTAATAGGTGTAAGGCAGAAACTGGTACCTACATACACTGTTTTTGGGAGTGCCAACAATTGGTGCGTTTCTGGGAGGGAGTAGCTATGGAAGTAGGTAGAGTGTGGGGGAGGCAAATAGAAAAAAAAAAACGTGTTTCCTGCTGTTTGGAGTAGATGACTCAGAAGAGGAGGAGTGGAAACCCCTTCCGAGATGGATAAGAATTTTAGTGGCTCTGGCCAGGCATTGTATTTTAAATACATGGATCTCACGGGATGCTCCCACCTTGCAACAGTGGAGGAATCTGTGCCTGCAGGTTCTCGGCATGGAGAAGCTATATCATATGACAAGAAACAGGGAGGATGAGTTCTGGGCAATGTGGGGGGCATATATGCACTCGCTCTCTCCGGTTGAGAGGGGAATTATGGGAAGAGGATTGGAGAGCTGAAGGGGATGGCTTGGGGTGCCGAGAGGCTGGAGGACCAGCAGTATATGAGAGATGAATGGATCAAGGGATGTTTGGATTGGGAGGGTGAGCCCGAATCTGGAAAGGAAAAGAAGAGAAAGGAAAGGAAGAAAAAAAAGGTAAGGAAAGAAAAGGGAAAAAAAAAAGTGTGCAAGGTTGACACGAGACATGAGAGAGGGGGGGTACTTGTGTTTTTTTTTTGTTTTTTTTTTGGAGAGGAATTAATGGTTAAAGTTGGATGTGGAGGGATCAGATGGGGGAGGGGGGAGAAGGATTTGATAATGGATTAATGTAAATGGATTAATGTAATGGATGTATAATGAAAATTTAATAAAAATATTATGCAAAAAAAAAAAGGACTGGACCCAGTACTGAACCCTGCGGTACCCCACTAGTAACTCCTCTTTCTTCAGAGTGGACTCCATTTACAATTACCTTCTGTGTCCTGTTGTTCAGCCAATGTTTAACCCAGGCTACCTCCCTGGGACCCACTCCCAAGCTGGTTAATTTGACTATTAATCTTTTGTGTGAGACTGTGTGAAATGCCTTGCTAAAGTCTAGGTAGGCCATGTCCACAGCCCCTCCCTGATCTACTACTTTGGTCACCCAGTCAAAGAAATCTATGACATGACCTTCCCGCTGTGAACCCATGCTGCCTTGGGTCCTGTGCCCCACTGGCCTCTAGGTACTCAACAATTCTTTCCTTCAGAAGTGATTCCATCACTTTCCCTACCACAGAGGTCAAACTGATAGGTCTGTAGTTTCCTGCCTCTATCTTGCTCCCACTTTTGTGAAGGGGAATCACATCCGCCTTCCTCCAGTCCTCGGGTACCACACCATCCTCCCATGATTTGTTAAAAAGGGTAGTCAGTGGTGTCACTAGTTCTCTCCTTAATTCTTTTAGAATTCTGGGTTGAATTCCATCAGGCCCCATTGCTTTGTCCACCTTCAGTTTTAGGAGTTCTTTCAGAACCCTTTCTTCTGTGAATGGACTGGGATCGACCCCTTCCCCCATCTAGAGTGCTTCTGTTAATTGGATTAGGCACCTCCCCCACTCCTTTTTTGTGATTACTGAGCAGAAGCATTCGTTCAGTATCTCTGCTTTTTCACTGTCCCTTTCTGCCCACCCACAGTCCATTCTATTCAGCCTCACTATCCCTCCCTTTGTCTTTCTATGCTTCCTGATATACCCGAAGGTTTTATCTCCCTTCTTAACCGAGTTGGCTATCTTTAACTCAGTTTGGGCCTTTGCTATTCTGACTACCCTCCCTGCTTCCTTCTGCCTTAACTGGTACAGTTCTCTGTCCTGCTCCTTCTGTGTTTTCTTATACTTCCTAAATGCTATCTTTTTCTGCTTAACCTTCACAGCCACCTCTTTTGAGAACCATAGTGGCTTTTTCTTTCATTTTGATTTGTTTATTTGCTTTACACAAAGGCTTGTTGCCTCTGTGATGGCAGTTTTGATGTTTCCCCATTATTGATCCACCCCTCCTTCTAGCCTGTTTGCTAGTGCTTTTCTAAGGCACTCTCCCATCTTGCCAAAATCAGCCCTCCTGAAGTCCACAACCCTCACTTTTGTATGGCTTGACTCTGTAGCTGAGTTTATCATGAACCACGCTGTTTGGTGGTCACTTATTCCCAGATGGCTACCCACTTCTAGATCTGAGATCCTCTCACTGTCCACATTTGAGAGTACAAGGTCTTAGATTGCTCCCTCACGAGTGGGTTCCAAAACTAGCTGTCTGAGGCATGCCACCTGAGGGGCATCAAGAATGGCCCTGCTTTTGGATGTGGCTGCTGCAAAGATGCTCCAGTTAACATCTGGCATATTAAGGTCCCCCATCAACAGTATCTCCCCTTTCTCTGTCATCTTAAGGATGCCTTCTATCATATCCTTGTTCATTCCCTCTCCCTGACTTGGGGGTCTGTATACAACCCCTGTGTGGATTGTGGTGCCATTTCCAGTCTCTAAGGTGACCCACAGTGCCTCCTCTCCTCCCTGTTTACTCTTTTGTTCAGTTGCTTTTATCCCTTCCCTTACATAGAGAGCTACTCCACCCCCTTTTCTCCACTCCCTGTCTCTCCTGTAGGTTGTGTACCCTGGTACATTAACATCCCAGTCATGGTTCTCTGTGTACCATGTTTCTGTGACTGCTACAATATCCAGGCATCCCTCTTCCATCAAGGTCACCAGTTCAGGGAGCTTGTTGCCCAGACTATGGGCGTTGGTACTCATTACCCTCCATTTCTTGATGGTCTTACCCCTTTTTGCCCCATCCCTGTCCTTATTGCCTTTGTCATTTTCTCCATTTACCCCTGCCCTTGCTCCCTATTGACATCTCTATCTTGGTGTTTACCTCACTTAGTACCCTGAATTTTTTGGGGGGGCTAGGATTTCCCTGCTCTTCTGCAGTGCCTCCCCCCCAGGCTAGTTTAAATGCTTACCAATGAAACATTTAAACCTGTCACCTAGGATCCTGGTTCCCCTCCTGGACAGATGCAGGCCATCACGCCAGTATAGGCCTGCATCCCTCCAGGTGGATCTCTAGTCCCCAGTGAAGCCAAATCCCTGAGCGTTGCACCAGTTTTTCAACCACTGATTGAATTCCATGGTGTGGAGCACCCTAGCCTCACCTGTGCCATAGACAGGCAGCACCTCCGAGAAAGTTACTGTGCATGCTACTTGTCTAAGACCCCTCCCCAACTCCACAAATGCTTCCTACACTGCTCTGATCCCTTTCTTAGCCAGGTCATTTGTCCCTAGGTGAACAAAGACATCCAGCTCCTTCCCCGTGCAGCTGCTTCAGCGATCCTGAGGATTCTAGTACACAACTCTGTGTAACAGCATACTGAAGCACATGGCAGGCAATGTACAATGCAATAAGAGCAACCGGACACAGTGAAAAGCGTAAAACAGGAGCAAATACAAAACAAAAAATTGAAACGCATGTTAAAACATTCTGTGCCTATTAGGATACTGTGATGCTGAAACAAGGCCAACCAAATTCAATCATACCACGTCAGTTTAATATTACTCTTTTATTCTTAAGCAAATGCATAAGCCAGGAGGATATAATAGGAGGCCAAAAGCCAGTTCAAGTAGACCCTATTGGTGACAGTTTGATGGAAGAATTTGCGTATTTGAATATTAAAAAAAAAAATCAAGACTTTTATTCCATCAAATAAAATGAGCTGAAAGACCTATGCTTTGGTAAGGTCACTAGCAGACATTTACCATTCTATAATATATGCACAAGGTGCAGGGATGAGATGATACGGTCCATTTCTTGAACGTGACTGCAATATGTGCTGAGCTGTTGTCATCTTTCTGTTACTTCATTAGCACATTTGCGCCATTGACTGTGTATGGCATGGAAATGTGACATTTTGTTAATGAGTCTGCATGATAGAAACCATGGGTCAGAGCCTAATGAAGTCCTTAAGTTCTGAAAATGACAAGGGAACAGAATTTATACACCTACTTGAGAGAAGGTTGTATATTACCATGGTTACCTTAGTTCACCTTACAGCACCCCTTTCCCCATTTGTAGCATTATTTCAAACATGCTTTCTGCTGACATGCTAATGCATTTATAAAACCCTTCTGCCTTCTTAGAGTAACAATATTTGATACAGTACTCAACAGTCAGGGAGGACAGAACACATTCAGATTAAATGAATAAGGGTCAGAAAGTAAATTCACAAGTGGAACCAATTGAAATCAGCAGGTAAACCTGTTGGTACAACTTGTGGACTATTTATGAGGAAGCCCTAAGCCCTAGACAATATTTTGTTCTGCCAAAATCACAAATAGAATAGTGTATGCTAATCCATTTGTTACAGTGCTGTAACGCTATTGACGGGTTCCATGACATCATACCCCTCAAGGGCGAAGCTCGAGAGTTGCTTGACATCATGGAGCCCCAAGATGGTGTTACAGTGTAGTAACAGATGGATTACCGTACACTATTTTTTTTGTAATACATGGGTTTTGTAATACCTGGTTTCAGCTTTCAGTGAGTGCAGTTCACTTTTGCTCATTTCATTTTCCAGTTCACCACCAAGCTTTTTGTCTATTTTACTCACTGCCACAGCTTCTGTCTCCCTCGTTTTTTTCTTTGATCACCATAAAGATGATGGTCATCACCATGGCAATATACAGACAAGTGATAGCCATTGGCTAGGATATAGCTGGTCATTAGTCAAACAGCCAATAGAATGCATGTACACTGCTGTTTGTAAGGTTCTAAGCTGTAATAGCATTGGTCTGATGTCAGATCAATGCCAACACAGAAACATAGAAGTTGTCGGCAGATAAGGTCTTCTTGGCCCACCTAGTCTGCCCAGTTTTCCCTGCCTACTGTGCCACTGTAAACCCTACTTGATCTCCGGTCGTCTCCTCACCTTGCCTTACTACCATGGTCCCCTTGTATTTGTCCCATGCATTCCTGAGTCCAGTCACAGTTTTAGCACCCACACCTCCGCTGGAAGGCTGTTCCAGGCATCCACCACTCTCTCTGTGAAGAAGTATTTCCTCACATTTCCTCTGAGCCTCCCTCCCTCCAACTTCATACCATGACCCCTTGTCTTTGAGCTTCTTTTTCTATGGGAAATGTTACCTTCCTGTATCTTCTTAATACCTGTTATGTATTAGAATGTTTCTATCATATCTCCCATTTCCCTCCTCTCCTCCAGACAGTACATATTAAGTTCCTTGAGTCTCTCCTCATAGAGCTTTTAATGCAGGCCCTGCACCATTTTGGTAGCCCTCTTTTGTACCTCCTCCACTTTATCTGTGTCCTTCCTAGGCTGGAGCCTCCAGATCTGGACCCAGTACTCGATGTGGGATCTTACCAGTGATCTGTACAAGGGTAATATTACCTCCTTCTTCCTACTGGTGATACCCCTCCTTATGCACCCGAGCATCCTTCTAGCCTTCCCCATTACCTGATCACACTGCTTGGCTACCTTCAGGTCATCAGAAATGATTACCACCAGGTCTTTTCCTGTTTGGTGGTTGCCACTACTTCCCCTCTCAACTGGTATGTAGCCCAGGGTTTCTGTGCCCCAAAGTGCATGAATTTGCACTTTATTTGCATTGTAACCCAGCTGCCAAACCCTTGACCATTCTTCCAACTTTTTCAAATCATCCCTCATCCCCCCCCCCCCCAGTGTGTCAGCTCTGTGGCACATTTTTGTGTTATATGTGAACAGGCATACTTTTCCTTCTAGCCCTTCCTCAATGTCACTAGTAAAGACACTGAAGAAGACCGGGCCTAGTACTGAACCCTGAGGTACCCCACTGGTCACCTTGCCTTCTCCAGAGTGGCACAATTTACCACCACCCTCTGACTCCTGTTGCTTAACCAACTTTTTACCCAGTTAATAACTTTAACCCACTCCCAGGCAAGCCATCTTGTTCACCATTCTTCTGTGTGGGATGGTGTTGAAGGCCTTACTGAAATCCAGGTAGGCCACATCTACCGCTCCTTCCTGATCCACTTCCCTGGTCACCCAGTTGAAGAACTTGATCAGGTTTGTCTGGCATGACCTCCACCAGTGAAACCATGTTGCCTTGAATCCTGTAATCCACTGGTTACAAGGTATTCCACTATCCTTTCCTTCAGTAGTGTTTCCGTTACTTTGCCCACTATCAAAGTTAGGCTGAAAGGTCTGTAATTTTCTGACTCCACCCTGTTCCCACTTTGGTGAAATGGGATCATGTCTGCCCTCCTCCAGTCCCTCGGAATCTCCCCTGTTTCTAATGATGAGTTGAACAGAGTTTTCAGAGGTGCAGCCAGCTCCTCTTTGAGCTCCCTCAGTATCCTGGGGTGCACCCCATCAGGTTTCATTGCCTTGTCTACTTTTAATTGTGCTAGTACCTTGAGAACTTTCTCCTCTGTAAATGGGCTGGTGTCCACCTCTCTATCATTTATGATCTTGTCCCATATCTTTGGCCCATCACCTACCCCTTCTTCTGTAAATACTAAACAAAAGTATTTGTTCAATATGTCTGCCTTCCTTTGATCCTCCTCCTCGCAAGCCCCTTCTTCTCCTTTTATCCTTACTATTTCCCCTTTGGTCTTTCTCTTCTCACTTATATATCTAAAGAAAGTTTTATCCCCTTCTTTTACTGACTGAGCAATTATGGTTTGGAATCTTATGAACCAACATTGTTATGAGTTTTAAGGCACTGAGATTCTCTATGGACAGATGCCCAAACCATGTATTACAAGATAATACATACACAAGATAAATCTTCTGAATGTTCCCAGAGTACAGTAAGTATGCACATAATTAGATA
Source organism: Neoceratodus forsteri (assembly GCA_016271365.2). Taxonomy (NCBI): domain Eukaryota; kingdom Metazoa; phylum Chordata; order Ceratodontiformes; family Ceratodontidae; genus Neoceratodus; species Neoceratodus forsteri. Next base: position 1,463,569,679 of record CM057449.1, read on the forward strand.
ACAAGTCACACTCTGGTGGCCTTCCTGCCTTCCTTCCTTCCTTACTTACTTACTCACTTATGCTATAACAGCCCATTTCCATGTGTGTCCTTCAAGGTAAGCCTGTCCAAAGTTCTGCTTACCAAGGGAATCACTGGGTAGTACCCTGGGTAGTACAGTAGGGCAGCTATAAATTATTATGTTTGCACTGTATAGAAGATAATGTATGGGCAGCTATATACAACAAGCCTGTGTCTGCATCAAGAGATTTCTATGGCTACCACAAACCTCAAGAAGTTCCCTGGTTACCATGGAAGACTCGAGATGACACAGGTTTGTCTGTATATGGATGCCCATACATTATCTTTTATAGCATATGAGCATCAATGCCAATTTCAGACACTATGCTTCCATTCAGTGAACTGGTGGTTGGGGGGGGAGGCACTCGCGGGTTGCTGGCAGGCTCAGATTACTGATTCAATATGCTGCAGCTGTTTCAGTAAGTTTAAGTTTAAAAAATAATCAGATTCCAGCTCAATGAGATAGAGGAAAGCAGCTGTGTGGCAGCATTCCAAGTTGTGCTGCAGTAAGCAGTGGGGAGAAGAGGGCGTGGATGACCTCTCAGAACTTGGAGGGGTGGTTAAGGTTTCTCTGGAAGGTGGAAGCAAAGTACTCAGCCTTGGCAAGCCTAGTGGCTCTGGTACAGGCATTGTGAAGGGCTTGGTATCTGGTTAAGTCAACAGGGGGAGCCAGAGGACTTATGAGTCTTCCAGGCAAGGTCACATGCACATAGGTAGGCCAGTAGTACAGCCAAAATCCAAGGAACGTGGGAACCGCATACTCTGGTTTGCTTGATGGGGGCATGCTGATCCCAGATAGACATGAATTTAGTATTAAAATATTGGAGAGCAGAATCAGATCAGTTGGGTAAGTTGAAGGGACTTAATGTTCTGGCAGAATTTAGTTTGAAAGGGGGAGAGTCAATTTACATTAAAGTCTCCAAGGATGAGTTATTCCCCAGATGAGGCATGAGTAGAGATATTGGTAAGGAGTTCAGTGACACATGTGGGAGATAGGCCTGGGCAGCAATAAACACCAGCCACAAAAATAGGGACTGAGAAAGAGAGAATGAGTTTGAGGAGGAGTAGTTCATAAGTGGAGGGAGAAGTGATTGAGAGAACAGAAGTGAATTGGATAGATAGAGGAGAGACAGATTACAATGCTACCGCCACTCTTAGCATGATCCTGCAGGGTGAGAGTATACACAGGGATGGTGACAGCAGTATCTGGGATCTTGGGAGACAGCCAAGATTCAGTGATAATTAGCACATCAGGCTGAAGATTAACCATGAGAGGTTGCAGCTGGTGTCTTTTTGGGAGGAGGCTATGGACAGTGATGTGAACCACTCTCACCCCTTTGGGGAGACAAGTGGGAGGGAAGTGGACAGGGCAAGGACTGGGTTCAATATCTCCAGCCACTAACAGCAGCAGCAAGATAAGGAATGTAACATCACTACTGCATCACAACAACATAATGATGTCACTACTGCAGCACAACAAGCATATTCCAGGCATGGCATTCCATGCATAAGAGCATTCCACCATACACTATATATTTATAATGCATGGTAGAATGTTGTTAGAGATGGTAATCCATCCCTAGAATAGGTTTGTTGTTCTCTAGTAGCTACATCACCACAGCTGTTGTGCTGCACTAGATACATAGCTACTGCAGCACAACAACATGGAAAGTGTTCACGCATGCATGTTCCATGATCCCTGCTCTTCACCAAAATGGCCACGGTGGTGAAAAATTACCCAGGAAGAGAGCGGCTCAGTACAAAAGTGAGTGCAAACTAATTTCTCCTTTTTTGTCGTGAACCCATACACTACAAAAGACAATATAATGTATGGTAGAACGTTGTTATAGGTAGAAATCTACCTTTTTATAACAATGTTTTACCATCAATGTGATGTCACGATGTTGTTAACCCATCAATGGTACATCACATCGATGGGTTAACAACTGGGAACTGTCTGGGCATGTGCACAGCTGGATCGGACTGCCTTGAAACGGCCGCAGCAGTGAGGGCAGATCAGTGGGAACATAAAAAAAACAGCAGTAAGGAACTGCTTTCTTTTCTAAAAAAATGAAATGGTACCATACACTATAAAAGCTAATGTATGGTACATCGATGGTTATCCATTTTGTTAACCAATCTTGAGGTTGCCATGGCAACGTAAACCTCTCGAGCTTTGCTTTCGAGGTTTACATGGTCGCCCTGGCAAACTTTGATGGTTAACAAACCGTTAATTCATCGATGACCATACATTATCCTCTATGTATGGTCCATTATCTATGTCATGCAAGTATAACCATCTCAAGGTTGGCATGGCAACCAAAACCTCATGAGCTGCGCGCTCAAAGTTTAAAAGGTCACCATGCCAACCTCTCAATGGCTACACACACTTAAAGATTGCGGACCATACATTATCTTCTATATTAACCCCTGCTCATGAAAAGGAGATGGGGCAGACCCAATAGACCTTGGGTCACTTCCAAACCTTAATGTTCTATGTTGCTTTTGTATGTTAGTACAGTAACTCCTCACTATAATGAACGACTTGGAGTCCATACCAAACGTTCATTATACCAAGTCGTTCGCTACATCGAGGGATGCTGGTTCCGACTTCAAGTGCACTATATATAAGTGCGGTCATTCCCGTCGGTTGCGGCATGTTCCGCTAGTGTTGGAGAGGGGTGGTGCAATGATTATTGCTAGGGTTATTTGTGTTCTTTTATTTGTTCATTTCTTTGTTTGTTTCTTTAGTTTTGATTCCTTTTTGGTAGGTAGTTGATTGTTGATGGGCGCAATTGTAGATCTATTCTGGGAGGTAGCTGGCATCCTTGATGACTTTTTTTTAGCTTGGGCAAAAACTCAACTGTGGTTATGTCGTCGCAGCTACACTGCTCACTGACAATAAAAACATGTCAGATCCCATGTCTCTTCTGAAATGTCCACAACCATCCTGTGGAGGCTGTGAATTTGGAACCTGCACCGTGTACGGTTCTTGCAAAATGTTGTGCCTTTCACGGATGATGGCACCAGATACAGGAGCGCCACTAGCCCACTGTTGCTGAAACCAAATTTGAGTTGCTTTATCAACTTCGCCCTCATCTGCATGGCACAGTTTTTTTCCTTTTGAGTGCTTCACCCTCTGAGCACTCAAACACAAACTCCTTTAGGGCTCCCTCTTATTTTTGACATATGCAGATTGTACTCTTGGAGTAGCCTGTCTCCTGGCTTATTTTGGTATGACTCTTTTCCCCCTGTGAGGCGATCAAGGATCTGCAGCTTGTGTTCAACAGCATACCTGGAGCGTTTCATGTTTGATGTTTTTTTCTGCAATCTAACACTACACTAAAAGAGCACCCTTTTATGACAGATTACATGACTGACAGCTCAGTCTGCAACTCCCACTCCCCTCGGTTGCCAGCATACAGTACTCCTGCGGAAGCTGTGCCATTCTATGACAGCCAGCAATAGACAGACTGAAATTTCAAGGCATGGCACAGACTGATTGAGAAATTTGACAGAGTAGCATGGGAGCCACAACAAACATTCATTATAACCGATATTTGGTATAATGAGGTTTGTTATAACGAGGCATTACTGTATGGTACTTATAGCAATACTGTCGCCTGGCAAACAATGTTTCCACTTTTTAAATTTATTGCTGCTGAACATGTAAAAAAGTAACTTAACATAACTTGTGTTTGTTTGTGTGTATTTGCAGGAAGACTCTTGTACAAGAGCCCATTTTTAAGGGTGATCCAGGTCAGTAGAAGTAACACAGAAAGAACTATTATGTCTACTTTGTATCAATTGGCAAAGCATATTTGTAAATGTTGCATGTTTTAACTAATGCTATATTGCTGCTAGACTAACTCACCTGAAAATGAGATGGTTTCCTACCTCAGTGGGGTTTTTATCCTGGGACTATAAAATCCTAAGTATGCAATGAGACATGCCAAGTATGTATGGTCAATAATTGCATGCCTTGAGTATGTTGTTAGACAAAATGCACTTGTGCCAAGTGCCTTTAAACACACTTGAGAAATGTGAATATTGAACATAATTACAGATCCATGAAGTGTTTTATTGTGCTTATAAAATAGTCCCACAAGAGAAATTCAGGAAAGGAGAGTATCATTATTGTGATTATTTTTGAGGTTACCCATGATTTTTCCCATTTTTCTTGTCCCTCACCTCCAACAATCAGGAGCCACCATGGCTGCATCGTTCTGGCAAGGAGGATGGTGTTGGTGAGTGGCTACTACAGTATCACAACTCTCATCAGTGCTGCTCTTTGTTCAGCCAGTAGGGGATGCGGGAATTCTGAGCAGCCCACATCCTCCCTCCCCTCCCATGGAGTGAAGCATCTGAACTCCGTAAATTGTTCAGGCCCCCCTCCCCACCAAGGGTACCTGTAGAGGACTGCTAGGCTCACAAGTGGATGACTTAGCTAGCATAATAATGTACTGCCTTTACTCCACTGGACCAACCAGGAATATCATTGCTACTGTACTATAGTCCATCCCAGTTTAAATATAAAAGGGACTAATATGAAGAACACACAGCAAGGCAGACAGCACAAAAACTGTCTGAATCCTGGCATTCTACATCCGTGTCTTGGTGCTCCTAAACAACCCACAGATACTGTATTATGACTAGCTAGAACATGTTTTGAGGCTCAGCATGTAGATTCTGGAAATGAGGACAGAGAAGAGGACACAATCAAAAAGTGTAAATACCTCAATGGGATAGAAAGGGTAAACTGGAATGAGTTGCTTATTCACCCCAAGTGCAAATACAAGCACATGGAGTAATCCACTGACATTTTCGGGGAGGCACTTAGAAGGGATGTCCAAAAGTACGTTTTTCATGGTAACAGTAATAGACAGGTGGAACAGACTGCTGAGTGAGGTGGTCTATGCTAAAACAGTGGGGATTTCAAGCAAGGTTAGGGTGGGTACAGGGGCCTTATAAGATAAAGCAATGTTAGAACAGGAGAGGGAAACAAGGTGGTGGATAGCAAATAAGGAAATAACACTCCCATGAATCAGGGTTGGGTGTACAGAATGAGCTGATGGGCCTTTTTCTGCCATCATATTCGATATTCATGTGTATCAGTGCTTGTAATTAAGCAATAACTCTGTCAGTAGCAGGCTTCTTACAAGCTAATGCTTGCAGTAACAGCTAAGCACTTGAACTATTGTTTAAAAAGTCATCTTCATATTTTATGACCAAGCGGCCATCAAACCAAACTTTTTAGTGGCCTGTTACCATGTGATAGAGGCCACTGCATGTTATTTCACAAGACAGGGCCTGAACATATGGTAGCCATAAGGCCACTTAAAAAATATTGGGCCCTTAGCTAACCAATGGCCCACTATGTTGCCATGCTGGTGACTCAGAATCAGGAGCAGTGGCAGTGGGCCGCTAAACTGGGAAGAGCACTGCCTAATGCAGTATGTCCCTGCATGGGAGGGGCTGATGGTGTATTCCTCTGTTGTGGCGACCCCTAATGGTGGGCCAGGAAACTTGCTCCTCAGTTGGGGAATGTTGTGTCAGCATGAACCAGCAATTCTATCAGCTTGCCTCCATTGGACTGGATAGGGTCAACTCATCCTATCTTAGAAAAGATATAAGCAGCCTGGTAGGGGTGCAGAGAAGGATGACTAGGATGGTCAGAGAAGTTGAGTGCCTTATTTATGTGGCTCGGACTGAAGAACTAAATCTTTTCACACTAGAAAGAAAAAATCTCAGAGGGGATGCCATCTTGATATTCAAAGTAATCCAATATCATGAGCTCTTAAATGATTGTGTCCAAAACTGAAAGGGCACCCTTCTAATAGAAAGAATCATAAACTCCAACTGAAGGAGCATCTTTTCAATATAGAGAAGATCAGTTTAACTTTCTCATGCTAGGGATAATTCATTTTTGAAATATGCTACCTATATATGTTTAGGAGTAAATCTGTACATACATTTAAGAACATTTGGATAAATATATGAGCTTTTTTTGGTCTTAATGGTTTTAGGTGCTGACTAGCCACAGACAAATTTGATAAACCCTTGGTTTCTTTTCATCTGAAATTCATGTGAACCTATGAACATATGTGTGGCATCCATCTCCCCCAAGTTATCGCTATTTTTTTTTTTTATGTCCCAGATGTCCCTCACTTAAAATTTATTTTCATTCATTCTCACTGTATATATGTTTTTATTCCTGTACCTCTCCCCGTGGGTCTCACATGGAAATGAGTTGTGACTTAGTGTGCATTTCCAAGTTACCAAATTTCAGTAACTAAATAAATAAGTACATAAATAAATATAGCTTCATATCGGATGAACTATAAAATATGTGATCTTTCAAGTTAGATACATGACATATGTTCCTGACCACGCCAGCCGTAGTGAAACCCATTGCTCTTTATTTTTTACGTACTTTGTTATTTATTTATTATTTTATTTACTTTGGTGGCCTAACTGGAATGGTATCCCTTTTACAATAGTTACTTGGGAGTAGAAGCAATAACAATAAATGAACCTTGAACAAGTACAATGACTGGAAAGGTACAGAGTATCAGATACAGTTATAAGTTGTTTTCACAAACAGAAATTCCTTGAGATTTGCATTGAAGACATCATGGGATTAATAGTCTGAATGTGAACAAGCAAGGAGTTTCAGGTTTTGAAGGCACTGTCACTAAAGGCTTTTTTCCCAATAACAGTCTTTCCTGAAGAAAACTTAGCAGGTTAGTGACTATGGAGTGAAAAATATGGGTTCTAGTGGGGGGCATCAGTTGGGAAGAAAGGTAAACTGGCAGCCAATGCATCATAACTTTGTGAGCTAGAAATCCAGTGTTAACAATGTCTTTGTTGTCAAGTGAGAGCCAACTGAGTCTGGAAGACAGTTTATTTATTTTTATTTATTTGTACATTGGTTTACAACCTTTGAGCCAGAGGCTCATTTCCAAAGGTACCTCGTCACATTGAGGACAAACAGACAGTAAATTTTGGTTACAGTAAAGTGTTACATACATACATAGAAAGACAATATATTTTTTGATTACAGCAAAAGTGTTACATACTTAGGGTTACATAGAGTGGTTCCATACATTTTAAACAATTTGATAGAATATTACAATGATACAGCTGTTTGCAGTTGGCAGTGGGATGTCCTCACGTCAGCCATCAGAACACATTGTGTAATGTGGTTATAATACTGTAAGAACAAAATACAAGGTGCTGTGTTAGCATGTGGGCTGAAAGCAAAACAAAAAGGTAACATTAAATGCATACTAAAAATAGAAAATAGTAACAATAAATTTTAAAACCAAAGTTCTTCAAGAATTATCTATAAAGAGAAAAAAGCAAAGTTAGCAGAGAGGTAAGGGGACATAAGTGCTATGTATGTGAGGAAAGAAAAGGGGGTTGGAGCTAAGAGAAAAAGTGCTACTAGGCAAAGTAAGAATAGAAGCTGGAAAATAAAAAACATCATGATGAGGATAAAGAGGCATAGTAGGAGTGAATGAGATGATGAGTCCTAAAGTAGGGTCTGATTAACTGGACATAGTAAAAAGGCTGAAAGGTGACAAAGATGGGGGAAGAGGAGATAGTGGAGAGTGTCAGACCACTCTTAGAAATACGTTTAGTGGTCCGGCCCGGTGGCACTGATGGTTGAGGTGATGGACGCCACACCTCACACCATGCTGGCCACGTGGGTTTGGGAACGGACTCGGGTCACTCAGGGGCCGGCAGCAGAGGCAAGGATTGAGCATCACAGCTCTTCTTCCTCGGGTTGGGGGGTCTGTGCTGTGAATGGCACAGCTAGGGGGGCCTGCCGCATCCAGGGTGCTTGATTGCCTCTGCAGAAGTGGAGAAAGCTGCTGTACCCATTGCATAGTACATGGGCACAAAGAGGCAGAAAGGAGTAAAATCCTCGGTGGCAGGATGATGCCTGACTCCCCGCAGGCACCGCTCCTGGGCCGGGCATAAGGTAAGCCCCAGTAATTCCGGGGGACAGAACTGGGGGGGGTTGGTAGAAGGGGGGCTGTTGGAGGAAGGCATAGAAACAGCAGCCATGATAAAAAAAAAGAAATACATTTAAGGGGTAAACGATGCTGAGCAAGAATTGGGTAACATGTTACGTCACCAAAATTACTAATACGCAGTGATTGATAATGGTGTTATATTGTTGGTTAGTCAGTGTTGGTAATTTTATTTTTACTATTTATTTTAAGTATGTTACAAGAAAACATGTTTTCTATAAAGAAAAGTGGGGTGCGGGGGTATAGCCCCCCCTGATTACAGAAAATGTTGGTGCATGCCTCTTGCCACCCTTAGCTCACTTGATGAGCTCTCTTCACCTCACAAATTTTATAGCGTAATGCCTACATGTTGCGCACGTCATGCAATTCAGGTCACGTCTACGCTACACAAGATCGGATGGTCTGACACTCTCCACTATCACCAGGGAAGGAGAGAAGGATATCTGGAAAAGTTAAAAATGGATATGCACAGATAGCTGGAATACCCATGTGAGTGGTGGAGAGTAGTAGCCTGGATAAAACACTAGCTGGATAACAGGACACAGCGGGTACTAGTAAATGGAGTCCACAGTGAAAAAAGGAGGGTTACTAGTGGGGTACCACAAGGTTCAGTACTGGTGCCAGTCCTTTTTAATGTCTTTATAAGTGACATTGCAGAGGGACTGGAAGGGAAAGTATGTCTCTTTGCAGATGACACAAATATCTGCAACAGGGTTGTAATGCAAGGTGGGGTGGAAAGGATGAAAAGGGACTTGGCAAGGTTGGAGGAATGGTTAAATGTATGGCAGCTTAGATTCAACATAAAGAAGTGCAAAGTAATGCACCTGGGAAACAAAAATCCAGGGGAAGAGTATACAACGGGTGGTGAAATACTGACAACAATAAAAATGGAAAGGGACCTGGGGGTAGTCATATCAGATGACCTAAAGGTGGGCCAGTAATGTGAGAAGGCAGTAAGGAGGGCTGAGGGGATGTTGCGATGCAAAGGGAGAGACATCACCAGTAGAAAACAGGAAGTTGTTGGCCCTCTGTACAGACAGTTGGTAAGACCACATCTGAAGTACTGTGTACAGTTCTGGAGACCCCATCTCTGCAAAGACATAGACAGGGTGGAGGCAGTCCAAAGTAGGGCAACCAAAATGGTGCAGGGTCTGCACCAGAAGACATATGAAGAAGGACTAAAGGAGCTTAAGATGTATAGCCTCGAGGAAAGTAGGGGAGGGAGAGACATGATAGAAGCTTTCAAATACCTCAAGGAAATCAACAAATTCCAAAAGGGTAGCATCTTTTAGAAAAAGAGATGTGCAAGAACAAGGGGGCACAATTTGAAGATAGAGAGGGGATGGCTCAAAGGTAATGTAAGGAAGTATTTCTTCACAGAGATGGTTGTAGATGCATGGAACAGCCTTCCTGAGTAGGTCGTAGAGTCAAAAACAGTAGCAGAATTCAAGAATGCATGGGGCAGACATAAGGCAATTTTTTTTTCTAGTGGGGGGTAGGAGGAAGTAGGCTGTTGGTTAACTAGGATCTGTAGTTTATCCGATAGGTAGGGAAATGGGCAGACTGGGTGGGCCAAGCAGTCCTTATCTGCCATCAAATTCTGTGTTTCTATGTATACTCACAAATGCCCTGAATGGAAGTGTGTGCAGGCATACCAAGACATGCAAATGTGCTATGCATGCATGAAAGCAAAGATGGTGGAAGGTGCGGGTAAGATGGTCAGACTTTAGTAGTAAACCATAAGGTAGCTGAAACATGTTAGTAGAAAAATAGTCTGTCATTTAAATCAGAGTGCTTCTGGGAACCTACTGTAAGCAGATGATAAGCTTGGTTTCTGTGTTTTTTCATTGATCAGCATCATGGAAACCCTGCTGAAAGGACACAAACAGGAATATCATTGACAATATGATCCCTGGAGGTAAAATGGGATGCAATGGATTTATCATGTCTGCATTTCTGACTGCCCTATAGTGTTCCCTGAACTGGTCAGCTAAGTTGCTGTAGTCTCTCTGATGTAGATAGCTGAACACTTCCTGGAAAGAATACAATACAAAACCTCTGTGGGACCTCGAATTTCAGTGACACCAAAAATAAATGTGAAGGTATAACAACAGGTTCTGTTACAAGCCTTGGTACCTTGCAGGTACCTTGTTAGGAATATGGGGGCTGCTTCACACTAGGAGATAGTGAAAGTTGTGTGGTCTGTGGTAAGAGGCAATCAGTGGTCCTGTAAAGGAAGCATCAATAATAGAATCAGATTGCAGAATAGTAAAGTTCCTAGTGATGGTCCTAAGAAGAGAAGTGGTCTTGGAATGAAAGGGAAGCAGCAGTGGAATGAGTCAATGTTGCTGCCTGAGACTCTCCTGTGAGGGTCAAGGGTTAAGAGGCATATTACTGACCAGGGAGAGTGCTCTATCCACTATGCTTTCTGTGTGTCTATAATACTCTTTGAAGCTCAGTGGCAGGGGCCTGGTCAGGGACTTGATACTTGTATTCAATTAAAGGTAGCAGTATTTGTTGATCTTTACTTATCCAAGGGGTCAGACCATTCCAGATTCAATACTGCATGCCCAGTTTATGGTAAACATTTTTTCGTTGTAGCATTAACGTGTTCAGCATGGAGGAGGGAGGGAGGGAGGAATGAAGGTATACCACCAAGTATTTTGAACTGTCTACACATTCAATTGGGGTACTGCCATTAGTGGTCATGTTGAGATTATTGTTGTTCTTACTGCACGTACTCTGAGCTTCTAGCCAAAGAGCATAACTTTCATTTTGCTTCTGTTTAACAAAAGCCTATTGACTTTATGTCAGGCCTGTAGAAGATGAAGATCAGACCTCAGGCCAGAATTGATCTAATTAAGTGTGTTTGAACTGAAGCACATAACCACATCAATAGAATACAGTAGCATACTGGAGTGCTTACATGTTGAAGGCAGGGCATTAATAAACATGGAGAAGAGTATGGGGCCTAGGATCAACCCTTGACCTCTAACTGTACACTTTAGTGATGACTGGTCTAGCTGCAGCATAATGGTGTAGAAACATGAAAGGTATTAGATGTTATAGAGAAGCTCTATCAATAACATTTTAATCAAGCTAAAACCAATCTAAAAATGAGATTTAAATATCGGGGCGCATATTTAGTAGCTCACAAATGGAAAGTAAATTTTTTTTGGTCAGATGCAAAGTCAGGGTATTTTTTGTGGACACTAAAATCAAACCTCTACCCATTTTTCCCATAATTGTCTCAGACATGTTTCAGATCTGCGTCATTCACACAGACATTATTGCAGAACTGTTTTTTGTGATGCAATTACAGGAGGTGAGGCGAGCTTTGAAAGGAATGTAGGCTTTTGATATGTATAGAAAATCCAGACTCTGAATAGTCAGCAGCATTCTAAATTCCCCTGATTTTTCTCTCAGACCCCCTCTACAGTACTTCTCTACTTGAGTCCACTAGTCTCTGTGCTTTTGGATGTTTCACTGAATGTAATTTGCTATGCCGCTCCATCTTGTTCATTTGGAGGTGCCTGCTTCTTTTTTAAACAGCATGTGCTTGATTCTCTAAAAACAGTCCTAGTGTAAAACTCATAAAACAATTGTACAGAAAAAAAAGCAAAGCAATGGGTGGAAGGAGTTTTCTCTATATTTAGATATTAACTATACTGTGGATTCCACACTTCTAACAGTCAACAAAGAAATGTGGTGGCCAAGTTAATCAAGTCAAAGATGCAGGGAAAAAACAATGTTATGTGTAATACCTTTTATTGGACAACTAAAAAAATGTTTTAGACTGACTTTCCAGATCAATACTTTCATGATCAGGTTAGGTCATATATGTTGATGTTCAAGACAATATAGGAAAGTTAGCCTTAAAAATATTTGCTAAGATTTATAGGTGGGATTTCCTCCCCTTGATCAAACAGTGGTTGTCTCCTTTGACTCTTGACAACTAGAGCAGCTGAAAATGGAAAAAATAGTTTCTGAATGAAGACATTGCAGATCTGAAACTAGTTTTGGCATTAGGGCACTGCAGACTGGGAAGGCCATGTGGGCTGGATGGATTCTCTCCAAATGTTACAAAAAATTCTTGAGGGAATAAAATCACCATAGCTGGCAAAACTAAAAGAAAGGATGAGCAAGGGCCTGGGTTATGAGGATATTAATCTAACATTTATATTGTACTTTGCTGTTCAAACCTGGGGAATCTCCAACAGAATGCAATGTATACAGCCCTATATTCCTGATCAAGTCATAGTCAAAACTCTAGCAAGGTTAGAACAGATCATTCTTACAGTGGTTCATAAATATCATTAGATGTATTTAGTGTGATGGTTTGTCAATAAACTAAAGATTAAAAAAATGATTTTATAAAGGGAAGGCTGATATCAGCTAATCTAAGGAAGTCTACAGTATCATACATGTGTCCTGTTCCAGGACTGAGGCTATCATGGTTGTTTTATTAGACACCGATAAGACATTTGATCAGGTCCAGTAGACTATATGATGGAGGTTCTGAATAGAATAAATGTTGACCCTATGATCTGCCAGTGGAATTGTTCATTGTGCATTGGAAAGGAGGCTATGACCTACACGAATACCCAAACTTCTCTGTTTCTTCTGTCTCAAAGAAAAAGGCAGGGCTGTTCTCTCCCACCTTTGTTATTTTTTTCTGGCAACTCAGCCATTGGCAATAATCTTCCAAGATAATCAGAGTGGCAAAGCAGTTCAAATAGGAGAAAATACCTGAAGTTATCTCTGTAGGCACACAACATTCTGCTGATCATGCTAGGCAAGAGACATTCTCTTCCTGCCGTGATGGTGACAGTGGATGCTTTTTCAGCTATCACAGGTTTGTAGTGAGTCCCTGCAAATCATACTTCCTGTTACCGGGTCCCTTTGCAGATGTTGGGATGTTAATCGTGGTTATTACCCCTGCCTTGCAACCTCAGGGGTTCCAAACAAGACTGAAGGGCCTGGGTTTGTTTGACTCATCAGATATGGGACCTCCACCTAGAGTAAGATAAGTGGGCCACATCAAATGTGCAATACTGCCCCCTGGCATGCAGCAGCAACCCACCTCCCCACAGTTTAAGAACATCACCCTGAGACAAATTAAATGCAGTAGTTAAATTCAGCAGAAACACAAGTTAGTGTGTCACTAATAATATGCTCCCACACCAAAGCATGAAAGATAACAGGACTTTATTAGAAGCTGCAATTAGTCCTGTAAAGAAAGGTAGAAAGGAAACATGCAACACTGGCAATTGTCACAGTTCAGGCCCCTCTTGCAGAAATAAGGCCTTCTGCCATACAACAGATGGGATCACCCGACTAACTGTACTGTTAGCCATGATAACCACAGTGATAACAGTCCCATAGTCCCACAGTAAAGTGCCTCAGCAAAGGTCTCTGCTTGCAAGTAACCAGGTACTGCAGTTCTCATATTAACCAAGTATTTTACAGTAGTTCTATATATTTACTGGATACTGCTTACAAGTAACCAATTACTGCAGTTCTAATATTTACTGGGTACTGCTTACACGTAACCGAGCACTGCATTTTCTAATATTTACTGGGTACTGCTTACAAGTCCCCAAGTAGTACAGTTCTAATATTTATTGGGTATTGCTTACAAGTCACCAAGTAGTACAGTTCTAATATTTATTGGGTATTGCTTACAAGTCACCAAGTAGTACAGTTTTAATATTTACTGGGTACTGCTTGCAAGTAACCGAGTACTGGGGTTCTAATATTTACACTGGGTACTTCTTACAAGCAACAAAGTAGTACAGTTCTAATAGAGTATTTTCTGGGTACTGCTTTGCAAGTACCCAAGTACTGCAGTTCTAATGTTTACTGGGTACTGCTTACAAGTAACCAAGTAGTACAATTCTAATATTTACTGGGTACTACTTGCACGCAACCAAGTACTGCAGTTCTAATATTTACTGGGTACTATGCTTGCAAGTAACCAGATACTGTAGTTCTAATATTTACTGGATACTATGCTTGCAAGTAACCAGATACTGTAGTTGTAATATTTACTGGGTACTATGCTTGCAAGTAACCAGATGCTGTGGTTCTAATATTTACTGGGTACTATGCTTGCAAGTAACCAGATGCTGTAGTTCTAATATTTACTGGGTACTCAGACTAACTCAACAGTTGCAGCCCTCATGATGCATTGCCCAGGATCTTGCATTGGTGCACTTAACTACTGCAAGCTTGCAACAATAAACACTCAAGTGTATATTTGCTAGCAAATAATAAAACCACAGAAGTTGTACTCCACAAGGGAAAGTTGCAATCCACAGGGAATCTTTTAACTTGGGCTTCAAGTGTATTTGATGCCTGGAAGGCTAGGCTGATACTCATGTGTCTGATGACCACAATTTCTCAGACTGGTTAGGAGCACAGAAGTGGCTCTCCATTGGCTTAGGGCAGGCTTCAGACATGGCTTAGCAGTGATGATGTGACAGCTGGTGCAGTGGTCACAGACAGTGTTGCAGCATGTCAGGGTCCAGATGAAGCCTAGACTGGAGTGCTGCCTTGCCTCTACCTAGGGTGCACGTGTGACTGGGATGCCTCGGCACCGAGACCCAAAGCTAACCTCACCCTTCACTCAGTCACACTAACATAGGTAAATGTTGGCTGCACTCCTACTTCTAAAATCCAGCAGCAGTTTCAGGAAATTCTCTGCAACAGCACTCTTTCAGCAGTAACAACAACTGATTAGTTCAAAACTGAACATCAGTAGAATTTGGCATCAAAAAATGCAACCTTCTGGTCTGAATCCAGGCAGGACTTAAACTCTTTCCTCTCAAACTTCCTGTCTCCTCCAAGAATCCAAGCAGGACTTCTTGACCCTCCTAGCTTCTGGGAAGGTTCTAGTCCTACTCCTGCACTTCCTGCCTGCTGATTGGCAAAGGCAATATCACCTTCCAGGATGGATTTGAATAATGTGACCACTCTTGTTCATGACGTGAGGTCCCAAAAAGTCTATATTAAAAATTGGGGGCGGGATATTCAGAAGGGTTGCACATGGTGCAACACAGTTGTACCATAGGCAACCCACTGATGCGCCCCGGCGCGATATTCAAAGGGGGATTGAGCCTGGCACAAATCCTGATGCACCAGAGCGCATTAGTAATGTATGTGGCACAGGTAGAGGATTGTGCCATGCATATCGCACATCGATATTCAGCCTGGGGTGTACTGAGCCCAACTCATCGCAATCCTACCTCGCTGCACACAGGTGAGCAAAAAAAGGAGCAACAGCTGGCCACCTACAGGTGAGCTGCCGTCTACAGAGGGCACAACACGGCAGCTGCCACCTGTGGGGCCCCTCGGCCCGCTGCACCTTCGGTGGCACTCTCATGCCCACTGCGGCATACGAGAAAAATTAACAGTCCTACATCCCTGGTAGTCCAGTGGACCGCTCGCAGCCTGATCGCGGGCATAAGCATGTTTAACACAGTCAACACTATTCCTGGTGGTCCAGTGGACCGCTTGCAGCCTGATTGCGGGCATATGTAGTAAAACTATTAGTCCTATATCCCTGGTGGTCCAGTGGATCCATTCACATATCTGGACTGTGTAGTACGGTACGGGCTGCATGCCCATTGGCTCACGCTGTGGACCAATGGGTATACAGCCCTACCATACGGAATTAGTCGGCGGGCAGCAAGCGGGTGGGGAACTGCAGCCCGCCGCTGACGGGGGGAGAAGAGTGGTGGGGCTCAGTGGGCGGGTGGAGAGGGGGGTACCGCTGGACCACCAGGGTTGGATTGGATCATCATGGGATATTACTGACGCCCGCGATCAGGCTGTGAGTGGTCCACTGGACCACCAGGGATATAGGACTAATATATTTACTACATTTGCCCGCGATCAGGTTACAAGCGGTCCACTTTTTCTTTCAGAAAAAGAGATGTGCAAGAACAGGGGGGAACAATTTGAAGATAGAGGGGGGACAGCTCAGAGGTAATGTTAGAAAGTATTTTTTCATGGAGAGGGTTGTGGATGCATGGAACAGCCTTCCTGAGGAGGTTGTGAAGTCAAGAACAGTGGGAGAATTCAAGAATGCATGGGACAGACATAAAACAATTCTAGTGGGGGGTAGGAGGAAGTAAGCTGTTGCTTGGCTAGGATCTGCAGCTTATCCATCAGGTAGGGAAATGGACAGACTAGGTGGGCCAAGCAGTCCTTATCAGCCATCAAATTCTATGTTTCTATATTTCTGTTTCTAAAAATACCTAGAGCTGGTGAGGGAGGCAAGAAGGGTGGTTCAGAGAGCCAAGGCGCAGAAGGAACTGCAATTAGTGGAGGGTATTGAGAAATGGGAGAAGATAAAAGTCATGAAAGGGAGGAGGAAAGGGATGGAAAGGTAGGGGAGGAGGGAGTAGGGCCAACAGCCTGAGCTGAGAACACCACAAAATGAGAAGACTAGATAGATCAAAGGGCCTAATTCTGCTTCATATGTTCATGTCTTTAACTTGTAACCCCCCCTCCAATTTGGGGTTTACCTTAATGTCTTCATGGGCTTCTTAAATGCCCACTGTCAGGCTGGTGTCCCGTCTCAGAGTAATTCTGTTTATTTGCGTGACAGTGCCATGTTGAGCCTCTGTGCCTGTCCCTATAAGACACTAGCTAACCTGTGTTAAGTGAATAGTCTGAGCTGGGTCCGAGCAATTTAGGGTTTGCGATCAGCCAGGCAGCGCTCTGTTTTGCTCCACTCTGTGGTCGATATTTGTGCAGTGGAAGCATATGTGGAAACTGTGCTTATTTACTGTTTGTGTACTGTTATATTTGATGGGGAGGTGTTTGTTTAACCTGCTTTCTTTACAGCTTGTTTATCTGAATGGAAGTCACCATGATAGGTCTGGGACTTCCAATAATTGGACCAATAGAACCTGGGGACCTAAAATGGATCTGAACCTCAGTGTTTCATGGGAAGGAAAATCTATAGTTTTGTAGGTTTTAGGCTGGCACCAAATTATCCTGGAGGGGGAGCCCTAACTATGACTGACAGCTTCTCAGCCAACCTGCATGCTGGACTGACAAGGGAAATCCCCAGTGTGCCCATAGACAGTGGATCAGTTAGAGCTGGAGTTTGAAGTGTGAACAGCTCGAGCTTTCGAGCAGCTGCTCCCTGAATGGAGCATAGGTGAATCGGCTGGAAAAGGCCTAACTTGCCTCCCTGCCATCTTTCTCCTGCTTGTGACTGGTTGATAGCAGAGATTGGAACTTTCCAATTAAAAGTGGAACTGCAGCAGAAGAAAGATAGAAGTGTTACCAGTGCTACTTGTGATTTGGACTGAAGACTTGCTCCTGTGAAGCGATCAGCCCAGTTCATGTACAAGACATGCACAGATCAAAAGGTTTGCTCAGTTAAGCTGCTTAATTGCAACCAGACTGTATCCAAACTGTTCAGAGAAATAGTGACCTATTTTGAATGTGCTGAATATGTTCCATGGGTCATTACCTGCTTGCATACGGCCAAATCTGTTATGCCAGCTGGAGGCTTCACCAGCAGAAGATTACGAACTTTGCCAATCTATCCATCCTTCCTGGGCCTTGCCCTTTCTGGCCCAGATCAAAATTCCTGCACCACAGACTGTTTCAGTGAGAGACCGGCTTCGGGGATCCAGCCCGCGTACAACAACTCACAGATTGCAGCCACCTGGAGGAAAGGCCGTGAAGAAGAGGTGCGTCATGTCAGCTTTGCTTCCCCATGCTCATTAGTAAACACCATGAGGTCTCCATATCACCTGCATTCCAGCAGAAACCTGGTAGTGTGAGTACAAATTGGGGTAGTTCCCCGCAACAAATATTTAAATAATCTGTGGTATTATGTAATTGGTTCTGTTTTTCTGGGTTCTGCAAGAGACTGGGCCACCCTGCTCAGATTACAAATAATCATCTGGTTGTTTTGCATGTTAACTGCTTTTCTTTTCATCAAGGGCCTCAACAGCAGCTGCAACCTCGGCCACCCCCAGACAATGCCTCTGGCTAGCCAGACTTTCTATCCTGGGTACTCAGTGTTGTGTTACTGTCAATTTGGGACTAACAGTGCATGCCAAAACTGAACCAAATCAGATTGCTAATCATTTGACTAAATTCATGCACCTTCATTATCATTGTTCACTGCCCCTAAATAAACCTAATTGTCTTTTTCACATTTAACCTGGCAAGTGTGCATATTATTAGTTAGGTTACAGTGTTGAAAGTGTGCAGCTGTATTGCTAACCTTATTTTACAGGGGGTCTCCAGGGAAATTGCTGCAAGTTCAACCCTGGTGGTAAGTGTGAAGGGTGCGTGCATATTATTACTGTTTTATACTGTCTGTAAAGTTATTGCTGTGTCAGGTACTGAGCCACTAGGCAGGTTGGTGGGTGCTTATAGCTTCCCAGAGGGCTATAGCAGAACAGGTAAACATCCCCAATACCATTACTCTGAGTGGAGGCACCTTATTACTGAATCCAGGCCCCTCAACCTGTGTCCAGACATACAGGCAGGAGTAGTAGCACTTGGAATAGCACCGCCTAGGGGTTACAACTGAAGTGTTTTTTCTAAAGTAATACAGATGGCATGGAATTCAATATGTTATTTTTAAACTTTCATGCTAATAGAAGTACATGTAGACTGGTGAAATGTTTCATACAGTACATCAAGTCTACATGCACGAGCAGTAAAAGGTGAAAAAAAGGGATTAGTTAATTTCTCTGTTAAAATCTATACAAAATGACTTAAGAATGCCTATATATTCTAAATGTAACTTTACTCCACTCTGTTTTTTAAATCTCCAAAACATATGCATATGTATATGAATGAACAGTTGATGGAACACTTTAACAAACAGCATCAAAATATAGGTGTCTCAGTTCAGAAAACACTGCTCAGTTACAATTATGCATGCCATGGTGTGGCATAGATTTGAATGGAATACTTCAGTTTTGGAATTTTTGTATCAAGTAGTTTGCTATTTTATTTAGCAGAAAGGAAGAGCTTCCTTCCCCTGGATAAACAGATAGATAGACAGACAGACAGACAGACAGACAGACAGACAGGCAGGCAGGCAGGCAGACAGACAGACAGACAGACACAGAAAGACAGATGGTATCCAGTGAAGACAGCGGTTGGGGAACGGTGACATGACATAATGGTAACTGAACCACAGTGCCGACACTTTTTCAGCGATCCCAGTTTCCCCCATCCCTGAGTTTTGCCCCCCTCCCGGAGTAGTAATCTATAGTAAGAGGGATGTGAGGGGTAAAAGCCCCCCTACAGAAAATAAACATTTCCAATAGAGGTTGTAATTTGGGTTCCACACCATTATCACGCGTCACCATTCCCCAATCGCTATTCTGACATGGAACCCAGACAGACAGATAGATAGATAGATAGATAGATAGATAGATAGATAGATAGATAGATAGATAGATAGATAGATAATCAAATGTGAACACAGAGGACCTACTAGAAAAACTGATATACAGTGCTCATCCAGAATAAATTTTGTTGATGTATAGGATAGTTATGCAATTATTTTGATAGTAAGCATTAATATATTCATTATACAACTGACAGAAGAATAATGGAATTTGTCAAATTGATCATAACAATAAAGTGAATAGATTTACATATATAGTGAAGAAAAGACGTTGAGAAAAAAAGATTCAAGAACGCATCTGTACAAAGCAGATGCAAAACTAACTGCAAAACATACAGCATTAGATTAGACATTAAACATATATAATATTACTGTTAGAAATAACATAATTTAAACTGCAGTACAGACAGTTTTCACAGATGTGATTGCTAAAGGACACGTGTTCAGGGTATCCAGACCCTAGATTCAAATACAGTCAAGTATATACATACAGTAGCTGTAACAACTCCTGCATAACCATGATTAATACCCAGGCCTGTTATTTAGGCCGCCCCGCATCTAATTACCTTTGCAGCATATATATATATATACTTGTGTGTGTGTGTGTGTGTGTATATATATATATATATATAGAGAGAGAGAGGGAGAGTGATAGATATTCATTGCAAAAAAAATTTGTTAATGCATCAGTTAGGGTGGTAACTAAACTGACAAAAGTTGGGAAATTGGATGTTAAGGGTTTCCAACCCTAACACTCCACCCTGCAGACACTGACAGGCATTGGGGGTGTGCCTTGGGGTCATCAGCCATAACACTCATGCCATTCCACCCCCACCCCACAGACATTGACAGGCATCGGGGTGTGCCTTGGGGTCATTGGCCCTAACATGCACCCCATTTCATAAGTTAATAAGCTGATATGGGTACAGTATAGGAGAATGGGGTGCGCGTTAAGACCAATGACACCAATGCACACCTCGATGCATGTCAGTGTGTGCCGGGTGAGGGTGGAATGGCATGAGCATTACGGCCGATGACCCCAAGGCACACCCAGATGTCTGTCAGTGTCTGCTGGTTGGGGGTGGGGTGTTAGGGTTGGAAACTCTAACACCCCATTTCCCTGCTTTTGTTGCTTTAGTAACCACCCTAAATGATGCATTAATGAAGTTTTTTGCAGTGAATTTCCTTACTTTTTTAGATAGCTTACTTGTATTCTGCTTCCACCCTCCATAAATAGGGAGGCAGTATAGCGCAGTGGTTTAAGGCTCTGAGCTGCAAATCTGGAAACTTGGGTTTAAATCCCACAGCCCCCACTTGAATACTGTGGGACCCTGAGCAAGTCATTTAACTTCCCTGTGCTCCCAGATTGCACCTGTAAACAAGCTTTCAGCTTAGTGTGCTACTCCTAGTTAAACAATTGAAAAAAGGAAAAAAAAAATGTCCTTAAGGCACAGTGGGAGCACAGGGACAGTCAGAACCTGCGCCCCCAAGCTCAGTGATTTTCTTTATTCTTCTGTGGGAGCACAGGGCCTCGTCCCTCCATGGATGCATGACCAAATTATCAGCATAGCCATCTTATTACCCCAGCACATATATCCGGTAGAGAACATTTTCAAATCCCTGCCAAAACATAATTCTGCGCAACTGCAATGCCATTCCGCACCACAGGTGAGAAAACACATTTTAGCCGGGATTTAAAAAATGACACATGTGACATACAGTAAATAAGGTTGGGTAATAAGAAGGCTATGTTGAAAATCTGGGGCCAAAATATTTAAAATTTCAAATGTTACCAGCCGTCGTACCAAAACTGCAATGAATAGTCATAACTCAAACTTATTTTCATATTTTGACCCCAAATTTTGAACATAGTCTTCTTATGACTCCACCCCATAAACCCCATAGGTGAACATTTTCAAATCCCTGTCAAAAATCCATTCTGCACCAGAGGTGCGAAAATATGTTTCAGCCAGGATGTGAAAAATGACAGCTATACTGTTGATGAGGTGGTGTGAAAAATGGCTATGCTGAAAATTTGGAGTCAAAATATTAAAAATTACCATAGTGATGCACATGCATAGAAAAATGTCAACGAACATGCATAACTTGGCCACTTTTAGAAATTTTTTAAACAAATTTTCAGTCAAGGCTTTTTGGGACCCCACCTCTTAAACACTGGCACTGTTGTTTTGTTAATCGGTCCCGAAAGGTGATTTGCAGAGCAACCACAAAATCACATTGCCAGCCTGATTAACGAAATGACAGTGACAGTGTTCATGAGGTGGGGTCCCAAAAAGCCCATGTTAAACATTTGGTGCAAAAATTCCAAAAAATGGCAACGATATCAACATAAGTTCAAAACACCATTGAAATACATTATATGGTGCACCAGTTAAATGCTCTCTGTCCCCCTGACTCCTGACCATGGTCTGTTATCCACCAGTTAATTGTCTTTTCCCAACCTCCCACTAGGGTTCTACTCTCCCCTGGCGTTCCATCTGCCCCTCATGATCTAGCACTTCTCCTTTCCCCCTCACCTAGGCACCAGGCACCCCCACTCCTTCCTCCCTCTCCTCCCCCACCACACCCCCTCACTCCCTTATCTTTCCCCCCTTCTGGTACGCTAGTACCCCATCTTTCACCTGACACTGCTAACTAGGCTGCTTTTCTGACTTGTTTTAATTCCTGTGTTAAAATCCTCTCTGTTACCTAATCACATTATATTTGAATGCTCACATCTTCTGTGTATAATCAGTTTAGCTTGATTATCTTAAACTCCCACTGTATATATTCCCACCCTTACGACGTGGAACCTTTGTAAAAAGCGGTTTGCTGCTCAAAGGTATTGTAATCCAAGACTGAATAAATAAATAAATAATATGGCACTTACTTTGATCCCTCAGTGTGTAGTTCAGCTTTGAAGTGTGCAGCCATGTCACAGTCCACAGAAGATGACAGCGGATGACCTCTGGAAGTAAGTATAGGGTGAGGAGACTGTGGGGAGGTGGGTGTTCGGTGGGAGTGTGGGGATGGGGGAGGGAGAAGACCGAGACAAAGAGTGACCATTTTCTTTTTTCAGGGAGAAATAAAAAAGATGTCAGGGAACTGTTTTCTTCTTTGCAGGGAATGATTAAATAACACTTTTGGGACACTGGGAGTGGGCTCCCCAGTGTACCATACTGTTGGGGGGGATCTTCCACTGCCGACATGCGGATTGGGCCACCTGATGTCGGCAAACATAATAACTGAAGGGACGGGGTGGCATCTGACACCAGGAGTGGGCATCCCAGTGTCAGAGTATATTAATAATTAAATAAATAATATTTGGAGACACTGGAAGTGGGCTCCCCAGTGTCCCACACTGCTGGGGGGGCTGCAGTGCTGACATGGGGATTTGGCCCACCCCCCCAATGTCTGCAATGTAGTAATAAACAGCTTGGCAGAAGACACCAGGAGAAAGGACTGCTGTGTGACTGGACTTCTCTGCTGGGACTAAAGAAGAACTTTTGTACTTGGACCTTTAATTTAGGGTAAAAAAAAACCTAACATACAAAACAAAAAAAAAGTGTGTGTTTGTCTGAGTTAACTGAACTGAATGGGTATCTGAACAGTTATCTAGGTGTAAATCTCAGGTGATTGAAAGGACTTAACTGCTGTGAGGTTTAAATTACTTGTAGAAAGATCTGGTAAGTAGGGGGAGTGGCTTAGCTAGAAGGAAGCTACATTTAAAGACTGCCTTAGAAAGATTCTGCTAATAGCTTGGCAGAAGACACCAGGAGTAAGGACTGCTGTGTGACTGAACTTCTCTATTGGGACTATATTGCCCTCCTTCCCTCCCCTCCCAAAGCTAGTTCTATTTTTATAGGCACAGGATTTGACTGACAACAGGAACTTCCTGTTTGGGAGCAGGAAGTGTGAGTGATCACAGAACCACCAAAGACCCACCCTCCTTGAAGGGCAAGAGTGGCTCTCTGGCCCCCTCTAGCTGCTGGAGGTCTGCCTCTGAGCAAGTAAGTGGTCTACTGAGAAATATAGGATATTCTTGTCTCAGAACAGGACAATCAGGAGCTTAAAGGGCACACAGGCAGAAAGTAAGGAAAGAGAGAAAAAAACAGAGGAAAGTGTAAGGATTGCAAACAGTTAAGGGGCCAGAAATAAGACATGATTGGAGTGGTGCAGTGCAGTGGATGTGAGCAGCAGTCTTCCAGGAGACATTCTGGAGGATGCGGTGTTGTCCCATCTGCAGGCACCTCTCTGGGCTGAGGGAGGAGGTTGCTCATCTACAAGCTGAGTTGGCCAGGATTTGTGGGACCTCCTCTTCCATCCAGGGACCACCAGTGCCACTGCCGTTGCCTCAGAGGTTGCCAAGAAAGAGGAGTGGTTGGACCACAGTGGGCTCAGGGAGGGTGAGGGTGGTGGAACAGAGGCACATCCCTCCAGTTGTATCTCTCCACAATTCCTATGCCATTCTGGCAAAGTGTGGTTCCTCTATGGAGGCACCCTCAGTGGAGACCAAGGAGGATGCTGGGAACCTCCACAAAGGAGACCCACAGGAGGGTGGCAGAGAACCCTGCAGGGGAAGGAAACAACTCCTGGTGGGGGACTCCATTGTTAAGAAGGTAGAACTGGGGGAGGAAGGGAAGAGGGAGGTAAGGTGCCTGCCTGCGCCATGGCTTGGAGGGACAGGGAGCGAATCCTCAGGATTGCCAGAGCAGCTGCACAGGGGAGGGAGCTGGATGTCATTGTCCACCTAGGGACAAAATGACCTGGCTAAGAAAGGGATTAGAGAAGTGCAGGAAGAGTTTGTGAATTGGGGAGGGGCTCTTAGTCAAGTAGCACGCACGGTAACCTTCTCGGAGGTGCTGCCCATCTATGGCATAGGAGAGGCTAGGGGTGTTCTGCACCATGGGATTCAATCAGTGGTTGAAAACTGGTGTGGAGCTCAGGGATTTGGCTTCATTGGGGACTGGGGGTCCACCTGGAGGGATGCAAGCCTATACTGGCATGATGGGCTGCATCTGTCCGGAGGGGAACCAGGATCCTAGGTGATAGGTTTAAATGCTTCATTGGCAAGCTTTTAAACTAGCCAAGGGGGGAGGCACTGGAAAGGAGCAGGGAAATCCTAGCCTCCCCAAATAATCATGGTAGTAAGTGCGGCAAACACCAACATAGAGGTGTCGATAGGGAGAAGGGCAGGGGTAAATGGAGAGAGTGACAAAGGCAAGAAGGACAGGGATGGGGCAAAAGGGAGTAAGGCCATCAGGAAATGGAGGGTAATGAGTATCAATGCCCGTAGTCTGGGCAACAAGCTCCCTGAGCTGGTGGCCTTGATGGAAGAGGGATGCCTGGATATCGTAGCAGTCACAGAAACATGGTACACAGAGAACCATGACTGGGATGTTAACATACCAGGGTACATAACCTACAGGAGAGACAGGCAGGGGAGAAGAGGGGGGGAGTAGCTCTCTATGTAAAGGAAGGGATAAAAGCAACTGAACAAAAGAGTAAACAGGGAGGAGAGGAGGCACTGTGGGTCACCTTGGAGACTGGAAAGGGCACCACAATCTGCACAGGGGTTGTGTACAGACCCCCATGTCAGGGGGGAGGAATGGACAAGGATATGATAGAAGGCATTCTTAGAATGGCAGAGAAAGGGGAGATACTGTTGATGGGAGACCTGAATATGCCAGATGTTAACTGGAGCACATTTGCTGCAGCCACATCCAAGAGCAGGGCCATTCTTGATGCCCTACAGGTGGCAGGCATTAGACAGCTAGTTTCGAACCCACTCATGAGGGAGCAATCTTAGACCTCGTACTCTCAAACGGGGCAGTGAGAGGATCTCAGATCTAGAAGTGGGTTGCCATCTGGGGACAAGTGACCATCAAACAGTGTGGTTCATGTTAAACTCAGCTACAGAGTCAAGCCATACAAAAGTGAGGGTACTGGACTTTAGGAGGGCTGACTTTGGCAAGATAGGAGAGTGCCTCAGAAAAGCACCAGCAAACAGGCTAGAAGGAGGAGTGAGCAACAATGGGGAATCATCAAACTGCCATCACAGAGGCAACAAGCCTTGTGTGAAGCAAATAAACAAATCAAAATGAAAGAAAAAGCCACTATGGTTCTCAAAAGAGGTGGCTGTGAAAGTCAGGAAGAAAAAGATAGCATTCCGGAAGTATAAGGAAACATAGAAGAAGCAGGACAGAGAGCTGTACCAGTTAAGGCAGAAGGAAGCAGGGAGGGAAGTCAGAATAGCAAAGGCCCAAACTGAGGAAAAGATAGCCAACTCAGTTAAGAAGGGGGATAAAACCTTTTATAGGTACATCAGCGAGCGCAGAAAGACAAAGGGAGGGATAGTGAGGCTGAATAGAATGAACAGTGGTGGGCAGAGGGGAGGTGAAAAAGCAGGGATACTGAACGAATATTTCTGCTCAGTATTCACAAAAGAAGAGGGGGAAGTGCCTAATCCAATTAACAGAAGCACTCTTGATAGGGGGGTCAATCCCAGTCTTTTCACAGAAGAAAGGGTTCTGCAAGAACTCCTAAAACTGAAGGTGGACAAAGTAATGGGTCCTGATGGAATTCACCCCAGAATCCTAAAAGAATTAAGGGAGGAACTAGTGAAACCATTGGCTACTCTTTTTAATAAATCATGGGAGGATGGTGTGGTACCCGAGGACTGGAGGAAGGCGGATGTGATTCCCTTCACAAAAGTGGGACCAAAGACAGAGAGAACTACAGACCTGTCAGTCTGACCTCTGTGGTAGGGAAAGTGATGGAGTCACTTCTGAAGGAAAGAATAGTTGAGTACCTAGAGGCCAGTGGAGCACAGGACCCAAGGCAGCATGGATTCCAGCGGAAGGTCATGTCAGACGAATCTAATAGATTTCTTTGACTGGGTGACCAAGTAGTAGACCAGGGAGGGCCATGGACATGGCCTACTTAGACTTTAGCAAGGCATTTGACACAGTCTCACAAAAGATTAATAGTCAATTAACCAGCCTGGGAGTGGGTCCCAGGGTGGTAGCCTGGTAAAACATTGGCTGCACAACAGGTCACAGAAGGTAATTGTAAATGGAGTCCACTCTGAAGAAAGAGGGGTTACTAGTGGGGTACCACAGGGTTCAGTATTGGTCCAGTCCTTTTAATGTCTTCATCAGTGACATTGCAGAGGGACTGAAGGAAAAGTATGCCTTTGCAGATGACACAAAGATCTGCAACAGGGTTGATACACAAGGAGCGTGGAAAGGATGAAAAGGACTTGGCAAGGTTAGAGGAATGGTCAGAAGTATGGCAGCTAGGATTCAATGCAAAGAAGTGCAAAATAATGCACCTGGGAAACAAGAACCCAGGGGAAGAATACACAATGGGTGGGGAGGTAGTAACAACAACAAAAAAGGAAAGGGACCTGGGGTAATCATATCAGATGACCTTAAAGCTAGCAAGCAATGTGAGAAGGCAGTAGGGAGGGCTGGGGGTATACTGGGATGTATAGGGAGCGGCATCAGCAGCAGAAAACAGAAAGTTGTTATCCCTCTGTACAGACAGTTGGTGAGACCCCATCTGGAGTACTGTGTCCAGTTCTGGAGACCCCATCTCCGCAAGGACATAGACAGGATAGAGGTAGTCCAGAGGAGGACAACTAAAATGGTGCAGGGTCTGCAAGAGAAGCCGTATGAGGAGAGACTAAAGGAGCTTAATATGTATACCCTTGAGGAAAGAAGGGAGAGGGGGGACATGATAGAAACTTTTAAGTACCTCAGTGGAATCAACAAAGTCCAAGAGGGTAGCATCTTTCAGAAAAAGATACTTGCAAGAACAAGGGGACACAATTTAAAGATAGAAGGAGGGCGGTTCAGGGGCAATGTGAGGAAGTATTATTTCACAGAGAGGGTAGTGGATGCATGGAACAGCCTTCCTAAGGAGGTTGTGGGGTCTAAAACTGTTGGAGAATTCAAGAATGGATGGGACAGACATAAGGCAATTCTTGTGGGGGGTAGGAAGAAATAGGCTGTTGGTTAACTAGGATCTGCGACCTATCCTGTAGGTAGGGAAATGGGCAGACTAAATGGGCCAAGCGGTCCTTATCTGCCGTCAAAGTCTATGTTTCTATGTTTCTATGACTGCAGGGGGTGTATCTGACACCGGGGATGGGCATCCCGGTGTCAGATGAAATAAATAAAAATAAAAAAAAGTAAATAAATAAGGAGGAGGGGTGTCACTAGACACCAGGGAGAGGGGGATAGTGAACCTGATCATAGGGTGGTGGTTCCACTAGACACCAGGGAAACAGTGGGAGACACAGAGGAGTACAGCCGGCAGCACAAGTCGAAGCTGCAGCTGCACAAGTCAAGAAAATACCACTGTTCTCATACAGAAAATGCAGCAGATGTGGTCCTCTATCTAACTCCGGCTCCTGGGATTTGGGGTGCTAACAAAACGCCTTTGTGGCCATTATGTTAAAAAAGCAACATCAGAATGTACTATAGCTAAATGAGTCCCATTTAGCTAAAGTTCTGATGTTTCTTTTTTATATAATATTTACTGCTTCATATTTTGTAATATTTCTGTCCGTCGCTAAGTCAAAAACAAGATGGCAGACACAACAGAGCTCTGAGAAAGTACAGCAGGCTTTATGTATCTGAAAATATCAGGCTCTGCTATCGCAGAAATACTTTAGTATGGGATATCTAACTTTTCCCATAGGAAATAATGGGAAATTTCAAAATTTAATAACTTTTGAATGGATTAATATTGTTTCACCAAACCTTCAAAAGACACATGCGTGGGACAAAGGCTTTCTAACCTGAAAATTTCAGACCAGTAGCTAAAGCCATTTCTGAGATACAGGTGGACAAAGAAACAGCAAATACTTGGTAAATTTAGTGATATTTAAACTTTAATAACTTTTGAACCATTCAACGTATTCTCACAAAATTTGGCACATCAGGAGACCTACAGTATCGCAAGAAATTGCGCATGCCAAATTTTGTGTAAATCCATTGAATGGTTCAAAAGTTATTAAAATTTAAAAATTTAGCTTGAACATTAAACTGTGCACTCACCCTAACTATACTATCTATCTATCTATATATATATATCTCTCTATATATATATATATACACATACATACACCACGGGGGTGAGAGCTTTCTCAGTAGGATATACTGTGTTATTTCCACTAGAGTGAGGATAAATGTATTTATTTATTTATTCAATTTTGGTAACCGGGTAGGCCCACTGAGCCCCAAAGGTCCCTTTTTCAGGGTTGACCCGGGTTTAGTTACAGAGATCCTGATGACATCAGCAGAGTGAGGATATCGACATTTATCCACACTCTGCTGATGTCACCAGAGTGAGAATATTTGCACTGCAGCTTGCATTCTAAAGGAAACTGCTTCAGAAAACAGTTTCTCTTTCTCACTGAAGCCGCAACTTACTCAATTAGCTTTGCAAAACACTCTCACCTGTGTTCCATTGTGTTTCTAACACTCCTAGCCCATTACTGTGCTGATCTCAGCTTTGAAACAACCTGAATTTTAAATGAAACTCTTTTACAAAGCAGTTTCTCTTTTTCAGTGCTACCTGCAGCAGTTTCTCTGTCTCGCTGAACCTACAACTTACTCAATTAGCTTTGCAAAACACACTCACCTGTGTTTCTGACTCCCAGTCCATTCAGAACACACACACACACTGACAACACACACAGAATGAGCAGGAAGCAGACAAAAACAGAAAAAATGTTACTAAAGCTCTCACCCCTGTGGTATAAATCACACACGTGATGTGCAGATCATGATATGGAAAATATTATCGTCTCAGAGAGCTGTGCATTTCAGGGTGCTGAAGGCACTCCTGAGAATGCACAGTTCACACTGCAGGAGTGAGAATATTTTCCATATCCCATTCCTGCCCATCATGTATCCTATATATATATATATATATATATATATATATATATATATATATATTAGCTTCAAATTATATTATTCTTGTTCTTATAAATTATAATTGCCCTGCAAAAGGACAATTTTATATAATGTGTGCCACTTCAAAGTGACGACAAACTTTAGACTTCTATGCTTTGGCTTCCCAGAATCAAAACACGAAAACAAAATAACAGTGTGAAACACAGGTGCAAGCATATACAGATAGATTACTGTATATGTTGCCATTTTCAGAGTATCTTACAGATAAAACTACATCATCTTCATATTTATACAAGCATTATACTTCCTAAAAGAATAAAACTTGGACTATATTCATATTATTCACAAGCTGATACTATGTCTTCTAAAGGATTCCTGCATCGTTTTGTGATGCTACTTATGCCCCCCAGTGTTAATAACAAAATGCTGCTTTGACAACATTAGATCTCCCCAGTCGAAGTTGTCCTCTGACAATTCCACCTATTCTTTTCTGAATTTATTCTCCATATAGATTACCTTCGTTGGCTACTTTGTAGGGATTAGCATATAACTAATGGCAGAGGTAATCTGTAATATTCATCTTTCAAAAAGTGGGTGTTAGGTGAGGCATGTCTGCATGAAATAAACATGGCCAAAGCAGTGTGTGTGTGTGTGTATGTATTAACAAACACCCATGCTCCCTCTATTTTTATTTGCCGGCAGTGCTTTTGGATTTCTGTTGCTGGTATTGCTGTTGTTCTGTTTTGCTGCTTGCTTTTGCCCTGTCTGTCTTCCAGTCCTGTGGCCCTCTCACCCTTCACTGTAACACGCCATATATGTCACCAATACCAGAACCAGACCCCCTCACAAGAAGAAGTAGAAGCCCAGGACCTCATTCACCAGGCTGCAGATCTGTGAGCTGGAGAAGCGTTCCACTGGCAGAAGTACCTACCCTCCACAGAGGGCATCCCTGGCTAAGACCCTCAAAATGGTAGATGCTCAGTTGAAAGCATGGTTCCAGAACTGGAGAATGAAGTGGAAGTAAGATGTTCAGAGCTCCCTCTCATTATGTGTAGTATTGATTGACTCAGAACTTTTTTTTTGGCCCATGTGGTAAATATTTTCATTTTTTCATAGGCCCTTGCCTTCAGGGGGCATTTGAATATGTGTTCTCCAATAAGGTTCCATATTGCACCCAAGAAGGGATTAGAGCTACAATTTGAAAATTCATATTTCAAAATTTCAAAGGTGGTAGTGCTGTCAAGTTGGTAGAGCACAGATTTGGGGAGCAAGATCACCACCAGTTCCAACTCCAAACTTAGACACTTACTTACTCTGTGACCTTGAGCACTTCACCTCATTTGTTCTCAGTGTTTCATGTCACCAACCTGTAAAATGGATTACAGCAGCACCCAATAAAAACAAGCATTGGTTCTTTAAAAAAACTCACTATTTACTGTGTCTATAATCCACCTAAAAAACAGTAAGCTGGGTCTTGTAGATTTGGGGGAAATTCTCAGGAATAGAGTCAGAGGAGAGTTTATAGCTGTAGGTGACTTTAAATTGGGACATTAATAATAATCTTAAATATAAAACTATCCTGATGGATCTTGGATTACAACAACTAATAACAAATCCTACACGACAATCTCAAAACATGTAAGAATTCAGTTTTGGATTGGTTTCTGACTGATAGAACTCACCATATAATTTCTTATGGTCTAATTTCTGATTCCATCAGCGACCATAATTCAATTTTGGTATTTGGGAAGGAGGTAGTATACTCAACCCCCCCCCCCAAAAATACATTAAATCTAGGAACTATGCTAAAGTGGATACCCATGGCTTTGGAATGCAGTCTCTCCAATTGACTGATCATTTCTAAAAGCTATACCTGATATAGATTGTGCCTTACACTTTTTTATCAGATCCTTTATGGACATGGTTAACAAATTCACTCCCTTGGTTAGAAGAAGAATCAGTGGTAGAAAAACTAAGTGGATTAATAAAAATCTAATCAAACTAATGAGAGAAAGAGATGTAGCATGCAAAAAATATAGGAAAACCAAACTACCTGCCGACTTAAACGTATATCGGTTTAGGAGAAATCTATGCAAAAAGGAGGTAAAGTTAGTTAAACTGGATTGTTTTCAAAAACAACAACAACTTAACTTGTCCGATCCTAAAAGATTCTGGAGCTCACATTTTTTCCCCTTCTAATGATAACGTCTCTTGCATGAACAAGAATGGGGTACTGATGAAAGACCATGCATCCATTGCTGAGGAGTTTAATGCTCAGTTCTCTTAGATTCCTATAGAACTGAACCACTTTACTGTAGTTGGAATACTCAAGCTGCTAACTTAAACAGACCCAAGTTCTACATCAAGACTCTTAAATGGACTGAGGTATTGAAGCTGTTAAATAGCACAAAGACAGACAAGGCCCCTGGTTGTGACGAGCTTTCTCCAAAATTACTGCCTCTTGCTGCTCCTCACTTGGCCTACCCGATCAGCTTGATCTTTTATCTGTCCTTTCAAATAGGGTAGTTACCATTATTATGGAAACAGTCCTACATTGTGCCAATATTTAAAACCGGTCTAAGGACTGAATTTTGTAATTATTGACCAATCTCAATATTATCTGCATTGTCAAAATTACTAGAAAAAATAATCTTTAGACAATTTAATGATTACATTAGGGTTCATAACTTGAACTCCCCCAACCAACATGATTTTGGGGGGGCACAGCACTGAGACTGCCTTGGTCAGATTCATGGACACTGTCCACAGGGCCACTGAGAATGGTGGTCTAACTGGGGCAGTGTTCATGGACCTGACAAAGGCATTCGACCATGCAGATCATACTCTGTTACTTGATAGATTAGAGAACCTGGGGGTAGGTGATTCCGCATTACTTTGGTTTAGTGATTGTCTCACAAACAGGTTGCAGAACGTAAAATTAAATGTACCATATTCATCTTACCATGGGGTCCAGTGTGGGGTCCCTCAGGGCTCCATACTGGGTCCCTTCCTTTTTTCCCCATTTTAGATCCAGTGGTAGAAGAGGTGGAGCACCGTGATATACTTTTATACATGGACGACGTAGTACTAGTCATACAAAACCCAATTGTCACTGACATTAATTTTATGTTAAGTAGAGAATTTCATGCTTTAGAATCTTGGTTCTTATAGAACAGATCAGTATTGAACAAACCTAAAACAAAGTCCATGCTGTGTTTGGCTCTGAGGCTAAATTGAGGAAACATCTGACTAACTTTTCTGTGTGTATGATGGGGGAGAGTCTATTGATGTTGCTAACACTTTTAAATGCCTTGGGTATATCTAGATCCTGCACTGAAGTATAATATACATTTGGACAAGGTTCCAGCTAAATTACACTCTAAAATTGGTACCCTTTACTGACTGTCGAAATGTTTAACAAAAGAATCACAGAAAATAATTGTGTAACAGGGGTTACTTCCCATACGAAATTATGCATCTATAATAATTGATGCTTCATCAGCTTCTATAGTATCTAGGAAGGATATACTGCTGCACAAAATTAGGAAATTTGTTATGTTGGCCCCACAATGAACTCATCACTGTCATATACTTGCCAACCTTGACTGGTTTACTATACATAATAGTTATAATTTGATGATGTCACGATTCACGTTTAAACTACTGCTCACAGGAATGCCCCTATCATTATGTATCCTTTTGGACACATATAACACTCTGCATAATTCAAGGTCTTCTTATAAACATCAGTTGGCACTCCCCCTGATACGCACAAACTCTGGAAAAAGGACCTTTGCCTATCATGCTGCCATGAGGTGGAATTCTTTGCCTGAAGTAGTTAAGCTCAGTCCAACTATTAGTACTTTTTCTACTGCTGCTTACAATCATTTCAAAAAATTGAATGTGTGCACTTGTGTATCTTGATGTATTATTTGTTGTATGTGTAAATTGTTAAATTAAGTGTAATGTTGTTGTTAGTTTATGTTCATATGCCCTAACTGCTGACTTCAGGTCATGCCTGGAAATGAAATTTTATTATTCCAGTGTACTTACCTGCAATAATAAATAAATGAAATGAAAACAAGACTTTGCTTCTCATATGGGCTCTCTGGGTCAACCATGTCTAACAAATATATGTGTGTCTGTGTGTGTGTGTGTTTTTTAAAATGAAACAAACAAAATAATATTAGATTTTAGTGAACTCCATGCTTTCCATGCCTGGTTTAAAACACAAAGATTGGTACTTAATTCCCTTAAAACAAAATACATGATTTTCTCAAGTCCAAAACCCATTGTCCAAATTGTATTCTCACTGATAATGATGGAAACTTGATAGAAAAGGTGTTAGATTTCAAATATCTTGGTATGACCAAGGGGGGAAGTGTGGCTATAAGGGCAGACTAGATGGGCCGGTGTGGTCCTTTTCTGCTGTCAGAATTCTGTGATTCTGTGATGTCCTTTGAATTATATATTTCTAATCTTAAAGATAAACTTCATCAGAAGTTGGGGATGTTGAATTGCTTGAAAACGTTCTTAACTTCAGAAACTAGGATTTTATTGATAAATAGTTTTTTTGTTCTCCCTTATGGACTATGGTTCCATAATTTACTTATTTATGACAGAAAGGTTGTTTAACAAGCTCAAATCCACCTACAGTATCACAATATCATTTGCTTTGCTTCTGGGCTTCCAAGGACACATCATTGTGACATTTACAGGTCTTTTGGTTGTCTCTCCCTGGAAGATAAATTAAATTTCTGATCGCTGTTATTTCTGCATAAGATACATTTAGATCTCCTACCAAATTGTATTGCTACATTGTTTCCTAAATTATCTAATGTTATCGCAACAAGGCTACACAGAAGATATTCCTTCCATGTCCCTCTTTACATTCACCAAGCCCACACATGCAGCGAATGTCTTGATATGAGAATGACTTTTGAGGGGTGTGACACTGTCTGTCCAATGCAGAGTGGTCTGCAAGGGGCTCAACAGTATCACACCCATCATCAGCCAGGCTGATTGTAACACTCTTTGTGTAGTTGAAAAGAAAAAGTGGAACCAATCATATGTTGGCTTTTTCTTTTCATCTGCAGGACACCACCCAGCAAACAGCTGTTCAGTGTCCTGGTCAGCCTGGCACACCCTACCCTTCCTTCATTGTCTCCATTCCAGAATGGGAGTGGGACAATCTTACACTTAAACAAAGTGCCGCTACCATGAGTGGCTGACTAAAAGGTTACCTTCTTTGTTTTTTTAGAGAGAGCTGTAGAGAGAACCACTGCTGTTCTTTGTTGGATCGCTGAAGTATTCCCTGTAGTTATCAGTCCATTCTCAGTGGGTTGTAAAGGGGGTTGGGCTTTTCAGGATCCTCAGCATCCAGCTGTGGTGCAAGGAGATGGAGGGCCTTTGGTACCACCGCTGAAACTTGACAGGCCCAGCAGTAACTGAAACTGACAAACTCTTGGCTACTATTGCTAACACTTTCTTTTATAAAAGCATTTTGTTTTACACTGTGCATATAAGAGGCTATAGAAAAACACATTTTCCTAGTTCTCAGCTGCCTCCCTTGAGTTGCTTATAGTACGTGCAGGAAGAGTTGCTAAATTCTGTTAATTTCTTTTTGCTGGGACTTATGTGGGTGCTGTCACTATAAAACATGATAACCAATGTGTCAGCAGAGTTCAAGGACTTCTCTGTCAAATCTATCCTCGCCTTCTTGGGCATCTACCTGCACCAATGAGGGTTAACACCACCATTCCCAAGCAACAGGGCTGCAGGGAGCATGCTGACTCTGGTTATGCCTGTCACAAGGCCTGGCCACCACAGAAAGCATTTCAGCCGGTGAGCGAGGAGCACGAGGACAGACAAGTCGAGTGTATGAAATAGTCTTTCCAGACTGTGGAGCTCGACTGAGGAGGTGGGGGTTCAGCAGCCAGTGGCAAAGGGTGAAGACAGTTCACACATGGCTGCTCTTTTGTGCAGAAGCAAACGGTGTCCCTGTTTATGCCAGGTAAGGAATCACTGCTGCTAATCGAATGTATGAATGGCTCCGGTGACGCAGCATGCCTTTGAACTTGTTCCTGCAGCTTCCCCCAGATTCTGTCTGTCCGACTATGTTGTGAAAAGTGCTAATCTCTCCCTCTGGCTGTCTAAACTTTTGGTAACCCCCCCCCCCCCGAGTCCAGGTTTTGCTCCTTCATAGTACACTTAATTTCCCAATGAAAGAGCAGCTGGTGATTTGGAACATGTTTTGTTTTGGGTGTGGGATGTGATAGATGGGCAATTCTTGAATTGGCATCAGAGGGAGAAGTACTTCTCTGATCGCCACCCCAAGGCTGAGCTGGGGGAGGCATGCATTGCAAAATTGGGGGGTAATAGATGGGCAGGTCTTCAGATGACACCACAGGGAGAGGTACTGCTCTTCTCCACCCCCTTGGCTGAGTTGGGAAGGCATGCGTTTTGAAGGGTAAGCTGCATTCTGCCTCATCTATGACCATGACTGAGGCAGTGGGGTGTTATTTCAGCAGAATCCTAGATTTTGCAAACTCCAATTGTAGCAGAATAATCTAGGATTATAAAGGTTGCAAAGCTCATCCCACCAAATCCAAATGTTATATAAATCAGTTCTAAAACTTTACTTTAAGGTTTTATCAAGAGTTGTTATGGAAATAATAGGGGTCTCAGCTGCAGTCACTGACCACCTTTAAATGATGCCACTGGCCTAAGGGAGGTCAGTCGAAACAGAAATGGGACCTTTGAATGCTAAATACAAATGTGAAGAATGTATTGCAAGTGTGCATTGCTTATTCAGCATGCAACAGAAGTACCACTTCCCCACCGTTGGCTGGAGGTGGTGGTCTGGCATGCATTTTGTAATGCCAGCTGTATTCCATCTCTGGGTTGCACAGAAGTCTGTGACCAGGACTGGGGGAGAGCGACTGTAATGTCATTTTGCTTTGATGGACAGAAACTGTCTAGTTGAAAAAATGGCTTTTTCCTTTCATCTGCAGGACACCTCCCAGCATACAGCTGTTTGGTGCTTTGATCAGCCTGGCTGACAACACCACCTTTTGGTATGGTTGTGCTCCCTCCTTGCCATCCCACTGGTCCCTTCCCTCATTGTCTCTGCTCCAGAATGAGAGTGAGACTATCTTACACTTCTCCCCTTCCCCCAAGTGTGGGCATACCTCCTGCCACTGAATGCTCCCACTACTCACCGCCGCCAGCCCAGGTCCTGTGCCACCATGTGAAATCTCCTGCTAGCCCCTTGCAGTGCTTTCTTAAAAGTGGAAGGTCAGAGGAGCACAGACATGCGACCGCCATGCAACCACACTCTGAAAGTGTGAGTACCAATGGTGAACTTTCAGCATTAACAAATGCTTGTTTTCATACTGCATTTGGGACAAAATTCCCTCACATTTATGGCTATAAAACATTACAACAAACTGCCTAATTCTATTATAAACTGTACTAAGGTCTCTGCCTTCAAAAAGTCCCTTACAGATTTTTTGGGTAGATCAGTTTGTAAGTGTTTAATTGATTTTATTGTTATTATATTTATCATGTAAACATTTTTGTATTATCTGTGTGTATTTATGTGTTTCTTGTAACTGGACTCTTGTGAAAATGGGCATTTTGCTCAAAAACCTTTCAGTATAAAATAAAAATGAAACGAAACAAAGTGACTTATATTTTAAACAGTAACACCTAAAGGAGTAAGCAGCATATGAGGATGCCATCTCATGACTGTAAATTAAACCTAACATTCGGATTAGCTGGAAATAATAATTTCATCATTAGGTGAGAGTAATTCATGAGTTCAATATCTGATGCCCTAAAATTTCAAAGGGAACTCAACTTTCTTTTAAATGTTTGGAGTATATATAATAAAAATGTGAACTGTATAAAGGCTTGCGTACCTGCGTGGGTGTCTTCTTTTAATCGATTAGGGTTTATATAAAATAGGGCCAGGCTTTCTGACTAATTGGAAATTGAACTGAGACATCAGAAAAATCTTCGTTTATAATAACCATATAAAAAATTTGATACAAATACCCCCATAGTTTGAGTGTTTTAATTCCAGGGATACATCAAACCAGTATTCTGTACTCATGTTGGCAAGCGATGGCTCAAAGGCACTCTCTGCCCTAACTTGAAAAACTGAAACTGTTCTAAAAACATGCAGATGTTAGTAAGTTTACATGAAGAGTTATATCTGCACACAATGACATGTAACTATAGATGCGTTCCAAGATCCGTCTAACTTTTTGACTCAAAACTTTTGCCAGATCAAGAATGAAGAATGGGGGGATTAGAAGGGGAGTAATTCAGGGAGTGGAGGGGGCAGGAAATTGTTAGAGAGTGGTCTCACTGAATGCAAGAAGCTTTGGTAACAAATCAGTGGAATTACAGGCCCTCTTGGCAATAAGCAGGTTGGACATTGTGGCCATCACAGAAAATGTGGGCCACTCAGTACTAGGAATGGGATTTGATGATCCCAGGGTATAGGATATTGAGGAAGGATAGGGCTAAGGAAAAAGGAAGGGGCATGGCAAAATATGTATGGGAGAGGATAAGGTGCATAAGGGAAGAGGAGAAGGAAGGGAGAACAGAGGTCCTATGGATGCAGCTTCAAGACTCAAAAAGTAGGACATTGAGGATGGGGGTGGTGTTCAGGTCACCAGCCCAAGGGGATGCTCTGGATAAGGAGTTAGTTGAGCAAATCAGAAGGGTCTGTAGAAAAGGGACCACTGTGGTGGTGGAGGACTTCAACCTACCCATGGTAGAGTGGAGCACCCCAACCACCAAGAGTGCAAGGGAGCAGGTCCTATTAAAGACATTTCAGGACAGCTTCCTGGTGCAGTTGGTCAGTGAGCCAACTAGACTGGATAGGACTCTGGACCTGGTTCTATCAAATGGGAAAGCTGTAAGGGATCTGGAGGTGAAGGACCCTCTGGCTGGGAGTGACCACCACACAGTATGTTTCATACTAAACATGAGCACAGAAGCAGGGGGTATGGGTATCAGAGTGATTGACTTTGAGGGGGTGGACTTTGAAAGGATGGGGGAAATTTTAGGCAGGCATCTGGTGGAAATTTAGCTGCGGCTGGATGCTAGCCAAAAATGATATACTATTAAGAAAGTGCTGGTGGAGGCTACTGGGACATGCAGAAAAACAAGGAGCAAGAAGGGAAAGGCCAAGAAATCCAGCTGATTGATGCAGAAGGTCATGGAAGGGGTGAGGGCCAAAAAAAAGGCATTTCAGAGACTCAAGAAAACAGGAGGGAGGGATAACAGGGAGGTGTATGTGAAGAAGTCCAGGGAGGTTACCAGGCTGGTCAGAGTGGCCAAGGCTTCCAGGGAACTGAGACTGGTGCAGGGCATTAAGAACAGAGAAAAGGACTTCTTCAGATACATCAGTGAAAGACAGAAAAACAAGGATCAGATTGTGAAGATTAGGAAAGACAGGGGCTGGGTGGAGAAGGGGGAGGACCAGGCAGAGACACTGAATGATTACTTCTACTCTGTGTTCACGAAGGTGAAAGGGGGGCAGACACCACCTGGGAGAGGAGGAGTGGGTGGGGGGGAGGTGACTGATATACGGATTACAGATGATAGGGTGCTGAAAGGATTAAGGGCTCTGAGAGCAGGATAAGGTACTGGGTCCCAATGCCATTCACCCTAGGGTACTTAAGGAACTAGCAGAGATCCTGGCAGGACCACTGGCTGACCTGTTCAACACCTCCTTGGACACTGAATGTGTACCACAGGACTGGAGGATGGCCCATGTGGTATCCATTCACAAAAGTGAACATAAGGATGAACCAGGCAACTACAGACCAGCGAGCCTCCTATCAACTGTGGGAAAACTCATGGAGATGATCCTAAAAAGAGAGGCTGGTGACCTTTTGGGAGATCAATGGTCTCCAGGACAGTCAACAGCACGGGTTTGTCTCAGGAAGATCCTGCTAGACAAACCTGATTGAGTATTACAACTGAGTGACAAGGGAACTGGACAAAGGCGATGCAGTAGATGTCCTGTATTTGGATTTCAGCAAGGCCTTTGATTCCATGCCGCATGGGAGGCTGGGGGAGGAAGCTGGAATATATAGGAGTGGGAACAAAGATGGTAATTTGGATCTCCAACTGGCTAAAGGGAAGGCAGCAAAGGGTGGTGGTGAGTGGGGAACTCTCATCACCAAGGGATGCGATGAGCGGGATGCCACAGGGATCAGTATTGGGACCAGTGTTGTTCAGGATATTCATAGCTGATATCTCCCATGGGGTTTGGAGTAAGATCAGTCTCTTCACAGATGACACAAAGATGGGAGCTGTGGTAGATGACATTGAAGGGTGGAAGGGGCTGTAAGAGGTCCTGACCAAACTACAGGAATGGTCGGATGCATGGCAGTTGGGGTTTAACACCAAAAAGTGCAAGGTCTTGCACTTTGGGGCTAACAACTAGGTAGGAGCTGTCAGCTGGGGGGAGTACAGCTGGAATGCACTGAGGAGGAAAAGGATCTAGGGGTGCTTATAACAGGGAGTATGAATAACTCAGCTCAGTGCAGGAAGGCAGCAGCAAAAGCCAACACGATGCTGGGGTGCATAGCGAAGGGAATCTCCTCTAGGAATAGGGAGGTGATCCTGCACCTCTACAGGTCACTGGTCAGGCCGCACCTGGAATACTGCATGCAGTACTGGCACCCATTCCTGAAGAAGGACATCAGATTGTTGGAGGGTGTACAGTGGAGGGTGACAAAGATGATCCAGGGATTAGAGGGATACTCCTATGAGGAGAGGCTGGGCGAGCTGAACATGTATTCCCTGGAGGAAAGGAGAGATGGGGGGACATGTTCGAAACCTTTAAATACTTTAAGGGGATTAATAAGACTAGTACAGAAGGGATTTTCCAGATTAGAAGGGGGGGCACAAGGGGGCACCAGATGAGATTGGAGGTGGGAAGATTCAGGAGGAAAGTCAGGAGACATTATTTCACTGAGAGGGTGGTGGATAAGTGGAATACTCTGCCAGAGGGGGTAGTAGTCTGTAGTATGGTAGATGGTTTTAAGAGGGATGGGACAGAGTGAAGGGGTGTAATTATGAGGAGGGGTGGGTGGGGCAGCTGCAAGTTGAGGGGCTAGCTACACAATTGAGCAGACTCAATAGACTGTGAAGCCTGTTTCTACTGGTGTTTCCATATGTTCGTATGTTTGTGAGAATGATACATACCTTTTTTAAAATAGTTTAATATTATAGCACTTTTGATTCTGAAAAGAATCAGAAGTACAGCCTACCCACCCCATCTGTGAAAAGCATATAAAAACATTAAAGACAGGAGAGCTTAAACCTGGTGGCCTTGTTGAATGTAGCAAGAAAATACACTGCAAAACTGAATCACTCACAGTGCTGCTAGATTCCTTGACACATCAGAACCAAAGGGACCCATGCCTGACCATTAAGGGCCAACAAAGGTTTCTCAGCTGTACAGTACAGGAAAAAAACAAGTCTCCCATCTTGGAAACAAAACTAGACTGGTGAAACTATAATTAAAGAGCCATTAATGCAAGCATAATGAAATGCATTTGGCATTTGAAAAAAAGTAATGCCCTTATAAACATTTAGTAACCACAAGTAAAAAACTTTAACAGGTGCAAAATGCTACTCTCTGTCAGTAAGTCTTAAAAATGAGGGCTATTTATCTTTGTTTTTATGGAGTTTGGGTAAAGCTGATCTTTTTTTGAATTTCCACAATCTCTTCCATGTTTGAGATATAAGTCTTTATTTGTCCCGTTGGCTTCTGTAATTATGTATTGCGACATTCAGAACCTCATTATTTATCCCACTTTGTGCCCCACAAACTCATCATATTTCACAGTTAACTATCAGAATCCAAGTGGTTGGAGGGTTGGGGGGGTAGTTAGATAGCAATATACCATGTTCTTTTTCTCATGATACACTGAAATAAAAAAAGAGCAGCAGGGGATGGTTTTCTTTATCCTAGGTGGACACTGCCAACACTGATGATTAGGCACCCCAGCGTCAGGATAAAGTTTGATGGCACCACGTATATTTAGGGAAGAGGGGAGGGCGACCAGGAGGGGAGGTAGGCAAGAGAAGCAGTACCGGGGATTAACACTCCAGTCCACTTATTACTGTTGATATTAAAATTAAATGTTAAACAAATAAACATTGGGAAGTGGTGCAGGTGATCTAGAGGGGAGGGGGGAGAAAGAAGTGATTGTTGCGGTGGGCACCCCAGTCCACTCAAAAAATATTAAATGCTACATAGATATAGATAGATAGATAGATAGATAGATAGACAGACAGACAGACAGACAGACAGACAGACACAGACAGATCTGGGGATTGGTTGCTCACTGCTGTAATTGAAGCCAGAAGCAGAACTCCATCTGTAGCTTCACATTTCAAGGAAGTTCCACTGTTCTCATACTGAGAACATGTGTGAACACATCATGGGATACGCTCAGGTGAGTGAGATGTGTGGGTTGGGAGTGTGGGTGGTGGGTGCTAAGTGGTGGGTTGGGGTGAGGTGGGTAGGGGTTGGGGGGTTACATCAATTATGGACCATTTTCTTTTTTTTTTCAGCTTAAATAAAGATCAGCAAGGGATGGTTTACTTTAGTGTGGGGGGGGGGCAGAAGCCAACACTGGAGATTGGGCACCCCACTGTTGGGATCATCTTTGCCACCGATGTGAGCACCCTGGTGATGTCACTTATATTAAATGAAGTGGGTGGGTGACCTGGAAGGAAGGGGCATGAGAAGTGGTACCAGGAGTGAATACCCTGGATCCTGGTACACTTACTAGTTAAAAAATTGGGGGCAACCTAGAGGAGGGGGGGAGAAGTAGTACTGCATGGGCACCCCAGTTTTCTTAAGAAAATTAAAAACCTAGATAGATAGACAGACAGACAGACACATAGATAGATACATAGACAGTAAGACCGAGAGACAGACACAGATCAGGGGACTGGCAGCTCACTGCTCCAATTAAAGCAAGCAGCATGACTACAACAGTGGCTTCACAAGTCAAACAAGATCTGACCATGGACAGTTCTTTAGTGAGATCTTTTGATCTAATGAAAGGACTGTGAAAAAGAAAAACTAAGTTCCACCTTCTTCTTTCTCTTTTTTTGTAAATTTTATTTTTAACAAGGGGGTAGAATGTACAATCGTGTCAGATCATCAAACAGGAAAGGTATAACAGTGCAGTACAAGAGACCACATACAATATACTGAAAAATAATAAAAAAAAAATACACATGAATCATTAAAGAGAAAACCAAAACTTACTACATAGATCCTTGGAGGCAGATCAGAGTTGAGCATTGTTTGTTGGAACAAGGCACACACCTTATGGGATGACTGGCTGGGACCAGCCACAGCAAGCATCCCTCCCAGCCAGTGTAACCCTGCACCCATTCCCTCCTATTGGACCATCTATGCTAAGCTGGGAATACA
This sequence comes from Neoceratodus forsteri, assembly GCA_016271365.2. Lineage (NCBI taxonomy): Eukaryota > Metazoa > Chordata > Ceratodontiformes > Ceratodontidae > Neoceratodus > Neoceratodus forsteri. The sequence continues at coordinate 1,463,612,587 of CM057449.1, forward strand.
CCTTCTTCTATAACAGACTCCAGTGGTGCCCATATCTCATGGAAGGCTGAGTGGTTACCATTAGCCCCATATTGTGCTTTTTCTAGTTTCAAACAGTGTAGATTTTGGTGCCACTGAGCAATGGTAGGTGGACTTGAACTTAACCAGTTTTGCACCGTTGTTTTCTTTGCGTTTAATAGGGCTAACTCCCATAGTTTCTTTAACCATGGGAGTATGCAAGTGTTGAGGTCAATTGCCAGCAGCAGCTCTGCTGGGGCCCTGGAGAGGGAGATCTTTAGTACAGAGTGCGTAATCCTATGCACTTCTGACCAGAATCTCGATACATGTATGCAAGTGAATGCCATGTGCAAGAGTCACCACACTTGGGGCATAGTGAGGGATTATTTGGGTCAAATCTGTGTAGTTTGAGGGTAGTAATATATGAGCTGTGGAGGAAGAAAAGTTGTATTTGGCAGAGATGGTTAGAGCGGGCATCTTACTTGTAGTGACAAGAGGTCCTCATCCACATCCAATCCGAAATAGACAGATCCAAGTCTTTACTCCACTGTGATCTGACCTCAGCAGTTGGCAGGGGGCCTTGATTAATAAGCACTTTATAAAGTGCGGTGTCTATTCTGCAGTTTGGGGGTGGACAGTACAACAACTCCACAAGCAGCGAGCCGGCAATAGCGTGTATGCCCCAGAGGATTACACCGCTAAGCCATTGACGCAGCCTCAGGTATACAAAGAAGTCCCCCCTAGGGAGGCTGAATTTAGACCTCAGTTCCATAAAGATAATTAAACGGGTGTTGTCATATAGGGACCCAAGTGTATGTGCCCCAAAGTGTGACCATCTCAGAAGGGCCTGATAGATAGAGGCATTATGGTACTTCTTGCCCTTGAATGTGCTCATCAATGAGACAAAGGGAGACATCCCCATGGAGTGACACAAACACCTATATGCCCACTGCCAGATTCTTAGGAGATTTTTAGTAAAAGGATTAACAATCTGAGGTGTATATCCACCCGACAAAGCAGGGGATAAGAGACCATGGTGAAGAGAGACACCCAGGTCATCTTCTTCCAACACAAGCCAATACGGTGTGTGTACCTTAGTGGGAGGGGGAAGGAAGGCCATCTGGGCTGCCCAATAATACAATCAAAAATAGGGAAGGACCCCCATCCAGTAGTCTCTGTAGAACAGTTTTTTTTTTTTATTCTGACCAGTTTGTTGTTCCGGATGAACATGTGCACCATGGCATCAAAAGCCTTTAAAAATGTTACTGGTACCCGTACAGGCAAAACCTGAAATAAATAGACAGTTGGGCAGCATACACATTTTAACCACATTGACCCTTCTCCATCACAGATAAGCGTAAACTAAACCATTTGGCACAATCTGCTTTGGGCGAACGTAGGCAAGCAATAAGACATGACGAGGTGTGGGTTATGGCCTGATAAGATCACAACCCATCTGCATTATAAGCACTGAGTGCCTTTAGCACCTGGAAAGTGCTTTTATCAGGCCATAACCCACACTTCTGAGTGTCATATTGCGCTTATAAAATGGGCCCCCAAGTAATTATTTATAGAAAAAAAGGAGAAAACCAAAAACTCAGAAATATAAAAAAGGTTTTAATACCTGTAATAGTAAAAAATAGACCCCCTATTAAAGTACTTTCACACGTGTTTATCAGCAGTAGAGGGCTTCCTATATTATTTCTTAGGTTATCTGTCCATCAGTGTTGCTTTTAATATCATTTCACCCCTTCCTATGGTCTTTTTTTTTTGTAATGTGTTTCATAGCTGCCAATGCTCACAGTAACTGTTTGCCTTAGGCTGACCGTTCGGTTTCAGTGAGACCAAGCGTGTCCCACTGCTGCCTCTGTACTTAACGCTTTTCAAACAGCGCTTACTAGATCAGCGGTGGTTATTTCACACTGGTCTCACACAGTGGAACTTTTTTTTTATTTGATAGATGTTGAATAGCAGTAGCGGCGGAGGAGCGGTTCAGATTTTTTTAGTTTGGCTGCTGCCACGCTCTCTCAATCGGTATGGGACATCTGGGTCTGTAGCCATATTTGAAAGCCGCACCACTCTCTTCACTGTATTTTTGTCTTTAACCTCAGCTGTAACCACAGAAAGCAGACAGGTCAGACTTCTTTTAATAAAAAAAAAATGCTGTACAGAACTGCGGAAAGTGAGATTTTGTGTGTGTGGTGGGGGCGCCGATGCCAGACATCAGTTCCACTATTGCAGCGCTTCCAGAGATCACAATCGCCTGTGTGGGATCTGGCTGAGGGAAGTACACCAATACCTGTGGTGATGGGGGCACTGCACAAGTAGTGCTGGTTGTGAAGTTATCCCGTGATAAGGACATGGCTAAAACAAGCTATTAGCCAATCAGATTGTCAGAAATTTTATGCCGGTTTTATAACAAGGGTTTATAGTTGCTTTTGTATAGGTTTGCCAGAGAGCAAGCTAGGTGGACACCCAGGTATTTTATAGAGTGGACCACTGGGATTCCCATTGGGTTAACAGCGAGAGAGTCATGACTTTTTTTCCCTACTGGCATGAGTTCACTTTTCAACCAGTTCACCTTATAACCCAAGAGTCTCCCATATTCCTCTAATAACTCATGCAGGGCACGGATACCCAGGGTTGGACTATGCTTAAACAAGAGAATGTCATCAGTGAATAACGCTAACTTAAATTCATCTCGGGCCCCTCTCTTAAACCTCTTACTCCCCTGATGGTTCCTTATTGCCTTTATTAATGGCTCCAGCAATGGTACATATAAAAGTGGAGACAATGGACAACCCTGCCTCAAGCCAAGGACAGAGAAAAAGGTGCAGTCATATCACCAGTAATTAGAATTTGTGCCTGTGCTGCTTGATACAAAGCCCCAACCCACTTGATAAACTGGTCCCCCAACCGATACCTCTGCAAGGTGTCAAACAAATACCCCCCACTCCACGTGGTCAAAGGCTTTTTCGGCATCCAGGGTACAGACTGCTGCTCCATGGGCTGCAGATGTTATGTGCCATGTATGTATAATACTAAGCACATTATGGACATTGGCCTTCCCTTGGCACCCTTTAATAAAGCCAGCATGGTCTGTGTGGATGACTTTTTGTAAATTGGGTTGGAGCCTATTGGCCAAGATTTTAGCCACAATTTTATAGTCCACTGTTAACAGCAAAACTGGCCAGTATGAGGCACATTTCAGTGGATCCTTACCCTGCTTTGGAAGCACAGTGATAGTGGCAGACTGCAAAGAATGGGGCAATGTCCCTGCATCTAAGCTCTCCTGGATCATAAGAAAGAGCAGCTCAAGCAAGTTTGAATCAAAGATTTTACAGAAGTCAATAGGGAGACCATCAGTGCCAGGCACTTTCCCCCTCTGAGTGCCTGTATCACATTCTTGATATCATTTATCTCTACCAGACTGTTAACCATGGTGGCTGTGTCACTATCAATGGGTTTGAGTGGGGATTTGGCAAAAAATCATCTAACTGTCACTGGGTGGGGTGCATTTTCTGGGTATACAGTGATTTATAAAATTTGCAGAAAACTTCCCCAATGTCTTTCAATTTAGAGCTGGCTTTTTCTGACTCATTCTAAATTTGTGGTATGGCCCTGGCTCCTTCCCTAGTCTTATGCTGTCAAGCCAACAATTTACCTCCCTTATCCCCATCAACATACTGCCTCGCCAGTAGCAAGGGTGTTATATTGCCATTTTAATCTTTGCACCATGTAGTAGAGGATCCTGTTGGAGTTTTCCATATCATCTTTTTCCATGGTAGTTATATTTGTCTCAAGCCGGGCCTGTTCAGTAATGAGTAACTTATGCTGGTAACAAGAAAAGGAAACAGTAATCTCTCTGACAACAGCCTTGAAAGCTTCCCACCTGATTGCTTGGGTAGTGTCCCCAGCTTTGTTATGTACAATAAAATCTACAATCCCCCCCCCCCCCATGGCCTCTTGATACTGGGAGTTCTTCAGAAGGGTTGGATCCAAATGCCAAGTCTTGGGAGGGAGCGGTGTCCCCTTCACAGACACACAAACCCATAAAGGGGCATGGTCTGAAATGAGGATCTGCTCATATACTGACTGTCATTAATCATGCCCAACAAAGGAGTGGAGACCAACAGCTTGTCAATCCTGGCATAAGAAGCATGCACATGAGAATAAAAACTGTACTCACGGTTAGCAATCAGTCAGGATATATGTGCACATCAAGGCTTCTAGAGCTGTGTCGCATCTAGTTTTGGGTGCCGAGGCAGAGTTAGATCTGTCAAGTATGGTGTCAACTACGCAGTTAAGGTCTCTCCCTAGCACCCAAGGGCCAGAGAGCCCTACCATGTCGAGTTGCAACCAGGGGTAAAAATTAAGGCCGACAGTATTAAGTCTGTAGATCAAGCCAACAGAAAAGGCCAGCCCATTATGCATTTTTATGTGCAGCAAAGTATATCACCCATTAGGGTCTTTCTTGACTTCTGAAATTTCCCCATGGAAGGTATGGTTGATCCAGATTGCTGTGCCCCTGGCCTTGGCATTGAAGCATCGACCGTCCATGTGCCCCCCCCAATCTGCTGTTTTGGCTACCTCACCCTCCATCATGTGTGTTCTGTGTGATAACAGAACATCCCCTTTTAGTTTCCTTACTCTTGCCTGCACCCTCCTATGCTTAATTACACTCTTTAACCCATTAATATTCTGGCTAATTATGTTCAGATTGTCATCCATTTTGAAGTTTAGAGTATTGTTCAATGAAGGATCCAGTCAGCCCTGTAAGTATACTTATTAGTACATCAGTCTTAGTAAGTAGATAAAACATGCACAATATTGAAAACATTACCTCCATTTTCTTTAACAATGAAACTTACTCCCTCCCTCCCACCCCCTCCTCCAACAACCACAACAAGACAATAAACCAGTAACAGAGAAATTAAGCTAAAACACCTACCTCCATCCCCTCAACCCAAGCCGAACTAATGTCAGCCCGGTACAACTTCCCCATGAACAACTGTGGTGGATTTGAGATGACATTGTTGTGTGAGGGGCACCTTTATACTGCAAATATAAAATGTAAGCTATAACAGCTAAACCATATCATAATCAAAGAACTTCCACACCCCTGATTGAGGGTGGAGGCACATCTTAGTAACAGAACTAATTATGTTGCCTGTTGTTTATCACTGACCAGCAATACACCAGAGAGCAGCAGGTGGGTGAATACAAGGGCCCTTTAGCCATGCAACATCCTGGCTCCCACTGCACATGCTCCTTGATCACCCTGTCTTCCCCACCAACTAGAGGAGGGCTACTCATATAGTACATGTGGATGAATGAGCCATCGTTCCTCCAATGATAGCCCCCCAAGCTGACACCATGTGTGTTTGTAACCAGCGAGTGAGTAATCTGGTCTCAGCTACTCCTGGCCGCTATACTGATATTCTCCATGTCATCCTATATGCATATGGACACTGATGGGGGGGGGGACCAGTACACTCAGTTGCAGGGTAGCCCATATTCAATGATTCCGAGGTCCCAAAACCCCACCAGATCAGTAATAATCATGAAGTAATTAAACCTACCCCTCCCCCATACAACACACCTAGGATAGGCATATGGATAACTATATAGACCTATCAACAGCAATAACAAGAACTATAAGAAAAATGCAAACATTTGCTCCACAGCTACTGAGTGTTATATACAATATTCAGTCCCCTAGCTCAGCCAGGGAGTTTCAAGGGTTTGTCCAATGTTGTAGACTTCCCCCCACCTAGATCCACACACTCTCCAATAGATCTTTGTGGTCGAGGGGAGAATTCAAGTTGCATGCAAGTGCCAGAGCTGTGAAGAGTCAAAATGAGGTGAACATGCGCACCTGGAATGAGCCTTGTTCAATTCCAGTGCTCCCATCCAGGCCACAGGTACTAGGAAAGCTGCAGGGACACTGGGATGACTGAAATGTCCTAGTAACGACTGGAACAAAAGAGAAGTATCTTACCCTCAAGTCCCTTTGCAATGTCACTTTTGAAGACATTGAAGAGGACCGGTCCCAGCACCAAACCCTGTTGCACCACATTAGTCACTCTCCTATCACTTGAGTAGCTACCATTTACTACCACCCTGTCTGTCCTATCCCTTAAATAGTTTGATGCCCAGTTTGTCACTTTCTCACCCACCTGCAGGCTGCTCAGTGTCATAACTAGCCTCCTATGTGGCACAATGTCGAAAGTCTTACTAAAGTCTAGATAGGCCATGTCCACTGTTATCCCTCTGTACAGACAGTTGGTGAGACCCCATCTGGAGTACTGCGTCCAGTTCTGGAGACACCCCATCTCTGCAAGGACACAGAAAGGATGGAGACTGTCCAGAGGAGGGCAACTAAAATGGTGCAGGGTCTGCACCAGAAGACATATGAAGAGAGATTAAAGAAGCTTAATATGCATACACTCGAGGAGAGGAGAAAGAGGGGGGGCATGATAGAAACCTTCAAGTACATCAAGGGAATCAACAGAGTCCAAGAAGGTAGCACCTCTCAGAAAAAGAGATGTGCAAGAATAAGGGGACGAATTTGAAGCTAGAGGGGAATGGCTCAGAGGTAATGTGAGGAAGTATTTTTCACAGAGAGGGTTGTGGATGCATGGAACAGCCTTCCTGTGGAGGTTGTGGAGTCAAAACAGTGGAGGAATTCAAGAATGCATAGGACAGACATAAGGCAATTCTAGTGGGGTGTAGGAGGAAGTAGGCTGTTGGTTAACTAGGATCTACAGCCTATCCATTAGGTAGGGAAATGGGCAGACTAGGTGGGCCAAGCGGTCCTTATCTGCCGTCAGATTCTATGTTTCTCCCTTGATCCAGCTCCCTGGTCACCCAGTCAAAGAAATCTATGAGATTAGTTTGGCATGACTGCCCCCTGTGAAACCATGCTGCCAGTGGTCCTGCAGCCCTTTTGCTTCCAGGTGCTCCATGAGCCTCTCCTTCTGTAGTGTCCCCATGAACTTCCCCACCACTGATGCAGGACTGACAGGCCTGTAGTAGCTAGCATCCTCCCTACTTCCACTTTTGTGCAGAGGGACCACCTCCAATCCTCAGGAATGTCCCCCCTCTCCACTGAGGTGCTAAAAAGCAATGCCAGAGGGGATGTCAGCACCATGCTCAGTTCCTTTGGGACCCTTGGATGAATCCCATCATCTTATTTTCTTTTAAGGTTTCTAATCCCTTTCACATCCTCTCCACCGAGAATAGACTTGTGTCCACTCCCCCTCTCCCTATTGCTTACTGCAGCATGCTGATCCATCCCCTTCACCCTCTACCATGAAGACTAAGTAGAAGTAATCATTTAGTATTTCTACTTTCTGTTGCTCTTCCTCTGTGCAGCCCCCTTGTATTTCTCTTTCCCACTAAATACCTGAAGAAGGTCTTGTCCCCTTTTTTGACCTACTTAGCGATCCTCTCCTCTGTTAGTGCTTTAGCTGCCCTCACCCCCCCCTTCCTGTTTCCCTTTGTTTTGCCAGATATGCCTCCCTGTCTTCATCCTTCTGGGTTTCCTTGTACTTTCTAAATGCTATTTTCTTCTCATTCACTGCCTTTGCCACCTCCTTAGAGAACCATAGAAACATAGAAACATAGAATTTGACGGCAGATAAGGACCACTTGGCCCACCCAGTCTGCCCATTTCCCTACCTACTGGATAAGCTGCAGATCCTAGTTAACCAGTAGTCTACTTCTTCCTACCCCCACCCCCCAGAATTGCCTTATGACTATCCCATGCATGCTTGAATTCCACCACTGATTTTGACTCCACAACCTCCTCCGGAAGGCCATTCCATGCATCCACAACCCTCTCTGTGAAAAAATACTTCCTTAAATTACCTCGGAGCCGCCCTCTATCTTCAAATTGTGCCCCTCTTGTTCTTGCACGCCTCTTTTTTTGAAAGATGCTACCCTCTTGGACTTTGTTAATTCCTTGAGGTACTTGAAAGTTTCTATCATGTCCCCCTCTCCCTCCTTTCCTCGAGGCTATACATATTAAGCTCCTTAAGTCTCTCTTCATATGTCCTCCGGTGCAGACCCTGCACCATTTTAGTTGCCCTCCTCTGGACAGCTTCCATCCTGTCTATGTCTTTGCTGAGATTGGGTCTCCAGAACTGCACACAGTACTCCAGATGGGGTCTCACCAGCTGTCTGTACAGAGGGATAATAACTTCCTGTTTTCTACTGGTGATGCCTCTCCCTATGCATCCCAGTATCCCCCAGCCCTCCTTGCTGCCTTCTCACATTGCTTGCCCACCTTTAGGTCATCTGATATGACTACCTCAGGTCCCTTTCCATTTTTGTTGTTGTTAGTATCTCACCCCATTGTGTACTCTTCCCCTGGGTTTTGTTTCCCAGGTGCATTACCTGCACTTCTTAGCATTGAATCTAAGCTGCCATACATTTGACCATTCCTCTAACCTTGCCAAGTCCCTTCTCATCCTTTCCACCCCACCCTGTGAATCAACTCTGTTGCAGATCTTAGTGTCATCTGCAAAGAGACATACTTTTCCTTCCAGTCCTTCTGCAATGTCGCTTATAAAACACTGAAGAGGACTGGTCCCAATACTGAACCCTGCGTACCCCGCTAGTAACCCTCCTTTCTTCTGAGTGACTCCATTTACTATTACCTCTGTGTCCTATTCTCCAGCCAATTCTTTACCCAGGCTGTCATCTTGGGACCCACTCCCAGGCTGGTTAACTTGTATATTAATCTTTTGTGTGGGACTGTGTCAAATGCCTTGCTAAAGTCTAGGTAGGCCATGTCCACAGCCCTCCCTGATCTACTACTTTGGTCACCCAGTCAAAGAAATCTATCAGATCTGTCTGGCATGACCTTCCGCTGTGAATCCATGCTGCCTAGGGTCCTGTGCCCTCTGGCCTCTAGATACTGACAATTCTTTCCTTTAGAAGTGATTCCATCATTTTCCCTATCACTGAGGTTAAACTAACAGGTCTATAGTTTCCTGCTTCTGCCTTGCCCCACTTTGTGAAAGGGAATCACATCTGCCCTCCTCCAGTCCTCGGGTACCACCCCATCCTCCCATGATTTGTTAAAGAGGGTAGTCAGTGGTGTCACTAGTTCTACCCTTAGTTCTTTTAGAATTCTGGGATGAATCCCATCAGGCCCCATTGCTTTGTCCACCTTCAGTTTTAAGAGTTCTTTCAGAACCCTTTCTTCTGTAAACGGGCTGATATCAACTTCTGTATCCAGAGTGTTACTACTGTTTGTTTTATGTGCCTCCCCCTCTTCCCTTGTAAATACTGAGCAAAAATATTTGTTTAGTGTCTCTGCCTTTTCACAGTCTCCCTCTGCCCACCCTACTTCCCCTTTATTAAGCCTCACTATCCCTCCCTTGGTCTTCCTTTGCTCCCTGATGTACCTATAAAAGGTTTTATCCCCCTTCTTAACTGAGTTGGCTATCTTTTCCTCGGTTTGGGCCTTTGCTGTTATGACTGCCTTCCCGGACGCCTTTTGCTTTAACTGATACAGTTCTCTGTCCTGCTCCTGCTGCGATTCCTTGTACTTCCTGAATGCTTTCTTTTTCTCTTGAACCTTCACTGCCACTTCCTTTGAGAACCATAGTGGTTTCTTACATCGTCTTGTTTTGTTTATTTGCTTCACACAAAGGCTTGTTACCTCTGTGATGGCAGTTTTTATTATTCCCATTGTTCTTCCACCCTCCTTCCCGCCCATTTGCTAGTGCATTCCTTAGGCACTCACCCATTTTGGCAAAGTCAGCCTCCTAAAGTCCAGTACTTTTGTCTTGTATGGCTTGACTCTATTGCTGTGTTTATTGTGAACCATACTGTTCGATGGTCGCTAGTTCCCAGATGGCTACCCACTTCTACATCTGTGATCCTCTCTCCATCTCCATTTGAGAGTATCAAGTCTAATATTGCTCTCTTTGAGTGGGCTCCAGTACTAGTTGTTCTAAGGCATGCCCCTGTAGGGCATCTAGAATAACTGCACTCTTCAAGTGGCAGCTGCAACTGCACTCCAGTTAACATCTGGCATATTCAGATCACACATCAGCAATATCTCCCCTTTTTCTGCCATTCTAAGTATACTTTCTATCATTTCCTTGTCCATTTCCTCCCCCGAGAAGGGGGTCTGTATACAACCCCTATGCGGATTGTGGTGCCATTGCCTGTCTCCAAATTTACCCACAGTGCTTCTTCTCCTCCCTGTTTACCCTTTTGAGCCTCGTTCTCCTCTTTCTCTTGTTCACTTCCTTCAAACAGCAAGTCTTGCCTGGGCTATACTCTCTTTAATTTTTCTTCATTGAGCCTCCACTCCCTCCCTGCCTTCCCCACCCCCCCTTTGAGGCATTCTGTGAAGAAGTTTCTCATTTTCTTTAAAATCTGCCCTCCTGATGTTCAGAATCCTCGTCTTAGTGTATTTTTTTGCTATCCTATCCATATGCCAAACCACACAGTACGGTGATCACATGCACCCTAGGGTCTACCCAGTGTGACATCAACAAATCTGCATTTGTTTGTACAACTGAAGCCCCTGCCCCTGAAGGGCACCCTGCCCTGGAGTGCGCTGCAGCCATTTTTCGACTCTACGCAACCAAAAGCCCCTGCCCCTGAAGGGCACCCTGCCCTGGAGCGTGCTGCAGCCATTTTTTGACTCTACGCAACCGAAGTCCCTGCCCCTGAAGGGCACCCTGCCCTGGAGTACACTGCAGCCATTTTTCGACTCTATGCAACCGAAGCCCCTGCCCACGAAGAGCACCCTGCCCTGGAGCATGCTGCAGCCGTTTTTCGACTCTACGCAACCAAAGGTAATTTGTTTCTGCTGGCAGAACACTCGTATGAAATGCAGTGGTTCTCTGTGTCGTTCAAATCTTGGTGCCTTTTTCTGGGACTGCTACCGCTGGGGGATTTTCGATCTCCACAACCACAGGCTGCTGTACTTGTGGAATTTGGCGAGTTTCTCCCTAGCAGCACTCGTGGTTTCAAGTACGGGCTGCCCAGCTAGTGTAATTAAGGTTCACAAGCTCGGGCTGCTCAGCTGGGCTAGCGCTGTTTAAACTTTGTATTCAGGACTCATCTCCGCTTCTCAGGACTGCACAAGGGACGCCTTTGGATCCTCGGACTCCCAGATTGTGGGGCAGCATAAAAAAAATATCTATATTTTCCAGTTGGTTAGGAAGCCAAATTGTTATGGTTCTACATGAGCCCTGTAATCTGCCTACAAAAGCCTCCTAGTTGGAAATTTTACTGAGAATTGTTATGTTTTTTTTCTTACCTTAGCCTCTGAAATTGCATACTAAAGCCCCTTAGTTTGATTGTGCTGTAAAAGGTATTGTTTTGAGACTGTAGCTGGAAATTATCACTAGTATAGCCTAAATGTAAAACTGCTGTTTTCTTTTTCATCCTTTCCCTGTGCTCCTCTCTCCCCCCCCACTCGCCTACTCACTCATGCCTCTCCTCTGTGCCCCCTCCTCTAATACCTTCTCCAACTACTGCTGACCCCTGTAGTTCCTGACCCTATTTAACTGTGTACTTTCCTTACTCCCTCTCTCCTGGCCCCTGCCCCTGAAGGGCACCCTGCCCTGGAGCACACTGCAGCCGTTTTCCGACTCTACGCAACCGCAGGTAATTTGTTTCTGCTGTCGGAACACTCATATGAAACGCAGTGGTTCTTTGTGGCGTTCAAATCTTGGCACCTTTTTCTGGGACTGCTACCGCTGGGGGATTTTCGATCTCCACAACCACAGGCTGCTGTGCATGGAATTTGGTGAGTTTCTCCCTAGCAGCACTCGTGGTTTCAAGTACGGGCTGACCAGCTAGTGTAATTAAGGTTCACAAGCTCGGACTGCTCAGCTGGATTAGCGCTGTTTAAACTTTGTATTTGGGACTCACCTCCGCTTCTCAGGACTGCACAAGGGACGCCTTTGCATCCTCAGACTTCCCCGCAGCCACTGCGCGGCTGCTCACCACCACACCCCACCACCCCACCCTTGTCCGGCATTACTTATATACTGTCTCAATTCTGTTGCCACGCCCAGTGGGAGTGTTATTTTAACTATCTCCCTACTTTCTCATTTGCACTTTATATTACTTTACCATTAGAGGGCGTCTACAGTCCTAACAAATCCTGCTTATCTCTCCTGTTTTTAGCCTTTATTCCTAGCTGTTTTTGGTGGGTCCTGCTCAAAATCTTATCACTTGCCTCTCCTCCTCACTGAAACTTACCTACATAAAATGCCCTCCCTGCATTCAAATCCCTGGGCATTTTACCCAAGTGCACTATTGCTATTAGCCTCAATTCTTGTTACCATTATATGGATCCCGATGGTTAGTAGCCCTCTCTCCCTAAATGGTCACCACCATCACCCCAAAGATTACACTTTCTCTAATATGCTTATCCTGGCTCATATGCCACTAGCCACCTCACCACTTTTTGTCCCAAATCGGATAATTTACCATGTCATCTATCCACTGCAAAATCGCTCTCTTTGCATTGCCCCCCTACTTACCACACTTACTCACCATAAACTGTGGTACTTGCTCCTCTTGGCACTGCTATTAGCTGGTGATATTGAGCTGAATCCAGGACCTGGATGTAACGTCTCCATCTCTGACACTTACTGGAATAATGCCAAGGTTCTGCGCATTGTTCACACAAATGTCAGGAGCCTTCCCCACCACATAATGGAACTTGAGGCCTGGGTCGCCCAATACAATCCTGATATTCTTTGTTTGACAGACACCTGGCTACAGCCCTCCACACCTGATCATTTATGCCTTCTGCCTAGCTACAAAATGATAAGACAAGATAGGTCCTCATCTAAACGTGGGGAAGGGGTTGCAATCCTATATAAACCCTACCTCTCATTACACCAGAATATCTCCTTCACTCTCTCATACTGTGAAGCTATTCATGCTACTCTTCAACTCGGATCGAAGAGGCTACACATTGTATGTGCCTACAACCCTCCTAGGGTGGTACCTCAGGGCTAGTTGAACTCGCCCCCGGTGAACTTAGCCATTGACAAATGAGGTCCTCATCCTGGGGACCTAAATCTTAACTGGTCAGGTAAACCTGCCAATACCTCCATACTATTGTACAAGACTATGACCTCCATCAACTGATCACTGACCCCACCAGGGTCATGGCCCCACCCTCCCGATCTAGTTCCCTAATTGATTGGGCCCTCACAAACCGTCTTGACCACATCGTCTCAGCTGGTACCTTTGCTGATTCAATAAGTGACCACTCCCCAGTTTTTTGTACCTGGCGGGCTGCCAGACAATCATCTCCCCCTCTGAAATTAATCACTTTCCGTAACCTGGCTAATTTTAATCCAACACAGTTCTTGCATGATCTCTCACTCATTGATTGGTCACCAATCTTTACTTCTCTTGATGCACAATCCGCCCTAGACTACTTCCTTGATAAATTTGGGGTTCTCAGGACATTCACTTCATTCTGCATCCACGCATCAGAGGTACACAAACTAAGTGGCTAACCAAGGATCTCCTTGCCCAACTTCATAACAGGGACAAAAGCTGGCGTCATTTTAAGGCCTCAGGGCTACAGGCAGATTACAGTCACTACAGGGCTTTGAAAAACTCTTGTAAAAGAAATACTCATCTAGCAAAAAGCTCTTTCTGTAAAGATTCACTAATAAATGCTGGAGGAGACTCGCGAAAATTTTGGTCTGTCATTAAAACTCTCCTTGGTACTGATAAACCATCCACCTTAAATGATATGCTGCTGAATGGCGTACATTGTAACAACCCTGTGACCATTGCCAACTCTTTCAACCATCATTTCCTGGATCTGTCATGCTACTTAGCCTCCTTCCCCTCTAGCCACCTGACATCCACTCCAGTGGCCATGATTCCAATGCTCTCCCATCCACTTTTCAGGTTCTGGACTGTCACTAAATCTGAAGTCCTTAAGCTGCTGCTGACAATCCCTGACAATACTAGCTCTGGCGCCGACAGTCTTGAACCTAGGCTTCTGAAAGCTGCTGCCCCACTCATAGCCTCCCCCCTAACTAAAATCTTTAACCTGTTGCTATGTCATGGTGTAGTTCCTAATGTTTGGAAGATAGCTAGGATAACACCAATCCTTAAGAAAGGTGATCCTAAAGAGATGGCCAATTATCGGCCTATTGCTATCCTCTCCATGCTCAGTAAAATCCTTGAAAAACTAGTTGCAAGGCAAACTATAGAGTATCTCCTGAAACACAACCTCCTCTCCGGCTCCCAGCATGGATTTTGAAAAGGCCATAGTACTTCTACTGCCCTTCTGAAACTTACCATTTACACAGCCATGGACTCCGGTCTTTTGACAGGTACCACTTTCATTGATCTCACCAAGGCTTTTGACCTGGTTGATCACACCTTTCTCCTTACAAAGCTTACCTCCCTTGGTTTTTAAGCCGAATCAGTGAACTGGTTCCGTAGCTATCTATCCAATCGACAGCAGGCTGTTACTTTTAACTCAGCCCTGTCAGACCTATCATCCATACATGTTGGTGTTCCACAAGGATCCATACTTGGCCCACTACTCTTCTCGATCTTCATAAACGACCTCCCATCACGAGTGTCTACTTGCTCTACCTTGCTCTATGCAGATGACCTTGTACTCTACCATAGTGCCAGCAATGTATCAGACATTAATAACTCACTATCTTTAGAGTTCCAAAACATACAATCCTGGCTAACTGCAAATCGCCTTGTTCTTAATGAAACGAAAACTCAGGCTATGCTCTTTGGCTGTCCAGCTAAATTAAAAGTAAATCGGAACTCCCTCAAAATATCCTGTTCTGACAATTCCCTGTTAGTCAACACCAGATCCTTTAGATACCTTGGTATTCTTCTTGATGAATCCTTGGACTTTGATCTCCACATCACTACAACTTGTAAATCAGTCAATGCCAAAATTGGAGGAGCCTACCGCACTAACTATGCCCTTACCCCATCAGCTAGGCTTGCCGTGGCACAAGGCCTTCTGCTCCCATCTTTGGCTTATGGCTCTGTCACCTATCTAGATGCAACTAAGACCTCCCTCCATACATGGGACACTACATATAATAACATTTGCCATTATGCTTCTGCCTCTCCTCGGCTCAAACATCACTGTCAGCTCTATGCTGACCTAGATTGGCCTAGCCCTGCGGCCCATTGCCTCCTATCTTATGGTGTCTTAATTGATAGAACTATAAGAGCTGGCCTCCCTCAATCTCTCGCCTTGCTACTACATCCTCAAACCCCTTCCTACGGTCTCCGTTCAGTTGACCAGACCCCTCTTTACATCCCTAGATGTAGGACCACAATGGGTACACGAGCTTTCTCCCATGCTGCCCCTAAATATTGGAATACTATCCCTCAAGCTATTCATCTTGCCCTTACACATACTGGCTTTAAGAAGCTCCACCGTCAACACCTACTTACAGTAAGTCCCTGTACCTGTTTCCAGCCACCATAAACCCATCCCCTGCTCTGCTTGCCCTTTCTCTACTTCCACCCTACCTGTACACACCCCAAACTACCCTCTTCTCCTCTATCCCCTCCCCTCCTCCTCCCCCAGATACTGTTGCGTATCGGACTTGCGAATTGGCATTTACTGCTCACTGTTTCATGATAATGACTTATACGAATCTCTTAACCTGTGTTGCACTTATCTCATTCTTCTGAACGATCTTGTTTTCCATTTTTTTGACTACCTACTTTGCTTGACCATGTATTTTATAGTCTTACTAGTGTTTGTGATGTTCTTTACTCTCCTGGCTAACTCTGTATTGTATGGTTTATGTGTGCTGCGTCACACTGATGTTGTTGTTTTGTATTTCACTTGTATCCTCCCGGGTGGTACCTGAAAATAGGCATTCCTATGCCTAGTGTACCCACCCGGTCAACAAAAGCAAATAACTAAATACCAGGTCCAGCACAGCCTGTCCTATCCATATGCCAAATTACACAGTACAGTGATCACTTGTACCCCGGGGACTACCCACTATGACATCAGCAATACTGTGTCTGTTTGTAAGTACCAGGTCCAGCACTGCCCCATCCCTAATGGATTCTAAAACTAGCTGCCTGAAAAATGCCCCTTGTAATGAGTCAACGATGGCCCTGCCTCTTGATCAAACTGCATTAAGAATACCCCAGTCTACATCTGGCAGATTAAAGTCCACCATTATCATAACTTCCCTCTTGCTGGCCATTTTGCTAACGGCTTCCCCCAGGGTGCTGCCTAAATCCTCCCCCAGTTTCAGAGGCCTGTACAGCATCCCTTTGCAGATAATGGCCCCCAGGCCCATCTCTAAGCTCACTCATAGTACCTTCAGCCCCTCATTCTCCCCATTGCCCCTGTATCTCAGTGGCCCTTATGGCTTTCCTTCACTATAAAATAACCTATCAGCCTTTCTTCCATGACCTATCCTTCCACAACATGGTGTAGCCTCATATGGCAACTTCCCATCTGTGGTTGTTCACACACCATGATTCTGTTATGCCAACCAGATCCAGGTCTGCCACTGTAACGACTGCCTCAAGGTCAGGGCTTTTGTTTCCTAGACTCCTTGCATTGGCACACAAGGCTCTCCATTCTCTTTGTCCATCTCTCCCTCTAAGTTTACTTCACAAGGATGTCAGTTTTGGGATGGAGCAGCCCAGCTCTCCTCTCAGTCATGAACAGGTTATATTGCCATTGGCAAAACTCCAAAGCCTTAACAGCACCTTTTGCTTTTCTGACATGTACACTACACACACATTTTTAAAAATAAATACTTTTTGTGGTCATTACTACACTACATTACATCTGGGTGTTAGTGTTCCAAATTCCTATGTACCAGATTACTTACTAGGATATTTTTAACTAACAAAAACAGGTGTTTTGAAATGAAGTGCCTTGTACCCTTGCAAAGATTTTCAATCTGTTTACATCCATAAAGATACTTGGTTCCTGTGCTTACAATGAAATTCCATATACATCTAGGAAATTACTAAGGGGTGGGGTTTAGGCACAGCATCTTGATTGATTGATTGACTGATTTGTATTTGCAATTTTTGACCAGGAAAGGCACACTAAGCCATGGCAGCTTGTTTCCAGGTGTGTACCTGGGGAATGTGTTACAGGGACCTGTTTCATTGATTGGGAATGTATGCCATGACACCAGGGAAACTCCCCTGCTCTTTCTGCAGGGGGAATCTCTGGCCATTTGGCTGTTAGCCAAGATGGCCAACCTTGGTGATGGTGAGAGGATGGATGCAACAGAAGCAGGGGACCAGGCCTCCTTCTCTGCTTCTATAATCTCAGAGGCAATTCAATTGAAGATACGGGGGCCCGATTCATAAATGTGTCAGAAATGCCGCAAGTGAGCTGAACATATGGCACATGGGGCTTGCTGCATTCTCAGGCTAGCAATCAGGATACTCGAACCCGTGCACCAAGTGCCACAAATTAGATAAGATAACAGTCATTTTTCAACAGGATAAAACTATTAGGACTTATTACAGCCCGGTTTACAAAGTTGTTGTGCATAAATTTACAAAGGCGGTATTATAGTTTGATAAGATATTCCGTAATTCCGCATAGCTTTTTGCTGGTCTAACTTGTGGCAATCTTGGTACCCTTTTTACAGGGCTTGCACTAAATATTAGGAGCAAGGTGCCATAAAGTGGGAAAAGTGTCACAAATGCACCCAATCTTCTTGAATCGGGCTTTAGTTGCAGCAATGTGTTTGGCGCAACTGCACAAAAAAATGCATTTGACATTGGGCTTGATGCAAGGCCTATGTCAACCTTTGTGAATTGGGCCCATGGAGTTTGTTGAGGCAGTACATGATGCTGAACTGGGATTAATACAAAAACAGCTGACTTTGGGGAATGTAGGAAGTGACCTGCTTAAACAACAACTGCAAGAAGATGAAAAGCCAAAAATAGCATTGGAAGAAAGGAAACAATACCTTTTGTTATTGGCTGAAGAAGATTAGTTAAAATATAAAAAGAAAAAAGAAAAACTGTCGGGCATCCTGTTAAATTCAAATGCTCTGTCAAGCAAAAACAATTGATTTTAGCAACAGACTAAGATAGCTGCATCAAAGGCTACTGTTCAAACTGAATTAGTCAGTGGTGTTAAACCTGCAGTAAGTAATACATGAGCACGTATCTTGGTTACGGACAAAAACTTCTCCCTGGTGCACCTGAACAAGAACAAACATAAATGCTTCCAGTATTAAACTGTGCCCCACAAGCTGTATCAATATCAGAGAAAAAATAGAACAGAAAAAGTGTTATAAGGAACAGACAAACCTCTGATGGAGCACATTTAGAGCCAGTTGCTGCAAGTACATCCTGAGAGCAGACAGGACACTCCAAACTGATCCAGCCATAGGGGAGTGGGGGACAGAGTGTGACTGCATTGGGAATGGAACAAACAAGTCGGGAGCTTGGCCTATGATGCAGTTACGTGGTCTCTATCCTGCCACTGCACAGAATTTAAAGAGCTGATGATAACCATGGAAATAAAGAATCAGGGCATTGAAAGTGAAGTGTGAGAGCAAGAAATTGAAAATTCAATACTGACTTCAGCTCAGACTGTTTGGGAAACATCAGCGTGGAGTCCTGAAGATGCATTAAAAGCAGTTGGCTGGATAAAGGAAGAGGCAAGTGGAAATTGCCCTCTTTGCTAACAGCAGCAGACATTATGGTGGGGGCTGAAAGGAGACAGAGGTTAAAAAGCACAGGACACCAGTCGGCCCCAATTGTGCCTGCTGTGAGTGGAAAAAATGCTGTTAGTAATCAGCAAAAGGTTATTCAGTGCTCGACAGAAGTGAGGTGGCAACTGATACCACGGAGGTTGTAATGGTACAGGCAGTTACTTCAAGTAAGCAATAAGATATGATGGGGTGTGCACTAAACAGATCTGACTGCACGTCGAGGGGCATGGTAAGGCAGAAGACTGCAGCCCATGTGCCTTCAGCCCCTGGAAGTGCAGTCAGATCTGTTTAGTGCACACCCTGTCATGTCTTATTGTGCTAATAAAATGGGATACTTTTTTTTACTTTTTACTGTCAGAAAAAGCATGTTTATAGATATAAAAACAGATTTTAATATGAGATCTTCTGAAAACATAGTCCTTCTGACAGTTAGAAAATCATGCCATTGTGTCTTTGTTATAGCAATTTTGTCCTTTACTGGCATTGGTAGCACTGCTTTGATTTAGTTGCCAGCATGACACAGGACCCCCTCCCACGCGCGCACACACACACACCCATCATAGTGTGTATCGGTCTACAAGGGATACCAGCATTTTTGTTTCCCACAGTGGTATTTATAGAGTGAAACTGCAAGATGTGGCTGTGATCATGGGACAGGATAGCAAACTGCAAGCTGAGGCTGTGATCAGGAACAGAGGGGAGAGTGAGTTTCTGTACAAGCTGCTATTGGCAAAGCAGGTGCAGTTCTGGAAGATGGGTAACTTAATAAACTGTGTGCTTCTTTTTCTAATACATATGAACAAACAAAGAAGCCAGCAGAAGAAGACCATTTGGTCTAATGTAACACACACACCCCAGTCAATTTGGGGGCTTACCTTACATCCGTAGTTCCTGTTTGTTCTGCTCTCCTCCATAGCGCCTCTGAATGCCTATTTTTTTCTTCAGGTGCCCCAGTCCTGCTGTGCCCCTTAGTGCCCCATAAATGCCCTGTGTGTAAATTTAGCCCAGTCAGGGCTCCAGAGGCCAGTCACACTTCCTCGCTGCTTGTTTCAGCATCCCCAGTGCTGCAGAGATTGCCCATATGCAAGGCTGCACCTTTGATCTACCGACTGCTCAATTTGAGGTCAAGCGGCAGAGAGTTTGGCTGTCCTGGTGTCCCCATCTGCTAAGTGGGACCTGGTGACCTCAGCAAGGGCCATGAGAGCCTGTTTTATAAAATAATTAAAGAGTTTCATGGAGGGTTAAGATCTTGGCTGTTATGAAATGGGTTATGCACCCCTATTATCCCACATACACAATAAAATGTATGTCTGGTCACTTATACTGTGATACTGCTATTTGCACTAATATGTAGATGTAGGTACCCATCATACAAGCATGGGTACTAGGAATGTGCTTTGCAGCTAATATATGCTACTATATAGTATGTTCACATCATTTTATATGCTGTTTTACTGTTATGATTTATGTTTTACACTTGTCGTGCATGATATACATTATACCTCATTATTATGCATTTGCCTAGGTTATGTTATGTTTTCTGTATTATATACTCATACATACTGACCCATATCACTGATAAGAGGGCCTTTATGGATCATCAGTGATTACTGCATATTCTTATATACATATATTCTCATATAATCGTATGTAGTTTACTTGGGTATCACTCCACATGTATTTCTGTCTACTCAGCATTTCCTTTGCCTGTGCTTTAGTGCTGACAGATCATTTCTTTTGTCTAACTTCTTACTCATTAGTAATTCTGTTTCCTAAGTAACTGCCTAAGGGAGATGCCTTGTCTGCATTCTATGCACCAATGCATTATGTTCCTTATATCCGTAACTATGCTGTTATCATTGTAACTACGTTGTTATCACTACTATATAACCTTCCGTAAGTCCACTCCTCGCTGGAGAGAATTGTACCTTCCTCGAGGACTGGTGAGAAACTGATTCCCTTGTGATTTTCTCTGTCACGTGTTTTGGCATGAGTATTGTAATAAACTTCCTTTATTACCATAACTGCTTGTGTGTGTGTTCTTTGGCTCACACTACAGACATACAAGAATCTGATATATATGTATACTTGGAGCTGACTCCTAAGATAACAGGGGCAACCGTGTGCAGCAGTGTCTGAGTGCTGGTCAGAGTTACACTGATTTCCCTAGTGGATTTAGACATTGAGGTGAGAAATCCCTCCATGACAAGCAGCTGTTAGCTTCTGCCATGTAAATCTTCATAGTCTACTGTTCCCCAGTGTTTCGAGCTTAGGCACTAGAGACATCTTGCCAGACTTTTAAATTTGTGCAGTGAGCTGCCATTCCCCTGGGAGAACAAAGAGCTGTAATTGATTCCGGAAAGACAGATTGCTTTCAGATAGTGGGAATTCCTTTAAAAGGCCCCCACATATGTCAAAGAGCTGTCTGTGAGCTTTCATTTACTGTGGTTCGAAACACAGTTCCTGGACCACAAACAGTTAAAGGTTTCTCTGTTTATTTTTTGACATGTCTAAAAAAATATGCACAGAGTTGAGGTTAGAAACCTCACAGTACCTCACTAGCTATGGTGGTTTTGAGGATTTTGCTGCAGTAGCTAAGAATAAAGTTGATCCTGTACAAGCTATCTTTGATCATCATATTGATTTAAAGAATGGCACCAATATGAATTCCTCCATAGCTCTGTTAGTTGCAACATTGTCTGCTAGCTTAGAAGTGTCATTAAGACAGTGTTTTCCTCTTGTGTTGGATTACACTGACTTCAGGCGAGAGGTGGAAATGTTGAATTCTGACCTTGCAAAATGGGCTCTCATACTGGAATCACAAGTTGAGACACTGCATCAGCAGAATGATTCCCTGTTGTATGAAACACCTGCCAGTAATAAGGAATTACGTGCTTTGAGAGATGAGTGCGAAAGAACAATGCTTGATAAAAAGCAGGTTATACACATGAATGACTTGTTGTCTAAGACTAATAATATCTTACATAAGGAAAATAAGGAGCTGAACCAGGTAAGTGGAAAGCTCAAAAGTAAGATTAGGGACCATGCTGAAATAAGTGCTGCATAAAGAGTCTTGCAGAAGTATGCTGAAAGTGGTTTGTGTGTAGGAAGGAAAAGTATGTCTCTTTGCAGATGACACAAAGATCTGCAACAGAGTTGATGCACAAGGTGGGGTGGAAAGGATGAGAAGGGACTTGGCAAGGTTAGAGGAATGGTCAAATGTATGGCAGCTTAGATTCAATGCTAAGAAGTGTAAGGTAATGCACCTAGGAAACAAAAACCCATGGGAAGAGTACACAATGGGGGGTGAAATACTAACAACAACAAAAATGGAAATGGATCTGGTGGTAGTCATAGCAGATGACCTAAAGGTGGGAAAGCAATGTGAGAGGGCAGTAAGTAGGGCTGGGGAATACTGGGATGCATAGGGAGCAGCATCACCAGTAGAAAACAGGAAGTTGTTATCCCTCTGTACAGACAGCTGGTGAGACCCCATCTGGAGTACTGTGTGCAGTTCTGGAGACCAAATCTCCACAAAGACATAGACAGGATGGAGGCTGTCCAGAGGAGGGCAACTAAAATGGTGCAGGGTCTGCACTGGAAGACATATGAAGAGAGACTTAAGGAGATTAATATGTATAGCCTCGAGGAAAGGAGGGAGAGGGGGGACATGATAGAAACTTTCAAGTACCTCAAGGGAATCAACAGAGTCCAAGAGGGTACCATCTTTCAGAAAAAGAGGTGTGCAAGAACAAGGGGGCACAATTTGAAGATGGGGGGGTGGCTCAGAGGTAATGTAAGGAAGTATTTTTTCACAGAGATGGTGGTGGATGCATGGAATGGCCTTCCAGAGTCAAAAACAGTGGTGGAATTCAAGCATGCATGGGACAGTCATAAGGCAATTCTAAGGGGTGGGGGTAGGAAGAAGTAGGCTGCTGGTTAACTAGGATCTGCAGCTTATCCATTAGGTAGGGAAAAGAGAAGACTAGGTGGGCCAAGCGGTCCTTATCTGCCATCAAATTCTATGTTTCTATGATTAATAATGTTATCAGTAAGACTGGTATTTCTGAGGAACAGAAGGATCTCCTTAGAAAGGAGGTCGATGTAATTCTGAGAGAAGCTGGTACACAGTCTAATGTTATGAAGTCAGTGGTAGATGCTGCAGCAGAAGCAGCAGTTAAAGAGATCACATTGGCAAACAATGTGAAGCAGGGAGCCAAGGAGTTTCCTGAAAATTTCCACAAATGTTTGTGGATCATTTACAGTGCTGGCAAGTCCTTGGCAAAGGAACAGTTTGCTGTTGATAATGTGGAATACAAAAATCTTTTCCTTCATAACATAACACCAGTCCTCTGTGAGAGGGTTGAGTGTGCTGTTTTTCCTGAAGTTGACAGTTTTGATAAGATGCTGAGAGTGGTTGAAAGAGCATACCATGTATATATGCGCTCTCTCAACTGCAGCAATAAAAACAATGTTGCTGCCATTATGCAGCCTTCCAGTGGGGCAACCCACTATGCTGTCGGGGGGGCACAAGGTAACAAGGCCCATGCCTCCAATAATGGACAGGGCAACAAAAACTGGAACGGTAATAAGAAGAATAAGGATTACAAACAGGGCAACAACTTTCCCCGTAATTGGCCACCTTACAAGCAGATTGCTGAGGAAAACAAAAACCTCAGACTAGCCCTGCAACAGGCTAGAGCTACTGCTAACCCTTATTTTAAAAGCCCCGTGGCTGTAATATTTTCATCATCACAGGCCACATTGGGGGGATACAGGTTTGGTTTATGAGCCTGTGCTGCCAGCTGTTCCAGTACCACCTCCTCTACCCCCAGAGGTTCCAGAACTACAAACCATAGCTGGAGCACCATGTGCAGTCTGCATACCGCTTTTCTCCACTGTGCAGGCATCCCCCACGGTGCCAGCACCACCTGCACTTGCTGCAGGCCCCCTCCACCAGTGCCACCTCAATCATCCCATACTGTGGCTGCAGTAGCAGGCAAAAGTCAGGAATACTCTGGGTTATTCCCAGCACAGACAATAGCAGGCACTTCTGGCAAGAAGGTGCAAGATATTGTAATGTTGATGTTTTTCTTTTTAGAGCTGCACTCCAATCACATGCCCACAAGCTTTCTGAAGTCAAACAGAGTGAAAGATAGCTCTGTCTCCAAGGCCAGACTTACACACTGGTCTCATCTTCTACAGGGTCATGACATCACTGCCCTTCCTACCCAGACTCCAACCTTGTTGGCCCATGGCCTACTATTTACAGGAGAGGCCAATGATTGATCACTCCAACCTCCTGACCTACCTGACCCAGGACCCTTCCTGCCAGCACCTCAGGAAATATAAAATGACCCTACAGTGTGTCATGTTTTTACTGATGGCACAGCCTCACATACTAAAGAGGGTCAGATATCAGGGTTTGGCATTCTCATTGTACATCCTAGTTATGACAGAGTGTGCATTGCTATGAGGTGTACCATAATTTCTGCACAGTATGCTGAACTAGCTGCTGTGGCCTGTACTCTGGAAGTGCTAAAGCAAGGCACTGCAGACACTGTCATCATTACAGACTCTGATCGGGTCTGTTCCTCTCTGACTGAATTTCTACCCTTTTGGGAGAAAAACAACTTTCAGTCCTCTGATGGTACTCCTGTGAAATACAGAGACTTATTTATGTACATCACAATGTTAACCAGACAGTTTAAATATAAATTGTGCTTTCATAATGTTCGAGCACACTGTAAGAGTGAACTGTATTTCCCTTTTAACAACCACACCGACTGTCTGGAGAAAGAAGGTGCTCGAGGAAGGGACATATGGGAAATGAAAACTCCCTCTATCTCAGATACAGCATGCATAGCTGCTGTGAATAAAAAAACAACTCCTTTTGTGCCCTTACATCTAGCATCTGCACAGAAGATGGACCCTCATTTGAGGGCAGTGTTCAGATTCCTTGAGAAAGGGACTGAGGAAGAGCTCCCAACAAACAGCCCCTACAAAAAGGTGAAAGATGACTGTCACCTATCCAGTGATAACAGGCAGATCAAGTTCATGTTATCCAAATTCATTCAGGACAACCCCAAGGACTGGGATTCATGATTGCCTTTACTCCTTATGGCAATAAGGGGGACACCCTCCACAAGTACACAGTGTACCCCATTCGAAGTCATGACCAGACGGTCCATGAGACTACTGGAACACTCACTTCTGGACCTGTGTGCTTCTACTGCTGACAGAGTATCAGTAGATAAATATATCCAGCAACTCAAACAGGATATCCAAAAGGTACATCTGTTTGCTGCACAACATATGGGCAAGGCCCAACAACAGGCCAAAATACAATTTGACAAAACTACATGATGTGGACTGGCAGATTGGGGATCAGGTAATGGTTCTCAGATTTGCACAACCTACTCATGCATTTGAAAACAAGTGGAAGGGGCCCTACTCAACTGTAAACAAGATCAGTCCATCAGTCTACCAAGTCAGATTACCCCAGAGCAAGAAACTCACTGTTAAATGGCTACATGCCAATCAGATGAAGCTGTATAAAGGAGACTGAATTTACTGTTCCTTGCCCCATTGGGCAGAATAGTACTAAACTAACTATATTTTTCTTTTCTCTTTTCTTTTAGGTTTCAGAGAGAGATGGCTTCTTTATGCATATTTTTCTTCTTAGGAATTTTGGTCTTCTTACAAGCCCAACTAGTACATCATAACACAGATAAGATACCAGTGACCCCCAAACCCAGCAAGCTTGTTGAAGCAGAGTACCTCACAAGCCCACGGGATATAAAAGCAACCCACAGAGTCCACATTAATGTCCTAGAAGACACGGTCACCATTCAGGAGGGCAGTGAGGCCCTACTGAATGTTTTGGTTGTCACTTCGGATCAATCCACTCTTGAAATTGAGTGGTATGCAGTTTATAATAAACATCCAATATCAGTAGCCTGCCTTTACAAAGGCACCCTCCAGGGCTGGCCCAATGCCAGGATTTTCCCTGATGGTACCCTATCCATTCAGCAGGTACACCTTACAAATTCTGGAGTGTACAATCTAACAGTTAGGACTGATCCAAATTCCTTTTTAAAATTTGGTGATAACCAGGAATTTTGCCTCCAGAATCATATGGCAACCAGTGCCATTGTCCTAAAGGTTTTACCATATGATGCCCCAGAATTTGTAACATCAGATACTGAGTGTCCAAAACAGGAACCAGGTCCACCCAGAGGTCTGATCACCACTTCCTTACCAGGTGCCCAAATTAATTATGTGCAGTTCATGCACATTGCAGTAGTTTCAATTCTTACCCATTAGAATTTGAAGGAATTCAGTTTATGTTCCACAACAAACATTTCCGTATTTTTCCAAATTATGTTATTAGATATTCTGCCAGCTTATCAGGTATGCAGTAATGACCCCTATACCGGGGCTGATAGCACCACACATAGAGGATTTTCAAAGCCTTACCCTAGTGGTACATCTAAAGCAAAAAATAGTAAACAACTCAAATGCAGTAAGCGTTGTGTTGTAGAAACAGGTTTAGCCTCAGACTTATTTGGTTCCAGTATGTCTATCTGGAATAGAGCTGATATTGCCAGTATTCAAGCACAAATGTCAAAGGTTCATGATAGTATGAAATATAATATCATACCTCCCCTCTTTTGCATGGTGTGGTTGGTCTCGCTCAAGAAGAGTGATTTATACTTTACAATATGAAGGATATTGTGAAGGGATTTGATTTGACAAAGAATAAGATTAGTGAATTAATTTTTGTTAACAATAAAGAAGCAGCAGAGCATCACATAGCCAGGGAAGTCCTTTGCACTGCCTGTGGTTCTTAGGTTTTTACATCCATTAGTAATCTCTTCTGGGATTTGGAATTAGGACATATTCCTGATCTCATACATGATAGACATATGGGACAGTGGTATTGCCCCGAATGTACTTCTACTGCTTGTGTTAACAAATGCTTATCTAACACTATTTCTATTCCCTTGTCTATGGCAAGGAACCTTGGGTATGTCACCACACATACGAGCATTGCTCCATGTTCCAAAACATATTCCTGCACAATCAAGACCGCCATGTTCATAACTTTTACAGTCTTGTTGCTGCAGTTTGATCCTGCAACTTCCATCTTTGAGCATTTGGCGACTATCCATTCTATTGATCATCCTGATGGGAACATCTATCGTGAGAGACTGAAACTACCTCCTTTGTTGGTTTACCATGAGGTCTTGAATGCTTGGTTGGTGCCTAATGTAGATTGTTGTACATGGAAAGGATACCATTTCCTATGCAGATGTAACATCTTCAAACTTGTCAGGCCAATCTGTGGCTACTCGCCAAGCAAGTGAAATTGGGCCTCTGTTTTCAATCTAGCCATGAGCAATTTAAATGGATCTAATATAAAAAAATAGAACTACGTTTAACACTGGAAGACACCTTGGATTTATTCCTGAAACTAATCGTGGCTTGTGGATTGTGGACACTGATATTTCGTGCCCTGTTCAACTATGCAAATGGAAAATGCCATCTTCCAAGGTGGTTTACTCTACTGACGGAGAATACTGTGTGGTGGCTACCTATAAGCAATTTTGGTATGGTTCTAAGTTGTGTGATTTGAACTTTGCTATCCTCTGTTTTTTTTACCTAAACAGTATGTTGTCATAGGACATACTGTCATTACCCCTGTTACCACCCTGGAACCTGACACTATCAGGTCTAGCCCTAGCTTGATGCTCTGAGTTTTTATCAATATTTAATGTTCATATTGACAACTTGAGTTTGTCTCTCCAATTTATTCTCAATAGGACAGATACACACCTCATTTACATCAGTAACAATATTTCTAAAGATCAGTCAGCACTTGATGATGTAATCAGTGATAACATTGCAATGATTTTGGAGAACCCCACTGTCAAGTTTACATTTAAAATGTTCATAGTTATTCAAAGTTTACTAATCCTTTGCCTTATCATTATGGTTTGCTGTCTGAAGAAGACCTTAAAACACCATCATGACCAGTTAAAGTTCCTTTACCAGTTTCATGCCTCGGGCCTGTAAACAAATGGTGCCTAGCCATCTTCTTTTTGTTGTGTTGCCTCTCTTCTACCAAGAAAATAAGGAGAGGATTGTTATGAGATGGGTTATGTGCCCCTATTACCCCACATACACAATACAATGTATTTCTGGTCACTTATACTGTGATACTGCTATTTGCACTAATATGTAGCTGTAGGTACCCAGCGTACAAACATGGATACTAGGATTGTGCTTTGCTGCTAATATATGCTACTATATAGTATGTTTACATCATTGTATATGCTGTTTAACTGTTATGATTTATGTTTTACACGTGTCATGCATGATATACGTTATACCTCATTATAATGCATTTACTTAGGTTATGTTATGTTTATGTATTGTATACACATATATTCTGACCCATATCACTGATAAGAGGGCCTTTATGGATCGTGAGGGATTACTGTATATTCTTATACACTGATATTCTCATCTAATCATATGTAGTTTACTTGATTATCACGCCACATGTATTTCTGTATACTCAGCATTTCCTTTGTCTGTACTTTAGTGCTGACAGATTATTTCCTTTGTCTAAATTCTTACTCATTAGTAATTCTGTTTCCTAAGTAACTGCTCAAGGGAGATGCCTTGTTTACATTCTATACACCAATGCATTATGTTCCTTATATCCGTAACTATGCTGTTATCATTGTAACTATGTTGTTATCACTACTATATAACCTTCTGTAAGCCTGCTCCTCACTGGAGATAATTATACCTTCCTCAAGGACTGGTGAGAAACCAACTCCCTTGTGATTTTCTCTGTCACGTGTTTTGGTGTGAGTATTGTAATAAACTTCCTTTATTACTTTTACTGCTTGTGTGTGTGTGTTTTTGGCTCACACTACTGATGTTCAAGAATCTGATATATATATATGTATACTTGAAGCTGGACTCCAAAGATAACAGGGCTCATGAATATTAAAGAACCAGAGCCCTGATCACTATGAATATTCATGAGGGTCTGTCTGCCTTCAGGGAGGCACTGTTTTGGTGGCTGCCAAAAAAGAGGAACAAAGTGTAAATAAATGAATAATGTAACTGCTCTGCTAAATGTAACAGGGTGCAAATGTTACAAGGGGAAAAGTTTAAACTAAATAAATGTTTAAATCCTGGCTGCACCAGATATGTTGGGACTCAGAGATGACAGCCTGCCTGCTGTAAACAGGGGGTCTAAAATAATATTGACAGCAGTGACAGGCAAATGGACTGAGAAAAATGCTTGTGCTTGGCAGTGACTTTAAGGACACACATTTGGCTATTGAACTGTGGGGCATTTTGGAAAACATATTAATTATTTTGGCTGCAACAGGACTTATTTGGGACTGAGTCAATTCTGCCTAAGGGACTGTGTCTTTAAGCAGCCATTAGAGAGCAGCAACAGCCAATCAGAAAGCTAGGATTTTTAAGCCAGGACTTGTGGGACTTTTGCCAAAGCTCATGGGAAACTACCAAGTGCTTATGGAGAACTACTAGGACCTAAATTCAGGTGCCAAAAAGAGCAAACCAACTGTGCATTGAGGAAGCTTAATGAATAATTAATTTTTCTGATTGACAAGCCTTCTAGCCAACCAGAGTCCAAGCAACCAATAAACTCAGCCAATATGGAGCCTCAGGAGAGCCCCATAAAAGACTGTGTTTCAGCAGATTTTGCAGCTTCAAGCAGGAGTCCTCCTAGGGGGTGGGGACTCAGGCCTCCAGCCATGCAACCGGACCTGGTGATCCAGTGTAAGCCCCTCTGCAAAGAAGGGAGTTTTGTTCTTCTTTGCCAGTAAACAGTATAGTTTAATTTAAAGTAAAGCCTGCTAGCCTCAGGGTTACCAGAAATATGTACTCCAGGGGCTAGCCCATCCCTTCCACATTTAGAAAAAACATGGACCTGCAACTTCAGGTCAAGACAGTGACAAGTGATCTGAATCTGTCTCAGTGGTGAGAGAACTGAAGACTTCAGGATCCTTCGATAATGGCGAACCTTTCTGTGAGGAGCATGAGTGAATAATCTTGCACCCCCAGTGCAAGGGAAAGAGAAAGCTTGATGGGGCTGCCAATGCCCTAGAGATTTGTGAATTGTTTGGAACTGTTCATTGGTCTGTACCCTGCATCTGCTGCATTTAATCATGACCTAGCGTGGGTGGACCTGTATGAGTCAAGTGGCCATAAAATGGGCCAAATCATATAAATGTGTTTAAGTTGCTAAAGTGCCTACAAGACTGGAAGGGGAGTACTCATATCCAGGGCTCATCCCAACTTTGCCTGGCAGGTCAAGTATTTTGTCAGTAATTGGTCAAAACATCCTGTGGAAACTGTGAACCACAGCCATTTGCCACGTTGGGACTGAGACATGGAAATCAGAGTTTGCAAGAACTGCTTTAATTGCTCAGGTTACTCAGGTAAAAGAAATGGTGCTGATAAAGCAATGTTGTTCAGATACAGGATGTAAAGGACCAGGTCACCCTAGCCTTAGGGAGCAAGTACCCAAAGATTTAAGTTAAAAAGGACCATGGTGGCCAGATTGGCCCATGGTTAAACAAGTTACAGTATTAAATGTGCTGAATGTGTTCAGCTAGTAAATGTGCTGAATGTGCTAGCATTGCAAATGTGCTGGATGTTCAAAAAATGGTAATTGTGTTAAAGCAAATATAATCGTCTGGTTACTCTGAAGCATTCAGCCTTCAGAATGCAGACCCCTCCCCTGCACCCCATTAAGAGGCTGTACATAGTTCAAATGCTTAATGTTTTCATGCCAAGCTTTAAATCTTCTTAATTCAGCAGCCAACGTACAGCTGCACTGTCCATCAGGCCTGCAGCTTTAACAGGGACTTTTTGGTTACTGGGTACCCAGATTTAATGTTGGGATTGCAGGATCTCATACCAATGTTGGGGACTGGTACCAGTGTCGGCAAAAGGTAAATGTTTCTATGTCATCTAATTTATGCAGTTTAGCTAGATAGCCAGGGCTCTGGTCATCTTAGATAGTTGGTACAATGGGTGATTGCAATTTGATTTAACAATGCAGTGTATCTACCCAGCTGGAGGATTTCACTAGCACAAATACAAAAACTTCTAATCTGCCTGTAAATGTTGTACATACTATACTGCATAGCCTCTACTTCTTTTTTCCCCCAATCTTAAGCCCTATCCCCCTGTAAATAAATTGTTCATTGTTGGGTTGTTGTTTTTTTCAGATACCTGTGTCACATGCGTATTTTTAGGATCCAGTCTCTAAATGGTAACTGTATTGAAATGTGGGGAAATGTTATCAGGTCATGTTCTTGGGTGGCTTATGGTTAATACGGGTGGAACAGCTTCCCAGGGGGTTGTACCAGGCTCCATACCAAGTACACTTAAAGCTAAACTCTGCATGGTGGTACCGTGCCACCTGTAATATCTAGGAAAGCACCAGTTTTAAAGTAAATCTTGAGAATCCAGGCCCCTCAACCTTGTTCAGGCTTGCAAGGCAGAGATAGTAACTCTAGGGTTAGCAGTCTAGGGGTTACACTAAGAAAGTGAACCATGAGCAACAGCAGCACAGCAGGAGTAGGTGGGGACAACAGCAGGTGCAGACGGGGACTCAGAGAAACAGCAGAGTGATGTGAGCAGAAACAGTTTTTGTTTCTGTGTTGTTTGAATAAAGAAGTCACTTGTAGGGCTTACATTCAGTTTACTGAACTTTTTCAGTGTAAAAATTGTTGACAAATATGCTTACTGAGGGCTTTTGTACTGTTATATTTTCCTCACTATGATGGAGGGAAAAAGGCAGTATTTGAAAATGAGTGTTCTAATGGCACACTTTTGTTTTGTAATGTGGTCCTGCTTTTGAGTACTAGTTTTTACCTGTGTATAGGACAGATTTGCTGCACAGGTAACAAACAATCAAAACACAGGATTTTCTCTCCTCATTTTATAAATGAAAATAATGACATTGTGCAAAGTTATATAAATAGAAATACAATGAGCCTCCACATAGAGGATACTGAAGAAGGTACCTCTTGTCAGGCAGAATCTAGGAGGATTTTGGTTAGTAATATTGAAAGGCAGGCGGAGCAATATGCCAAGACAGAAAATACTGGGCAAACAAAGCCTCAGCAGAACTCCTTTAGATAAGCAGATTTTTCCTGGGTGCTAGGGAACCAGCTCAAAGAAAAAATACAGTATGCTTTAAGTAGAAAGGGTGTTTGGAAAATACACCTAATAGGCAATACATGGTTAGACAGTTATTAAAATCTTCTACGGATTTTGGTCCAGCTGAGCTGTATACTGTAATATATATAGGAGGTGAATCAACTTACGATATCAATTTTAAAACCATTCAGTCATTAGCAACCTTTTGGCAGAAATATGATCAGGTTAAAAAGTCCCCTGTAGTCCCCATTTTTCTCCATCCCATTAACTAAGCCAACAACAAAAAGAATCACTCTGCTTTTTCAAAATGAAAGTGTAAATATCACTGATGTCCTGTACTGGTTAAGGCAGAGATGTGAGGTGCTGGATAGACCAGTACCAATACTAGATAAAAATTGTATTTGGACCAGGGGAAGGGGGTGGAAAGGAAAAATAAAGCTTCAGCAGACTAATACTAGCATTAACCATCTGCCAGATAGCATTTACATTGGTAGAGATTGTGGGGTCTGTTTCTATCCAGGGCAGCCCTGAACATTTTATAAATGTGGAGCCAGAACCCACTTAATCTCAATTTGTGACAAACCAAAGTGTATTCTGTGTTTTAATCATGACAATATTAGCCTGCTGTGTTCTAACCCATTCAAATGTAATTTCTGTGATGAGACCAGTAATTCATCTCAACAGTGCCCACGGGCAGCTTACAATTGTACAGACCGAGAGATGTTCTCAGTCACAGGAAACGATTAATGTAAATCTTGTACTACCTCCCATCCTTCAGACACAGGAATAAACTACAGAAGAACAGGGGTCTATAGTAGAAAGCTCACTGGTAAGGTCAGAAGGGTAATTACCAGTTGAAACAAGGGAAGGCAATAAGACAGCAAACGAGGAAGAGGTGGTACTAATAGTTCCCCTCCACCCCCACCTGATCTCTCCCTGCCTATATCTGAAATGCAGATGTTAGAGAAAACCAAATCCAAGACAGAACTTAAAATCAAAAACAAAAAATTGATCAAACGCTCTCCAATACCTACTAAGACTAGGTACAGTATTTTAGCTAAAAGAAAGCAATGGGGAAATACTGAGGAGGAAGACAGAGACTCTGATGTAACATCTTCCCTTATGGGCTTTTCCTCAGATTCTCAATTGGATATGTCCAAGGCAAAATGTTATCGGGGTAGAACCAGATCCCAGTCTAGAGTGACCTGAGACAACCTTGATATTTTTAATCCATGTGCCGAGGATCACTCATAAACCCACTTATCCTTAACGTGAGTAGCATTAAGTGATATACTATAAAAAGTGACTAACAACTCTAAATATTTTACAAAATATGTCTGGGAATATTATACTTATCCAAGATACAAGGATAAAAACAGTGCACGAGATGTGTCAGGCAAAGCATTGATGGAATCAAGGGTGTTCCTTCTGGTCTCAAAGTGAAGATTCTTGTGACAGAATGGCAATTTTGTTCAAAAGGGATAGATGTGTCTGTATCTTGGTTGGTTGAAATACAACCGGGAAGAGCTTTGATGGTGGATCTTACATGCTTTAATGAAAGATGCCATTTTGTAAACATTTATGCTACTCAAGCTATTGTGAATGGAGTAGTGTTATTTTAAAAAATCCAGCCTTTTCTACGTACAAGTAAAATACAGATTTTTGGAAATAATTTTAATTGTGGCCCATTGTTAGAAGGCAGGGGAGACCAAATCACCGAGCTATACAGTGATTTAGCATATTTGATTGACATGATTAATACTGCAAAGCTGCAAGATGGGCTTAAAACGGTACATGAAATAAAAGCCAAAACATATGTGAAGGGGGTTTTAGCACAAAGAATTGATATTTGTTTTTCTCTCAAAACTGTGAAAATTCATGAGATTTGTACAGTAGCAGTGGAAACTTCAGATCACACGGCTATGTTGCAGTTGTGCACCAAGAACTCAGTCCAAACAACAGAGGCATGGCATGTGGAGACTTAACAACAGCCTGCTACAAAATGACGTACTGCGTATGAAATGGTTATTTCTCATGACTGTCAATACAATGTCCCTATGTATCATGCATTGAGCAGTGGGTAGCATCAAAACAGGATTTTCAGGAGTTTTTTTTGATTAAACATGTTGCAAGACTTTCTCAAGACAAATATTTTCATTACTTACAGTAAAGATCACATTTGCATAAGCTAATTTCTAGAGCATATGAATAAAAGTGTAATCTTATGCAAAAAAAAACTGAAAGATAAAAATGGAAATGTTTAAATTTCAGTATAATCAGGCTGAATCCTTGAAGATGGAACAACAATATGGAACCCACAGGAAAAACAAGATTTGGATCTCTTTAAGGGATGTACTGCTCATATACAGTAGATAGAACTCATATACAAGGTCTTGCAGAATTTGAGCATACATACAGACACAGAGAAAAAGTTTCCAATAGTTCAAAACTATGTACAAAACACATTTGGTAGACCATACGAGACTTACAGTGATGACTTCTTTTTACAAAAGGTAGTGGTTCCCCCTTTATCTGTTTGGATTAAAACAGATATAGTTGGACTTTTTACTAAGGTAGAGGTTTTACATGGCATTAAAGCACCGCCAGGTAATTCAGCTCCTGGGGAAGATGGACTTGCAGCAGAATTCTATAATAGTATATGTAAGTATTCTCCTTTTTTTTTTTTTTTTTTTATAAAATTCTGTTGTAAGTCCACCTTCCCCAGGAGCTGCCTTACCTGGCAATGCTTTAATGTCATGTAACACCTCCTCCTTAGTTATTAAACGTTATATTACTTGTAGACATGTTAAATAACATGTTACAGTCAGGATCTGCACCTAAAGAGATGGACCAATTAGTTTACTAAACACAGGTGTCAAAATTCTGGCTCTTTTACTGACACATACAGTAGATAAGTTGCAGCAGCAGAGGTTTTCATTTCATATTATCAGACTTGTGCCATACCACGGAGATCCATTTTTGACAATCTTATTTTACTTAGGGAAATATTTGCTAAAGGTCAAGATGTAAACTTTTCTGTTTTTCTGTCATCATTAGACCCAGAGGAAGCGTATTACAGAGTTTGTCATGCATACATTTTCAAAGTAGTAGAATATCATAGACTACCTGATAAATTCATAAATCGGATAACATTTAACGATAATGTGTGCATCATGCCATCTTTTAATGGGTGGTATGGAAAATGTATCCAGGCATGTAAAGGGGGTGAGACAGGGAAGTCTGCTGAACCCACTTCTGTATATCTTTACACTAAACCCTTTAATTAGGTGCATCCATGATTGACTGAGCATTTATGGTATTAGTGTATCTCCACAGGGACCGGAGGTTAAAATTTTAGCTTATGCAGATGATGTATGTTTATGCTTTAAAGATAGTTCATCTTCAGTATATTTTACAGAGTTGATAAATTATTTTGAAAATATATCTGGGGCCAAATTAAATTTAGGAAAAAGCTGAGGAATAGGTCTAGTTATAATGGACACATTACCTACTCATACTGCTCAAATTGCAAATGACAACGCCTTGTCCACAAGGATAAGGATCTATCTTCTTAAAACTCATTTTGCCTATTTTTTTGGCATTTAGCTCATACTGTATTTTTCTACCACTCTTAGAATTGGATTTTAAATTATACAGTCTTTTTTTAAGGACTGTGGGCAAGTAGACTAAACCCAATTGAAAAGGAACATACACACCCTAATTATAACAGAGGAGCAATATGAATGGTAAATCCTATTGCCTTTTTTCACACACTATTTGTGGTTTGGAATGTCAGACCAGTTTTACTAAGAAACTCTAAACTGTGGGTTCCATGTATTTCTGATTGGTGGTTTCTTTTGCAAGACAAATGGAGCAGAGGATGCTTATGAATCTCATAAACTCAGTCTGGCCTGGATCATCTTTGGTTAAAATTAGACAATGATAATAATATTACCTGCACATATTAAAACATAGACAAGGAAACAAGTCTATGATCAAGTTATAAGACAGAAATTTTTGCCTACACTTAAACTTCCTCTGTGTCCAGCAGGATATGAAAATACTGTTTTTCTTCAATTAACGGATAAAAGAATACAGCCATCTACTGTATGTGGGATAGTACATGGTTATCCTGTCATGAAAAACTGGGCATTAAAGACTCCCTTAAACATAAACAGTAGAGGAGTGCGTTTGTCCTAGACCAACCTGTGATGCTCGATTAGAAACACAAGAATATTTCTTCTTGTATTGTCCATCAGCAGTGGCTTTTAGGAATGTTTTACTGAGAGTTTGGAATTATAGATCAATACCTCTTGTGACATATTGGGCTAGTATTCATCCAGAATGTAAAATTATGATACAAGCCCTTTATGATTAATATTCATAGCACATAGATATTGCCTGTGGCAGGCAAGGCATGCATATACATTGCAACAAATGTCATTTAGTGCTGAAGATATAGTGGCTAATGCAATGTATACTTTTTTCTAGATGTCATTTTTATGTTTTTTTCCTGTTTTCACCCCAGACCCAGGACCCCTGCAGACACGTACACATTCATGCACATGCGTGGAGGCACACATGCACACCGAGTACTGGCTCAGCCACTTCTGCCCCACCTCTGGTATTCATCACTGCCCCTCTCGCCTATGCTTCCTACTGGACCTCCACATGGTAGGAACAGAACTACAGGGGGAGCCCATGGCAGCTCAATCCCACTCTGACACTCCCCCCCCATGCCAGCTCTCCAGTGACCCAAGGTCATTCCCGAACCTGGGTCACCGGCGTAATGTGAGGTAAGGCATCCAGCACTTCAGCCCTCAGCACCACCAGGCCGGCAATGCAATGTATACCTTAAAGAAAATTTGTCACACAGAATTCAAAATCTAAAACACAGTTAAGGCACTTTTGGGGCTACTGTACATGGATTTCTGATTTTGGGTAAAATATCAAAAAGTATTATAAAATTTAGATGGTTCTATAAAAGTTATGTGGTCCTGAGTGTCATAGTTTACTCTATTTCTTGTATTTGTTTTGCTCAGGGGTTCTGTTTCTTTTTGTTTTTGTTTGCTCTGTTTGTTAATTTTTGTATTCTTTTGATAAATATGTGATTTTCTGAAGATTCTGTATGTTATCTTCTTTTGATAAAATTCCCCTACTCTTCAACATGGGTTGCTGTCTGCTTCCTGTCAGAAAGAGTGGTGGTGGCTGGAGTGAACAGCGGCATGGCTGCCCTGATGCAGGAGAATGCTTCCCTCCCCACCTGGAGTACTGAGGAAGTGCAAGGTGCTGGATGCATGGTGAAGCCATCATAGCCTGCTTCCTCAACTGTACAGCTACTTTCTGTTGGTCATGGTGGCCAGAGAGCCAAAGTAGTTGTAACCAGAGTGTGGATTACTAAATTAATATGTGGAGTTTCAGCTGAGCATTCCCGGGAGGAAGCATAGCAGAGGAAGCATAGCAGAGGAAGAGGAATGGATGAAGATCCTGAGAGACTGTCACTTGAATGAGAAGCTACAAGAAAAAGTGGTCTTTCTACTGTCCTGAGCTCTGTTTCTGTGCCCAACCTAGAAGCTGCAAGCCTGATGATGTCTGCCTTCCCAGCTGGAACAATTGAAAAATGGCCTGTGCTTTGCATGATGTTGACAGTAAAGGAGTTGCTGTCAGTTTTCCCTGCTGTTTGTCAGACACTAGCAGTGACCCCACTAAACCTGAATCAAAAGACGCTGCCAGCTGTTTTCCTGACAGCAGCTGCTGGCCCACTCTGCACACACCAGGAAATGCTGCCTGGACTGTATTCAGTTTTTCTTCGCTGAAGCCAGTGAATATGGTGAGAACCTCAGAAAATGAGCAGCAACCTCAGAACAACCATAAGACTCCTACTGCAACAGAGCACACCGTGCAACAAATCATGACTGCTCCTCCAGTTGAAAAGAGTTACTGCAACTTGCAACAGCGCTAAGCCAAGCACTGAGGGGCAACTCCCTGAGACTGTAGCAGTGAAACTGTTTAATATGGACAACACACCACCAAGACGACCGGGCAGCTCTAAAGTGAGCAAAATACCACAACAGCATTTTCAGCAGTCCCTTGCTTCCAGCTCTGTCTCACTCACTGTGAAAGAGGCTTTGCACATGGCTTCGTGGCAAAGGTAGGAGCCATAGGAACTGTGGTGCTCCCCAGGACCAGTATGAGCCTTGGACTTTTGGAAAGACATGATGGCTGCAACAGAATCCCCCTGTGGCACCCCTGTGCACAGGACACAGAGACAGGAAGAAACAGCTGCAACAAAGGATTATATGGTGAGGCCCTCCTCAAAGCAGACTTAGGCAAGTGACTTTTCTTATAGTTTACCTTCTACTTAATCCCCAATTAAAATGAGTTAAAGATGTGGTGAGCTTGATAGAGGGTGAGCCTTAGTTTAATATCAGACACATCCCCCCACCCCTTGAGCCAGGATCTGAGTGACAGACTGGAAGTGGTAGGGATATGCAGAGAGCATGAACACAGACCCTAGTCCACATAATAGGACTGAAAAGTGAACAGAGGAAATTAGGAAAATCAAATACACTTTCAGCCAGAGGGAAGACAGAAGGGAGATTCATCACACAAGAATAACATTTGAACATGTCATACCATAGTAGAACCGGTAAAATGAAGGAACATGGTCCGGATTAAGTATAGCGAGGATGGATGACCCCCCCCCCGACTCGGGAGGCAGTATAGCTCAGTGGTTTAAGGCTCAGAGCTGCAAATCTGGTGACATCCAGCAGACCAGACCTGGGTTTGAATCCCACAGCTTCCACTTGCATACTGTGTGACCCTGAGCAAGTCACTTAACTTCCCTGTGCTCCCAGATCGCACCTGTAAAAAAGCTTTCAGCTTAGTGTGCTACTCCTGGTTAAATAACTAAAAAAAAAAAAAAAACACAGAAGGAGACCTTGGTCCCACAAGACTTAGTACACGTACAGGTGAAACAGAAGATTTGATCCATGAACCTTTCAGGAGCCCCCATAAAGGGAACCTAGAGATGACGGTGAAAGCAGAAGAACATTTGCAAGGTATTTTCATACCACAGTTGAACTGGTAAAATGAAGGAACATGGTCCGGATTAAGTATAGCGAGGATGGATAACCCCCCCCCCGACTAGGTTTTTGTGGATAGAGAACTTTTAAAAAGTAGTTTGGGATTCCTGGCTACTGAGATGTATGCCCTTATACATAAGGCAGGTGGTTCCATGTTTGATGTTCGTTTTAACACTGCATGTGGGCAGGAAAGATTTTGGCTAAAGTATCATGAAATAAAATGTGTTTCATTATAGTCCACCTTTATTGTCATTCACCTCACCAAGCCTGCCTTTAAAACACTATAACTGTATTTTTCAGAAATGAAGGGATTTGTATATCGAACATTTTATTCTGGTTGAAGACAAGATGCATGATCTTGGGTCACCCTGACCCTAATTTGGACTCAGAACATATCTGGAAGTGGGGGTAACATATGAAAGTGCTGTTACTACAATCTGACTCTAGGCTTAAGCATATCCCAAGCTACTTTTATCTAGGGAGGGGTAGGGGTTTTATTTATTACACTGGGCAGCCTAAGTTTTGCTTACAATGTGGATCTGGTTCCCATCTCAATAGCTGCATGATATCAGCTAAAATGCTCCTTATGCTATGGTATCAGCCATATGATTATGCGCTGTAAAAACCCCATTTGCTGCAACCTGTGCAATGAAAAATGACATGCCTACAAATATTGTCCTTGGGCATCTCATAACAGAAATTACCTGATGGAATGAGCAGAACAGGAGTACTATGTTAATGTTGCACAAAAACAGCAACAGAGGGCAGCAAAATCTGAACCCAGAATGGTGGGTTCTTTTCTGTCTAAACCTTCTTCTACTTATCAAAAACCAGTGGAGAAAGTTAGAGAACAAAGCATGGTGGTTCCTACTTCAAACGGTGCTCTAGTATATGCATACCTCTCAACCTTTTGTCCCCCAAATGTGGAACATTGCCTCTCAAAATGTGGAACAAATAAGCAAAATGTGGACCACTTAATCAGATCTTTACTTGAGAAGCTCAGAACACTGTTAAAATGTTTGCATTTATGTTCAGAAAGTCTGTTACTAATTGAATAATATATTTTTGCATCATTTACTATAGATTTTTGCTTTAAAATGTTGATACTGAATGTGGAACAAGTCCTCACAATGTGGAACAGGGAGCTTTTGTGAAGTAAAATGAGGACTGTTCCTTGTAATGTGGTACAGTTGAGAGGTATGAGTATATGGACTGGTCCAGCAGAACCTCTGCAAACCTCAGATCTTCTATAGGCCTCTTTGCAGATGGCACTTAGGTCTGCAACAGGGTAGATACTCCAGGAGGGGTGGAAAGAATGAGGGACATAGGGAAACTAGAGGAATGGTCATGAGTGTGGCAGCTAAGATTCAATGCAAAGAAGTGCAAAATCATGCATTTGGGGCACAGGAACCCAGGGGAGGCTTACACGATGGGGGAGAGATATTAATGGCCATCAAACAGGAAAGGGATCTGGGAATAATCATATCAGATAACCTAAAGGTGGCCAAACAATGTGCTAAGGCTCTGGGGAGAGCCAGAGGGGCACTGGGGTGCACAGGAAGAAGTGTCACTAGCAGAAGAAAGAAGTGTGATGCCACTGTACAAATCTTTGGTGAGATCTCATTTGGAGTACTGTGTCCAGTTCTGGAGCCTGCATCTCCATAAGGACATAGACAGGGTAGAGGCAATTCAGAGAAGGGCAACAAAAATGGTATAGGGCCTGCACCATTTGTCGTGTGAGGAAAGGCTGGAGGACCTCAATATGTATACCCTGGAAGGGGGGGGATATGATAGAGACCTTCAAATATCCCAAGGGCATAAATAATGTACAGGAGGGCAGCATCTTTCAGAAAAAGAGATGTTGTAGGAGAAGAGGTCATGACATGAGGCTGGAAGGGTGTAGATTAAGGGGTAACATGAGGAAGTATTTCTTCATGGAAAGAGTGGTGGGTGCATGGAACAGCCTCCCAG
Organism: Neoceratodus forsteri; assembly: GCA_016271365.2. Taxonomy (NCBI): domain Eukaryota; kingdom Metazoa; phylum Chordata; order Ceratodontiformes; family Ceratodontidae; genus Neoceratodus; species Neoceratodus forsteri. The sequence continues at coordinate 1,463,653,586 of CM057449.1, forward strand.
TGGATGTGAGGGGGCAAATGTGGTAGGGGAATTTAAGAAATGAATGGAATAGGCATAAGGGAACCCTAGCAATAGGAAAGAGAATAAAATCAGAGATCAAGTAGGGTCTGCAGTTTTTGCAGCAGGTAGAGAAATGGGTAGACTGGGTGGGCCTAGCGATCCTTATCTGTCATCAGTTTTTATGTTTCTATGTTTCTAGGCCCCAACAGAAAAGACATCTACCCACACTGGAGAATATGTGCCAATCCCTAGTATATCTACTCTTCCACAGGAAGTTATGGAACTCAGTGAGCAATCTCCTAAACAGGAAATACTTCCTCCACTACACCTGTGATAGAATAGTTTCAAATGGTCATGAGAAGGAGAAGCAGCAGTGGGCAGCAAAAAGCCAAATTCCTAAGGACTGAAATGGTCCCACTGCAGAATTGTTATGTGGGTTTTGCCACTCAGAAAGCCTGGGGGGACACTGATGATGATTCTGATGTCTCATCTGTGACCTCCTCATAGCCTGATCCTTCAGCTGGTAACAAAGAGGTATCTACAGACTCTCGTTACTCAAGAAGGAGGAACACAAGGTAGAGAAGAGATGGTAGGCCTAAAAAATGAAAATGTTTGGCACTCCATTTTCTCTTTTTTTCCCTCTGCCTTATGTCTAACTTTACCGTTAATTGCATTTCTCTCAATATGAATAACATAAAAAAATCTGCAAAGGAGAACAACTAACTTTTTCATCTTGAGGGAGCTACAGATAACATTTTTTTTATTCAGGACACGAAGTTATACATGACTTGAGTATTTCATACAGGCCTCTAAAGAATGCAGGATCCTTTTTCAGTCTTTAGGGGAGAACCCTTGCTTGGGCATAGGCTTTTTATTTAAATCTATGAATTTACAAGTGACAAACTTACTAGATTTAGTACCAGCAAGGGTATAACCACAGATACACAAAAACTGAGATTTCTAAATATGTATGCCCCACAGACTAAGTTTGCCAGACTGGACATATTGAAACAGGTCCAACCTTACCTCTGTATGGTTGGGCAGTTATCATAGGAGAGGATTTTAATTGCATCATATCCTTTTATCATAAAGGTAGGAAAATGGAGAAATTACACAATGACTCCAATTTTCTGACCATCATGTAGAAAACTGTTACACCTAAAGATGTCTTAGCTAAAACCAATAGGTCTCCAGACCATACTTTTCATAAGAGTAATCTATCATTCCGCATTGACTGTTTGTCTCTGACTGGTTACCTTCTGATGGGCAAATCATAATACCAGTGGTAACCACACACTACTGCCTTGTTGGAGATAGGGCCACCAGTTTATACACCCGAGAGTGTAGGTATCAGGAGGTTAAATACCTGTTTACTAAATGATGCAGAACTGTTGCAGACTTTTAAATCTCTTCTTCAGCTAGACAGTCAGTTGTAGAGATGTATGGCTTACATGACCTGGTGGCTGGACACTAAGCAAGATTTGAAATCCTTCTGTCAAAAACAAGCTAAGCAGGTGAGTAATGTAAATTATTTTAAATATTTGGATTAATGTAAGCAACTGCAAAAATTAATGTCTCTGTCTTAAGAGATTGGGGATAATTACGGTAGCCAAGTGGATAACCAAGGGAAGTTAAAAAAGGACAGCAATTCCTAACATGGGATGTTTTTTACAGTACACTCAAAACCTGCTTGGTTTTCAGCCAACAGGTTTACATGATCCAGAATCTTTTTGTTCTGGCTTAAAACTTCTGCTGCAGACATGGATGTTTTGCAGGTGCCGATGACAAAGGCAGAGGTCTTAAGCACATAGAGGTGATGCCAGGTCCAGACACGTTACCAGGTGAAATATATAAAGTTTTAGTTGATGTGCTGGTGGAGAAATTAGTATGGGCAGTTATATTTTGGAACAAAATGGCTTACCACAAGAAATATCAGAAGGCTTAATTATTTTTTTTACACAACAGAGGAGCTAAACCTGATCTGAAAACTTGGCATCCTATTAGCTTTCTCAATACTGGTTGGAATATTTTAATTACAATTCTATGGAACATAATTGGCAGACTCAGCAAAAACGTTCATTACCACCTAACAAACTTGTGCTGTACCTGGTCACCTGACATAAGAGAATCTATTATTATTGAGAGAATTGGCAGAATGTGGACATAGCAAACAGATGCAGAACTTTATTCTGATGCTTGGTCAGGAGAAGGCTTTTGACAATGTGTCACATGAGTATTTATTGTTCATTCTGAGGGAATATTGTATCCCAGAATCATTTATTTTATTTTTATTTATTTAGTGCTAAGATTACAAATACCTATCAACCATCGGTTCATTTACAAAGGCTCCGCATCAACATGATAAGTATAAACAAACATAGGGACCAAATAAAAGAGAAATCCATACAGTTAATAACTGATCACATAAAACACTGACAGCAACAATTACACATACAGTTGGTTCAGGTTGCACGTAATGGGTACAGAAAACATCGAGAAAATTGGCATTATATGTAAAAAACAGTAGATACAATAGGTCCAAGTAACATACAGTCATTCAGTACAGGTAGCATTGTCCTAAATTACAGGGAGAACATAATCAAGAAGATGTACAACAAGGTGGGAGGAGGGGAACAGGGGTTTGATGAACACCATGAAAGATGTGCAGTGTAGAGGGAGAACAAGAAGGAGGAAATGCTGCCAAGATTGTGGCATTGTCATGAAGTGCTAAGCAACAGAAGTGCTGTGGCAATGAGGGGGAGAAAGGGGAAAGGGGAAGGAGTGCAGGAGAGGACCAAGGATGACACAGTGAGGGTAAGTGGGTGATATGTTGCAGGGAGGGGAGGTATGGAGGGAGAAGAGGAGGGAAGAGGAGGGAAGAGGAGGGAGCGGAGGAGTGAGGCAAATGGAGGAGGGAATTCAGGGAAATGAAAAGTGTTTGGGCCAAGGGTAATGCGGAGATGGTAAGCAGTAGGGAGGAAGGGTGAGAGAGGAGAGGGATAGGAGTGGAGGACCAGGTGGTTAGAAGAGGGAGGAGGGAAAAGGTGGGCAAGAGGGGGAGAGTGAACCAGTGGGCAGCACTGGCCTGAAGTGGATTACAATGTTGTAGTCTTCAGCTACTTTAATGCCCATTGTGAACGGGTCTTAGGACACAAGGTTACAATACAAAAAGGGGTGAGGCAAGGTTGCCCACTCAGTCCCATACTCTGTGTCATGTGTCTTGATCTTATCTTAATGAAGTTGGACCAAGATGCAGCTGTTGAGAGTAATGCGGGAACAGAAGGTCACATGTTCCTGTTTACGTCGGCTTATGCAAATGATTTATGTGTTTTGGTGCAGGATATACAGTCAATGGAATCAGCATTAAGATGCCTGCAGGAATTTTCACTGGTTTCTTGGTCAAAAATTAATTTAGATAAAAGTATGGGTATACAGCTCAGGGAAGAGGTAGGCCCACACCCAGAGAACATAAGTGGAATATGGCTTTCCAGGGATCCGGTGAAAATACTGCTGATCACATTTATGTGCAAGACTTGGCACAATGAAATTGGCAGGAAAAAATGGAAACAGCAGAACAAAAGATAAATAAGTGGAAGGCTTGGCCCATGACTAAAAGGAAACAGGGGTACATGTTAAAGACTGTTATAGTCCACATCTTTTTAGATGCAAGTTATATTTCTAGGGACGTGGATATGTTGTTCATCCACACTGTCTGGCAGGTTCTTTGCCGCTTTAATTCTTGCTGGAAGGTTTTCAAGCTGGCTCCTCCCACCCACCCGGATGGTAAAACCCTTGGCTCCGCCCCATGACGCCAGATCTTCCTTACCGCTTGGAAGCTTAGGTTCCCTCCTTAGCGCTCTGCATTTTAGGCCTGGATCCAAACTTTTCAGGTTTTCTGAAAATTATTTTAAAGTTTTCAAGACTACGGTCTTCATCTTCCCTCATGGCTGCGAAGGACAAATCCACTCCCGGCTTCTGTCGGTGTCCTTGCGGGCAGAAGATGTCCTGGACCGATCCGCACGCCACATGCTTTTACTGCCTGAGCTTTGCTCACAATCCGCAGGCCTGTGATCTGTGCAAGTCTTTCTCGGCTACGGTCTTAGAGGACCGTGCTGCCAGACTACAACTTTGCGCCCCAAAATGGTACCCGCCGGTGAAGTCAAAGGAGGCCCATTGGGTGGTGTCCGTGGCTGCGGGCTCCAGGGAGCAGATGGAGCAGTTGATCACCTTCAAGGAGGAGGAGGTGGCCCAGGCCGCTTCATCTTCCTCCTCAGCTGTGGCATTTATCCCTCTCCCCTTGGGCTCCTCCTACACTGCTTCCTTTAAGGAGCTTTGCCAGTCTCTCTCCACCAAGGGAGAAGGACCATGGGGACATACCAGTTGGTCGAAGAAAAAAGAACCAAAAGATAAGTCCCACTGTTGAGGTTCATGGGAGCAGGAGAGATCCCCTTCACAGGACTGTCGGCTCTCAACTTCAGTCGAGATTGCGGCTAAGGCTGCTGGCTTCACGGTGTCCCCGTCAGGTCAACCGGCCGAGACATCCGTTGACGCGGTCGAGATTTTTCTTGACCCGTTGGACGGTTTATCGACTGGAGAAGCTGACAACCCTTCTTCACCGGTTCCCCTGATGGTAACCAAGGACTTATCCATGCCTCCTGTGCCAAAGTCCCCAGTAAAGGACCCTGAACCAGGGGATGAGTGGGTTTCCCTTTCCCCCTCTTTGACCCACCCTCGGCAACCCTGAAGGTCTCGGTCTTGGTCCTCTTCCAGGTCAAGTAGGTCCCGCCGACATCGGCAGTCTCAGTCTCGGCACCATGGAAAGCGGCATCGCCGCTCGTCCTCTTCGGAGAATAGGCTCTGACGTAAGTTACGCCGGCGCTACAAGGACATGATGTGGCAGCAACTTTTGTTGACTGGTACCAAGCCGACTCTGTCACCTTCTCTGGCAATTAAGTGGCTGTCACTGGAGTGACCAACGCAACCCCTTGTGGTTATCAAGGAGCTGACCCCGGCGCCGGTTGTTTGGCTGAAACTGGCTGCTCCACCCATTGTGGTGGAACCACCGCCTCCTCAACCGAAGACTGGGGCCCTGGCCAAGGATTCTCGGTCGGGTCAGGGCTTGCCCCACAGGTTGTCGGTCACCCTCACTCCTGATTGACCTCAGCAGGTGGAGGGTGGCTAAGGTGCTTGGCAGCTGTTTGCAGACTCCTCAGATTCTGACGATGACTCCTCCATGTATTCCAGTCCCATTGACCTGGAATCTGCAGGGGGTCAGTCGGTGGATGACAGCCCATCCTCGTTCTTGGGTATACTTCAACTCATCTCAGAGTCTACTGGGATGCAGCTCGAACCCATTCAGAAATGGGCCAGGTATCCCCTCAAGGAGATACAGGACTGAAGAGATTCCCCTATGGAGGCCTTCCCTGTGGCCGAAGCCACTGTTGACCCGGCCCTGGAGTTGTGGCAGTGGCCTGCATCTTGTCCTGTGCCTTCGGCCAGGATGGCTCGTAAGTACATGGTCCCACCAGTTCACTCTCCGGTTTCTCGGAGTACCCCTCTGCAGAGGGGCTGGTGACCGACAGTGTTTTCCGGTGTTCCGGGAATGCTAGGGACATGGACAAACTGCCCAATAAAGAATCCAAAAAGCTGGATTACCCGGGGCAGAAGGTTTACACTGCTTCCTCCCTAGGCCTTTGACAGGCTAGCTCGGCTGTACTGATGGCCCATTTCTCACATGCCCATATGGGTTTCCTGGATGAGGTCATTCCTCATCTCCCAGCTGACCTTCAGACTATGGTCAAGCAGGTGTGGGATCAGGGAAGGGCAGTGGCTAAACAACAGCTCCAAACTTCTTTGGACATTGGTGACTCTTGTGCCCGGTCAGTAGCGGATGCAGTAGCCATGCGCCACAGAGCTTGGCTGCGGATCTCCACCTTCACGGTGGACACCCAGCACAAGCTGACAGACATTCCCTTCCTGGGCACTGACTTCTTCAGGTCAGGGGTGGAAGGCCATCTCCAGAGGATCGAGAAGTCCAATGCCACCTTGGACTCAGTCACGTCTGCCCAGAAGGACAAAGGCCACCAGCTGCAGTGTAAGCCCTTTTGCCCTTCCACTCCTGTGGCTTGTCCAGCCCAGCAACACCAGCAACAGGGCCAGCAGGCTCACACCTAGCGCCCTAAGGCCAAGTCTGCTGCTTCCTCCAGTAGGAAGCCTGATGGGAAGGGTCCAGGAGGCCCCTCGGCCAGCCCTTCCTCCAAGCCTGCCCATAGACGGGTTGACGGGTGTCGCCCCCAGTCTCGTCACTCCTCTCCGGGTTCCCCCATGGGGATGGCTCCACCACTTCCTTTCCATCTGGGTCTCTATCACCATGGACCGCTGGGTGCTAGAAATGGTCGGCAGGTGTCTGCCTCTGGAGTTCCGAGCAGTTCCCTCCCTATTGAGCCGTCGCCCCACAGGGGGCAACAGGTTCTGTAGCCTCTCTGTCGGCTCATCAAGCCAACATTGCCCTGCTCCTCCAGAAGGAGGTGATCAGCGAGGTGGCGGACCCTCCTCCAGACCCAGGGTTTGTGTCCAGGTACTTCCTGGTCCCAAAACGGATGGGGGCTGGTGCCCCATTCTCAACCTGCATGACCTGAACAAGTTCCTAAGGCCATGCACCTTCAGGATGGTTACTTTGGCTCAGATCATTCCATCCTTGGAACTAGGCATGTGGTTCTGCTCTCTGGATCTCCAGGATGCGTTCTTTCATGTCCCAATCCGGCCGTCTCATCAGCGATTCCTCCGCTTCAGAGCAGAAGGATCTCTTTACGAGTTCCAGGCCATGCCCTTCAGCCTCTCTCCAGCTCCCAGGGTCTTCACCAAATCCATGGCAGTGGTGACAGCATTCCTGCGGTGCCGAGGGTTCTGGGTGTACCCTTACCTGGATGACTGGCTGATTGCAGCCCCCTCCAGGTTGGAGGTGGAGTGGTCCAGGGATCTGGCCCCTCCAGGTCTGCTCTCAGATTGGCCTCCTCATCAACGAGGCCAAATCAGAACTCATGCCATTGCAGGTGATTCAGTTCATCGGGGCAGAGCTCGACTCCCTTCAAGCCAGAGTTCGGCTCCTGGCGGACAGGGCCGAGGTCCTTTCCTCCTTTGCCCAATCATTTCTGGTTGGGCAATTGCACCCTGCCCAGGACTTCCTGTGCCTTCTGGGCCTCATGGCGACCTGCACCAGCATGGTCCATTGGGCCAACCCATGGTCTGAGTGCTCTATTACCAGCTAGTTGGCGAAATAACAAAAACTAAGAGGATCCCCTTCTTTACATGAAGTTTAAAGTAAGTAGAGCCAGTGGCCATGTAATTGTTTAAATACTAAAATGTACCATGTTTGGGGGGGGTGGTTGTGCACTGGTATTCTGTTTTTAACTGTTGTTTTTACCACAACCCAGTAGCACCCCCTAGCAGAAATGTGAATTACATTTGTGGGCAATGCAGAGCTGAGCATGTTGATTTGGGAAAGGTGTGGCACCCCTTACAACATGCTCCCTTCCACCACCCAACTGTAAATGTTCCTGGGTGGAAGTACCTCATTTAAGGAGCCAATTAGGCCATGTATTGTAGGCCATTTCAGGCAGCACTCTATATTTGTGAGTAGCCACTGCAGGCATTTCAGAGCTATTAAGCTAGTGTAGGGACTACACCAAAAGGGTCCCACCGTGACAGGGTGGTGTAGTTTGCTCACTTTGGAATTCCAATCTGAAAACTAAGAGGACCCCCTTCTTTACATGAAGTTTAAAGTAAGCAGAGCCAGTGGCCATGTAATTGTTTAAATACTAAAATGTACCATGTTTGGGGGGGTGGTTGTGCAATGGTATTCTGTTTTTAACTTGTCCATTGGGCCCACTGGCATATGCGCCCCTTGCAATGGGGCCTGGCCAGCCAGAGCTCACAACACTCCAGTCCTTTGGACCAGCCGGTGACAGTGACCCAGGAGATGTGGGATGGCCTGCAATGGTGGCTCGTCCCAGCTCATCTGCAGGAGGGTATCCCATTTGTCCACCCTGAGCCAATGGTCACATTAATGACCGACATCTCTCTGATGGGTTGGGGTGCCCATCTGGGGGATCTCCAGGCCCATGGCCTCTGGTCCCCTCATGAGTCTCGATGCCACATCGACCTGCTGGAGTTTCAAGTGGTTTGACTAGCCCTCACCACCTTCGCTCCATTTGTACGGGGTCAGGTGGTTCAGGTCCAGATGGACAGCACCACGACCATGTACTACCTTGACCGTCAGGGCAGGACGCACTCCTTGCCTCTGTGCAAGGAGGATCTCTGCATCTAGCCTCTCATGATCAGCCTGGAGGCAGATCTCCTAGCCTTCCATGTGGCAGGAGCCTCCAACAGTTTGGCCGATGCCCTCAGCCGGATAGGTGCTGCATCTCACGAGTGGTCCCTCCTGCTGGAGGTAGTGCAAGACCTATTCTCCCATTGGGGCACCCCTCAGGTGGACCTGTTTGTCTCCAGGGAGAATGCGAAGCTGAGGCTGTTTCACGCCCGCCCCCCTCAGCAGGGCTCGCTGCAGGGGGATGCCTTCTCGAGGCCGTGGACCCCGCGCCTCTTTTACACCTTCCCTCCATTTCCCTTGATCCACAAGGTGCTCCTCAAGGTGAGGAGGGACAAGGCGCAAGTGATCCTGGTAGCCCCAGACTGGCCTCGCCAGTTCTGGTACCCAGATCTCCTCAGCCTCAGCTCCAGGTTCCTGAGGCGGCTTCCAGCCCGCCCAGACCTGATCTCAGTCAACAAGGAGAAGGTTCTCCATCTGGACCTTCAATTCCTGAACCTAATGGCCTGGTTCCTGAGTGGCTAGAGTTCCAGGCATTGGGTCTTTCCAACGAGGTCCTCAACGTCATTGAGGCATCCCGTAAGGAGTCGACCAGAAAATGCTATGCCTTCAAATGGAAGAGATTCTCCATTTGGTGTCAGGACAAGGGGTTGGACCCCTCTTCCTGTCCCTTGGCTAGTATTTTGGACTACCTGTGGTTCCTTTCTCAGCTAGGGCTTCAGTCGATGACCCTCAAGGTGCACCTGGCAGCCATCTCTGCTTATCAGGCATGGGCCGGCAAGCAGTCGGTGGTGCAGGAGAAGGTGGTCGGGTGCTCTTTCAAAGGCCTTGATCACATATCCCCTCCGGTGCGAAAACCTCCACCTCCATGGGATCTACTGCTGGTATTGGCTTAGCTCATGGGCAAGCCATTTGAACTGATGCACAGGTGTGATGTCTCCCACCTGTTGTGGAAGACCGCCTTCTTGGTGGCTATAATGTCAGCCAGAAGGATGGGAGAGCTCCAGGCACTTTCCATTGAGTCTCCTTATCTGGTCTTCCACAGGGCCAAGGTTGTCCTTCGCCCCCACCCGAAATTCCTTCCAAAGGTGGTGTCAGAGTTTCACCTTAACCAGGTGTTGACTCTGCCGGTGTTCTACCCCAATCACACATCGGAGGCCGAATATAGGCTCCATACTTTGGACCCTAGAAGAGCGCTCGCTTATCATAAGGAGCGAATGGCTGAAGTTCGGGGAGAGGTTCGCCAGCTTTTTGTCACCTATGCTGAAGCCACACCTGGCAGACCTGCAGCCAAGTGGACGATAAGCAGGTGGGTCACCTCCTGCATAGATCTGTGCTATAGGTTGGTGGGCATGGAGCCTCCCAAAGGGATAAGAGCTCATTCTACCCGCCATACCACTGCTTCAGTGGCTGCTTCTAGGGACGCCCCTATCCAGAAAATCTGCAGGGCTGCTACCTGGAAGTCGGCACACACCTTTATTTCCCATTACCACATTGACCTAGAGTCACGCTGGGATGCTGGTTTTGGGACCTCGGTTCTCCAGTCCTTATTCCCTAAGTAGGGGGGTGCGCTCCTTGCCTCCCTTCTCCTGGAAAACTGCTAGGAGTCTGCCAGACAGTGTGGATTGAATAACATATCTGCATCCCTAGAAATACAGGTTACTCACCTGTAACAGGAGTTCTAGGAGTGGTATATGTTGTTCATCCACACGACCCACCCGACCTCCCCAGCTTCGACGCGCAGCCTGGCTTCCAGTGAGCTAAATCTGGCATCATGGGGTGGAGCTGAGGGTTTTACCACCAGGGTAGGTGAGAGAAGCCAGCTTGAAGACCTTCCAGCAAGAATTAAAGTGGCAAGGAACCTGCCAGACAGTGTGGATGAACAACATATACCACTCCTAGAACTTCTGTTACAGGTGAGTAACCTGTATTTTTTGATTACCACATTATAGGGAGGCTAGGTTGTATAATTTTTTGTTTCTAATTACAATGGGGGAGTAGACTCAACCCAGTTAAAATAAATGTAACCTATAAACCAGTAAAGGAAGGGGGCTTAGGGATGATAAATGTAGTACTTTTTATTTATTTTTTTATTTAGTAATTTATACCCAATTCTCTTGAGTCATGAAAGGCCTTGGATTCCATTTTTTTCAAGATCGGTGTGCTTATTTTCTTAGAAAATAGGATACGGGTAACCTTGGAGTTTTTAGAAACTTCCCTGCAGGGATACCAGGTCATCTAGTGGAACACTTTTGAAAACTGAAACAGTGCAGAATAGATGGGCGATGTTACCTGTACAACCAGGAAACAGGTTTATAACCAGATTCTTAAGAGGCATTTCAGTGCAGAGCCAGTGTTCAGTTGTCCCCCCAAGATACAAATATGATGGATTTCAGAGCAGTTCTTAAAACCTAGTATACCACAGAAAATGGGGGGTACTTTGTGGTTATGCTGCCACAGCAAATTAAGGGTATCCAGGAACGATTCTGTTTAAGACCAGAGTGTGGATTGTTATTTGAGACAATGGATCAATTATTCCTGGACTATACAAATATAAAATGTTTTTGGTCTTTATTGATCATAAGGTGGAGGGAGCCACTTTATTCTACTATGTCGTATGATGGTCTGTTTTATAGTAAATTGCAGAGGGGTGGTGCAAATACCACACAGGGACTCTATGCATTATTATTTACAGTTTTGGAGAGGTCTGTTTGTAAGTGAGATGTCATTATGTTTTACAACAAAAACATTAAATTGTTACAAGGTCTTGTGGAGCAAATGGAACAGAAAGTTTTGTCACTGTATGACGGAACGGAACTGTATTCCAGGTCCACTTTTGGACGGTTATTGGAAATGCACCCCCCACCCCCACCTCCTGGAATCACCTGAGCTAATGAAATGTTTATTTTTGCATTTCCTTTTGTTTTCTTTCATGAATATTTTGCATCTTTTCACTTTTTCTTTGTTTTTCTTCATTCCTGTATGCAATAGATACCAGCTGAATTAATCATATTTTTAAGTTTTCTAAATATAGGAACTTATTTCTGTATATATATTTGTACATTCATTTTTTGTTTGTTAGCTATTTTCTGTAAATAAAAAAAATCCTTCCACCTAGGCAGTGACCAGATGGGCAGAAGGGACCTGGGCTGAACATCTTATCCAAAGGACAGCATCTCAACAGTGTAGCACCTCTCTCACACTGCAGCACAGTGTCAGTTATGGGTGTTACCCCAAGTACCTGGTGGGGGCCTAGAACACAGAACTTTCTGATCTTCCAGCCCCAGAGTCAAGAGTGCTATTTACTGAGTCACTAACACTTAATCTTGGCCCTTCATTGATGGTGAGGGTGAAAGAGTCTGACAATGTACATGATCCCTGGACCCTCCCAAATGTTTTCCTTTAGGTAATAATTGCAATTGCAAAGTATCTGTAAAAGAAATCCTTTTTTTCTCCCAGGCTGTGAAAACCTTCAATCTTTTGGCAACCATGGGCCCGATCCAAGAAGGGGGACACAAGGTTTGTGTCAGGCCCTGCGTCTGATGCAAATGGGGTCACAGATGTACCAAAGCCCCTCGGATGCAGACCGGTCCGATTCTCAAAGGGGTGGCACATTTGCAATATATTATCCATTTTACAGCAGCTTACACCAAAGATTTGGGACAAATCCCGTAAAAGGGGGTCCCCCACTGACACAAATGTAGACCAGGGAGAAGCTGGTATAACTTGTTCTGGACTTGAGGCAGGGCTTTTGCAGCATGTGCCTTTCATAATCATGTTTGCCACAAATTAATGTTTGATGCAAGTCGCAAGTTGCATCAACCACCCTTCCGCAAGTCCCCTGTGGTGGCCACACACTTTCTCAGAATCAGGTCCCATGTCTTTAGAAATAGTGCTTGACTGAGGAGCATTTCTGTGACATCCCATATGTGGAAAGTATTCTGTCCCACCCCTCCTTTTGTGTCTGAACTTTGGACAGTAGCTTGTCAGACAGAGACCAATATGAGTGTAGGGGCTAGCCTCAAGTTCAGCTCCCAACAGCTGCTGTCTTTTACAGCTGAGGCATTAACCATAATTCAGAGCATCCTCTGGGTCAAGACTGCCCCACAGCTCATGCACTCTGCCCACTCCCCCCAGTGGTACCCCAACTGTATGTTTCATTGCATTCTAGTTTATTAGTGTAGTGTACTTTCTTCTCTGTAAGTCTGCTGTACAACATCACTAGATTAAGAAGTTGCAACTTAACCCCTATATAGGGTGTTGGCTGATTTCTTTGAAGTACAGCATTATAACATATCTAACCTCATTTTGCTGGTGATGTATCCAGTATCAAGATAAACATTTTTATCTTGATAGTAAATACCTGTATGCCATCAAAAAATAAAATTTATGTAATAAAACGTGTTCTCACTGGTGTGACACAAAAATTTAAAATGCATATCTAATTCTTAGAAAAATAGTGACATTTAAAAAAATGGCTAGGAAAAATATTCTGCAATCTTCTAACTTGTACATGCATAAAGTGTTTTGTTGACAAGAGAACAGGACATCATTTCCAGAATTAACTGCTGGGAACATATCAAAACATGTTGACATCCTGTAGTGTTCTTACATAAATAGAAAAGGAAACAGTTTCTATTTTCAGAAATCAAAGTTAAAATGTGAAGCTTTCTTCCATTAGGGCTAAGTAGTGCACTTTGCTTCTGAGCCTGCAGAACAAGACCAGTGTGCTGGAACATCACAGTTGTTAATTAGCTTGTCCTGAGATGTGTTAGGATAGCTAAATGGTATTTTTTTTCTTCAGCTCTTTAGGTTGCTGGCAGGGTGGCCTGCCTAGTGGTGATGTCACTATATTAGAGACTTGGGTTCAATTCCCAAGGCTGTTTCCTTCAATATTATGTAAAACACAGAGACAGAATTGAAGGTACAGTAAATTGATTTATTCATAGAGTAATGAGTAGAGTACCACAGGGATCTGTGCTCTGTCAATGTTGTTCTCAATTTATAGCCGGGAAACTGAATGAAGGAGTAGAAAACTGAGTTTGTAAGTTTGTGGATGACAGCAAAATAGGAGGGATAGTGTACAACGAGGAAGTCCTCTGCTGCTGCGGTTTTCAACAGATTCTTTACAACTTGTGCTCTTCTTGATCATCCCCTGCCTGTCCCCTCCAACCCACCCCCTCCACCCTCATCTGGAGGCTACAGTTTCCTACTGGTTTCCACTCAGGAGGTTTACCATGCACTAATGTCCTTAAATCCTGCCAAATACAGCCCTGATGGACTCTACCCCAGGTTCCTCCATATCTCTGCCCTGGCAATTATCATCTCTCTTGTCACCTTTTTAATCTCTCATTTCACTCCTACACCACCCCAATAGCCTGGAAAGCTGCCAAGCTACTGCCTCTTCAAAAAGGTGTTGACCCTTCTTACCCTGGCAACTACCATCCCATATCTCTTCTTCCCTCGCTTGCCAGACTTCAAGAGTCCATTGTCTATACCAGGCTTCCTGAGTTCCTATCCAGAGATGACACTCTCTCCTCCTTCCAAGCCAGTTTCAGGAAGCATCATTCAACCATTTCCTCCCTGCTATGGGTCACAGATTCCATCCTCTCGGGGAAAGACCAGGGTCACATTACCACTGCCATCTTTATTGATCTGGCTAAGATGTTTGGCTCTGTGTCCCACTCACTCCTCCCAAAAAAGTTACTCTCTGTCAGCTTGGCAGCTCCAATGGTTCCTATCTCATGGGCTGGCAGCAGTCAGTCCAGGTGGGTAATGTCCTGTCATCCCCCCTCCCTATCCTTGGGTCCATGCTTGGCCCCATCCTATTCTCCCTTTTTATTAATGACCTCCCTCCTGTCTGCACTAACATTGACGTCCACATGTATGTGGATGATTCTGTCATCTATACTTCAGGACCATCTTCCACTGATGTGCAAGCCCCTGTCCAGCATGACTTTAACAGACCTCTAAGCTGGTTCCATGCAAACCAACTCAAAGTAAACACAAAAAAAAATGTCTCTATGACTTTCAGTGCAAAACAAAAGCTGGCAAGGCTACAGACTCCTGGTGTTTACCACCACAGTGGCCCCCCCCCCCCAGAGGTAGTCCCTGCTTTTAAACATCTAGGGGTCTGACTGGACAACCATCTCAACTTTTCCACTCACATCGATGCCATCTACACCAAACTCCACCTCAAGCTAGAGAGCCTATATTGGAACAAAGAAAGACTCACATTTTCTGTACATCATGAGTTAGTCACTAAAATGATAAATCCAGTATTTGACTATGTTGATATTGTCTATGGCACTGCCCACACTGTGTCCCTTGCTAGGCTCAAGACCCTCCTAAACTCATTCTGTTGCTTTGCCAATAACTCCTCATTACACACACACCACTGCTCTCTCTCTACGCCTCTCTCTATCACTCCACTTCCCCACCAGCATCTGACACACTGTTTGGCCTTTACTGTCAAATACTGGTTTGAGACCCTTCCTTCCTTCCTATCTCTCCTCCCTGTTATCCCTTACCAAACCCTTATCCTACTCTCTCCACTCCAGGGACTCCTGCTCTTTTTTCTCCCTCATCTCCACTCAACTTCTGGACAATCAGCTTTGTCCTACTGCTTCCCTTTCCTCTGGAGCCAGCTCTCCTCTGACATTTGCCTTTCCTTCTTGCTCCCTGTCCTCAAGTGCCTGCTCTGTCTCACTCCTGTTTCCCCTTGCTTCTGCCTCCTACCTCCCTCCCTCGCCTCCCTGCCTCATCCTACCCAGCCTCCATGAGGTCATGTAACAGCCTCCTGACTCATACAGTTCAATACAATTCAATGTTGAATGCTGCTCTTTAATGAAACCTACTGCTTATTTATTGTCATTGTGCATTCTACCATTTGTTACTATGTTATAATTTTTTGTAACTTTACATAGATACATAGATACATAGACAGTGTCGGCAGATAAGGGCCTATGGCCCACCTAGTCTGCCCATTAAGGTCCCACACTGCCCACTTTGTGCTAGTTAGTGTCATTGTGCTTTTTGCCTTTGGTTAATATGTTATGCTACTGTCTCTTCCCGCTGTTTGTATTGTATCCCTTTTCCCCTGGGTCGCATCTAGAAACATGCTTCTGCTCAGTGTGCCTTTCCCAGTTACCAAATTTTAAATAAATAAAAATTAAAAAAGCTATTAGCAGTATTCAGAGTGGGCAAATAGGTGGGACAAGAAATGACAGTGTTGGATCTCAGAAAGAACAGTGTTAAGGCCAACTACTATTTTAATGTCAATCATTCTCTAACAACCATCTCCTCCATAAACCTGGAGCCTGATGTCTGCCATACAAATGTACATATTCAAGGTGCATACAGTCCACTGAAGGATCACCTGAATAGTGCCGTTATACTTCTTGCTGAGTCCTCTGTCAAGGTGTACAGTACATCTGCCATTTTTTCTCTGTTTCTTGAAGTTAAAGTAATAGTAACTAGTTGCCCAGTAATTTCCTATATATGTTAACACTTGCCTAACAGCACTGCAGAAACCTTCTATAGTTTATAGAAAAAAGAAACACCTCAAGTTTAATGCAAAATTGTAATTGTCGACACAAGTGACTTTTCATTGTCTTTTTCATACAATAAAATATGCAAGTGGCACTCAGTGGGAGGGGTTGAGAGTACAGGATGTTTATGGCCAGGCCATAGAGATCAAATATATATCTCAAAACTAGAGGGGATGTCACATTACTTTGTTGTTCTTTGTAGTCCCTTTAGAAGTCTCTTCTGAGGATCCTGAGGGAGGCCTTGTAGATGGAGGCATTTAAATGCATCTTAACACCTGTCTCTTTGCACAGGCTTTTGGGGAGTGAGGGTTCCCATGGTTCGTTGTTCCAGTACTGATTTTTAGCCTAAAGTAGATATTTATGTAATTGTTTCATTTATTGAAGTCTGCTCTATATCATATTTTATTTGTTCTTTTTAATGTATGGTTTATTTGCTGCTACCTTGTGATTTGTAATGGTGCCCTGAGCCTCCAGGGAAGTGGGCTACAAAGAAATAAAATCTGCTACTACTTTCCTGTCTTTCATTTTTCCCTACATAAAAGATAGGGATTAACTTGCATGTGGCAACCGAGTGCCCCAGTTAAAACATGTGATGTGCCTTCTAAATTTACATGCATAGGCTCTCTGTGGGCCAGTCCCCCATACACAAATTCCTTGTTCTGCTAGTGATGTCAGTACCAAGCTTAACTGAAATGATAGCCTCATGCATACAACGTGCAGTATTCAGCATAAAGCTTGTTCTGTTTTTTTTTTTACTGTAGAAAGTAAAGTTGATGTCCCACATCAACGGGACTAAGTTAGTTGAATACAGTGTGGTAAAGTGAAGCACGCATAGCGATTCTTGATTATGTATGAGGCATTACTTTATGCTGATTGATGGAAGGAGAGTCTGTGATTTATAATTAAACCAGATATGGGCAATCAATTTATATTCAATATTATATTTTTCTCTTTCATAAGCTGTGAGTAGATCTAAAAAATTAAAGCTAGCTTACACTGTGGAGCATACTGTATGAACTTTATCTTGAGTAATTTCCGAATCTGATTGGAAAATAACATATAATTCCAACAAACCCTTCACCAAATGGGATCTTTCTGCTGTTTAGATGATAAGGCTTGAGCTTTCCTGAGATTCTTGAGAATAAGGTATGTTCAGACAACAGTTTCTGGACTATGATTTTCTAAGAAAAAATGCTTTGAGTTACTATTTACTTTGTATGATTCAGATTCCTATTATATGCTTCTTTGATGCGGTGTTCAGTGCTCTGATATTTTTCTTTTTTTATTTATTCATTCACTCATTTATTTATTTGTTTAGCTAGATATTTTGTGGTTGTAATTTTTTTTACACTTTATTCTCCTGCCAACGACCAGCCCCCATACACCAGCCCTCCCAAGCCCCATCACCCCAGTATCCATTGAATCTCACCTTGTGGTATTGAGGTGCCAGATGGCCAGGTGCGGAGCCTGCAGGGGACCGGCATCATCTCGCCAGCTGGCAGTATTTTCTGCCCCAATTTTTCCCCCTCCCTGAGTGTAGCATGACAGCGTGAAATGATGCCAATGGCCGAGCTGTGTATGCTACAATACACAGCACGCCGGGCATCTGCTCCGCATCCCCCCCCTGTGTATATGGAGTTGGTGTGCCAGCTCCCAGCTGCCACTAGGGGCCAGGCATGCACCAGTCTCCAGGCCCACCCCTCCCCAGGAGAGGAGAGCTGTCCTCCAAATGCTCAATCCTCTCCCTCCTCGGCTGACCCCCAGAAACCCACTTGAACTGTGAACATGGGTCTCTGGCATGGCAAGAGGTAAGGCATCGCTGCCACAGCCCTCCACACCATTGGCCCAGCTGTGTTTGACATTTTTGACCAGCAACATCCACTAAACTCTGACAGTTCATTTCCAGGTACACTGGGGTGAGTTGCATAAACCTCCCTTATGGACAGGGGGAATGTTGGCCAGGATATGGAGAAATCCCCTACTGTCATTACAAGTGGCTTGGGTTCTTTAACTTCCACATGAGCAGCCAACAAATATGGGCAGAAGGGATCTTGGCTTGATGGCTCAAACAAAGAATAATATCTTAACAGTTCAGCACCCACCCTCTACCCCATACTGCACTACAGTGTCCATACTGGATTTTTGCCCATGGTTCTGTTGTGGCTAGAACCTATGACCTTCTGATCTTACAGCCCCAGAAGTGAGTGGGCTATCTACTGAGCCACTGACACTGATATCTGCTGTGTGTATGAGAATGAATATAGTAATTGAAAGGCAGTGTTGTCCAGTGGTGAGAGCATGCAGCTGTGAAACAGACAATAACAGGTGTGAATCCCACCATAGCTATTTAGTCATTAAAGGAAAACTCCATGTTAAAATCAGAAAAAGATATGTAGTAGTCTTTTTTTTCTGTGTTCTAACCAGTTCCCAGCATTTTCTTTTCCTCTGGCTGTGAGAGATGTTTTTTCTAACTTCCCCTAACTGTTTTATTGCCCTTGGAGGTTGCCATTCTGGCTTTTTTATGGCCTCTAGTCTTCCCAGAGTGCCCTTTTGTGTGATGTCTAATTGCCCCTGCAGGAAGCCAGTGTCTTGTTACAGGGTTTGTCACAGCTCAGCCACAGAAAAAATACTTCTTCCAGAGAAGACACACTGCTAGATTTTGGGTGAGTGTAATCATTGTTATTTTCTGATATCAGTATCTTGTCCTGCAATGCTCTGCTGTGTGTGTGTGTGTAGTGTGTGTGTTTGGATCATGTCACTGTTTACTCTATTCCTCTCAGTCACTTTCAGTTTTTGCACCAGTACTAAGTAGCACAAATTGAACATCACCTTATAGGTTGTAACATAGCAGGTCAAGGTACTAATATCAAAAAATAATAATGATTACACTCACCCAAAATGTAGCAATGTGACTTCCTCTCTGAAAGAAGTATTATCTTTGTGGCTGAGCTATGACAGACCCTGCTAAATCTAGGGGCATAGCTACATCACTGTCACATGAACCAGGGTGCATTGTAGGAGAAAGAAAGCCAATAAACCTATTTGTGATGTAGATCCCCAGGGGTTATAAAACTACCATACAGCTAGCAGGCTAATTTAGGAAAAACTCCTAATAGCAGACAGAGGGAAGGACACATTAGGACTTAACATATATATCAAAACACTCTACATAACATATGTTTTTGCACATTCTGGGTGGACTTCTCCTTTAAGCAACCTTGAGTAAAATTACTTGTTCTTCCTGTGCTTGAGCCATCCTAGCTGTACAATTAAGCAGAAGTAGGGCCCTGCTTAAAATTAAAACCAAAAAATCAAACATGGTCAGGGTTCATTATCACCACAAGAACAACACATACTCAGGCACTAAAGCACTCGCTCGTCCCCACCACCACTCCCAAGCATGCACAGCTACTTGCATGCTATTTTCTGACTGATTCTGAACATTCTGAGGTGAGGGACTGGTTTGATGCCTGGAGCCACAGACTCAGTGTAGCCAAATGCAAGGTGCTACACTTGGGGAGGAAAGCAGAAGTGGAACCTACACAATATGTTGTGCTCCTCTTCCTGCAGTGGAACAGAAAAAGGACCTGGGGGTTATAATACACAAGCAGCTGAAACAGAATAACCAGTGCATGATAGTGTTACGAAGACCAGCAGAATGCTGGGGTGCATTAGATGGAGAGTGACCAGCAGAGCAGAGTAAATAATCCTGCCTTTTTACAAGGCCCTGGTCAGGCCCCACCTAAAGTACTGTATGTAGTTTTAGTCTCTTAAGTCCAAAACCTACATGGAGACAGTGCACCACGGGTCCACCAAAATGATCAACAGTATGGGTGATAAAACCTACAGTATGAGGAGAGGCTAGAGGCCCTTAACATTTCTGGGGGGATCAGAGTTAAACAGTTCTCCTGATTTGGAGTTTGTAGACCCAGCATATATCCAAGCCGCATCTTCATCATCATGGGGGTAGTCATTCTTCACATCCCACAGACAGCAGTGTTACTGCTGACAAAAGTAACACTTTTATAATAGACTGTCAGTCATATTACTACTGCTTTTAATGTCAGGGACAGAGTTAAGCTATATTACCAGTCCAAATTCTGAAGAATTGGTCACAACACTGAGGGAGTTTTGTGATTCATTTTCTAACTGATAATAAATCTTTCCAATGCAGCACAGGCAGTCATAAGGTGTAACCATTTTAGGTAGGGTGGGGGAAGAAGATCTTTTTAATGTTGTAAGATTAATTTTTTAACATTACCCTAGGCTATGTTTATAATGGCCACTAGACTTGTGTTAAACTGACTAACTGAAGAGAATTTAGACCTAGGACGAAAATTCCAAGAGTAAATTGGAAATCCACTCCACTACCTGCCCTATTAAGGATCATATTGCTTCACAAAAATATGTTAAAAGAGGACAAGTAATAAGCATAAGAAGAAGGATACCCTCATTTGTAACCACCTTGGGCATATATCTGAGATATTATTATTAAATGTTTTAAACATAGAAACATAGAAACCTAGACTTTGACGGCAGATAAGTACCACTTGGCCCACCAAGTCTGCCCATTTCCCTACCTATTGGATAAGCTGCAGTTCCTAGTGTAACACCCCGCTACTTTACTCGGTTAGCACCCCTGACACCCATACTGGGCACACACTCAAAATTTAGAAATGGTACCACCCCTTGCTTTGGAATGTATCTTAGACTCATTCTTCTAGAGATCAAGGGGTGGAGGTGTACAAAAACATAACCACTGGTATTTACAAACCAGGTCCCGGGGAGAGATTTTTTGATAAGCATATGCTAGACCTATTTTCTGGAGGGGTGCCCAGTAAATCCAAAATACAGGAAGCAATAATGTAACTGTCCAGACCATAGTTGGGGTTCTAGAGTGGGACTTTATGCAAAAGATGTTGTTCTTCCCCATTGGCACGGGTCGGCGTGTCATCCCGACCACCCCCCAGCCCTGAACCCAATATCAGGCCACCTCCTTGATTCCCCCACTGATTACCCTCCATGGCAGGGTGGCAAGGAGCTACCCACAGCTCAACTTGCCAAGTCAAATCCAGATGAGGAGTCACCATTTGGGTCGGGCTGTGGAGGTCAGCAGATCATGTGCCCAAACTGTGCCACTTTTTCCTCCATTTTTTTTATGCCCATGCAGCATACAGGCATGCAATGATGTCTGGGCACAATGTGCTGATGTCTGCCGCACTCCACCCCCTTGCTGGCACCTCTCTAGTACTGCACCTCAGTCATCACCAGGGGCCGCTACAGAGCGGTGGCTCCCTGGATCCCTCCCCAGGATAGGAGAGCAGTCCTCTGGATGCTCAAGCCTATCCCTCCCCTGTCAGCCCCTGGCAACCCGGGCTCACATCCGAACCCAGGTCACCATCATGGCACGAGGTGTGGCGTCCAGCGCCTCAACCCTCAGCGCCATCGGGCCAGCTCAAAAGATGTTCTTTGAAGCAAGAATGGACCCCCAAGGTTTACACATCTTGGCACTAGGAACTTGCAGAACAACAAAATTGAACTGTATCTGACAGAAACTCTTTATATTCCCACTGCACTAGGACACAGGACACTTGCACTTGGTATTCCCACATGTTGTAGGACATAGAATAACTTGGACTTGCATTCCTACTTGTCATAGGACATAGGACACTTGCTTTCAGTGGCATATTGGCCACAACTAAAAACACATTTGGCTGGCACTAGCCCCAATCTTCCATAACCAGAAAAGAAACTGCAACCCACTCCAGGGGGTAAAAATCCTCTTCAGACATTTGACCATTTGTCTAAAGTAACCAGGAGCCCTTACTGAACCTGTTAGTCCTGAACTGGTTACACCAGATGGGGTTCTGCCCACCCTTTGCTCCCAAATTCACACTCAGCCATTCTTTCAGAGTTACACCTTAAACATTTGAAACACCTTTTGAATTGCTTTTGAATTAAACTTGGCATTCAGCATTCAAATTCACCACCTTGATAGTGTAAAGGTAAAAGTTCCAGATAGTGTGATATAGTCATACCTCTGGACATCACACACCTCAGTCAACTTTACTTCAAAACACAAATTGGCATGTCTGTACTTGCAGGAAAAATGTTGTGCCTTCCATTTAGGCATGGAACACAACAGAACAGGTACTTGTTTCCTCTAGCAAAAGTCAGAATTCACTCTCTGTTAGACATTTCAGGCAGCTTCAAAACATCCTAGATCAAACAGGGGATTTCCCCTTGGATCCACCAACTAGCAGTCCTTTTCACCCTTCCAGGGATGAAAATCAGGAAATCCTGCTGTAGAAAAGGCCTCCACCACTTCACTTGGCAAGCTAAAGAATACCAGAACAAGGGTGAGAATTTAGGGCTCTCAACTCAGAGCCCACCGCCTGAACAGCTCTCTCTCCCACACACCAACTCTAAACACTGACTCTAACTGACTACCATCTCAACATTCTGTCTCCCACCTCAACAGCTGGCACAAGGGTTATGCTGCTCCGAGAGTTCCAAATTAGTTCATCACTTCAGTCTCAGCTGGAGCCAAGTAAACAGATGGGTGAGCAGGTGAAAAAACATTTAACTAGTTAATTACTAGCTGCCTCTCCCTGCCTAGCACTGTTACTGAGGGGATTCTAGTAACCCCAAGGGACTGGGTGGTTACACTAGTTAACTGCCTACTTCTTCCTACCCCCCCCCACTGTAATTGCCTTATGTTTGTCCCATGCATTCTTGAATTCCTCCACTGTTTCTGACCCCACAATCATCTCAGAAAGGCTGTTCCATGTGTCCACCACCGTCTCCATGAAAAAATACTTCCTTGCATTGCCCCTGAGCCGTCCACCTCTATCTTCAAATTGGGCCCCCTTGTTCTTGCACATCTCTTTTTTTTTAAGATGCTATCCTCTTGGAATTTGTTGAGTCCCTTGAGGTACTTGAAAGTTTTTATCATGTCCCCTCTCACCCTCCTTTCCTTGAGGGTATACATATGAAGCTTTAGTATCTCTTCGTATGGTTTCTGCTGCAGACACTGCACCATTTTAGTTGTCCCTCTGGACCACCTCTATCCTGTCTATGTCCTTAGTGGAGATGGGGTCTCCAGAACTGCATGCAGTACTCCAGATGGGGTCTCACCAACTGTCTGTACAGAGGGATGATGACTTCTTGTTTTCTATTGATGATGCTTTTCCCTATACATCCCAATATCCTCCCAGCCCTCCTTACTGCCTTCTCACATTGCCTGCCTACCTTTAGGTAGTCTGATATGACTACCACCAGGTCCCTTTCCATTTTTGTTGTTGTTAGTACCTCCCCCCTCCACTGTGTACTCTTCAACTGGGTTTTTGTTTCCCAGGGAGGTCATCGACTTGCCCGTGTAAGACACTCATGAGAGATTGCACCTGGAATACTGCGTCCAGTTCTGAAGGCCTCATCTGAGAAAGAACATTGATAGGGTGCAGGCAGTGCAGTGGAAGGCAACTAAAATGATGCAGCGCCTGTGGGATAGGACCTATGAGAAAAGATTAATGGAGTTAAATATGTATTACTTGGAGGAAAAGAAGAAGGGGGGGGACATGACTTGAGATGTACAAATACATCACCACTATAAACAGAGTATGGGAAGAAAGCATCTTCCAAAGTAAGAGATGCTCCAAGTCAAAGGGGGCACAAAATGAATTTAGAGGGGGGAAGGCTCAGGGGAAAAGTGAGAACATATTTTTTCACAGAGAGGGTGGGGGACACCTGGAATAGCCCAACACAAGAGGTGGTAGGGTAAAACAGTCACAGAATTTAAGAATGAGTGGGATAGACACAAGGGTATCCTTGAGGCAAGGGGGGCTCCAGAGTTCAGTTTGGGCATGGGGCTTCACACTATATAAAGAGTAATAGGGCAGACTGGGTGGTGATGTGGCTCCCACCCCCAGCCCAACTTCCACTGAGCACCCACCACCCCATCCCCCAGGCCCTCCCCCACACACACCCTCACTCACCTGACAGGTCCCAGTGTGAAGATCCACTCTCCCATCAATGACATGTCTTGCTGCTGGTACTGGTGACTGCTATATGAGAAATAAGGTAAGTGTGGTGCAATGTATTTCAACAGGTTTTCAACTGCACTTACCTTCTTTTTTGTATAGCAGTCACCAGTTCCAGCAGCAAGACATGTCATCCATTGGACAGTGGATTTTCACACTATGATCTGTTCAGATGAGTGAGGGTGTGTGTGGGGAGGTCTTGGGGGTGTGGAGTGGTAGGTGCTTGGTGGGAGGTCGGGCTGGGGGTTCAGGATTGCATAAGTGATAGACCTTTTTTATTACAGAGTAAAAAAAGACATTTTGGGACTGTGTTCTTCTTTTCAGGCTCCGTGGGACATTGGAAGATGAGGGGAGTTGCCACTAGACACCTCATTTAAATCAGCAATGGCATGCATAAGGCTGAAACTGATCTAGATAGCAGGGGAATGTAGACTAGCAATTTTTGCACTAACTGCTGAGCCACTTAACTGCACTTTTCTAATTGTTGTGAAACACACACACTGACTAATACTTATACACAAATATGCATATACATTCCAGTATAACATAGCAGTGCACTGTCTACATGCATTTTTACAGATTAAAAAAAGACACAGAGGGACTGTTTTCTCCTTTTCAGGCTCCGAGGGACATCAGAGGGTGTGGGTTGCCACTAGGCACCTCATTTAAATTAGCAATGACATGCATAAGGTTGAAACTGATCTAGATAGCAGGGGAATGTAGACTATCAAGTTTTGCACCAACCACTGAGCCAGTTAACTGCACTTTCTAATTGTTGTGATACACACACACACACAAACACTGATTAATACATATACACATATATGCATATTTATTCCAGTATAACATAGCAGTGCACTGTCTACACACACACACAGAGCATTGCCACACACACTAACACACATATACTGCCTTAGATGGTATTTATTTACTGATACATCTAACCCTAACTTTTACTGTATTTAGGATAAGCACTGTGTTTTGTGCTAACTCATTGTACTAATTTACAGCATGACTGGGTAATGAAGGCAGAAGACCAAAGAGATGAGGTGGATGTTTGTTTGTTTGTTAAAATTTTATTTTTAGACAGGCTATGACTTTAAATCTGAAGACCTATTTTCAAAGTTGTCCTGTACATAAATACTTATATGCTACAATAACAATTCCCATTTCATACATATGACATTAATACAGTAACCATTCACATTTCATACATATAACATTAGCACAAAGTACAACTATCATAGAATCTAACCTAAGTATTACAACATATGTTTCTAAACATAAATAGCATAACACCCAGTTCGATCATGGGACACATACACCAAACTACATGAATATACACCTCATCATATTTATGAACATGTGCGTTCCTGGATAAAACTCTTGTCTAGTCTGGATTTAAAAGAGGATAATCTTGTCAAGTTTCTCATTAATGGTGGAATCTCATTCCAGATTTTCACTGTTTGGACTTGTAAAATCATACACCCATACCTTGTATTAAATTTTTGAATTTTTATACCCCTGTGTAATACCTCCCTCAACTCATATCGCTGTGTCCCACATCCAAATTGGATATTACAATTTCCCTTAATCAACCCTTTATTATTCTTAAATATCAGTATTGAATATTGTTTTTTGAGCCGTGACACCAAACTATCCCAATTCAGTTCTTTATACATTTGACAATTTTGAGTCTTAAAAGGGCACTTCAAAACGAAGCTTGCCAATCAGTTATATGATTTTTTAATTTTATCTAAATGTTTTTGTTCAGCAAAGCTGTAAACCAGGTTACCATACTCCAGTACTGGCAGTATCAACTGTATTGCAATTGTTTTCCGCATCTGATAAGTCACAATTTGAGAACAGCTACACAATGCCCCTATTCTGTTATTAACTTTCTTAGTGATACATTCGATGTTGTCACTAAATGTTAAAAAGCTATCTATAATCACTCCTAAATATTTATATTGATATGTGACAAATAGTTTTTTACCCCCTCTTGTTAATATTCCCATATTCAATGTTATGTAATTTCTAACTTTAGTTACTTTTTTATTAAAACACATAACCTGCGTTTTCTTCTCATGCAACACAAGTTTTGAATTATAAAACCAGTCCTGAAGGATGTCAAAGTCCAACCGAAGTCTTCTTAACATTTCATCATGAGTTTGCACTGTTGCCAGTAATACAGTGTTATCTGCATAAAGCCTTTTATGTGCATAGTGAATATTTATTGGCAACTTGTTTACATAAATCAAAATCAACAATGGCCCCAGGACTGACCCCTGGAGCACACCTCTTGATAAATTACCCAGATCTGATAATTGGTTGTTTATTTCTGCCTGTTGTTTCCTTTCCATTTGATAAGATTTAAACCACTGTATTGTCCTAGGAGCAATTCCAGTCCTCTCCATCCTCCTAAATAGAATGTGATGGTCTACTAAACTGAAAGTTTTGGACAGGTCGACGAACACCACACCCATGGACTCCCCTGCATCCAAGGCAGCTGCCACCTCGTCCACAAAGTTCACAAGCGTGGTACTTGTCGAATACCCTGCCCTAAATCCATGTTGGAATTTTGTGAGTTTAGAGTATTTTTCCAAGTACACATAAAGTTGATTATATACCATCCACTCCATCAATTTAGAGAGGATGGAGAGGACAGCAATTGGCGTATAATTAGAGGGGTCATTCAAATCATCAGCTTTAAAAGTCGGGACAATTTTTGCAATCTTTCATACTTATGGAAATGTATTTTCCATTAAACTTTGATTTAATAGATCTGTTATAACTGACAACAGTATGCCCTTTGTATCCTTCAGAAACTTTATTTCTATTTTATCTAAACCAGATGTGGACCATCTGCACTTCATAAAGGCGTTTGACACCATCCCCCATAGAAGGCTAATGAACAAACTGCACAGCCTAGCAGTGGATCCTAAAATAGTTCTGTGGGTGGAGAACTGGCTAAATGGCAGGAGTCAGAGGGTTGTAGCAAATAGGGAGTACTCTGGAGAGACAGAGGTAATGAGCAGGGTGTCACAGGGGTCAGTGTTGGGATTGGTCTTCTTCAATGTCTTTATTAGGGACATTGCAGAGGGACTGGAGGGGAAGGTATATCTCTTCACAGATGATATAAAGCCATGCAATAGGGTTGGCATGCCAGAGGGTGTTGAAAGAATGAGGGAAGACATTAAAAAACTGGAGAAATGGTCTGAAACATGACAGCTAGAATTAATTGCAAAGAAATGCAGGATCAAGCACGTAGGGCACAAGAACCATGGGGCAAAGTACAAACTAGGTGGGGAGGTACTGACAGTCACAAAGCAGGAAAGGAACTTGGGAGTTATCATCTCGGAGGACCTAAGAGAAACTAGGCAGTGCGATAAGTCATTTGGAAGGCTAGTCAGATGCTTGGATGCATACAGAGGGGTATCAGGAGTATAAAGAGGGAGGTCATCTTGCCCCTGTATAAGACACTCATGAGACTGTACCTGGAATACTGCATCCAGTTCTGGAAGACCCATCTGAGAAAGAACCTAGACAGGTTGGAGGCGACACAGTGGAGGGCAACTAAAATGGTGCAGGGCCTGCTGGATAAGACCTTTGAGAAAAGACTAGCCATGCTGATATTTAAAATATTTATTTCATTTGTGTAAAGCATTTAACCCATCTTAAATACTGAACTTTTACAGGATATGCCAGTTGAGATTCGATATGTCATTTACAGTGTGGTCATGCTTTTACCCATTTTTTCTAATGTATTTGCACAACACAGATCTGCTGAGAGGCAGTTTCAATGTAGTCTTCCTTTTAAACATTTTTATAATGTGTTTTCCTAGAATATGCCTGATGATTGCTATATATTTAGACTGGATAGGTCACAGAAGATGTGACATCTTATTTTCAGTGGTGTTCTACACCTACACATTATTATGCTGCATTGCTTAAAATCAGAACACGCTGAAAACAATATTTTACATCTAGACTAGGCTACCCTGGATAAATACATTATCAAAATGGGTAAAATCATGACCCCACTGAAAACAAGATATTGTATCTAATCTGGGATCTCCTAAGTGAATATAGTGCAAAAATGTGTGAAATAAAGATCCCTATGAGAATGAGATGTAGCATCTCCCCTGTGCTATCCAGGATACAAAATATAGGACAGGAACTATTTAAAGGAAATCTATAATTTTTTATATACTATCGTTATGTAAATCATGTAGTCAAGGCGAGGTGGAAGTGGGAAAGAGGCTAAGTTGATGAATATGTTATTTTAACCATTAAACAGCTGAATGTTAATGTATAATAATTAAATTTAGCATGGTAGCAAATTCCACATTGTAAACTGAACTTCACTGTGTTCCATATTTATTTATTTAAAAATGTAACCAGTAAGTACATACTGAGCTAAAAACATCTCATTTCCAGATGTGTCCTAGGGGGAAGAGAGTAGGAGATAGCCAACAATAAAAACAAGGTAAAATACAATAATATAGTTTTACAGGCAGAATCAGAAATATTATAGGCAGAATAGTAAGTGAAGGCATCTAGAAAATAACACATGCTCTAATATATACAGAAAGGGAAAACAGCAGAACAGTAAGAAGAGGGCAAGACTAGAGAATGGAGAAAAAAAGGAAGGGTCACAATCAGTTGCAGGTATGATGACAAAAGTCAAAAAGAAGAGGCTTTAGGGAGGAAGAAGAAGAAGAGGCAGAATGAATAGGAAAGGGAAGGGAGGACCAACATTTTGGAAAGTGGTAAGAAAAAGCGATTAGCCAACAATAGATTTTCTAGAAGGAAAAGAGAGAGAATGGGAAATGTTGCAGAGAGGGTAGGATGAAGAAGGAGGAGGGGAAAGAAGAGATTTGAGATAAGAGGGAAGAAGTCCAAACCAGAATTTGGATAAAAAAGAGACAATGAGAAAGACACCTAGCATCAAAAGAGGGAAGGGGAAAGAGCTGAGTAAAGAGATCAGTGGTGAGTACGAGAGGGGCAATCTAAAGCAAAGCAGCAGAAAGAATGAAAAAGGGGGTCCAGTCTGGCAAGGAAGGATTTAGGGGCACTACTGTAGACTAAACCACCATAGTCAAAAATAGGAAAGATCATTTTAAGTACAATTTCTTGGCAGGCAGGGAGTGGTATACTCACTTTATTCCTGTACAAAGCACCAAGCTTAGGGTGAAGCTTTTGGTGAATTGCATCAATGTGCACAGAGAAATCAAGATGCCAGTCAAGGCAGACCTCAAAGTACTTAAAGGAGGGGACATCTTCAATATTAGCACCATCAAGAGTATTAAATAGTAGGGGAGAAGTAAGTTTGGCAATCCTCTGATGGGTACCAAAAGTCATTGAGACTATTCTTTTTTGGCATTAAGAGACAGTTGGTTATCCTTGAACCAGCACTGAATGTTGTCAAAATCCAACTGAAGTTGGGAAGTAAGGTCACGGGGAGAGGAGCCAGATGCAAAAAGAACCATGTCATTAGCATATATATGAATAGATGCAGATGAACAGACAGAGGGTAGGTCATTTAGGAATACTGAAAAGATTATAGGACCCAGGACAGATCCTTGAAGGACACCTGAGCTAATAGGAAGTAAAGGTGAAATGGATTTTCCTACCCAGACAGCTTGAGACCTGCTTTTAAGGTAGGAACAAAACCAACTGACTGAAGAGTCAGAAATGCCTGCAGCTTTAAGTTTGTCCTGTAGGAGGGGATGCACTACAGTGTCATAAGCCTTAACAAGATCAACAAAAATGGCAGAAGTCATCAGTCCTATATCCATACCTGTAAGTATGGAATCAGTGAGCTGAAACAGGGAGGTAGAAATGGAGTGGAATTTCCAAAAACCAGACTGAAAGGGAGTGAAAAAGGAGGAGTTGTCAAGAAAGAAAGTAAGCAGAGATAGAACAATGCATTCCTGTAACTTAGCCAAGGTAGGAAGGAGTGAAATTGGACAGAAGTTACCAGGAGAAGTGGAATCGCCACTTTTGTGAATAGGGAGTACAATAGTCTGTTTTCATACTTCAGGAACAGTAGCAGAGGAAAAGGAGGGATTTAGAAGTAAGTTTATCGAAGAGCAATGGCATGTGCCGAATGAAGGAGATGTTTAGGGTTAAGACCATGAGGACTTCCTCCCTTTAGTGGATTTAGGGAAAGCAGGGCCTTTAGGGAAACAGTAGTAGTGATAGGAGAGAAAGAAAACAAAGGTGGAGGAGAAGAAGGAATTGAGAAGAAAGGAGGGGGGGTGGTGGTAGAGGAAGGGATGAGAGAAAGGGCACAAGTAGCAAAGCAGGAATTAAAAGATAGCAACAGCAGAAGGGTCAGAGATAAGGGAGTCACAAATCATTAGAGTGGGAGGGGGAGACTGGGTTTGAGGGGAGAAAAAGAAATTAATAACTTTCCAAAAATTGGAAGGGTTGTTAGGGAAGATGTAAACCCATACTCTGGTTCTACGGAGGGGTACATGACTATCCCATACAGCCAAGAATTTAGACAGAAAGTATGTAGGGCAGAATTTATATTACATGCTGTAGAGATGGGAGACCGATCAACTGACCAAAGATCAGCAAGGAGAGAGGTCAAGTCAAGTGACTTAAAAGACCTGAGATATATAAATTTAGGGGGAGCTTTAGGATGGTGTAGCTTATACACACAGTAAGCCATATGATGATCACTGAGTGCATCAGGAAGGATATCTGCATCTACCACATGGTGGGGATGAGAGAAACGAGGACCTAGTCAATCAAAGAGTGATTTAAGGATCTGAAATTTAAACACATGGGTTCAGAAATTAACTGGGTCAGCTGCAGTGACTTTACATTTTGAGAACATTTTTTGGCATTAGTGGCAATCCTATTTATGTTAAAGTCACCAAGTATAAGTAACCCACCACTCGAGGAGTTTGAATAGATAGAGGAAAGAAGCTCAGTAACTGAAGCAGAGGACACACCAGGGCAGCAGCATACACCAGCAATAAAAATGGGAATAGAGAAGGGAAGGGAGAGTTTAAGAAGGATCAACTCATGGGAAGAGGGGGAGGAGACAGTGAGAACAGTTGTACACTGGATCCTAGCTGATATGTAAACTTCAACACCATTGCCCCTTTTAGAGCAATCTTGTTTGACTAGGGTATAGCCAGGTATAGTTAGTTACAGCTGAATTCAAGACCTTAGAGGAGAGCCAGTTTTCAGATACAGTATAACTAAAACATCCAGATGAAGATTAAGCATGATAGGTAAAACTGGTCAATTTTTGGGAAAAGGCTGCAGATGTTTAGATGAACCACCCTCAACCCTTTGGGAAGTTGCAAAGGTAAAGGTGTACTGGAGCCAGGATTAATCTCAATGTCACCTGCTAACAAAAGCAGTAAGCCGACAAAGAATTTTAACACAGAATTATGCTGCTTTCTAGAGGAGGGAAGGGAAGAAGAAAAAGAGGAAGAATAGGAAGGGAGATGGGACAGAAGACACCAAGGAGATTCTAGATGAAGCCAAGGAGCAGAAATAAATTGACATAAGGGATGCCAGGGGAAGTGAATGAGAGATGGAGCTGAGGAGGATGGGAAAGTAGGAGAAGAGAAGGAATCAGTGAGGCAGGAGAAAGAGGAAATTACAGCAGGCTGTGGAAAGAAGAAGGAAGGCAGATTAGGAAAGAGAAAAACAAGAGATGTTTATAGCATAGTGATTATAAAACTGAAGACAGAAAAATAAGATTAGATATGTAAGAACAGTAACAGGAAACGTGATGTATGATGTTAACAGGCCCAGAAAGAATGGCAATAGGGATGCAAAAATGGCAGATAGGCAATATAGAGAATCAAAACACAAATGCACTATTAAACAATTAAGCAAGAGCAAAGATCAAGGATAACATACCCTCTTCTCAATCCAACAGTAACAGCAGAGATAAATAAAACAGTTATGAATTGGAACAACCCGTGCAAAGTAAATAAACAGATACGTGTACAGTAGAAGCCACTTAATTGGGACACAGATTATTGGGATGTCCCACAGGAACCGATTAAGTTGCCACTGGGTTCTAGGGAAGCCAATCCGTTTAATTGGGATGAGTGCCAGATCATGGGATGTTTCAGTCCCTGCGCTGTGGTGCAATTCATTGTCAGTGACCTACTAAACGTGCTGCTGATGAGCCGCAGAGCAGGTGTGAACGTGTGAATAGCCCTGTGAATAGTGCTGTCAGCACGACAAACAACTCAGCTGCTCACTTTCTTCTGACAGAGTAACTCTCTACTGGCTGTACATATGTAGAACCTCTTTTAAATCAGATTAAAAGTAAAGCAAAAGAACTCCAAATGAACTCCCCTCCAGTCAATTTGATCTGGTTGAATGAAACTGAACTACGGAACTGGTAGGACCGCTCGCGCAACAAACAACTCAGCTGCTCACTTTCTTCTGACAGAAACAGAGTAACACTCTACTGGCTGTGTAAGTTGTAGAAAATCTTTTACAATTTTAAATCAGATTAAAAGCAAAAGAAAAAAAAACATATTCATGCAGTGTAGCATTTGTCTCGGTTTCCAGACACAGGCAGTTTGTGTGGCACCGCAGCTTTGGTTTCTTTTCTTTTTAGAGCTCACTGGAACGTGGCAGAGAAATGTATATGTACTGTATGTGTTTTTCTTTTCTTTTACTTTAAAACAGCTGTGAACCAGACAAGGATAGAGAGAATCGGAAGCCAGTTGCTTTGTGCCAGACAAGGGAGGCAGTTTGTGCAGTTGGTATGGAGCCGTGTCTCTGCTTTGTTTTAACTTTCGGTTTTCCCAAGGGCAAATCCTCAGTTCTGTTAATTGGCATGGCTGCTTAATTAAGACGAAAAGCCTGCCTCCGGGCCATCCCAATTAAGTGACTTCTACTGTAATAGAGTAGTATGCAGAAATTAAACTTCTTAGCTAGACAACACAGTATGAGCTTCATTAGACTACATAGAGTGCTTGCAGTCACAACAGACCTATCAGACAGAACAACATACACATGAATAGTAACACATATATCAATATATTATTATTGTTACAGTAGCCCTTTCCTCAAAGAAGCAGACCCTTTTTATCTTTTATCTCTCTCTCTCTCTCTCTCTATATATATATATATATATATATATATATATATATATTTTAAACATAATTGGTGTAATTTAACTGGTCTGTTTCTTTCAATTGGAGACCTATATCTTCTAATTCCAAACCTATTTTGATGTATTGTTGGTGAAGCTGTTTGAATTGGTGTCCTGTTTCTTTGGGTAGCAAACCTATGTTGGGGGCTTTGAGTAGAATTGATTCATTGTTGCTGGCTTCACTAGCTGCAAAGTTTTGAGTGGGGGAAGGGTGCTAATTATCTGACTAGAGGCCTCAGCTACCTGATTGTTTCCAGAAGACTTGGGCTGGAGTGTGGATAGGAATATAAAAAGCAGTTGCTCAACATATCTAAACGTGTGCAACAAAGGAGATAAGGGAAATAAAGAATGTTTTGCACTGATAGAGGGGGGAGAGTGGGGACTTGGGGGAGTGTTTGGTATCCTGCATCTGGAAGGGTGGAGGGTCACTGGTGGGCAATGACAGCAATGGGTAGGGTGGTAGGCTGCAACAACTGCGGTGCACCAATCTTTCTAAACATTGCCTGGAGAGTGGGAGGATGTTTAGTGTGCAACCACATAGAAAAAAAGGAGATTGAGGGTCTGCAGGAGGAACTAAGACAGACAAGGCAGATTGGGGTGGGTTTAGCCCAATACTGGAGGGAGAAGAAGGGAGATGAGGGAGGGCAATTTAAGCCAACAGTGGTGAGGAGAGGTCAGAAGAAGGGAAGCAGAGACAAAGGGCCCAGGCCAGGAAGAACGATTGCGGGAAACCAGGTCAGGAGACAAAAGTCAAATGGAAGGAGGCAATAGGGACTTGTGAGGGAGGCGAAGAAGTGGCAAAGTCGTGGAGTGGAAAGGAGAGAACAGGTTACTATGCAGAGAGAGGAGCAGGCATTTGTGAAGGATCTTCAGAAAATAGTTTTGCACTACTAGAGAGGAAGAAGGTGGAGGAGGAAGTGATGAAATTAGAGGTAATTGATAAATGCCTGGACCAAACTGGAGGGGGAAGTTCTGCTGGAGAACTGCAACAGGGGTAAAAGGCGTAATAATGTGCAGGGGAAGAAGAGGGCTGGAAATGAGGGAGGAGATGAAAGGAAGCAAGCAGGGAGTAAGAGGGTGGAATCTTAGTGCTGGGGACTCAATACTAAGAGGAGTTAGGTGGGGTAGCAAGGCGGAGGGCATAGTCGCATTTGGGTGGAGGCCATGCAGGAATGACAGCAGAAAGGGTGGGACAGTCTGTTCTGAAATATGCTAGAAGGGTAGGACAAGCCTCATTTAATTATACATCTTGGGACAAACGACCTGGCTGACAAGACAGTGGATATAGTCAGAGGAGGTTTGAGGAACTAGCACAATTATGTGAGGGCAGGAAGATCAGTAACTTTTCCGAGATACTTCGGCCAAAGGCAAGCACAACAAAAAGCTGAGAATAGAGAATTTAACAGATGGCTAAGAACCTGGTGTTGTGCTAAAGCGTATGTGGGCTGTTGGGGGGTGGGGAGGGACCTGGGAGGACAGTAGTCTCTATGCAGGACAGACTACATTTGAGTGAGGAGGAAAGAAAGTGTTGAAACAGAGGATGGAAGAATATATAGAAGAAGTTGGGAGTTTAAACTAGGAGTGGGGGTGGCAGTTGGGAAGAATGATGCAGAGACCACAGGTTGGGAAATCATATGAGCTACCCCCATAACAGTGACAAAGGATAAATGGCAAGTACTATTGGTGATGTTAGGAAAGGAGGCAGGATGGGAGGAGGGGAAAGGGTGGAAGGTGGTTACCCTTAATGCTAGGAGCCTTGGGAGGAAAACTGCAGAGTTACAGGTTCTCATGGCAGAGGGAGAGGTGGACATTGCAGCCATCACGGAAACATGGGCCACCCAATATAATGACTGGGACCTGTCTGTACCAGGGTACAGGTTATTTCGTAGGGACAGGGTGACTGGGAAAGGAGGGGTGGCACTATATGTGAAGGAAGGACTGAAGTGTGTAAGGGAGGAAGGGGAGGAGGGTAGTACAGAGTCACTTTGGGTGCAAATCCAGGATTCCAAGAATAGGATTCTTAGAATGAGAGTGGTGTACAGGCCACCATCTCAGATGGAGGAGTTAGACAGGGAACTAGTGGGACAGATCAGGAGGACCTGCGAGAAGGGTAGTGTGGTGATTGTGGGGGACTTCAATATGCCAGGGTGGACTGGGCACCCCAACAACCAGGAACAGAAGGAGCAGGTACTGCTGGATGCCTTCAGGACAGCTTCCTGCTGCAAATGGTCAGTGAACCAACCAGGTTAGGGAATACCCTTGACCTTGTGCTGGCAAATCGGGACTTTGTGAAAGAACTTACGTGGAGGAACTGCTGTCAGGGAGTGACCACCACTCAGTATGGCTCACATTGGATATGGGCAAGGAAGGAGTGGAATCTGGCACAAGAGTGCTGGACTTCAGGAAGGCTGACTTTGGGAGGATGGGGGAAGTGGTAAAAGGGTACCTGGCCAGATTTCAATCTAGTATGGATACTAACCAGAGATGGGAGCTCATAAAGCTGGGGATAGTGGAGGCAACAAAACCTGCTGCAAAGCCCAGAGCAAGAAGGCTAGGGCTAAGAAACCGAGCTGGTTGAGCAAGGAGGTCATGGAAAAGGTAAGGAGAAAAGAGCTGCCTTTAGGAAGTACAAGAAAACAGGGAGGGGGAGGACAGAGGGTACTTGACAGAATCGAAGGAGGTGACAAGGGCAGTAAGTGGAGCCAAAGCATCTATGGAATTCAGGCTGGCACAAGGCGGCATTAAGGGAGAAGGACTTCTTTAAGTACATCAGGGAGAAAAGGCTGTAAGGACCACATAGTAAGGATTAGGAAGGAGGGGTTGGGTGGAAGCAGGAATGCGATAAGGCAGAAGCACTAAATGAGTACTTCTGCTCAGTATTTACTAAAAGAAGAGGGTGACACCCAAGATGGGAGAAATGGCAGGCGCGGGGAAGTGGTGACAGATAGGGAAATCATGGAGGCAGACTTAGAGAGGTTTGAAGGCACTGAGGGTGGACAAAGGCGCCAGGCCCAGATGGCATCCACCCCAGGGTACTAAGAAGGAGCTGGCAGAGGTCCTTGCAGGACCTTTGGCAGACCTATTTAATGCCTCACTACATTCGGGGTGTGTACCTCAGGACTGGAGGATGGCTCATGTGGTGCACCTCCACAAGAGTGGCCCCAAGGATGAACCGGGAAACTACAGACCAGTGAGCCTCACATCCACTGTGGGTAAGCTAATGGAGACTATCCTGAAGGAGAGGCTGGTGGCCCTCCTAGAGGCCAAAGGACTACAGGACAGCAGACAGCATGGCTTCATACATGGCCGATCCTGCCAAACCAACCTGGTCAAGTTCTATGACTGGGTAACTAGGCAACTGGACAGGGACCATGCAGTGGATGTCCTGTATCTGGACTTCAGTAAGGCATTTGACTCAGTGCCACATGGAAGGCTGGGAAGGAAGTTAGTAGGCACAGGGGCAGGTGCAATGCTGGTGAGATGGGTAGGAAACTGGCTGCAGGAAGGCAACAAAGGGTGGTGGTGGGTGGGGAGCTCTCACACCCAAGGGCAGTGATGACGGTGTCCCACAGGGCTCGGTGTTGGGACCAGTGTTGTTTGGGATATTCATTGCAGACATATCATGGGACATCAAGAGCAAGATCAGTCTGTTTGCTGATGATACCAAGGTTGGCTGGGTGGTGATGATCTAGGGGATGGCAGGGGTTGCAGGATGATCTGGCAAAGCTTGAAACCTGGTCAGACACCTGGCAACTGGGCTTTAATGCCAAAAGTGCAAGGTGATGCATTTTGGGATGAAGAACCCAAGGAGGACTTACCAGCTAGGGGGTGCAGCTAGCCCAGACAGAGGAGGAGAAGGATCTGGGGGTGCTCATCACAGGGTCAATGAACAACTCGGCACAGTGTAGGAAGGCAGCTGCAAAGGCCAACAAAATGCTGGGTTGTATTGAAAGGGGTATATCCTTGAGGAGGGAGGAGGTGATTCTGCCACTGTATAGGTCATTAGTTAGACCACACCTGGAGTACTGCGTGCGTCAGCGCATCCGTATCTGAAGAGGGACATTAAGTTACTGGAGGAGTGCAGCAGGGTGACAAAGATGATCAAGGGTCTGGGGGACTTATCATACGAGAGGAGGTTGAAGGAGTTGAACATGTACTCACTGGAGGAGAGGAGAGACAGGGGGGACATGATTGAAACCTTTAAATACATGAAAGGAATAAACAAGACAGGTACAGAGGGCCTGTTCAAAGTAAGGAAGGGAAGGGCCACCAAGGGCCATGATATGAGACTGGAGCGAGGAAGGTTCAGGAGGGAGATGAGGAGACACTTTTTTACAGAGAGGGTGGTGGCTGGGTGGAATGCGTTACCTGCAGAAGTGGTATGCAGTAGAACAGTGGACTGCTTCAAGCGAGGATAGGACAGGACAAGGGAAGGTTAATGAAGGGAAGGGTGGAAGGGAGGGCAGCTGCAGGATAAAGGGGTGCTAGCTGCACATTCGAGCAGACTTGATAGACCTCTAGGCCTTTATCTGCTGGCAAATTTCGTATGTGCGTGTATATATATATATATATATATATGTGTGTATATATATATATTTATTTATACAAAGGAGTAAGTGATGAATGAGTGAGCTAAAACAGTGTATCCACTGCAGTGTGATATTTTTACCCTCTGCTTTACTGTGATATATCAGCCATTTACACACACAGGTCACTGATATCATCACTCTTGACAGCTTTCCTCTCAGTATACAAAAAACACCTGTGCTGTTACCATAGACACAAATGCAGAACTACATGAGAGGTCTCACTGCTGCCTGCAGCTAACTCAGCATTACAAAACACTATCACCTATTCCCCACACTCTAACTTCCAACTCATTACTGTGATACTCCCAGCTTGACTGTAGCCAGAATTCTAAAGAGCACAGCTTCACAGAACAGTCTGCTCCTCACTGCTGCCTGCAGCTAACTCAATTACCTCTAAAAACACTCACCTGTTCCTCAAACTCTGTCTCTCAGCCCATTACAATTACTGTGATACTCTCAGCTTGACTGCAGCCAGAATTCTAAAGAGCACAGCTTCACAGAACAGTCTGTTCCTCACTGTTGCCTGCTCTCAGCTTGAGTGCAGCTGGAATTCTAAAGAGCACAGCTTCACAGAACAGTCTGTTCCTCACTGCTGCCTGCAGCTAACTCAATTACCACTAAAAATACTCACCTGTTTCACAAACTCTGCCTCTCATCCCATTACAATTAATGTGATACTCTCAGCTTGACTTCAGCCAGACTTCTAAAGAATACAGCTTCACAAAATAGTCTGTTTCTCACCCCTACCTAAAACTAACTCATTTAGCATTGCAAAACACACTCATCTGTTTCCCAGAGTTTATAACACTGCCAGCCTATTCAGAAAAACTCACACACAGAATGAGCAAACACATAAATAGGAACAGAACACAAGACAACATAACAATACTTCTGAAACTCCTGGCCCTATTGTATAAATCAAATACATGATGTGCAGATCGTGTGCTATGGCAAATATTGTCACTCCTGCATCTTGAGCTCTGGATATCTCACTCTGCAGGAGTGACAATATTTGCCATATCACACTCATGCCCATCATGTATCCTATTTATATACATATATATATATATATATATATATATATATATAGATATAGATATATACCATATATACTGTGTGTATATATATATATATATATATATATATATATGTAATAACCACTCTTAGGTGTGCAGTCATGCTCTGATATACGCAGGCCTTGGTGTGCGTTGTACGCATGAGGCCACAGAATGAGTGTGTCAACAACGAAAGGCATGCATTATATCAGAGAGCGACATCACACCGTAGAGTGGGTTATCTATCTTATAAAATGGCAAAATTGTTTTGGAGGGGGGTAAAAGTGCAGGTGTGCGGTCATGCTCCGATATGTGCACGGTCATGTGATGTGTTTTATACAATCAGAACTTTGGATTTGGATTTGTCTCCCATTTTATAAATATATATATATATATATATATATATATATATATATAGAGAGAGAGAGAGAGAGAGAGAGAGAGAGTAAAGCCCACCAGGATGAAGCGCAGTGTCACAGGTCATGACAAAAGGAATTAACTCCAACTGAAATTGCATTGTTTGCTGCAGTAACTCTATTTCAGAATTCTGCAGTCTGCACTTCATCCTGGTGGGCTTCACATATATATATATATATATATATATATATATATATATATATATCCGTTAATACATCAGTTAGGGTTGATTCCACACCAACAAAAGTCTGGAAAGTCAATATTAGGTTACCAAACCTACACCCCATACCCCACCCCTCCACAGACCAACAGGCACCAGGGTGTGCCTTGGGGGTCATTGGCCTAACTCTCACCCCATTCCATGTGTAAACAAGCTGAGATAGTACAATATAGGAGAATGGAGTAAGAGTTAGGTCCAATGACCCCAAGGCACACCCAAGCGCCTGTTGGTCTGTGGAGGGTGTGTGTGTGGGGGGTAGGGTTGGTAACCCTAACATTGAATTTCCAGACTTTTGTTGGTGTGGAATCAACCCTAACTGATGCATTAACAGAGTTTTTTGCAATGAATTTCCCTTCTTTCTGAGAAAGTGAAATGTTAGTCATATGGTATCCATAGATGGAGTGTGGGCCCTGCACTCCCACCCACCCATCAGTGTAGAGACATAGCGCAGAAGGGCCCTGTGCTCCCAGTTTTGCATAATGGGATGCATATTTGGGAGCGCAGGTCCTCTGGGCCCTGTGCACCAACCCAGCCATAAGTGTAGTGACATAGTGCCTGAGGGCCCTGTGCTTCCAGTATTGCAAGATGGTATCCATGGGTGGGAGCACATGCCTTCTGGGCCCTGCGCGCCCACCTACCTGTAAGTAAAGAGGCATAGTGCAGGAGGGCCCTGTGGTTTTAATTTTGCATAATCGTATTCATAGATGGAAGCGCAGGCTTTCTGAGCCCTGCACTCCCACCCACACATGAGTGTAAAGGCATAGTGTAGGAGGGCCCAGTGCTACAAGTTTAGCATAAATAGTATGCATAGGTGGGAGCGTGCTCCCACCTACAACCTACACATAAGTACAGACATATAGCACAGGCCCAGAGGCATTCCAAGCAACCCTTGTAATGCTTATTTGGCAATATCTCAGTAACTGTAACAACTGCGGAT
Source organism: Neoceratodus forsteri (assembly GCA_016271365.2). Taxonomy (NCBI): domain Eukaryota; kingdom Metazoa; phylum Chordata; order Ceratodontiformes; family Ceratodontidae; genus Neoceratodus; species Neoceratodus forsteri. Next base: position 1,463,693,867 of record CM057449.1, read on the forward strand.
AAAATTCTTTCGCAGTTGTATTCATGATCTAGCCACCTCCATGCATGCTTAGTATAGTGCAGGGCAGAGGGTCCAACACCAGGGTTGGGCATCCTGGTGTTGGATTATATTACAAACAATGTAATACAGTACACTGCCACCGGGGATTGGGACCCCCAGTGTGCAGATGACACTTGAATTCAGGGATCAGCCAGTCAGGCTGGCAGGGCTACAATGACAGTAGCCCTGTCCCTGACCCAAGTCATGACAGCAGGGGCCTGCACTATATGACACAGCTGTCTATGAGGAATGACAGCTGTGTCATATAGAGCAAGTACTATGTGACACACACAAACTGCCACCGGGGATTGGAGCCCCCGGTGTGCAGATTACAGCTGGAAGGCACAGTCAGGCTAGGCTAGAATGACAGTAGCCCCTGACCTACAAGGGGCAACAGCAGCAGGGGTCGCACTATACAACACAACTGTCATATATTAAAGACAGATGTGCCGTATAGTATAAACTGCTGCTTTCGCAAAAATCCAGTTAAAAATCAAACGCTGATTTTTGAACTGCACATGCTCAGAAACAGAACATTTTTAATAGATACTTTAAAAACTACTTAACTGAGGGACCTAAAAACCACAAAAGCACACACCTTGGACCAACCTCTATCAAATCTGTGAGTGTCAGGTTTCAAAGCCTCCCATTTTTTTAGTTTTCCTGTGGCAAAAAAGTCTTAATTTTCAAAAATGGAGACTTTTGGGTTTTTTTGCACCTCTGTAACTTTGCCTCCCCTAAACTGATCTAAATGAAATTTACAGGATCAAGAGATCCTAGCACAGCGGCTGTGCTTTCTGAATTTCATGTAAATCGGTTGAAAGGGGGCAAAGATATTAAGGTGAAAATATTTGAGTTTAACATGGAAGTGCTTACTCAGCCCTAATATACAGGCACATTGTTCCTGTATAATATATATTAGTTCCAAAAAACTACATTAATGCAGAGATTAGGGTTGTAAAAATGCAAAACATACAAAGATGGGAAATGAAAAAAACATTAGGGATTTGGGTCTCTGGAATACTGGTGAATCAGTGGTGGGGGTCTTACTTGGGGTTGTGTTTTTACAACCCTAATCTCTGCATTAATGTAGTTTTTTGCAACTAATGTCCCTTCTTTTTCTGATCGTGGAACTGTATCCTCATTTAATAAATACAATATTGAAGACATTCCTGGAATTGTATGCTCATTTGCCCAGGTCCCTTTGGGTCCTCTGCAAAATGACATAAATACAATATTGGAGACAGTCCTGACCCAGTGCACGGGGCCAGCAGACCATGGAACACATCTCGATACCCTGTGGGTGAGGTTCCCTGACCCACCACATGGTGCGGCGTCTGGTCCAAAACACTGCTCCGTCCCTATCCAGGCCATGACTGGTGCTGCATGCTGCAGCACCTTCCCCGTCAGCCTTGTCTCAGTAAACTGGCTCACTGAATTCACATGTGAACACACTGTAGGGTTGCCACCTTTGGATGAGTTGAAATGAGTTGGATGAGTTGAAAACCGAATACTAAACCACACCCCCAAACTCCACCCCTAACCACTCCCCTTTTATGACTAATGAGGGCATCGCTTGGACTCTGATTCACTTGATTTATTCAGAATTGCTGCTGATATAACATTGTGTGCAACTTCTTTAAATTACATCATGATTATTATTTTTGGTTTATTTGATTTAGATTTAAATATTTTAAATTTCAGTGTGTGTTAACATTTGGTGACATTAGAGAGGGGGTTCAGGAGACTTTTCATCCTGTGTACACAGCTTAGCTGACAAATCGAGTGACTACAAGGACACTCCTGACAACTGGCTAGTTTGGATCAGGTGGCCTTTTCTGGTAAAACTCTTTCAATAAATAAATAAACTACACCAGTAATGGTGGACGAAATGTAATTACAAATATCATCTGCCATTTTAAGATGTGCTACTGTCCCTCCCATTGCTCCTACTCTAAAGTTATTTGTAATGTCAGAGAAGTTTTTAAAAGTGGCAGGAACTATTCTATGCTGTTAAATACCCTATTTTGTTTTCCATGTCAGTCATACATAGCAGATAGCATGATATGTGATATGTAGCGTGGAGGCAGTATAGCGCAGTGGTTTAAAGCTCTGAGCTGCAATTCTGGAGACCAGGGTTTGAATCCTACAGCCCAAACTTGCATACTTTGTGACCCTACACAAATCACTTAATTCCCTTGTGCTCTCAGGTTGCACCTATAAACAAGTTTTAGCTTAGTGTGTCTCTTCTGGTAAAAAAAAAATAATGTTTTGAAAAATATTTGATAAATTGCCTAAATGTGGAGTGCCATCAACTCTAGATTATGTTCCTGTCATCTCATCAGCTACTGCTCTCTCTCTTCCTTTTCTCATTTCTGTAGTTTAGCATGACATTAGTCCCATTATTCTGTGCTGTTCATCTGAAAGGCCTGGATTGGTCTTCCTGGAATATCCAAGTAGTATGAAAATTGACAACAATAACTACTGAGGAGAGAGAAGCATAGTATTGCTAGAAATTAAATAAAATATTAGATTATTAATTTAACAACAAAAGGGGTAACAAATATTAAAATATAGGACAGAACCTAAAAGAAAAAATGCTGAACATTTAAAGGTATAAAAGTATTCCTTATCACAGCAGTCAAAGACCATACTCACAATGCAGCCTGGAAAGGAGTAGTTTGATTTGCTGCTAATGGTCTTAATAGCCCTACTTTACACCTCTCAGACAGACTGGTATACAAACAAAGGTCTGCATGACATCAGAATTTGTTTGTAATCTTACCATGCAAGTAAAATGGTGAAAGATTTAACAGAATCTGTTTTACAAGCACTACCTCTGAATAAAATTGGATTAGCAGGTAAAGTTTCTGAAACACATTGTACAGTCCATACTGGGACAGGAAGCTACCCTAATGTGGTGCCTGTCTGGTTTCAGAAAAATGAAGGTGTTAATTAAGGTGGTATTGTTTACCCTTCCCGTGAATAATCTTCCAATTTGCTGGTGTGAAGTTAGAGGTGACAACTGAGCAGACAGGGACACATTTGGCTCTTTAAGTGCCCTGCTCTTGAAGGCACTTCCTGATTAGCATGCACTGCAAGCAAGCACACTAAAATGTCAGACACTTGCTTACAGTCAGATGAGAAGAAAATGAAATGGTTAGTGGGGAATCTAACAGGTGCTGCTTGACCCACCATAAAAAACTGAATTTGCAATGGTGAAAACAGGAGGACCGAATCTGGACCTAGAAGACGGAATCATTCAGTCAAAAACCGAGTAGGTGGTAACCTTAGAACACAGCTCACTGGCACGGTAAGGCAGCATGTTCCCAGAGGTGCAACAGACATCCCTGCAATCAGTGTTACTTAATAAATTATTTGTTCTTAATATTTTGACCCCAAACTTTCAACATATTCTTCTTATGACCCCACCTCATAAATCCCATAGGTAAAAATGTTCAAGTCCGTGCTGAACCGTCATTCCGTGCCACAGGTGCGAAAACACATTTTTGGACAGGATGTAAAAAATGACAGCTGTACTGTTCATGAGGTGGTGTGAAAAAATGTGTATGTTGGAAATCTGGAGTCAAAATATTGCAAATTACCAAAGTTATGTGCATGCGTAGAAACTGTTCAACACATGCCTACATTCCTACACATATACACACACACACATATATATATATATATATATATATATATGCAAGGGTGCCACTTCTGCTTCGAACATACAGCAGTACATAGTGCTCATCTGAAGCTGACCATGTGCTCCTCGTCTTCTACCCATTTCTCCCCCTTTTGCTATGTGTCACACTTTGTGTTGCTTGCTTGGGTAAGGCACTGTCTTGTAACAAATACTGCTATGCTCATGTGTGGCAGAGATGGGGGGGGGTCCCCCTGTCTTTAAATAACCTTAAGCGTGGTGAGTACTGCAAGGCAGTGGACATGTGACAGATTTGCTGTTGTGTCCAGTGAGAGGAAAAAAACAATAAGTAATACATGTTACTGCCCTATAATGTATTTGGTGGTTTGGAGCTGGTTGCCGAACAATGTATTTGGTAGTTTTTGGCCTATATGACACAGCTGTATCCTATAGAGAGCAAAAACCACCAAACAAATAATACGGCAGTAAGGACTGCACTATACGACACACTGTCATTTGTTAAAGAACAGCTGTGTCATATAGTGCAACCAGCTCCAAACCACCAAATACATTATAAAGCAGTAGAAACATAGACTTTGTCGGCAGATAAGGACCGCTTGGCCCACCTAGTCTGCCCATTTCCCTACCTGCAGGATAGGCCGCAGATCCTAGTTAACCAACAGCCTATTTCTTCCTACCCCCCACAAGAATTGCCTTATGTCTGTCCCATGCATACTTGAATTCTCCCACAGTTTTAGACCCCACAACTTCCTCAGGAAGGCTGTTCCATGCATCCACTACCCTCTACCCTAAAGTAAGCTTTATTCCTCTGTTCGCAGTTTGACTTTGAAGAGTGCAGACTTGTCCCAGTCCACAGAAGATGACAGCATATAACCTCCAAAGGTAAGTATTGGGTAAGGGGGTCTGTGGGGTGGTGGGTGCTCAGACAGAGGGTCGGAATCGGGAAGGGGAGCAGCAGCGACGACGAGGGACTGATTTCTTTATTTCAGGTTTAAATAATAAAAAAAGATGGTGGGGAACTTTTTTTTTGCGGGTATACAAATAATATTAATCTATTTCAGGACACTAAGAGTGGGCTCCCCAGTGTCCCACTCTGTTGGAGGGGGTGAATTACAAAAAAAAAAACAAAAAACAGGCTAAACAAAAAAAAATAAATACACACACTGCCACTGGGGATTGGGGCCATCAGTGTGCAGATACCATTGAATGTACAAGATAGTCAGGATGGCAGGGGCTACAAGCTACAATGAGAGCCTTATCCCTGACCAATGAGTGGTGACAGCAGCAGGGGTTCCACTATATGTCACAGTTGTTACATAGAAACATAGAATTTGATGGCAGATAAGGACCGCTTGGCCCACCCAGTCTGCCCATTTTCCTACCTAATGGATAAGCTGCAGATCCTAGTTAACCAGCAGCCTACTTCTTTCTACCCCCACCCTCTAGAATTGCCTTATGACTGTCCCATGCATGCTTGAATTCAACCACTGTTTTTGACTCCACAACCTCCTCTGGAAGGCTGTTCCATACATCCACAACCCTCTGTGAAAAATACTTCCTTACATTACCTCGGGCCGCCCCTCTCTATCTTCAAATTGTGCCCCTTGTTCTTGCACACCTCCTTTTTGAAAGATGCTACCTTTTGGACTTTGTTGATTCCTTGAGGTACTTGAAAGTTTCTATCATGTCCCCTCTCCCTCCTTTCCTCGAGGCTATACATATTAAACTCCTTTAGTGTCTCTTCATATGTCTTCTGGTGCAGACCCTGCACCATTTTAGTTGCCCTCCTCTGGACAGCTTCCATCTTGTCTACATCCTTGCGGAAATTGGGTCCCCAGAACTGCACATAGTACTCTAGATGGGGTCTCACCAGCTGTCTGTAACGAGGGATAACAACTTCCTGTTTTCTACTGGTGGTGCCTCTCCCTATGCATCCCAGTATCCACCAGCCCTCCTTACTGCCCTCTCACATTGCTTGTCCCCTTAAGTCATCTGATATGACTACCCCCAGGTCCCTTTCCATTTTCGTTGTTGTTAGTATCTCACCCCCCATTGTGTACTCTTCCCCTGGGGTTTTGTTTCCCAGGTGCATTACCTTGCACTTCTTAGCATTGAATCTAAGCTGCCATACATTTGACCATTCCTCTAACCTTGCCAAGTTCTTTCTCATCCTTTTCACCCCACCTTGTGCATCAACTCTGTTGCAGATCTTTATGTCATCTGCAAAGAGACATACTTTTCTTTCTAGTCCCTCTGCAGTGTAAACATAAAGATATTGAAGAGAACGGTCCTAATACTGAACCCTGTTGTACCCACTAGTAACCCCCTTTCTTCAGAGTGGACTCCATTTACTATTACCCTCTGCGTCCTATTCTCCAGCCAATTCTTTACCCAGGCTATCATCTTGGGACCCACTTCCAGGCTGGCTAACTTGTATATTAATCTTTTGTGTGGGACTGAGTCAAATGCCTTGCTAAAGTCTAGGTAGGCCATGTCCACAGCCCCACCCTGATCTACTACTTTGATCACCCAGTCAAAGAAATCTATTCGATTAGTCTGGCATGACCTTCACACTGTGAATCCATGCTGCCTTGGTTCCTGTGCCCCTCTGGCCTCTAGGTACTCAACAATTAAGCCAATTATAAGGATTTCGAGATCTTTTACTAAATTTGATGTGCATTCTCTTGCACACAGTTGGATAAAATAGATTGGTGTTTTTTACACTCTATTCCTGATGTGGACTCTGCTTTGGATTTTTTTATGAATGATTTTACATGTGTTTTGGATCAGTTTGCCCCCCTTGTTAAAAGAAGGGTTCGAGGGAAAACTCATGGGTGGTTAACATCTTCTCTGATCAAACTCATGAGAAAACGAGATAAGGCTTGGAAAATGTATAAAATTAATCATTCTGTTTCTAGTTATCATGTTTATAGGACTTTAAGGAATCAATGTAAGGCCGAGATAAGGAAGGCTAAAACAGATTTTATCTGTCATAAACAATATGAAGGATTGTCTAATACTACTACTTTTTGGAAAACAATTAATACTCTGATAAAGCCTAATGCCTGTCAATCAGGTTCAATGAAGCTGAATGGTGATTTGCTGACTTGTCCACTGAGAATAGCCAATGAGTTCAACTCAAAATTTACTGCATTATTTAATTCTTATGGTGACCAGTCTGAGGTGAATTACTTCGGGAAGACCGATGATCTTATAGTTAACCGTAAATTTTATTTAAGGATTACTACTCCAAAAGAGGTTGAGAGGCTGTTACGGTGTATTAAAAGGGATAGCTCAGCTGGTTCTGATGGCTTATGTCCTAGTTTGTTGGCAGATGCTGCTTCAGTTTTAGCATTTTCAATTAGTGTTATTTTTGTCTTTTGTGACAGGTACTATACCTGATATATGGAAACACTCTTTGGTTACTCCTATTCTTAAGTCTGGTTCACATCAGGAATTTGGTAACTATAGACCCATTTCTATTTTGTCTGCTCTAGCTAAAGTTCAGGAAAGAATAGTTTACAATCAGTTGATTGGGTATGTGGATTGCTTTGGATTACTGTCTCAGAATTAACATGGCTTCCGAAAAGGAAGGAGTACTGAGACTGCCTTGGTCGAGTTCACGAACGGGGTACTTAATGGCATGGATAAAGGGCGCCTGATGGGTGCCATGTTCATGGACTTGACCAAGGCATTCAATTCAGTAAATCACCAGCTGTTGGTTTCTAGACTTGAGTTCTTGGGAGCTGGTGAGTCTTTTCTGGACTGGACGAGGGATTACCTAACCAATAGGTTTCAAAGGGTTAAGTACAGAGGTGCCGTATCTGATTCTGTATTGGTAAAGTGTGGGGTTCCACAAGGCTCCATTTTGGGGCCACTTTTGTTTTCCTTATTTTTTGATCAATTAGTAAGTGTGACTAATAATGCTCTTTTAACTCTTTATGCAGATGATGCAGTAATTTATATGCAGGGCTCGTCTGTTGGAGACCTAGGTGTTTCCTTAACAGAGGAAATGTGTAATTTTCAGACTTCACTTATGGCTTGTAAGTTAGTCTCAAATAGATCAAAAACAAAGGTGATGGTTTTTGGAACCTCTACTAGATTAAGATCTGAGGTTAACAAATTGGAAGTCAAATCTCTTGATGGAGTATTGTTTGATCATGTTGATACATTTCAATATCTTGGGGTATTACTAGATTCACATTTAAGTTATGAACCTCACTTTTTGAGAGTTACCTCAAGAACACATTGTAGATTGGCTCCTTTGTACAGAATTCATTCATTTCTTATTCCTGAGTCTAGGCTAGCTATTTCCAAACACTGTTTAGCTCCCATTGTGAACTATGCAGCCATAATTACTGACATTGCTTCTGTGACAGTGATCTCAAGGAAATCCACCTTACTTCATTTGATAGCTAAGTTTGCTTTAAACTGTCCTAAATTATCTCATCATTGTGTGATTCTGAAAGAAATGGGCTGGTTACCGGTTTCTTTAAATTTTCAATATTGTGTGACTAAGTTTATACATAGAATTGTGAATTCTGGGATTCCACATAATATTTGTAAACTGTTGAGACCATATAACGATGGTTATTACTCTAGACATAGGTCAGATAGTAGGTTTCTTGAGATTCCATTCATGAAAACTAAAAGTGGACAAAGATCTTTTGCTTACATTGCTCCATCTACTTGGAATGAAATTCCTTATGATACTAGGCAGTTATGTTCTGCTAAAAAGTTTGCTGATGCACTAAGGATGTACTTTGAATCCCAATTTAACTGTAAATGCTTTTGATGATTCAATTTTTGTAACAAAGACATTTCATGTCTGCAATTGTTGTACTGTATATGTATATTTGATTATGTTTTGTATTGTCTGTATGTAATATATGTGGGTCGCACCTGTAAAAGGAACTTGTTTCCAGTGTGCTTACCCGTTAAGTGAATAAACAAACAAACAAACAATTCTTTCCTTCAGAAGTGATTCTATCATTTTCCCTATCACTGAGGTTAAACTAACAGGTCTGTAGTTTCCTGCTTCTGCCCTGCTCCCACTTTTGTGAAGGGAATCACATCTGCCCTCCTCCAGTCCTCAGGTACCACCCCATCCTCCATTGATTTGTTAAAGAGTGTAGTCAGTGGTATTGTTGTATAATAAAGACAGTTATGTCGTATAGTGCAAACTGCTGCTTTCACAAAAATTCAGTTATGAATAGAACATTGGTTCTTTGAACTGCACATGCTCAGAAACAGAACATTTTTATTTAATATTTAAAAAAATACTTAACTACAGACCTACAAACCACAAAATCACACACCTTGGACCAAGCTCCAAAGCCTCCTATTTGTTTAGTTATCAGGTGTCAAAAAAAGTCTTAAAAATGTTCTAAAATGGAGACTTTAGAGGTTCTGTGCACCTCTGTAACTTTGCCTCCTTTGAACTGATCTACGTTAAATTTACAGTTCCTGGCACAGACACGGTAGTGGCAGTATAGTTAGGGTTGGCCGGCCACTTCAATGTTAAACCAAAACATTTGCACTTTAATAACTTTGCAGTCATATCACAGATTTACCTGAAAGTTTGCATGCATGGTCAGGCATCATAGATCTCTGGATCTGGTTGAGTTTCATTCCGGTTAGATGTGCAGTTACAGAGCTGCAGAGAGCCAAAAAACATGCAAAAATGTACTTTTAGCCAATTTATTTTTTGCTCAGGGCCACAGCCCAAACAGTTTGTCCATCTGGTCTGAAATTCTTAGACAATATGCAGTCTGGGTCACGGATGTGCCTTTTGAAGATTTGGTGAAAAAATATTAATCCAATCAAAAGTTATTCAATTTCAATTTTCCCATTATAGTCAATGAGAAAAAAATATATGTGCCTCCCGAAAGCTGCCGCCACCACATTTTACTGTCTCAAATGCCCTCTGTAGTGCTGTGCTCCCGCCATCTTGTTTTCAGTCAGTGATGGAGAAAAACGTCCAGAATTCAAAAGTTAATGCCACTAGGTAAACACTGACAGTTGTGTTTACCTAATTGGGGCATGAGGCTGGCATCAGAAGTTTAAAATTCTCCCCAGAAATATGTTTTTAAATATCAGACTGCCAGTACTGTCTCAAATTGCGAAAGAAAAGATGCAACACTTTTACAATTTGCAACACTTTCACACCCATTCTTTCTCAAATTTTGCAAAAGTGTCACAATTTGCAACAGTACTGCACCAAACAACACCATTTCTTTGTCACCTCACTGCAACTAAATGGTCAGGGCATTTGGGCTGAAATTTGCAGAGTGGCAAGCCCTTGCCCCACAGATGTGCCTGTTGCTGGTTTGGTGAAGAAATGTACACCGGTTCCATAGTTACAGCATTCTGAAGTTGAGAAATTTCCAGGATAACACTGCGGCACCCACAGTGCCTTTCGGTACCTGTATCTCGAAAATGATTTGAGATACAGATTTTTTGCTCTGAGCAGCTTAGTCCACCTTTGGCGCATACCTCTCAACCTTTTGTCCCCCAAATGTGGAACATTGCCTCTCAAAAGGTGAAACAAATGAGCAAAATGTGGAACACTTAATCAAATCTTTACCCAAGAAGCTCAGAACACTGTTAAAATGTTTGCATTTATGTTCAGAAAGTCTGTTATTAATTGAATTATATATTTTTTGCATAATTTACTATGGAGTTTGGCTTTAAAATGTTAATACTGAATGTGGAACAAGTCCTCACAATGTGGAACAGGAAGCTTTTGTGAAGTAAAATGAGGAACGTTCCTCGTAATGTGGTACAGTTGAGAGGTATGCTTTGGCGGACTAAGTTTGCTTGAATGTTTCTGTGTCATGATTACAACAGCAGTGGAATTTTTTTCATAGTTGCTACGGTTACTGAGATGTTGCCAAATTAGTGTTACAAGGGTTCCTTTTCATGACTCTAGGGCTGCAGTATGTCTCCGTACTTATGAGGAAGTGGGAGCACAGGGCCCAGAGGGCCCACGCTCCCACATATGTATACCATTATGCAAAAATGGGCAGCTTGAAGGGAGCACTGGGCCAAGAGGGTCCTGTGCTCCCACAACCACATACTAGTTACCAGTTACATTACACATTCTCAGAAAGAAGGCAAATTCATTGCAAAAAACTCCATTAATACTTCAGTTAGGGTTCATAGTACTGCAACAAAAGTTTTGGAAATTTGACACTTTTGCAAAATTCGCAAAAGAACGGGTGCGAAAGTGTCACAAATTGCGAAATTCACATATACAGTTAGGATTGTGCAGCCACTTCTATGTTAAACCCCAAATTTAGCAGTTTAATAACTTTGCAACCATTCATCTGATTTTCATGAAATGTTGCGTGCATGGTATGGTACCATAGTTCTCAGGCTCTGGAAAGTTTCATTCCGGTCGGATTTTGGGTTTCGGAGCTGCGAAGCGTAATAAAATGTGAAAAATGTTTGACTTTTTTGAATTCTTTGCTCATCTCTACAGCCCGAACAGTTTGCCCATCTGCTCTGAAATTTTCAGGGTATATAGGGACTGGGTCAAGGAAGTGCCTTTTGAAGGTTTGGTGAAAAAATATTAATCTGTTCAAAAGTCATTAAAAAGTCTAAAATTTCCCATTATAGCCTATGGGAAAAATATATGTGCACCATGAAAGCTTTTAAAGGCTTTCGCAAAAGCACTATTTCCTTTTAAGCTCTGAGGTTTTGTTTCCGTGCTGCCACTATCTTGTTCTCAGTTAGTGGTAGACAAAAACAGCTGTAGTTCAAATTTGACTGCCCCTAGATACACACTGATGGTTGTGTTTACCTAATCAGGGCCTTAGGAACACACTGGTGCCATTATTTTGAGGAAATGACCCCCAGAAAGATGTTTGTCATGATCGCCTGTTCCGCAAATGTGAAAGTGTCGTGAAAGTGTTGCACCTGTTCTTTTGCAAATGTTTGTGACACTTTCGCAAATGCACAGGACAGCCGATCATCCAAAATGTCTTTCTGGGGTCATTTCCCCAAAATAATGGCAGCATACTGCCTCTGTGATGTGGCACACTGGGAGCCCACCCCAGTGTGCCCAAATCCTGTTTAAAATAAAGAAAACTATCCCCTGATGTCATTTTTTTTATGCAGAATCCTGCATCAAACTAGTCTGCCTTTCCCCATTCCTTTTTTGGTACACTGACATTGGGGTAATCAATCCCCATGTCAGTATGTCCCCCACACACACACACACTTATGTGGCACACTGGGAGCCTATCCCAGTGTGCCCAAATGTATTAAACCTGTTTAAAATAAAGAAAACCATCCACCGACATCTTTTCAATGCAGAATCCTGCACCTAAATTTTCAATGCAGGATCCTGCCCTGAACTAGTATGCCCCCCCATTCCTTTTGTGACCCACCAACATCGGTGTGCCCAATCCCAGTGTCGGTATGTCCCCCCCACATACACACTTGTGTGGCACACTGGGAGCCCTTCCCAGTGTGCCCAAATGTATTTCATTTTTTCAACCTGTTAATAAAGAAAACCGTCCAGTGACGTCTTTTTTATTTTTTCCATCCCCACTCTCCCACTGAGTACCCACCTCCCCTTACCCCCACTTACCCATAGTTACCTCTGGAGGTGGAGAGCAGAGATCTTCTCTGGACCGGGACATGTCTGCAGTCTTCAAAGCTGAACTGCGAACTGAAGGAATCAAGGTAAGCACTGTGTAATGGTGGTCTATGGCGTTTTGAACTTATGTTGATATCTCGGCCATTTTTTGTAATTTTTTCACCAAATTTTCAACATAGGGTTCTTGGGACCCTACCTCATCAACACTATCACTGTCATCTTGTTAATCAAAACCAAAAGGTGATTCTGTGGTCGCTGCGCAGAATAATCTTTCGTGACTAAGTAATGAAATGACAGTGCGAGTGTTCATGAGGTGGGGTCCCAAAAAGCCCATGTTGAAAATTTGGTAAAACAATTCCAAAAAATAACCGAGTTACGAGTGTGCATTGCACACTTTCTATGCATGCTCGTAACTTCACCAATTTTACATATTTTCACTCAAGATTTTCAACACTGCCATTTTTTTACACATCCTCATGAATAGTACAGTTGTCATTTTTCACATCCTGCCTGAAATGTGTTTTTGCACCTGTGCAGCAGAATGGTGTGGTCACTGTGTGAAATCAACTTTCAGGATGGATTAACAAAATCACAGTGCCAGTATTCATGAGGAGAGGTCCCAAAAAGTCCATGTTGAAAATTTGGTTAAAAAACTTTCAAAAAATCGCCGGGTTATGGATGTCCATTGTGCATTTTCTTGTGAAATTTCCAATAGGATAACACTGCAGTGCCCATGGTGCCTTTCAACGCCTGTAGCTCGAAAACGGTTCGAGATAAAGATTTTTCACAACTCACAGCATATGTGGACTAAGCATGCGTGGAGGCTTCAAAGTCTTGAATACAACTGCAGTGGAATTTTTTTCATATTTGCTGTGGTTACCGAGATATTGGCAAATTAGTTTTCCAAGGATTCATTTTCATGACTCTAGGCCTGCGTTTTGTCCCCGTACTTATGTATAAGTGGGAGTGCAGGGCCCAGAGGGCTCATGTTCCCACATATGCATACCATTGCATAAAACACTGTAGCCTTAGGGGAGTGCAGGGCCCAGAGGGCCCTCCGATCCCCCAACAACATACCTGTTATCGGTTATATTACACTTTATCAAAAAGAAGGGAAATTCATTGCAAAAACCTCCACTAATGCATCAGTTAGTGTTGATAGCACAGAGACAAAAGTTTGGAAATTCGATGTTAGGGTTACCAACCTCTACCACCCCAACCCCCAACCTACCACCCCCCAAACACCAACAGGCGTTGGAGTCATCGGGCCTAACTCTCACCCCATTACTATACCACCTCAGCTTGTTTACACATGGAATGGGGTGAGAGTTAGGCTGATGACCCCAATGCACACCCCGACACCTCATAGCTAATATATACATTCAGTAAATATATATACATATATATATATATATATACAGTATATATATATATATATATATATATATATATATATATACATATATATATATATATATATATATATATATATACACACATATTGATGCATTAACTAAGTTTTTGCAAAGAATATATATATATATATATATATATATATATTCATAAAACTCCTTTAATGCATCAGTTAGGATTGATTCCACACCAACAAAAGTCTGGAAATTCAAAGTTAGGATTACCAACCCTAATCCTTAACACCCCCACCATCCACAGACCAACAGGTGCCAGGGTGTGCCCTCTGGTCCTCGGGCCTAACTCTCACCCCAGCCCATGTGTAAACAAGCTGACAAGGTACAGTGTAGTAGAATGGGGTGAGAATTAGGCCTGATGACCCCAAGGCACACCAGCTGTGTGAAAGAATGAAGGAATGTGGAAGTAGGTTGGTGACCTAACATCAAATTTCCAGACTTTTGTTCATGTGGAATCTATCCTAACTGATGCATTAACGGAGTTTTTTGCAATGAATTTCCCTTCTTTTTGAGAAAGTGAAATGTTGCTCATATGGTATTCATAGGAGGGCCCTGTGCTCCCAGTTTTGCAATAGTCGGCCGGTGCCTACGTTTCATCACCAACTCACCATTACCATATTAAAAACATTAGGAAAGCCGCCACCCATTAGACTATAATGGCACTTGTCCCCACGCTCTCCCTAGCATTGCATCACAATTTAGCAGAGTGTGGGGGTGGAGCATGGGCAACACGTCAGACCGGGAAGTCCTTGAGACCCAGTAAAATGCTTTTTACAAGCGAAACTGCATCTGAATAACAGGATTATTTGGGGCATCTACACCTTAACATATGATCCATGTGGTCAAGGCACGTATATATCGGGTGCAGGGACTGAGACTTGTAAGTCTCTTTAAATTAAATATAAATAAGGTTGATTGACTGTATTTTGCCCTGGTGTGAAACTCTGTTTGCCTCCATCACAAAGGACAGGACTCCATGCATGCAAGGCATCAAGGGAATTGTTGACACATACCTGCATAAGCCAGTAGAGGTTATACTCTCCCAGTCAATTCAGTTGCATGCCTTGTGAAGTTCCTGTAGTCTCTAAAAGCATTTTTTCTACCTCAGATACACTTTAAACTACAGAAAACAGCAGGGCACCTACTATACCTTGAAAAATGTTATGGCTGGCATAAGACAAGACCATAGGGACTGCAAAGGACAGCAACAGCACTGACTAATACTGTATAACTACTGCAGGCATTAGCACTAAAACATCATAAAATTCCAGGATGCCTTGTTTTTATAGGGCATATACTTTTTGTTCCAGCTGGACAGACTGAGACAGACAACAAGCTTTGGAGAAAATGGCTGCAGCTTTTTGTTTATTTACTATCTAGTTATGTGAATAGTACATCACCAATCAGCGTGATGTGCACAGCCAGGTAGTCTTGGATGGTTTCTGAATCAACTTGATCTGATTCCAGACAATGGTCAACCCCACCCACAGGGTCTGCCTGCTAATAAGCAAACCCCACGAGGGCACCAGTGCCAGGGCATGAGGGACGGCTCTCAGAACTGGCTGCGATCATGTCCTCCCCTGTCAGAGGACATGCCATACCATGAGCATATGCTCCAAGAGGCCTGCCTTAGTGACTGTCCCCATCTTTTAAAAAGGGAAACTCCAGCTGTCCAGCAACGACCTCCTGTCAGCCTCGCAGGATTGGCTGCATGAGACTTGTAATCCCGTTACCCCCTCTGCACAGAATTTCGAACGCTACCGAGCCACCCAACATCACTTACATACAAGACTGCAACATTCTAATCTAAACCGACTGTCACCTATCCTCTCCTCCCTTGTTGGAGAAGGCAAAAACTCGGAAAACCCAGTGGGGAAAAAAACAGGAAATTTCTTCTCGACCTCTAATGCGATCAAGTTCCCTGTACCTCCCTGTTCCCCCCCCCCCCCGCTTTTATGAGGGTGAGGTTTGGATGCGATCAAAACCTGGGAGCAGTGAAATAGAGAGCAAACTTCTCTGCAGCCTTTCTTATAGGCTATGCTCCTCCCCCGGTCTTGCAACACCCTCCCCTGGGAACCTCCCACCTACCTGCCCCCCCCCCTAGTGGACGGCTACCTCCCCCAACCTGCCCACCCAGGTGTCACTCAATACCTGCCCCCAGACAAAGCCCTGCCTCCTGCAATGCCTTGTAGGCTCCTTCATTGTCTTATAGGGCATATACTTTTGTTCCACCTGTACAGACTGAGAAAGACAATGAGCTTTGGAGAAAATGCCACAGCCATGTACTTACTTATTATCCAATTATGCGACTTGTAATCCCCTGTTACCCCCTCTGCACAGACCTTCCAAGACTACCTAGCCATCACAGGGTGAGCTGCCTGCCCTACTCACCCCCCACAAGCTCATTATGCAATCACATTCTCCACAGCTCTTTGTATATCATCTAAGAATATATCTAATCCTCTCTCTGATAGATGCACACCATCCTTACCATTCAGTTCAATCTTCTTCATTCTAATGTTGGGGTGCCTCACTATGGCCCCCCATACATTCCATGAATGGTCATATAGCTCTGTTTTGGAGCCTATGGACTTTTTTGAGTGCCCAAGGTTTACTAGTCTGCTGCCACTGCTGTCACTGAACAATGTCCAACTATATGATGAATACTTGAGGCCACATTTCTTTTAACCTTGTTAGGTCACTTTTTATTCACAGCTGCAATTCCAGAGACTTTGCAGACCCCATATCACTTCCCCCAGGTGAATCACCAGGACTTCCAGAAGGGCCCACCGTCAGGCTTCGGCACTCAACCTTGGTAGCAGCTCACACCATTTCATGCCCTAATGCCCTATTCAATGAACCTCTGCTCGCTTGGGGTCAAGAAACAGATTCTTGCCTCCCTTACTCTGCCTCACCTGGACGGTGGCCCAATGCATGAAATAATGTCCACATACTCAGATCTGTGCCCTCCAAAAGCAATCACCTGCCAAAAGAAAAAGAAAAGTTAAAGCATCCGTGGTCTGACATAATTTCCGAAGGCCTGGGACCTCCACCTACCTAAGGCCTGTATTTTTGCATCAGTGAACCCTTCTGCCTAGCATGCAATGCCACACCAGTCCTAAATGAGTATTAAATTGCTGTGTGTCCTGCACCAACTGCAGCAAAGCCTTCTGTAAAATATGGCAGAACTGATACACAGTTACCGGCTACCCCTTCTGTTGTCCACCTGGCTATGTAGTCCTGCACCCATGCCTGGACTTCCCACTGCACTCCTGGGGGTGCTCTCACACTACACCAGCAAACCCGAGCATTCTGATCTGTCTTACTCCTCCTTAATTGAACATAGACCCCAGTCGTGGTTACTACGTCCCCCAATTTTTTTTTTATTTATTTAAAGATTTGATAACCAGAAAAGGCACACTGAGCCAAGTCTCGATTCCAGGTGTGAGCAGGGGAGGGTGGGAGATGGAAGTACATACAATACGCACAAAATAATAATAATTACAGCAATATTTCATTAACAACAGATACAACCGTACAGATAATTTCAGGTCTAGGCAAACAGACAACAATTACGGCAATGCCAATTGCTGGTGTGCTGCCTTCCTTGGTTGTATCAGTTCTGACACTTGAAATGCCCCCACAGAAAGCCATCAAATAGGCTGTCCTGAAGGGGTGAGTCTCCCCTGTTGATGAGCAGACCTTTGGGAGCTCATCCCATAATTGCTTGAACAGTACGGGGCTAATAGGTCGGAGGTGGCCTAGTCTCTTTGATAGAGACTGCACCCACCCTTGCAGCATCTTCCAGGCGAAAGGCCCTTCTGGTATTCATGTACCCCCTGGCCTTATGAAATCAAGCTCTTGACTGTACACTGGAACCAGCCAGATGGCTACCCCATTAAAGTAATGTCAGAATGCCTAGAAACGATAGCTGCATGCATGGCCCTTCAATTTTGTCCGGTGCCAAAGGTATGCCTAGCTCCGCACATACCTCGTGGAAGGCCCCCATAAGCTGAGCACAGTGTTGTGTCCCTGCCTTACCCACAAACAAAAAGTCATCCAAGTAGTGTACCAGCTCAGTTCGTTGTGCCTTTTTTGTCCTTGCCCAATGCAAAAACATGCTAAACTGTTCAAATACTGCACATGCCACTGCACAACCCATCAGCAAGCAGTTGTTCATGTAGTACTGACCCTTGAATTTCATTCCCAACAGTTCTCTGTCTGCCGGGTGGATGGGCAATAGCAGCCTAACTGTCCATCTTACCGTACCACCTTCAATGCTTTATCAAAGGTGACATATGACATGGACATGTGTGCTGGGTCAATGTAATGATTGACTGAGTCCCCCTCCAGATATGATAAATGATTAATCATCTGGCATTCGCCCGGTGCTTTTTTAAGGGGCCGCTGATCCTGCCAGACTCCACCTCTTTTTGAAGCTTTTTGCACACTTTCTCCATTCGCTCTTTGGTTGATTTCAAAGTTGTCCATCTCATATGCCCTGCGGCGCCCTTCGTAAGGAATATGAAACCCAAACCTAAACTCATCAACCAAACAGCGAATGGCCTCTCTATCCGGATAGCAAGCCAGCCATTTCTCAAGATGACTCCCCCCTACAGGTGTTGAGAGACCTGTCCTGTCCTTGTCCTGTCCCTTCCAAAAGGAACAACCCCCCTCCCACCTTGTGAAAAGGACAAAAATTCCCCATCTTTTTGCCATATTGCTGAAAGGGGCATCGTCAGCTGCAAGCTATGCACTCGTGCTTGTATCTACATTGCTCCATAGTGCACGATCCCTGATTGTAATTAAAACAGTATCCCCCCTCCTCCCCCCTTTCCTTTACAATTCCTCGGAACCCCCTTTTTAGAGAGGGGGCCATCAGACTGGAAAGCCACTATTGGTGTGTTGGACCCCCCCAACCCATGTCTGTGGTCCATAACAATGGCAAGTCCAACATGGCCCAAGACCTCCCCACAGCATGCTGCTTTTTCCTCCAAAACTCCTCATCATACTCTAATCAATTCACTCCTGGTTTGCTCATATGCATCATCATGATCCGGCTAAAATATACCCATTGCCCTTCAGCTTTAGACGGGTTACCTTGGGTCAGCAGGCCTGCGTATATAGCAAAAGCTGCTGCCCAGTTTTCCCAAGTGTGATGAACCATTGCCTTGCACCTCTTTTCCACTCCATCATCCTTCTCTTTTTTTTTCTTTGTCTTCTTCTGGCTCTTTTGGACGGTTGAGAAGTGAGAATACATCCACATATTCCCCATTTATAATTTGTTGCCTTACCTTATCTGGTATGTGTGATCCCATTGGTTCTCCCAGAGACACAAAACTCACTTGTGCTTGTTGCCAGTAGCTTGCGGTGGCACAGGATTAACTACCTCACTCCCAATGCCTGAAGTCTCACCCATTGCCTGGGCTGATTTACCCGTGCCCGCAAGCGTTTGTTCCTTTACAGGGAACAAGGCTAGTAAACAGTCAATCTTCTGCTCTAGTACCATCTGAGCTGTGCTACCGGGCCTGACTTGCTACCCAACTTCCATTTGCCCTTGCAAGACTAAGGTGCGAGGATGCATAATAGTCGCCAAGTGTAGCTGCCTAACTTGGCTTGTCATCATCTGCTGTTGCAATTTTTCTACCACCCCAGCCAGAGGAACTGACACCTGGGCTGAGATCAACTGCCCTGGGGCTGAGACTTCCAACACCCCCAAACTCCAAGGTGCTGAATCAGGGTTCAACCTTGGATCCCTGAGGTAAACCCAGCTCACCTCTTCACCTTCCCCCAGTCTCCACTGTAATTGCCCCATTTACTCCACCTGCCCTGCGAGCCCCATCCACTTCCTTGGCTACCTTTGCTTTGTTGCAAAAGGCCGCTACCCCTCCTGATGTATCAGGCCAGCAAATCTTCTGCAGGAAGCTTTTCCAAATCTAGCATACCTGGTTGTGTCTCAGGATCGCCACACCTTGCTTGTTTTCCAGCCCTGGGCCTACTTGAGTGCATGTGGCTGCTCCAGGTCCACGACGGGCATCGATAACCCTTCCTCCGGTTCCTTTACTGGAACCGCTGGCTCCTTTCACCAGGGGACAAGCTCCCTCCAACTAATAGGAGCCCCAGCTGATCCCTCCAACTTTTTAGGAGGCCTGGCACAGCCTCCTATTAAACCTTCAACACTTCCCTGGTCTGTCCCCAGTCTCACCTCCCCCCTTTTTTACTTTTATCCACCCCCTACTTTGCTGCCAGTTCATGTCCCTATATTATGTCCCTATCCCTGAACCTTACACTCTCTTCTACCCTCGCTGCCATAGCTCTCCAACCCCCTGCTTCTCATCCTTCCGCACTTATCAGTAATTTGTTTTATTCTCTAGACCTGTCTGTTGTGCTCTTTTCAAGATTATACTCTCTGGCCCAGATTTTCAAACTGCGCCATTCTGAGGTGCAAGCCCTTGCGCTGCTCAAAATAGTTGCGCAGGGGTGTGGCCGGGGTGATATTCAAAGGAGTTGCGCTGTTGAGCAACTCCTTTGAATATCACCCAACTCACAACACTTGCGCGTGGCGCAATGGAACTTGTGCCACCGCCAGAGTTGCCAGAGTTGAGCATTAAACTTGCGGTGGGCGCAAGTACCATTGCGCCATGCTCAAATTTCCGATATTCAAAAGGTGACATGCAAATGGGAACATAATTTATGCAAGCGCAGGGGGCCATTGCATCTATTTGGCCCATTTGCATGCAGGTGCGCCCGATCCGAGACTTGCTCTGGCCACCCTGCCAGGCAGCAGCCGTCGAGGACCGACGCCTAATGCAGCGGTCGCGGGCATCACAGTTACGTAAACCCCCACACATATCCCACAGCCTGATGGCGGGCGGTACAGGTACATGAAACCCCACACATATCCCACAGCCCGATCACGGGCAGTACAGGCCATGAAACCCCCACACATATCCCACAGCCCGATCGCGGGCAGTACAAGCATAGAAACCACCCACACTATCCCACAGCCCGATCGCGGGCAGTACAGGATACATGAACCTCCCCACACACATCTCCCACAGCCCGATCGCGGGCAGAACATATGAACCCCCTCCTCCAGTGCCCAATGCGGGCAGTGTAACCCTCCCCCAGCCGAATATCTCCCTGGTGGTCCAGTGGACCGTAAGCCCGATCGCGGGCAGAATGTCACATCACAACCCCCAAACATCTCCCTGGTGTCTAGTGTCCCCCCACCACGAAGCCCCTCCACCGCTCCCCCGCGGCGGGCGACAGCATCCACCCGCCTGCCGCCCGCCGCCCGCCGACTGACTGTCCGATGGGGCTGCCGCCCGTTGGTGCAGAGCTACAGCCAATGGGCGTGCAGCCCGCTTGGAGGGGCTTGGGTGGGTGGTGGGGACACAGACACCAGGGAGATGTTTGGGGGGTTGTGATATGACATTCTGCCCGCTGGATGGCTTTTACGGTCCACTGGACCACCAGGGAGATATTTGGGTTGGGGGGAGGGAGTTACTTTCTGCCCGCGATCGGGCACTGGAGGGGGTTCATATATCGCTCTGCCCACATCGGCTGTGGGAGATGTGTGGGGGGTTTCATGTAACTGTGATGTCCGCTGATCGGGCTTTGACATGTGTGGGGGTTTCAGAACTGTGATGCCCGCGATCGGGCTGTGGGAGATGTATGGAGGGGGGTTCATGTTACTCCATACCTCTCAACCTCTTGTGTCATGCATCAGGGACAAGGCTTGAAAAAATCAGGGACAAAGATGACAAATCAGGGACACATCTTAACAATTGGTAATATTCACTCAGAAATCTGATAGAATAAGGGGATTTGTATAAGTTGCATTTCTGAAGAAGAACTAGTCTGTATTTTTAATGTTTGATATTATTTTATGCTTACAGTCCCCACTGTTCTGTCACAGAAACACAAATTTTACGAGAGACAGAGGAAAATTCTGTCGCAAAATCAGGGACATCCCTGAAAATCAGGGACAGTTGAGAGGTATGTGTTACTCTATGCCCGCGATCGGGCTGGTGGGCAGAGGGACCGAGTTGGGGGCCAGCCAGGGTGGCAGCTGCTGTATTGCGCCCTGCAATACAGCAGCTCACCTGTGGTGGCCCTCAACTTGATCCTTTTTTGGCTCAAGGTTGTGCAGGCGAGGTTGGTTGGATGCCACTTCTGCACAACCCGACTGAATATCGGGTTGCGCAGGTTATGCATGGTTCCTCCCCCTCCTGTTGAGCATGCATTCATTTGCATTGCTCTTTTGCGCAACCTGTTGCCAGTGGAGCAACTGCCTCCTGCTGAATATCACAGAATGGCGCAATGTAGGACTTGCTCATGCGCAACCCTTTTGAATATCTGGGCCTCTGTATTTTACTTTTATTTCCCTTAATTGCTCAAATTGTCTAGAAAATTTTTCCTAGTGTTTCCTTCAGTCCCTGCTTCTTTGTTTTAGTCTACTGATTGCACTGATACTTTGATTTGATTCGTATGTTGTCTGTACCTTGACCTGAATTGTTTGTAGCCAATTGCTGCTCATCCTATGTATTATATCTTGTTTTTGTATCCTGATGTCACATTGCTGTCTGTTTTACCTGTAATGTCTTCCTTGTAACCTCCCGGGTCGTGCCTGAAAATAGTCATCTTTAAGGCTAGTGTACCTACTGGATTAACAAAAACTAATTAAATAAATAAATAAAATTTCCACTATCCCAGAACTATGCAATGGCCCACTATGCTCCTCCCCTAGTTTTGCACCACCTTCCCCCTGACCACCTACCACCTACCTGCCCCCTTAAACCCCTAGCGGGCTGCTACCTCCCCCTACCTGCTCACCCAGGTGTCTCTCAATACCTGCCCCCAGACAAAGCCCCGCCTCCTGTGATGCCTTGTAGTCTCCTTCATTACATGAGTCAGGTCTCATGACCTTTGCAGTGCAGTGAAGCAGGATTTCACATCAGACTTACTGTAAATACCTTCATTTACATTTAAATCCTGATGAAATTAGGAGGGTGCAACAGAGGCAATCATTATTCATGCCTACAAACTACACAGGTAAACAGAATAAAAGGCTGAGGGGACCTTACTTTCAGTATTGTATCTCAGCTTCCTGTCTTGCCTGACATCTGTTTCAGTAGAGACAATATCCTGTACCAAGGCTGCTTTTAACCCTTAGATTAAGCTTTCTGTTGAGACAAGCACTGTTGTCCATGGGATCGGATCAGTGTGCCGAGTCCTCTCTGTTCTGTAGCAGGTAATCACCCTTTCCCTGGAATATGTCTCAGGACAAGGTAAAGGTGATTTTATTCCTGACCATCAGGTTCTTGCTACCAGATCAGGGCAAGCCTGGAACTGGTGTAACAGACTCATTCTGGTATCCAGTGATGATAGCGACTGAAAATGAGTGACTACAAAAATAGCGACTCATTTTCAGCGCTATCATTCTGGGCTACCCTGCAAACTAGTGACCATATGGGAAAGTGACTGTGGGGAAGGGCGACCAGAAGGGGGGGGATAGCGAGGGGAAGAGGAGGGACAGGGAAGGGGTTTTAGGGGACTGGTGTACCTACTGCCACCGAGCTAGCCATGTGGCGTGGTGGTGTGGGTGGAAAGCTCTGGCACAGCAGGTACTGGGTTTGGGGCTGGGAGTGGGAGTGAGTAAATTTTGCTGCTGCCTGCAGCTGCGGGACTAAATTTTTTGCGAAATCCACATTTTGCCCTCCGACATGCACCCTCCTGAAGCTAAATCTTAATTCAGGAGGGTCAGCGAGAACAAATGCCCCCCACCATAAAAACACTTTTAATATTCTGGATATCAGGTTACCTTGAAGTGTATATTGCCGATTTGCTTTTCAGCGATATACACTGGCCATAAGAGCAATCGCTGTTTTGTGATTGCTACTATGACATGGAACCCCCTAGTACAAGCATTTTATCTGTGCTTTCATCAACCTGTATGGGATGTTCTATGATGTTATTCATAAACTCCAACCATAGTATGCAATGCCAAAGGGTCTGAAATTTGTAATGGTTACAATCTGACAGGGTAACACCCACAGGGATCACTTCTTCTCACTAATTTCTCCCTTTCAGCAGCTGAGTCACCTCCTGTAATGAAGTGCTTAACACAAGGGATATTTCAGTACCTGTGTCTATCAAAGCTTCAACAGAAAGCACACTGTGGATGGTCACTGTATGTATAATCTATTCCCCAGCACTTGTTGTTTTAGTGTACTGAGTGTAGAGCACTGGGGATGCTGGTCCCCTTTACCTCTTTTTCAAATTTTCTTTCAGCTGGGATCAGTTAAGACAGAAACACCCACCACAGATAATGTAGTCTGAGGGATCACCATTGCCATGGAGTGCTCTGGCTGTGCTAGTCAGCTCCTAGATGCAAGGGCTGTGGAGTAGGTTGCAGCTCCCACAGTGTCGGTCTCTCTTTGGCAGGGGAGGCAGGAGTTGCTCAGGCCCCCCTCCCATTGTTGTAAGTGAGGAGGTTAATCAATCTGCTTTCACATCCTCTCCATTTCTTCATCTCTCTGATTAAACCTTTGGTACCTATGTGACTTTCTGCCTCTTTGTCCTCTACCATTGAACATTCTGCCATAACGTCTTTCTTGTCCTCTCCAACTGGGAGTATCTTCCTCCTATTAAGTGTAAGGCCCTCACCTCTGCCTTTTTGCAAAACAACAGGTGGCATACTGTTGAAGCTGACAACAGTACCTGGTGGGGACTGGGTTCGAGGAGGACTAGGTTCCTCGGCACAGGGGGCCTAGGTTTGGCTACTCTGCACAGGGGCACCCAAGTAAATCCGAACACAGGAAGCAATAGCTGTAATGTCCAATACCAGGAATTGGATTCTAAAGTGTGGCTTTTATTCACATCCAAACTGAACAAACAAAGCATAGATGGACCCCCCCAGGGCTACATTCCTGGTAATGCAGATTAGAGATACAGAACACTTCTTCACTATTTCAGCCCTCAGGCTCTGAACCCACCAGGCACATAGCCCGGACTTGCACGCAGCTTTGGGTACACAGCCCGACTTGTACACTACTTGGGTTTTTCCCATGGCCTGGCTTCCCCTCCAGCCACTTGATCATGATCCATATGAGAATGAACCAGTTTTCCTGTTGGTGGCTTCCCAAACCACCTTAGAGCCTTCTACTCCATAAGGGAAATTTCCTTCCAATCCCACTTCTGGGTACTTCCCTCATCACTGGCCAAGTGCATGAGGCAAAGTAGAAATCCACAGAGCAAATCCATAGAGGTGGACCTGGTTACTAAAGATGGGGGGGGGTCTCACACCTCCAGCTCCCACAATCCATACCCGGCCATTTCTCTGGACACTAAACAAATCTTTTTGAAAACTTGGCAATGTAGATTACAGGGTAGACATATGTCACATCTCTACATGTCTTGACTTTCCCTTGTGCTGGACTTGAACATACTTTTACTTTTGGCTGAGCCTATTACTCTAGGCCTCCCACTACTTCAGCAGTCCAATCCCACTTTAACACAGTTCAGGTGAAACACAGACCCTTTAGAAAGAGCAGAACTCACCCTTTGGTTGCAGGTGCCCCACAGGCGAATCTTGAAATCTTCTTGTACCCCACACACACTTGGAAAAATAAGACAGCTTCTTCTCTAGCAGTAGCCAGGGGGTTGCCCCTGGAATAGCAGGCAAACCTTCCACCCCATCCCCTGAGGGATGGGGCACAAAGACCCGAATCAGCGGTCTCCACCACTTAGAGAACAGCTTACTGTGTCCCTCTTTAGGTGGAAACACACACCTTTCCCTAAATGTAGCTCTATTTCAGAGCTGAGGCTCCAAGAGCCTGTGCACAGAACTGCAGTGCTCCTCACACACAACAATCTCCAACTACCAACTGAACACTGACTGTTCAAAACTCCCAACATTCTAACCTAACTCCCTTCTGCAGATTCCAATGTGGCTCATGCAGCTGCAATAATTCTATGGTGATGTCATCCCTCAGTCTCAGCTGAGACTGAGAACAGAGTGAGACAGTGTGAAATCCATTTAACTGGAGTTTCACAAGCTGCCTTCCCTGCCTACCACTAGGTCTTACTGGGATTCTAGTAACCCTGGGTAACGTTACACCGCCTTTTGACTGGTAAAATGACTGTCCGCAGTCATTGTTTACCCGGCTTAGGCCATCCCACCCTATGTGCTACCTGCGGAGGGGGGTGATCAGGCCCCCTCCTACCATGTGTGAGCACAGGCAGGCAACACTAAGGGCCTAGAGGTCTTTAGCTGACATATCAGCCTCTACTCTATTCTACCCACTTACTATGGATGCCTAGTGGCTCTGGTAGAACTGTCCAGAGCATAGCCCTAATAGCTCAGCACTGCAGTCCCTAGGGCCCTTCAGGACCACAGCCTGTCCTATCCCCCCTAGCCCTCTAGGGAAAATCTGTCTGCCTCTAACTTAACACCCAAAAACAAAAACAACCCGGGGACCTCCCCGATCTTGGGCACCCTGTAACCACACACCAAGAAACTAATACCATACCATTACATTACATTACTGCCTTCCTACCCCCACAACCACACCTGTGGAAGGAAAGAGTTAATACAGTAACAACAACAACAACAGCAATAGTACTTTAAATACTACACACTAAAGTACTAGTGAGGAACTCCGATGAGCCCCTTCTCCTCTTCTTGTCTTCTCTTCTATCTTCTTCAGGAACACCTGCAAGAAAAAGAAAGACAACACACACTCCTAATCTGCATACACAGTCTACCTAAACCCCTACCATCAAAACACTGGAGAATCCCAAAAATAATTTTTTTTTAGAAAAGGGAGAAAAACAGTATATGCACTAGAAAACAGTAGAAAAACAATGACATTATTTACGATACACATTTGTGGGATGGAGTGCCCTAAAAGTCCCATCTAGTGACCACAGTGCCCAAAGGCTAGTCCATTAAAGAGTCTCTCCTGGGCTGGAGCCCGGTGAAGCACAGTTCTAGCAGGCCAAAGTCCCAAAGGGGAGAGTCTTTGAGGACAGTTCACACATTCTGGAGTCTGCTAGTGTAGGGTGTGAACTTGCAATGTCATAAGGAGAGAAAAGTTTGGACATACCAGCCCCTTGTAGAAGGATTAAGATACACCGACCTGCTCCTCAGCCAAAGACTCTCCCTGGCAGCATTCTTCCGATACAGCTGGGCGGACATCTTCTGGGAACTACAGGAGGGCACATCTGGGAACTGCTGGGCTGATGTCATATCTGGAGATGGAACCTTAGAACATGATCAAAAAGGAAAACAGCTGGTCTGACATCATCCAATTACCAGGCGATGAAGCAGGATACAGATGGGCTGGTGTCCTCTCTGGATCTGAAGTCATCTGGTGGGCCAGTTGATGGATTCTGGAAAGGCCAGTACACTGTAGAACTGATGAATGTGGGGCACCTGAGTTCTGGATGTCCATACTGGCAGATCAATAAAGGCACTACAAAGGCTGATGTGGCAGTACTGACTACCACTGCTCAGCTTTCCATCTGGCAGGCATGGGCACATTTGCTGGGAGGTCCCTGCATTGAGGCCAATAGTATTGGGGGTCAGGAGCTTGAATTATTACCCCATCTGGGCGCACAGAATTTACACTGTAGAAGGTTTCACGTCCCTCTCCATCCACTATTCGCACAGTGTCCATAAACAGTGTCCTGCCTCTCTTCCATTGGGTATATTTCTCATGAAGCAGTCTGTTCTGACATGCTTGTTTGCACCAGGATGCACACATTTCATTGCTTCGGCCCAGATCCAGGATTTCCTGCTGTTCTCAATCTCCTCCCAGACTTTCCGAGGAAAGGTAGAAAAGGACATTCCATAGATTTCATTCGCCTTCCTACGAACTAGTCTCTCCTCTTTACCAGCTTTGGTCAACCTGAGACCGCTGGTCTGGCTTGGGGGCAGCCAGTCCTGGTTCTGCCAGCTACGCATCCATCCTCAACAAGATGAAAAACAGATCCCTGACTTCTTCTTCTTGCACAGCCAGGGCAGTGGCATCACCACTCTCTTCCATGCATTCTTCTGAGGCAAGAGCTTGAGGCTGTGTACCCGTTCCTTTTTCACAAGGCCACATAGGTTCCTCCTTATCTTCTTCCTCACTGAGAGTCTGTGCCCAGGAGTGAGCAGTTGTCCTCACTCCTGAGACTATCCACTCATCACTAGGTGCGGAGGTCGACACCTCCCATTCAAAGGCCTCCCTCATCTCATCTCATCTTCTCCTATGAGACTTGGGCTAGCCCCGGGGTCTACTGATGCTTTGTCTGAATTTTCCTTCTGCGATCCAGCATCCGAAACATCAGCACCTAGTTCTGTCTCTAAATCTGCACCCTCTAGCTTTGTGCCACACTCCCCTGAGGGGCCTTCTTCAACAGGCTCCACCTGGTGCAGTGTACTGCCAACTACAGATTCCTGAACCTTTGTCCATGTGGGAGCCAAACAAATCTGGGCGCTTTATACAAGCCATATTTCTCTAGGCACCCAGAACAGTGAGGTATCATGAATACGTCCCTTCCAGCATTTAAGCATATTTGACACACTTGCACTGGATACCTAGGAATTGCCACATGAGAAGGCAGTTGTCCTCCATAATAACACCTTTCAATGTCCCTTAACCTATTTACTGCTGCTGTTACTGCAGCCCGGGCATGATCCGGGTAGCGGGCTGGTCCTGAGGCCATGACTGCAGGGAAAACAAACAAATGCTCCTGTTACTAAAAGTCCCACTTCACTGAACACTTTCTTTTAGTTTTAAAATGGCTCCTCTGCTGCTGTGTTTACTTTACTACCCCACCCTGTAATGGCAGCAGCAACACTCCTGCGCATCAACATTCAGAAATTGGGTCAAGCCACTGCGCATCCGATTTACACACACTAGTGATAACTTTTGCTCAAACTGTACAAACTTGAGCTGTTCTTTTTCTAACACATATACATGATTTGCCACGGACTCTTCACTTGCTGAAAACATTTCTTTAGCTCACAGTCCCTTAAAACCTCAGGATTTCAAGTACAGGATTGCCTGTAACTAGTGCTGCACATTTTGCTACAACTCACAGTCTCTCTCTACTGGCTTTGAAACTTTAAACTGATGCTGAATCCATAACTATGCTCACAGTCAATGGCTTAGCAGACTTGCTCTAGCTGGTAAAACTTGACACAGTCTTTATTTGCAAAGCGATTACACTGCTGCACACATATTCAGCTGGTTTTTGGCAGAAAATCACTGTTTGAGCAACTTTTACTGTTGGTACTCACTGTTATCAGTAGCTGTTTGCTGCGATGGAAAAACGGCCTGAAGCCAGTCTTGGAGGCCTCAGAAAGAAAACAGGTGGGCAGTCCTGCCGATCGTCTCCCCGATACCACACTCGCAATTCAGTCGATCAAGATGTGGGTTGAGCCCAATTTTGAACAGCAAAGGCCATTTTTACAAGTTTTACAGCACTTTTTAATTACCGCGACGCTCCTCCACCAAGCCAGTACACGCACTCCACTCACACTCCCTCTCGAATGCTGGGCAGTCACTGTAGAGCTGGCTGAGGGGCGGGACTGATTGCAGCCTCACCAATCACATGACGCCATGCAAATGAGCCTCTTCTTCCTCGTGAGTGCTCTTCTCTTCACGGCGATCATCGAGCAGGCAAATTTAAACTGCAGAAACCACTTTTTTGTTTTCTTCAACTGACTCCACGGCAGGAGCCCATTTCAGCCATTTAGCATATCCATTCACACAGCAAGTCTCTCAGTTTACTCAAAAGCATTTCCAACGTCCAGGGCACAATTTTCCTGTTGCTATCCCTAATCTGCCACACTTTTCTTTATCACAACAGCTCTTTTAAAAAGTAGGCAAAAAACGTAAACATTTGATGCAGGACAAGGGCACACTCTTTCAGCTTTACTGCTCCTTGGTAAATAGTTGGCATTTTAACAGCAGAATAAGATCTACAGCACACAGCGACACACTAGTTAACTTGCTTCAGCTTTTTGGGCTACCCACTGCCAGATAGTGAATATGCTAGCCTCTTGTCTGAGCACCCTTCCTCCCTAAATTAAAATCCAGAGTGGTGCCTCCATTTTGTAAGGCCCTCACCCTTGCCTTTTTGCAAAACGACAGGTGGCATGCTATTGAAGCTGACAACAGTACCTGGTGGGGACTGGGTTCAAGGAGGACTAGGTTACTCAGCACAGGGGGCCTAGGTTTGGCTACTCTGCACAGGGGCACCCAAGTAAATCCAAACACAGGAAGCAATAACTGTAATGTCCAATACCAGGAATGGGATTCTAAAGTGTGCCTTTTATTCACATCCAAACTGAACAAACAAAGCATAGACGGACCCCCACGGGGGCTACATTCCTGGTAATGCAGATTAGAGATACAGAACACTTCTTCACTATTTCAGCCCTCAGGCTCTGAACCCACCAGGCACACAGCCCGGACTTGCATGCAGCTTTCGGTACACAGCCCAACTTGTACACTACTTGAGTTTTTCCCATGGCCCAGCTCCCCCGCCGGCCACTTGATCATGTTCCATATGGGAATGAACCAGTTTTCCTGTTCGTGGCTTCCCAAACCACCTTAGAGCCTTCGACTCCATAAGGGAAATTTCCTTCCAATCCCACGTCTGGGTAATTCCCTCATCACTGGCCAAGTGTATGAGGCAAAGTAGAAATCCACAGAGCAAATCCATAGAGGTGGACCTGGTTACTAAAGATGGGGGGGGTCTCCCACCTCCAGCTCCCACAATCCATACCCGGCCATTTCTCTGGACATTAAACAAATCTTTTTGAAAACTTGGCAATGTAGATTACAGGGTAGACATATGTCACATCTCCTCTACATGTCTTGACTTTCCCCTTGTGCTGGACTTGAACATACTTCTACTTTTGGCTAAGCCTATTACTCTAGGCCTCCCACTACTTCAGCAGTCCAATCCCCACTTTAACACAGTTCAGGTGAAACACAGACCCTTTAGAAAGAGCAGAACTCACCCTTTGGTTGCAGGTGCCCCACAGGCGAATCTTGAAATCTTCTTGTACCCCACACACTTGGAAAAATATGACAGCTTCTTCTCTAGCAGTAGCCAGGGGGTTGCCCCTGGAATAGCAGGCAAACCTTCCATCCCATCCCCTGAGGGATGGGGCACAAAGACCCGAATCAGCGGTCTCCACCACTTAGAGAACAGCTTACTGTGTCCCTCTTTAGGTGGAAACACACACCTTTCCCTAAATGTAGCTCCATTTCAGAGCTGAGACTCCAAGAGCCTGTGCACAGAACTGCAGTGCTCCTCACACACAACAATCTCCAACTACCAACTGAACACTGACTGTTCAAAACTCCCAACATTCTAATCTAACTCCCTTCTGCAGATTCCAATGTGGGTCATGCAGCTGCAATAGTTCTATGGTGATGTCATCCCTCAGTCTCAGCTGAGACTGAGAACAGAGTGAGACAGTGTGAAACCCATTTAACTGGAGTTTTACAAGCTGCCTTCCCTGCCTACCAGTAGGTCTTACTGGAATTCTAGTAACTCCAGGTAACGGGGGGGGGGGGGAGGTTACACAAGAATACCCCATACTGTTTGAATCCCAGTTAAAATCTCTATTTCTGATAACTTTCTCCTGTGGGGGAGAGGATGCATGTGTTCCCCAATCCATGTGCTAAACAGGAGTGCCTGCAGACACCACACTGTCTCTTAATCGTAGATTAGGGAGGAGGATGCCATCGGACACCAGGAAGTGATTGAAATGGTGACATGGTGAGGGAGGATAGTGCCAGTGAGCACTGGGAAGTGACTGACATGGCAATATGGTGAGGGAGGGTAGTGCCACTGGACACCAGGAAGTGCTTGGCACAGTGACAGGGTGAGGGAGGGGGGCAACTACACTAATAAGTACATAGTACAGTAACAGGGTGCGGGAAGGGGTACCACTGGACACCAGTGCTTGGCAAGGAATGGTGCAAATGGAGGGGCTGCCATTGTTGCCCTTACCAGTCCCAGCTCCTGCAAACAAGGGGAGAGTGATATTAGCCTTCTGGGCATTTGATTTAAAAAAACGAGTTAGTTATAGTACTTACCATAATAATAATAGGGCTTCCAGAATATCTTCTCCATAAAGTATCACTCTTGGGTCTAAGCCAGTGGCACTGGAACCCTGTGGGAGCAAATGTTTTGGCCAGGGTGCCAGCTTCAGCTATTGGTGTCAATGCATGCATGGCAACAGGAGGAGGCACCCACTTACCAATAACCATTGCTGATGCACCAACGTATGGTACCTCAGTGCTGTAGCAAGGAAAGTGAAAGCTGTGGGCCACAAGCACATGTTTGTTGAATAGAAAGAACAATTGTGAAAAGGATATACAGTGTAAAGTGAAATGAATACGTGATTAGAAACTGACTACTACGCTAACAGTTTATGAAGATATTCATTACTCTGGTATGCCCACTAGAAGAGGGGGGAGGCAATAAGTAGTCCACATAAAGGAAAACCTGAGCACAGAGCTACAATGTATATCACCCTCCCCCACAAGGAGAATATACTGCTGGCAACTACAGAGGTTTAGGAAAAACTACAGGCAGCAGCCCCTTGAGAGGCATTAGCTTATACTCTGTGTAAAGTCTAGGATTCAGTCTTAGAGGAAAAGAGGTTGCATGAGTCTGAAAATAGAAGGTATCCTGTAAAACAGAGTGCCTTTCTCAAGTGGAAAACTGTAGTCTGGAGTAGAAATATGATACTAAATGCAACTATTCCTTTGCACAAGAGAAAAAAGGGGATAGGTTGACTACACTGAAAAGATAAATTCCTTAGAAGACAAGACACAGCTAGTAGACTCAAATGACTACACCTATTTCTCCACAGGAAAAAAGTCTCTTTTGAGGTTTACCTGGAAAAAATGATGCTACTGTAATAGCCTAGGGGACACCAGGACAATAGGAATGCTGAAAGGGTGCAGATAAGACAAAAAAAACTATTGTAAGCAGCTCATATAGTGCTAGAGGCTTGACAAGCCAGAAAACCTTTATATATCTTTCCAGCAAGCAAGTTCAGACTGTGAGAACAGGTATGTACCCAGGTGCAGTAAATCCAGAACAAACAGACTACACTGGCACTGACAAATTAACTTAAACAAATTGCAAATCTGTAGACTTGCCAGCAATGATAGGGCTACTCTCAGGTAGAAATAAGTTGTGTCAGGAAACACCAGGTCAGTGTTGGCAGCAGCAACTAATAGCGGTATACCCTATGGGACAGAAGGGATGCACGCTGGGTAGAGAGGGTAGACATAGGAAAGTAACAGGAAATCTTTAAACATTTTATTTTAGGATGAATCACCCAGGTCTTTTTTCTTTCTCAATACTGGCCAGAGGCCCAACAGCCCTAGAAATGGGGCAACACAAAGATGGAAGGAAAAGCTGGCCCAGTGGCATTGAGAGCTGAAGCATTAGGTGCCTCACCTCCTGCCATGCCAGAGACTCAGGTTAGCAAATGGATGCAGATCACTCGGGGGCCAGCTGAAGAGAGAAGACTGCATGCCCCTAGGACAGCTCTCCTCCCTCGGGGGCATAGGACCTCATTGCTCATCTGCGACCTTGAGGAATCTGAGCATCAATGCAGCAGGATCACACTGGGAGGAGGGACCGCATGCAGGACACTGTGAACACCTCCACAGAGGTGAAGATCATACCTCACATCCACAGCAAGTGAGGTGGTCCCTCAAAGAGAAAAAGGAGGAAAAACCTCCAGCAGCACGATGACGCCCGACCCCCACAGGCCCTGCACCAGCAAGCAGGCACCACCAGAAAAGACTCTCTAGCCCAGGGTGGAGCAGGAGTGATGTAAGCTACGGAGATACTGGGTGACAGGGTTGAGGGGGTTAGTCTGAAGGGAGCAGCTGGGAGGATGAGGCGAAGAAACATAGGATAAGAATAAAAGAGAAGGGAATAGTTGCCAAAGAAGAGACTTAAGATGGCTGACAGGACAGCTGCCTGTTGGGTTGGCTGCTCCTCTTAGCGTTTGTTTTAGAAACTGGTTTAAAAGTGTTTTCAGCAAACTATTCTGATGTTTACAATTGTCTGACAGAAGGAAACCAAGGTCCACATCCTAGTCAGAAGATTAGACATTACCAAGAATTTGGCCACTAGGAAAATACTTTCGGCCTACTACCGGCCCAGGCAATGAAGAGAGAGAGAGAGAGAGAGTTGGGGAATACCCCAGGACCCCTGCTCATGCATCAGACTCTCCTGCGATCTCTTTTCCTGTCTTAACCCAACGTGCCACACCCATGTACTAGCCTAGGTTCTAATATTGCAAATTGTATCGGTACATCTGGGTACATTAGTAAATCTAATAAAGAGAGTCTGACCTCAGACTTGTCAAAGTCATGAGCAAGCTGGAATATTTGACTTTACCAAAAGAGCTTTCAATCTCCTTTACTGGGGAATCAGACTCTCCAAAGTCGTACTCATTTGATTCACTTGGGCACTCCATGGATTGTATTCTGCTCTTGACAGACAAGTAAGACTGGCACTTTGAAGTGATGAACTGTCCCACCATGAGCCTTACTTTGCTTTGTTATTTGTTGTCCCTCAACTACTGCCACCATGTATTGCCAATTGTAACAAGTGTAACTTTCACTGTGTTTTACCTGCTCTTGTTATGTTCTTGTTATTTTGATGTTTCTACTCTGTGCCGCCTTACGTGGCCCGGGTCGTGCCTGAAAACGGTCCCTGGGATCAGTGCACCTACCCGGTTAACAAAGTCATAAATAAAAAATACATAAATGAACGCTAAAGTTGAATTTTTACAGCAGGATGCCAAACAAATTAGAGACAAACCTGAGACTGTTTCCACTCAAGTTAAGTAAAATATGGGAATCATAGCAGGTGTCACCATTAAACTACAGGCTCTGGAGGCCACAATGTCAGCTACTATATAATCACAGAAAATTACGCTATCAATCAAAAGCTTAGAAATCTAAAAAAAACAACAAAAAAAAACAGCTTTGATATACAGTAAAAACTTGAACACCATTATAAATCCATTTAAGGATATTTTTATTAAAGTTTATGACTTACCAGAAGACAATCAACTTTTCCTCACAAAAGTGTTTAGAGTTGCTAAGAACCCACCCTTAATTAGTGTCACTACAGCTGTTGTTGCCTCTTCTGACATCACAAACCCAGAAATGGAAACTAAAGCTACTGTTCTAGTCTCCCTTAATCTCCTTTGCTTCTGAGTCTGACAGGGACCTCACTGCTACACTTTCCTATCTGAATGGTCTCCTCACGTATCAAGGCCATCGGTTTTATGTGCATCCAGACTATGCCTTTTCTGTAGAACAGTGTTGCAAGTGCTTTCTTGCATACAGACAAGAGATTCTGGAACTTTGCACTCAGTTTCACATATTGCCAGCCAAGATGCAAATCATGCATACAGACAAGCAGTGTATCTTTTTCAACATAGATTAGTTAACTGCCTTTCTCTGCTTACAATACAAAAAAGATCTGCAGGGAAGGATGACAGGGAGTATCCTACCACCTCTATAATGGAAATGAGAACTACATATTTGAGGATGGCTTGCTTCAGGGGAGGTTGGCACATAGCAGGTGTTTACCAAATCTGGAGAAATGGCTCCATAACAGACAGAGTAATTGGAAAAGCAAACCCTGTGGAGTTTTTCTTGGCCAGGATATTCACCAGGGGAAATGAATTCAGCCGATGTACATCCTGTTACTCAGAATAGATAAGATCAGGAAACCCAGATCAGGGTGCCGAAGTGTCAGCATGACTCAGCTGGTAGCACATGTGCCTCTGGGCCAGAAGGCTGTGGGGTCTGGTACCACACTGGGATTGGGTTTGCACCATAAATACTGACACATGAGTGCAGTACTGTCAGGGTTCACTGTGCTTCAGATGAGGTGCTAAACTGAAGTCCCTTCTGCCCATATCTGGCACTGTCCTAGTGGATGTCCAGGTGGAAGTAAAAAAACACAAGGCACTTTTCGCAAGAGTAGGAGATTTTCCCCACTGTTCTGGCTAACATTCCCCTTCCCATAAAACTAGTTCAGGCAACTGTCCAAGGCTGTGTGTGGGTGTTGATGTGCGAAATGGCTGCCACTGCATGTTTACAGTCACTTCACTATCAGTCTCTCATTGCTTGTAAGGCACTTTAGGATACAATGTGTACGAAAAGTGCTACACTAATGATAATTCTTCCTCTTCTTCCTTTGAAGCCTCCAAAGGTAGTTGGACCAGAGCGGAGACTGATCCTGATCAGTGGGGGAGAGCAGTAGCATCCCTTAGAACCTGACCAAGCCAGAATCCATTTCTTTAAACATCACTGTCAATGCTTTAGACATTTGAAATAGCCCTAGACTGAAGAGCTCTCATGAGGCCAGATTGTTACTAGGAGCCAGCAAATGTCACAGCAGCTGGAGAGAGACTGCCAGAAGTTGAGTTCAGGTTGCACAGGAACTGGTGAAAAACTTACCTAGTAGCTTTCTTTTGATCCGCCTGCATATTGAGCTTGTATTCATAGAGGCTGATCACTAGGATGTCGTCTTCCTCTTCCACAAGGCTTGCTACAACCACAGCCTTTAGCCGAGCCACTGATCCAGTCACGGTCAATGGTCACACCCTCTCAGGTGTAAGTCTGCTCTTCAGGGCTCTGACCATATGATCCTCAAGCAATTTATGGTATACTGTACCTCACTGAGAAAATGCAGTTCTTGACATCATAGTTCATCGCAGGTGATAAAAACATAGGCCATGCCCACCAGTAACCTACATGGTAACATCACACTCAATGCACCTTTTAAATTCAGGTTTTCTTTGCTGTTCCATCACACTTACTGATCAGGAAGGTGAAGACAAGAGGCAGCAAATGAGAGGAAAGAAAAATAACAGTTACATACTTACCATAACAGCAGATCTTCAAGAGAATCTCTTTCATCAGGCCACACCTATGGAACAACAGCTGTTAGGCACTAGGACCAATGGAAACTTTATGGAAGCAGTCCACTAGGGCCACCCATACTGACATCCTACATTGGCTCTTCTAGTATAAACATAGGTGACCCCTTCCCCTTCAGTTTCCCACTGGAGATCATGCTCAGAGGACCTCCCATGAGGGAACCAGGAGGGGGGCTATGGCTCTGCAGACTGGGTGAGGCAGAAAACCTAAAAAAAAGGCAGTTTAGGAGGCAGTATAGTGCAGTGGTTTAAGGCTCTGAGCTGCAAACCTGGAGACCTGGGTTTGAATCCCACAGCCCCCACTTGCATACTGTGTGACCCTGAGCAAGTCACTTAACTTTTTTGTGCTCCCAGGTCACACCTGTAAACAAGCTTTCAGCTTAGTGTGTCTCTCCTGGTAAAAAAAAAAAAAATGCTGGCAAAGCGCTATGAAGAAGGAGCCCCTCAGGAAGCAGGGGGGATGGAGAGTGGGATGGCATGGCCTAATGAAAGAGATTCCCTTGAAGATCTACTGTTACGGTAAGTACGTAATTGTTCTATCTTCTTTGAGGATATCTCTTTCACCAGGCCACACCTATGGAATGAGTACCAAACAGTACTGACAGAGAAACAGTCCAGGTGGTTGGGGCCTATGGGCCTAAGAAAGTAGGCCTGTCAGCACCGCTAGGCCAAAGCCTGCCCTTTTCCTTGAGGCAACGTCCAGACTGTAATGTTTAGTGAAGGTGTGGACAGTACTCAAGGTGGCAGCTGCACAAATCTCAGCAGCAGACACATTCCTGAAACAGGCAACAGAAGTGGCCATGCCTCTACCTGAGTGGCCATGAACAACCTCAGGAAGTTCCTTACCATACTTCCTATAACAGAAAGTAATATAGTTGGCCAATCATCTGGACAAACACTGTTTAGAAACAGGGACGCACTTTTTCCAAGAGTCAAAGAAAACAAAAAGTTGCATGGACTTCCTACAGTCCATTGTGCGGTGTATATAATACCTGTGTATTCTATATTTATTTATTTTTAATTTTTTATTTAAACATTTGATAACCGGGAAAGGCATACTGAGCTGAGGCTCGTTTCCAGGTGCGACCCGGGGACTACGTGAGATAACTATAAAGTTGCATACATTATACAGTGAAGTTGTGTACATTCAGATGGACTATATACAAATAGTATCATACAATTCTGAGGATTAGATTACTATCCACAAAAAACATTTGGCATGAGGCTGGGCCTGTGACTGGCTAGGAGCAGGTGCAGGTGGGGCGTGGAAGTTGTCAGAGTTGGTATTTGAAGCAGTTGTGAGAGGGTGAGTTTCTTAGGAGAGGTGGAAGTTAGTTCCATAAAGAGGGGAGTCTGTAGGTGAAGGGAAATTTGCCGGTGGACGAGGAAGGTATGGAGAGGGAGAAAAATGTGAGTCCCTTGAGCGCAGTGAGTATGAGGAAATGGCAGCTGGTGTTAGCCTTTCTGCCAGGTAAGGGGGGCACAGGTCAAACCAGAATTTGGATATGAAGGAGATGGAGTCCGTGAAGTAACAATGGGATAGGGGTGGTATATACATCTAAATATGGAGCAATGTTTCCCCTGGATTGACATGCTCAGGAAAATAAACTGGCAGGTGGATGGGTTGATTCAGTGTAAACTCAGACACCACCTTTGGTAGAAACCTAGGACTGGTATATAAACGTACCCCGTCTTTGTGAAAAATCAAACAAGGAGGCTCACACTTTAGAGACTGAAGCTCTAAAATTCTTCGAGCTGAAGTAATATGAACCAAAAATAATGCTTTCCATGACAGAAAGCATAGGCCGCAAGTCACAGCTGGCTCAAAAGGAGCCAAAGTAAGCTTCTCTAACACAAAATTTAGGTCCCAAGTCAGGACAGGATTGCAGATAGGAGGCTTTATGTGCAGAATGCCTCTCAGAAACAAAAACCTCCAGCTGAGCAACTGTACGGCCATCAATGGGCATGTGAAAGGCTGAAATGGCAGCAGGTACACTTTAACAGAAGAGTATATAGGCCTTCATCAGACAAGGACAATAAATACTCTAGAACCTGGTTTAGTGTGCAGGTAAAAGGGTCCACTTGGTGAGAAGCGGCCCACAAAAAAAAAATTTCCACTTCATGAAGTGGCCCTGGTGGAAGGCTTTCTGGCAGCCACCAGGATGTCAGCGACCTTTTGGGACACTCCAAATCTGGCAGTGGCTATGTCTTCAGGAGCCATGCATGAAGGTGGAGTGACTTGAGGTTTGGATGGACCACTGCTCCCTGCTCCTGTGACGGCGGACCCTGGCATAATGGCAGAGGTACTGGAGGTTCCACCACCAGCTGTTGTAATAAGGGAAACCAAATCTGATGAGGCCACAGTGGGGCAATGAGTATCCCCCCTCCATTTAAAGCTTGAGTAGTACTCTCTGGATTAGAGGGAAGGGAAGAAAGGCATACAAGGAACTCCCTTTCCAAAAGAGGGACAATGCGTATCACCAAAAAACTGCAGGCCCTGGAGCAAGTGAGCAGAAAAGGGGCAGTTTTGTGTTGTGTGTGACATAAAAAGGTTCAGTTCTGGACAACCCCATCTGTCGAACAGGTTTTCTATGACCAGGGACCACTGCTTATTACTCAGGTTCCCCAGCCAACGTTTGTGTGTTTGCTCCTTTATTTAAAATAAGAATTTACCTGTTATAGTAGAATTAATCATTGATTAAGTGCATTAGAGAGAGCAAAATACAGAGGGTTGGATATTCAAAAGGGTTGCGCCATGCGCAACAGGGTTGCGCATGTGCAAGTCCGAAAGTGCGCCATTCTGCGATATTCAGCAGGAGGCAGTTGTGCCACCGAAAACAGGCTGAGCAACAGCGCAATGCAAATGAAGGCATGCGCAACCGAAGGGGGTGGATCCATGCATAAAGAGCGCAATGCGATATTCAAAGACTTGCTCAATGCGCAAGAGCTGAACAGCCGGAAGTTGCGCCCCAGCGGAAATGAGCCAAAATAAAAAGGCTCAAGGAAGAGGCGCAAGAACGCGACAGGGAAGACACATGAGGCAGAGAGACAGAGAAGGCCAGAGTAACAAACAGTGCAGGCCAGGGAGTGCACAGGACAGAAGAGGGGCAAGGGAAGGTGTATGGGGCCACAGAGTGCAGAGGCCAGTACGTGTACCAGGTGCAGTGGAGGTAGCAGTCAGGACAGCGGGGGTAACAGAGCAACATCAGCCGGGGTCACAAGCCAGGAGATGGACAGTGCCAGCTTCACATGGAAGCTGTAATGA
Organism: Neoceratodus forsteri; assembly: GCA_016271365.2. Lineage (NCBI taxonomy): Eukaryota > Metazoa > Chordata > Ceratodontiformes > Ceratodontidae > Neoceratodus > Neoceratodus forsteri. The sequence goes on from CM057449.1 coordinate 1,463,733,875, forward strand.
GGGTGAGTGCATGCTGCAGGGGACGTGGCCGTGGAAGGGCCCCGTCGGTGATGACGCCCCAACAGGCAGTACACTGCGCCGTATAGCTTTGAGCTGTACACAGATGTAGAGATCGTGGGCTACCGCCTGAACAGGGCAATGCTGAGACGGCTCTGTGAGCTGTACAGTGATGTGATGCAGGCACCCTCACGACGGAGTCACGCTCTGTCGCTGGAGACCAAGGTGACAGCCTGCATGTGCCTGCTCGCCATGGGCACCTTCCAGAGGCTGACAGGGGACACCACAGGCATCACACAGTCGGCCACATCACGCATCCTCACCCAATTCCTCAGCGCACTGCTGTCACATGCTGCGGAGCACATCCAGTTCCCCAGCACTGCGGCAGAGCATACAGCAAACATGCAGGAGTTCCACAGGGTAGCACGTATGCCTGGCGTGCTAGGGGCCATAGACTGCACCCATGTGGCCATACGCACGCCACCTGGCCCCGATGGGGCTGCATATAGGAACATGAAGGGCTATTCCAGTGTCAACTGCCAGGTGGTGTGTGATGCCACTGGGCACATAATCAATGTCTGTGCCACACACCCTGGTGGAGCACATGATGCCTTTATATGGTATCAGTCCACACTGTGCCATTGATTCGAGAGTGGGGACATCCCCACAGGCCATCTAGTGAGTGAGTACGCATGTAGGAATTGCAAACGTGGGGCAAGGGTGGGAATGCCACAGGTGCTATAGTAGTGGCACACAGGGATATTGGCAATATGGACCTGAACATGATACTCATCTCCACCATCTCCACACAGGTGACAGCGGATACCCACTCCATCCCTGGCTGCTCACACCATACCGGCGCCCCATGACCCCATCGCAGCAACGCTATAATGAGGCGCATGCCACCACACGCAACATCATCGAGCGGGTGTTTGGGATGCTCAAGGCATGCTTCCGATGCCTAGACACCTCCGGCGGTGCCCTACAGTACAGCCCCTCAAAGGCCTGTGGGATATTCCTGGCCTGTTGTATCCTGCACAACATGGCCAAAGACTGTGGGATAGCCATTCAGGTCGAGGAGGGGGACTGCGATGGGGACACCAGCGGCACTGGTGATGATGGTGATGAGCAGCCCCCCCTTGGACGGCGGGACACCCCACTGATCCAGCAGGCCCAGCTGCACCAGGACACCATCACGGAGGAGCATTATGCATGACACAGGTAAGTCAAGGGGCCATGTGCAACCAACACTGTCCTGGCGCAACCCACAGGCACACAGAGTAACACACCAGGGGTGCATGACGGCAAGGGGAGTGGAAGGGACCAGGCACACAAACACACCATCAGGGAGGGGCGAACAGTCATATGGACACACACACACACACACACACACACACACACACACACACACACCAGGCACAAAGCATACATGGGCAGGTGCACAGCAGAGCAGGAACAGACATGGAAAACACACAGATCCACAGACCACACCCACCACCTGTACTGTCCAAGTACGTGTGTCAGATGTTGGGCACCCTTGCACCTTGGTGTACAGTACAATGCAGGCATCATCATGCACATGCACCTGTGGACAGCAGTCGGGATGGTGTGCAGGTGGTCCGTATGTCGGCGTGATGTGCAGGGCACCCACCAGTGCACTGCCCACCATGACGCACAGTGCACACAGGGCAGCACCAGACAGGGCCCACACTGGTAGACAGGTCAGTCATGTTGCACCTGTTCCACGGCCACCGCGGATGTGTGGGCGGCCCCGCCGTGACCCAACAGCACTGGCAGGCTGAGCAGGGGCCATATGGGGTGGCACCGATGGACCACCAGGGGTCCCACTGCACGATCGCGACCTTGTCCGCACTGGGGTCTGTAGTATGCCAAACTTACCTGCACCAGGGGTGCTCGGGATGCCCACAGCAGAACCCGGCGTCGACAGGCTTGGTGTCGCACAACGCCGGGAATGGGGAGTGGAGAGCGTACTGTGTGGGGTGCGCGGTACAGGGCACCTGCTTGTGTGCCCAATGCAGCCACGACAGCGACCAATGCCTGGGTCTGCCTGTCAATGGCGGCGGTCACATCCATCCGCATATGGACCATCTCTGCAAGGTTCAGAGCACAGTCTCTGCTGTGCCGCTCCACAGCCACGCACAGTGCCTCCACGGACGTTGCAACCCGCTTTTGCTGCTGTACTGATTCCCGCAGCAGGCAGGTGTGCTCTTCAAATGGGTACTCTGCCACAACGGCATCCTGTCCCCCAGGGTATGGAAGGTCCTGATGCTCAACACCCCTTGAGGGTGGGCGCTGTTCACCAGGACCAGGAATGGGCATATCAAAGGGCGGTGGGCATGTGCCACCACTGGACACTGTACTCCCAGACCTGGTGGGTGACTGCTGCTGCTGCCCCTCCAACCGCTGTGCCCCAGGGACCACTCATTCCACTGCTGTGGCCGCAACAGTGCCAGACACCTGCACAGCCACCGGTGCTGCCCACCGGTGCTGACAGGCACAGCCTGGGACTGTGCCGACATGCTGGCACACACGTTGGAACCAGCTAGGCCCAGGGGCACGTGCTGGCCTGCTGTGTGTCCGTCATGGGACACACACATGTCACTGCCCATTGCAGTCCTTGCATCATCAATGGTGCAGGTACGTGCTACAGCCACAGTCATAGCATGCTGGCATGCTTGCATGCCAGACTGCTGAGACACAGGCTGTGCACCCCCCACACCCGACTCACCGACACCAGAGTTGGCAGCCCGGCGTGCATGCTGGTGCAGTGCATGCTGGCTGGTGACAGAGGTGGATGGACCCTCCTCCATGTCCAGCAGGTCTTCCTCACTGACTAGACCCACCACCACCATCCCCTGAAGATGAACAGGATCTGTAACAGAAAGTGAGGACATGTGAGTGCATGTGAACAACCTTCCCCCCCCAACACCACCACCATGCCATACCGTGCAGTGATGGGCTTCCACCTGTCTGGAATCCACCTCCTGGTACGCCCTCAATAGCACTCCGCTGCATTGATGCAGCCAGTTGGTCCTCAGCCGGGGTCAGCTCCACCACCGCTGGCTGGCCCCCGCCTGTGCCAGCACGTGCCACCCTGAGGGCTGCCACCTTCTCCTTCACCCTCCTGCGGTCTGTCCCCATCTTCTTTTTGCATTCCTGCATGGATCGCTGGTGGCTTCCGTGCAGGTTCACTGCCCACGCTACCCCCTCCCATGCAGCCACACGGGCCTGAGGGGTGCCCCGCCGTCCACTCAGTAGTGGCTCCTCCTCCAGGTAGGCCTGGAAGAGGGCCTCTGTCTCCGCCGTGGTGAAGTTGGGCCTCCTCCTCTGCCCACCATCCTCACCCTCACCTTGGCTCTGCTCGGTCATGTCGATGTATGGGTGGAAGTGGACACCTGTCACTGTGCAGTCTACAGCATTATCCCACGACCATTGTCCAGAACATCACACAGCATGCAACCCACCTCTCACCTGCAGTAACCGAATCTGGCCAGCGCAGCCCAATGTCGCACATTTATAGCGCAATGCATGCAAATTAGGAGTGGAGCAACTGTAATGCGATGCAAATCGCGCCACTGCGCCTTTGAATGGCTGATCAGATGATTTGC